>OU426987.1:144173195-145416029 GCA_911387755.1 Chrysotoxum bicinctum | reverse complement strand
TTAAAAAAATGTGATTTTTTAAACCGTATTTATAAGTAATCGAATAATATGAATTAATTATTTATTTTTTTATTTTTAATTTTTACTTTTGTTTATTTTAAGTTTTGTTGCACAAAAATTTTTTTATACAGAAAAATAAAATAAAAAAAATAAATTTGAGTTTGTTTCACTTTTTAAATAAAAAGGTTGTATGTTATAATGTTTTAATGTTAAATACTAAGAAATTTGAGTTTGTTTTATTTTTGTGGTATGTGTGATTATTTTGTCGTATGTGTTTGGGTAACAAGCACTTTTGGTTAAATCGTCACATACGACAACGGCATATTGAGAATAATTTACCCTTATTCCTTCCTTTATCAGAATATTATATTTAATTTCACGTTTTTGAGTTGCCAGATATTTTCTGTATAAGCTATTCAATTTCTAAAAAAATTCACCGAACAGTTTTTGAGAAAAAAATTTTTCAACTTAAAATGCGTTTCCCCAAAAGTAGCAAATTGTTACTTACGACAATATTTTATCCAGGCGACGATATGCAATTGTTTAAATAATAATCATTTAATAACTAAATAAATAATTAGATAAATGAATAAATCGATAGATCCATAAATGAATGAAGAAAAAACAAGCAAATAAGCAGTAAATAAGTAAGCAAATAAATAGATGAATGAATAAATAAATAATTAAACAAATAAATAGATAGGTAAATAAATAATTGGGCACGAGTACGATAACTTGGCCGCCAAGATTTGATGACGGATTTTTGTAGAAGGGTCAAAAATAAGCACTTTTTACTATGGGAGGGGGGGTCTATCTCCCCCCGTTTAGGAGGTAGGGGCACTTTTAGAAAAAATGGTTTAAATTGAAAAAAAAAATATTAAAAAACAACGGCAACACCTACAATAAAGTGCTATACTGCGTTTGAAATCCAGAAGATTGTTCTATAATCCTGCATTTAAATTAAATTACTCATATCAATAGTTTTTGAGAAATTCGCATTTAAAGTCCAAATTTTGATAAAATAACGTGAAAAAAAAAGTTTAGACCAATTGTTTTCAAAATTTTGAAATGAAATTGTAAATTAGCTTATATGTGTTTCATGTATCTATCAGTTCTTAATCGAACACAAGAAACGGCATGGTTCTATGTCTTCTGGTTTTTGAGAAAATCGAAAATAACTAAAACTACTTTTCTATAAAATGTTTGATATTTTTTGCTTCCTTACATAAATAAATCAGTGCTAGCTTCCAACATCACAATATATAAACAGTAAAGTATGTATGGGGGGGCATGCTGCCCCCCTGCAACCCCCCTGCTTGGGCACACTATAGGATTTGGGGTAGGTGCGAGGTTGGGTGCATGCAAAGTTTCTTTTGCATTCACAGAATCTGTATTTAAAAAAAATCATATTTATTCTATTTATCCAATGTCCACTAAATACATATAAAATACAATGAACGATCTTGAAAACCAAAACAAACTTCTGACCATGTTCACCAATACATGGCACTATTTTTCTATCGAAAATACTGCCTAGAATGGAAATATAAGGACGACTGGGCTTCGCAAATAATAGAGTTTTTATCAGATGTACAAAAAGCTTACCCTTGTTAAAAGACATCGATCCTCCCACCCTTCAGAGCGAAAATTTAGAAAGTGTTTTACCGCCAAAACATCCTCGGCTTCCCACCATATAAGAGTAACTCAACGAACTCGACAGTTATAGTACGGACGATGGCTTTATTGACGAGACTTACAAACCTTTTTAATACATTTTGACCATTTTTAACTAACTATGACTGACTAACTGACAAAATAACTGACCCAGATGCAATTCTACCTCCTTATGGTGCATTCTGGGTAACGCTAAATGAATTGCGGTACTGAACTAACAAAGATTCATTATGTTTATTAACATTAATTCTTAAAATGGAATCACCGTCACCACCAAAAATCAAAAAAAGTAGTTTTGGTAATTTTCGATTTTCTCAAAAACTAGAGGACATAGAACCATGTGGTTTTTTGTGTTCGATTAAGAACTAATAGATACATGGATCACATATAAGTTTTTTTTACAATTTTATTTCAAAATTTTGAATACAATCGGTCTAAACTTTTTTTTTCACGTTATTTTATCAAAATTTGGACTTTAAATGCGAATTTCTCAAAAACCATTGACATGAGTAATTTAATTTAAATGCAGGATTATAGAACAATCTTCTGGCTTTCAAACTCAGTATAGCACCTTATTGTAGGTGTTGCCGTTGTTTTTTAATATTTTTTTTTCAATTAAAACCAATTTTTTCTAAAAGTGCCCCTACCTCTTAAACGGAGGTTTTCTCAAAAACTAGAAGACATAGAACCATGCGGTTTTTTGTGTTGGATTAAGAACTGATAGATACATGGATCACATATAAGTTAATTTACAATTTCATTTCAAGATTTTGAATACAATCGGTCTAAACTTTTTTTTTCACGTTATTTTATCAAAATTTGGACTTTAAATGCGAATTTCTCAAAAACCATTGACATGAGTAATTTAATTTAAATGCAGGATTATAGAACAATCTTCTGGCTTTCAAACGCAGTATAGCACTTTATTGTAGGTGTTGCCGTTGTTTTTTAATATTTTTTTTTCAATTTAAACCATTTTTTCTAAAAGTGCCCCTACCTCCTAAACGGGGGGAGATAGACCCCCCCCTCCCATAGTAAAAAGTGCTTGTTTTTGACCCCCCTACAAAAACCCGTTATCAAATCTTGGCGGCCAAGTTATCGTACTCTCCCCAATAATTGAATAAATAACAAGTAAATAAACAAATAAATAAGTAAAGAAATAAATAGATAAACAAGCAATTAATTAATAAATAAATTACGAAATGGAAAAATGACACAAAGAGAAATACAAAAAAAAAAAAAAAAAAATACATAAATATAATACAGTTTGCAAATACATTAATAGACAACAAAGGTACGTAATAAAATAACCCTAGAAATTAACTAGATTTGTGATGAGTACATTATCAGAATTTTGACATCGAATATCATAGTTTTCTTTTAGCTTTAGCATTGTTGCAAAAACATAATCGACATTGGCAAGGTTATGCAATTCGTTAGTGGAAAAATGCCAGGGAAGTTTGAGCATTAATTTTAAAATTTTGTTTTGTGCGATCTGTATCTTTTTGATATGCGTTTTAGCACATTGTCCCCAAACTGGACTTCCGTAAAGCATAATCGATTGAAAGATTGCTTTAAAGATTATCAACTTATTGTCCTTGTTCAAAAGAGATTTTCTGTTAATTAGCGGATACATTATTTGTATTGTCTTATTAACTTTTAATATTGTTTTCTGTACATGTTCATTGAATGTAAGTCTCTTGTCTAGGTGTATTCCCAAGTATTTAACCGAGGTTCTCCATTCTATATTTATATTGTTTAGCATCAGATTGTTGCTGGGAAGAAAACAGGATTTTCTTTTTCTTGAAAAAAAGATTGCCTGTGTCTTTGATGCATTAATTTTTATTTTCCATTTGCTATAATAGTTGTATAAATGTTCAAAGCTGATTGTAGATTAGTTTCAATTTCAAAACTAAGTACATCAGATGAAAAGATAGCAGTATCATCGGCGTATATAGCCGATACACAGTTTGGGAGCTGAGGAAAGTCAGCCGTATATACGTTATAGAGAAGAGGGCCCAAAACAGATCCTTGTGGAACTCCTGCTGGCACACATAGTTTTTGAGACAAATCACCATATATAGAAACGCTGAAGTATCTATTTGTCAAAAAACTGCACAATTTTAATATGATATAATGGAAAATTTAATATTTTCATTTTATAGATCAGACCATTATGCCAGACACTATCAAAAGTTTTCTCCACGTCTAAGATAATTAAGCCAGTTGATTTTTGAATATTAAAATTCGAACGAACATGTCTGGTTATTCTATTTACTTGCTGATGGTGCTATGCCGTTCACGAAAGCCAAATTGTTGAGGTGGATAGATATTATTAGCTACAATAAACTCATTTAATTTAAATTTGATAAGTCTTTCAAATACTTTACTCGTACTTAAGAGACTTATGGGTCTGTAACTTTTTGGGTCATTTGATGGTTTTCCGGGTTTTAAAACTGGTACAACTTTAGCAACTTTCCAGGATGTAGGGAAGTATTGAAATTTAAGACAGCAATTGAATATAAATACTAGATACTCAAAACCAGTCCTTGGTAATTCTTTGAGAAAAATGTTTCTTGTTCCGTCGAACCCTACAGATTTTCTTATTTGAAGTTTGCGAATAATAACGATTAAATCATCAAGACAAATATAACAGTTGTCAGGTATGTCAACGGTTAATGAGTTTAAATTTGTTGTAGCATCATGCACATCATTTCAAATTGAGGAGATCCTATTTCGTTGAAAGCTTTGTGATTATCATAAAAAGAACTTGCAAGAGCATTTGCTTTGTCGGTATTAGTAATACATATATTCTGAGCGTTACGAAATGCGGGGACAAAACTATTTTTCTTTTTTAAGGCCTTAGCTATGTTCCAGAATGGTCTACTATTTTTATCTAAAGATTGGAGTTTTAAGTTCCCTTCAATATTTCCGAATTTAAAAATTTCAGTTCTTATTGTATAATTAAGTTCCTTGACTTCAAAGTTTAAGCTTGGAATACGCTGCCATTGTCGTCTAAGACAGTTCCTTAGCTTAATAATATTTAAAATACCTTGCGGCAGCTTTTTTTTCTGATCAGATGGAGTTTTTTTAGGAACGGATACATCTATACTTTCAGAAATAGAACTGTTAAAGTTATTGATACAAATATCTATTTGATCAGTGGATTCTATAGTTTCTATGTTTTTATCGCTATGTTTTAAAAGATTTTTTATTGTATTCCGATACCTGGACCAGTTTGCTTTACCTAGGTCATAAAAATAACGCGTGCTTGTGCTTGGGGATTCTAATAACCCACACTTAACAGGTAAATGATCTGAACTCAAGTCGTTGCAAACAATAGGTTGAGAAAATAAAGCTTGGTGAATAGGTTTATGAGCTTCTTAAGTTATGAGCGCTCGGTGAATACCGGCCTAAATGGAAACAAAAAACCCTTGTATATAAAAACTATAGTACTCTCATGGAACAGAAAAAAATGTTATGGAATACACTCTACCGATGGCGCTATCGGAGGAAAGCATTTCGTGGAGACTTTTGATTTAGGTGGGGTGGTAATTGAGGAAAGAACGAGAAAATTTTTTTAGCCACGTGGCAATGAGAAAGACGAGAATGAGAAAATGAAATTTGTTTTGTAGCATTTTTCTTTTGAGGGATCTTCTGTGTGTTTTGTTGTTATATTTTTTTTTGTCAAGAATATTTGTTTTGTTTTGTCTATTTCATATGCAACAAAGCAACGTTGTTCAATTTCGGTATATTAAACCAAAATACAACGTTGCTTTTTATTTGTATGGACACACCAGTGATGCCAGACTTTTAAAGCGTAAAATCCCAGAATGAATAGAAAAAAACCCTTTTATCCCACGGTATTACAAGAAAAAACCCACAAATATCCCACGAAGTGTAAAATCAAAAATGTATAGTTTTTTTTTATCAATTATAATTCATAATTATCATATCTTTTTCGAGGCGATTTCTTTTTTTAGATTTGATATCTGTTACAATAGAGAAAATTCTCTCTGCTTCTGCATTCGAATGCAAAAACTTAAGGCCGTTTTGACCACATCATTTAAGCTTGGGAAAATTGGTTCGTCGTTGAAATTCTTCATGAGGCAGATCTCGAACAACAGCATCCTCAAAAGGCATTCTGTTGATTAGTTCTGAAACGGATGATTTATAAAAATTCAAAACAATTTGTTTTTAAATCTGCTCTTTCGGCGCTGTCCAACGAGATCGTCAACCAGAACCGAAAATTTGTTTGTCCGTAGGATATGCACCAACTCGTCTTCCTCCCGAATGATCTGACAATATCTTTGAATCTGGGAAAATATTTTTCAACAAAGTAACAAGGTGGTCAACATTAACAACCTCATAAGTAACGTTGTGTTCTGCGAAGAGAGCACTCGATTTCAACTCCGCGTTTTATCTCTCGACGTAGTTATCTTGGGTAAACATTGAGCTCTCCGATGCTGTAGTTTGGATTGACTTTACATTTTCAAGGTGCTTTTCTTGTTATTTCGCTTTTCCCGCAATTCACAGAGACACCGCAAGCCTTACAAAACACTATGGTCATCCGATGCAACAGGCATCAGGCAACCCTTGAATTTCGGCTCCTCTAGCCACCTCGCCTGAAACTTCTTTTGGTGTGGTTTTTCCGACATTATTCTGTAGATTTTACAAAAATTCTTTATTTAAGACACAAAATCAATTGGCTGCAATCAAAATAAATTACCTGTTTTAAAATGTTCAAGGCAGAACCATGCAAATAAATTAAACTTTTGAAGTGTACTTCGTTGTCGTTCCGTAGTTTACAAATTCAAATCAAAAACAAACAACAACAACAAAGATACATTACCACAGAGACAGAGTACATTGTAGAATATAGTAGTATTCTATGGTTATCTCACCGAGATGAAAAAAATATGGGGAAGGTGAATAGGTGCAGCGGAAAAAAATTTAACAACATTCTAACTCTACGTTTAAATGAAGGAACAGTGGAAGCGATTTCTAATTTAGAATTTTTTTTAACAAACGAAAAACGAAAATTCTCATTATGAAAAAACCCTTTTTTTTGTTCTACGAACTTCAAAAAACCCATGATATGGCATCACTGGGACACACATACCTATTTGAATAGATTTAAGCAGGAATAATTTTGAAATTTGATTGTTGATAGGAATAGGCTTTTTTTAATTTTAGTATACCTACATACATAGGTACTTTATCTTAATATTGTTGCGAACAGAGCTTTATACTCCTACAGCGCCATCTGTTGGGAATTACATATCTGCCTTATGAAGGAACAAAAAAAAAGCTCTTTTCCAGCAGTTCGCATCTAAATTTCCCCTCATTCCAAACTACTAGAACATTCTATCTTCAATCCAAGCAAATAGAATATTCTAGACAAGAACCTTCGAGAACAACTGGTTTGAGTATAAAAGGGAGTGTTCGCGGTGAACACAAGACAGTTTATTTTCGATTATGAAAGTGTGCAAAGCTGAACTATTGGATTGTGGAAAGTGTAATTAAAGAAGTGGATTTAAGTTGGAATAAAAGTATTAGAGTTGATTATAAATTGAGATTTATTGTTTGGATTTGAAAAGTGTAAATAAAGAAGAAATATTAGAAACAGTAATAAGTTTTATTTAACGAACCTAGTTAAAATATTACATTGGTGTCAGAAGTGGGATAAAACTTATTGTGCTTAAGTGTAATAAGAAAAAAAAAAAAAAAAAAAAAAAAAAGTGAATAAAAATGAGCAAGTTACTGAAAGAGCTCAATTGTAATGAGCTAAAAAGTGAATTAGGCAAGCGAGAACTTTCTAGAGCAGGATCGAAAAATGAGCTTGTTCTACGTTTGGCAGAATATTTGAAACAACAAAATGAAGACCCGGACAGTTTTGTCTTTGAAGCTGACGCTGAGGAAGCAGACGTAAGTAAAAATGCGGATGTTTCAAATATGATTAGTCTTCTGCTTCAACGTTTCGAAGAGCAACGAAATGAACAAAACGAACGTTTCAATGAACAGAAAAACGATCAAAAGAATATTCTCGAACGCCTTGATAAACAGCATAACGAACAAAAAGACCTTCTCGAAGAGCAGAAAAACATGCTAGAAGGCAAGCTTGTTAACATCGAGAAGAATGTATCTGCACTTGATGAACGTGTTTCATTTTTGGAGAATCAAGCCGAACGTGTTTCATTATTGGAGAATCATGTCGACAACAAAATGGAGACGTTTTCAAAAGAGTTAGATCGCATTCGAAATATAAAGATTCGGGAAAGTTCTGGAGAAACCTTGAGGAAAAAGGAGATGCAACCTCCAACCTTTGATGGACAAACTTCTTGGTCTATATACAAGAAGCAATTCGAGGCAGCTTCTACAGCAAATGGCTGGGATGAAGCTGACAAGTGTATAGCTCTAACCCTTGCTCTTAGAGGAGCAGCTGCTGAGTTATTGCTAACCATACCAGCAGATAAGAGCGGCGACTTAAATTACTTGGTTGAGGCTATAGACAAACGCTTTGGCAATAGCCATATGAAAGAAGTCTTCAAGGTACGACTCTATTCCAGAGTTCAGAAGAGGGGCGAAACTCTACAACAGCTACAAGCGGACATTGAAAGGCTTGTTCATCTTGCATATCCAGATGTTGGAGAAGAAATCCGTAACCAGTTTGCAGTTGAGGCATTTGTTCGCGCCATTTCCGACATACATCTTCAAAGGGCCGTGCGAACTGCTGGAAAACGAACGCTTTCTGAAACATTAGCGTTTGCCTTGACAATGGAAGCAGCAGAGCAAGCTTCTCACGGAGTACATCGACTTAGAGAAGCCATCATCGAAGAATGCTCATGCCGAAGAACTGATGTCCAAAGGAATCAACGAAACGGACTTGCAAAGTGCTGGAATTGCAACAAGACTGGACATTTACAGCGTCAATGTCGATTACCACCAAGAAGAGCTTGTCAACATTGTGGACACGGAGTTTCAAATTCAGAACCAGGTAACAATAACACCAGTGTTACTTCCCGAACAAGTTTCCCAACAGAGAAACAAGTGAGAACCAACTTCGAGGGGCAGAAGCTGGTTTCTGGTATCGATGGCCCTAGAAACACCATCCAGGTTTCTCAGACCAAACGAAACAATAAAAGTCTGACTGCCGAGGCAACGTCAAATGGCAACAAACGCATGGTCGCCTTCAATACACTGCGAATAAGGGCTGATCCCATTTGTGGATGGAGCAATGAAGAAATAAGATCTGCTCAACAAAAAGACCCCGACATTGAACCCCTTCTGGCATGGAAGGAACATGAAGAAAAACCCGCATGGAATGACATTTCCGATAGGAGTCCAATTTTAAAAGCCTATTGGGCACAATGGGACTCACTTCATGTGCAAGAAGGTGTTCTTCGGCGAAAATGGGAGTCCGCTGATGGTAAATCCTATGTAATGCAGCTTGTGTTACCTCAATCGAAAATCAAAGAGGTTCTTCGAGAGATGCATGATGGACCTTCAGGAGGCCATTTAGGAGTCAATAAGACTTTAGAAAAAGTGAGACAACGATTCTACTGGTTGCATGCAAGAGACGACGTTGAAAAGTGGTGCCGAAATTGTGACGTTTGTGCTGCAACTAAAGGACCTGGTAGAAAACTGCAAGGAAAAATGATGCAATATAATGTCGGCTCACCGTTTGAAAGGATTGCTGTTGATGTAGCTGGCCCATTTCCGGAAACGAATGATGGAAACAAATACATTCTGGTGGTAATGGATTACTTCAGCAAATGGCCTGAGGCATACGCTATCCCGAACCAAGAAGCCAAGACCGTGGCCGACCAGATTGTGTCTAACTGGGTAAGCCGGTTCGGTGTGCCTATGGAGCTCCATTCTGACCAAGGAAGGAACTTTGAGTCGAACATATTCCAAGAGGTGTGCGCGTTCCTTGGCATTAAGAAAACGAGAACCACACCACTTCATCCCCAATCTGATGGAATGGTCGAGAGATTCAACAGGACCTTAAAAGAGCACCTCACTAAGGTCGTAGGCGACTACCAAAGAAACTGGGATAGGCACATACCACTATTTTTGATGGCCTATCGAAGTGCAGTACATAGCTCAACAGGACAAACACCATCCGAAATCCTGTTCGGAAGAAGCATACGGCTGCCTAGTGAGATAAGGTTTGGACACCCACCACAAGAGTCTCAGGAAACAGGGAATTACGTGAGTGACCTAAAAGAGAGGCTAATCGACATCCACGAAAGGACCAGGACTAGAATGAGCACTTACAGCGTTCGAATGAAGACAAGGTACGACACAAGAGCAAACACGACAGGATTCCAAGTAGGAGATCGTGTATGGCTATATAATCCACATCGTCAAAAGGGATTGTCGCCGAAGCTTCAACAAAACTGGGAAGGCCCTTATACTGTCGTCAAGAAAATCAATGATGTCGTTTACCGAATTCAAAGAGGGTTAAGAGGAAAGCTAAAAGTTGTGCATAGCGATCGACTGCACCGATACAGTGCCGGAGCTGGTGATAGAGTTGTTCGGGACGAACAATCTTAAGAAGGGGGCAATGTTGCGAACAGAGCTTTATACTCCTACAGCGCCATCTGTTGGGAATTACATATCTGCCTTATGAAGGAACAAAAAAAAAGCTCTTTTCCAGCAGTTCGCATCTAAATTTCCCCTCATTCCAAACTACTAGAACATTCTATCTTCAATCCAAGCAAATAGAATATTCTAGACAAGAACCTTCGAGAACAACTGGTTTGAGTATAAAAGGGAGTGTTCGCGGTGAACACAAGACAGTTTATTTTCGATTATGAAAGTGTGCAAAGCTGAACTATTGGATTGTGGAAAGTGTAATTAAAGAAGTGGATTTAAGTTGGAATAAAAGTATTAGAGTTGATTATAAATTGAGATTTATTGTTTGGATTTGAAAAGTGTAAATAAAGAAGAAATATTAGAAACAGTAATAAGTTTTATTTAACGAACCTAGTTAAAATATTACAATATATTAGGTAACTTATCTATGTTGATTGTAATTATTATTATTTTTGTTATTCAAAAGTATAATAATTGGTGTAATTTTGAAGAACAAAAATAATAATTGCAATCAACTAGGTTAACTGCTTATATTAGATGCAGTGGGTGGTTAGGTAGTGGAAATTGTTTTTGTTTGCAATTAATATAATTATGTACATATATACATAGGTACAAAACTATTTCTTTAAGAAAATTTAATAGGTATCTACGTATACCTATATTTTTATTAAAGAAAATAGCTTTTTCATAAATATGTACATACCTATGTATATAAAATATGGTATGGTAGACAATAATTTTGATTACGAAAAAAAGTATTTGTATTGGTTGATAGGTATTTATATAATTAAAAATTAAAAAAAAAGAAATTTGATATAGGTATAGAACAGTTTTTAAAATTTATTCATACCTATAAACTTTCTTTGCAAAAAATATAGAAATTTTTTAATACTTTTTATGTGTATATAAACAATTTCAGAAATGTATAAATATTCACATAAAGCAATTGTGAAAAAAAATCAAATAAGTTTTTCGAGAGAAAAATACTTTTAGAAAACTTAAATTAATTAAAAAAAAATTAGAATAAATAGAATAAAATTATTATTGACATAATATTTTTAAAAAATCAGATACCTTTTTTGGAAAATTTAAAAAAAATTATTGATGCACCCCACATGAAAAATTTTTAAAATAAAAATAAACATTTTTTTTACAAAAAATAGTTCTTATCCATATATTTTGTAAAAATATAAGATATTTGCCCTGCAAATTTTGAACAAATATTTCCTTTAATGTTTGTTTAATGTTTGGAAATTATTAATTCATTAAAATAAAAATTTTGTTTTTTTTTGTATTTTGTTAATATAAATATAAAAAGTACGAATTTATGCAAACAAAGTTTAAAAAACCTTTTATTATTTAACTAATTTTGAATATAAGAAATTTCTTAAGGTAAAATTGTTCTAGAAAAAAATTTAGGATATTAATTTTAAGTATTTAAAAATAAAGATTCTAGGAAATATTTTCAAAAATTAGTCGCTCAAATTTTTTCAAGACATTGATTTTTAAAAAACAATTTTTTTAGATAAAAAAATATTTTTTCGTGTTCTCTATCATCGTAAAGGAAACTTTGATCAAAATCTCGAGTTAAATTTTTTGCACATGCAAAACTTGCAATTACATAATTTTGTAAGTGAAAATAAAATAAAAAAAATTTGGAACGCCAATCTTAAGTTTTTATTATTGTACGAATGGAAATTAGGTTTCGAAATAAAATACTGAGCCGTTTTTGAGATATCGAATTTTCTAAGAAAAAAAATTACTTTTTTCCAAAAATTAAAAAAATATTTTTTCAAAGCTTTGAGACGCAATGTTTTTAAACTTTTTGGAAGCATCTCTATAAAAAATTTCGATAATAAGAAAATTGTCAAATGTCAAAATTTGAAAAAATGGTTCTATGGTAGGTAGGTACAAGCTGTACCTAATATCTTAATTTCAAAATTTGTTTTTTTAAAATTGAAGATCATACAAAGAAAAAAAAATTTATTAAAATTCCAGGCGCCGTTTTCGAGAAAAATACGATTTTTGAAAACCATTTTTTATTTTTTTATTTTACATTTGTATGGTGGGTGTTACGAACTGAATGCAGTCGAAAAATAAACAGTCTGAAGGCAGCCCGAAATCTATTACTAACATTTTATTGCTATATTGTCTAAACTGATTGTAATCGAAAAAGTATGTAAATGCTGTTTCTTCATTGTAGTCTTTTGTAAACCCGAGAAGAAAGAGCATAGTAAGTAAAATTAATCCTTGTATGTAAAATATTAATAAGAACATTTTACAGAAATAAAACACATCTGATTTAAGCCAAAGAAGAGTGTTCTTATTTGGGAAGCGCCAACACAATCGACTACAAAATTTTATTTTATGTGTCAATTGCCATTGCCAATTTATTGGACATATATATGTATATAAGATCGAGGAAGCCACCATCGACAAAGCCGCCATATTAAAGCAATTAGATATTGCATATATATATATATATGTATGGAAGCCAACAACGCTGAACTGCCATCAATATTTCGAAAAAAAAACACTCTGGTTTGGGAAATATAAGGCAAGCCTGCCGCCTTTACCATTCCCAAATATAGTTTTTTTTTTGAGTTTCTCATCGATAGAAAAAACCTAATCACCACAACGCACCGCCATCCATCGCCGCCACTGCATAGCCAAAACTGGTCTTAGGTTTTATTATATATCGTGTAGATACGCCGCTTTGCCATTGCCATCGCAGATATATTTGTCTATCAAGAGAAAGCAGTTTTTCTAACGCCACACTTCGCCATAACAGTATCCACATCGACTTTTCCTTCAAGAACAATTACGGTGCCATGTTCCGTTCGCCGCCGTCATCACCACCGACGACAAACCCGTTACCTAGCAGTGAATTACCCGCTAGCAAAGAAAACATACAGCCGTTAAATAACGTGTCCACTGAAAATAAGCAGAGGACAAGTAAAAGGACGACAAAAGGAAATCCACCAACGAAATTAAAGGATTACGATCTATCAGGGGCAGCAGCAAATAGTAGTCAGCCGTCGACGTCTACAATGCCAAGCCCAGCCACAGATCCCTCAATTGATTTATTGGGGGGTACACATGAAAGTGTCAGGGAAGTAATTGACACAAACCATTCACATTTAACTGTGACCCAAGCAGGTACAGAATCTGACTCGGTGGTTATATCTTCAATTAGTAACCAGCCACAATGCTTATCAAAAACGTTTTCTCAAGCAGCTGGCAACAAAGAACCATCAGTTGTAGGCACCGAAAGAATTTCTTTGGACACGGCGAATGTATCACTTTCGGAACAGTTAAATGTAATGCATTCGCAATTAGTTTGTATCATGTCGCAACTGCAAAATAGAAACGATCAGCCAATATCCTCGTTGAATAACGAGATAGCCAGCCACCCAAGCACAAATGGGGGTTTTAATTGCCAGACACAACGAGCTCCACTGAATCCATTGCCAGCCAGTCATCCAACGTACCAAGAAGTTACAAGACAGACACAACCTTCAGTATATAGCTCAAATGCCACAAGCCAAACGATGATCAATAGGAATGTTATAAGACAAACGCTACAGCCACTACAGCCTTTTACTCTACGCCAACCGAGGTTTAATGGAAATGTAGACAACCAGATGCAGCAAATAGTAACAAATCCACAATCATCGATTCAACAAGGAATGAATAGAGGAGTCGGTATCCAGCAGACTTACCCCTCAGGTGGAACAAGCCAGGAGTTGGGTAACCAAACAAGTGCAGTTCAGCCCCTGCTATACCAATCGGACTCTAACACAGCGCCACAACCAACTAACATTTATAATGGTAGCCAGTCGTGGGCCGATCCATATCATGCCGTTAATAACTCTCTATCCACTCCAATATACTCGTACACAAATCATCATAGACCCAAGTTACATGATTTGCCACAATTTAGCGGGCGACCAGAAGAATGGCCAATGTTCATTGCATCTTTTAACGAGTCCACATCTGCGTTTGGATACACACCTTTGGAAAATATGCTTCGTCTACAAAAGAGTCTTAAAGATGATGCCAAAAGGGCCGTGGAAAGCATTTTGATCCATCCTAGATGTGTGCCAGCAGTTATAGAAGAACTAAAGACAAACTTCGGACGTCCTGAACGTTTAATTAGAAGCCAAATGGAAAAAGTACGGTCTTGGCCTGTCACCCCGGATAACCGACTGGACTTGGTGACGGCCTTTGCAACTAAAGTCCAAAACTTGTGTACGTTGTTGGAATCGCTAGAGAGTCAGCAGCATTTGGCAAATCCCATGCTTTTGGAAGGGTTAATATCAAAGTTGCCACTATTTAAACAATTGGAATGGGCACAATTTTCGGACGCAATACAACCGTACCCTAGTATGCGTGACTTTTGTGGATGGTTAAAGATGTATGCTAAATTTGCCAGCATTGTGCACCTTTCCCATCGACCAGTGACTGGATACTTAAATAAAAATAACCGCCAAGAAAAGAATAACATCTTCCACGCCAAAGAAAATGCAACTAGAGTACATATCTCCAACAAGAATACGCAGGTATGTACATTGTGTTCTCAATCACATAATTTATCTCAGTGTACAGAATTTCAAAAAATGAATGTGAATGATCGTTGGAAGTTTGTCAAAGAAAAGCAAATTTGTTTTGCATGTTTGTTGCCGGGTCATATAGTTTCAAGATGTGGAAGAAAAAAGCGTTGTGAAAAAGCCAATTGTCGCCGACATCATCATGTTTTACTTCACGAAACGCAAAATACAAATAGTCCGAATCAAACCTCCAGAAATATAGACTCTAACTTTCATACTACGAGCGTCATTCACAAAGTTCTTTTTAAAGTATTACCCGTCAAACTGTACGGACCCAGCGGTGTAGTTAGCACATATGCCTTTTTGGATGATGGGTCCTCTGTATCAATTTTAAATGAGAGCATTGCAAAGGAACTTGGTTTAAAAGGCAGAAGGCATACGATGTCGCTTACTTGGATTGGCCAAAAAGAAACTTCACAGTTGTCAACTCTTGTTAGCTTGGAGATAAGTGGTATCCAAGAAGGAAGCAATCGGTATGCATTGAAAAATGTTCGAACGCACAATGACTTGTCATTGCCAATGCAAACAATGGATTGTAACGAGGTGAACAGCGAACAGGTGTTTAAATCACTACCAATTAGCACATACGAGAACGCTGTGCCACAAATATTAATAGGATTGGACAATTGGAGATTGATAATTGGTAATTCATCAGTAATGTGCGAACCAGAAGGGCCAATAGCAGTTCAGACGTTACTTGGCTGGGTTGTTTATGGTGGAGCGTCACAAGATGTTAAAGAATCCAAACATATTCACCACATTGACGAAGACAACAACTATAACCAAGATAGTTTATCCCAGCTAGTTCAGGAATATTTCCTGATGGATAATGTGGATTATGCTTCATCGTTGATTCCACAAGAATCCAAAGAAAATATTAGAGCAAGAAAATTATTGAAAGAGACTACTATACAGCTAGGAAATCGATTTCAAACTGGACTTCTTTGGAAAACTGAGGGAACAGTGCTGCCGAATAGCCTACCAATGGCAAAGAAACGTCTTGAAGCAGTTCAACGAGTTATGAAGAAGGATCCTGAGTATGCTGCCGAATATGAATCGATCATCAAAAGTTATTTGGAAAAAGGTTATGCCCAAAAGATGTCTGCCATCGAGGCTAACAAAAGGGGGCCCAGAACATGGTACCTTCCACATTTTTGTGTTCGTAAATCACACAAAGGAGGTAAACTTCGTTTAGTTTTCGATGCAGCTGCCAAAGTAGGAGAGATTTCTCTTAATTCATCATTACTAAAAGGTCCAGAACAATGCCAAGATATGTTAGCTGTTCTACACAAGTTCCGAGAAAACCCGATTGGAGTATGTGGCGATATCTGTAAGATGTTCCACCAAGTTACCATCAGAAAAGAGGATCAAGATGCACAACGTTTTTTGTGGCAACATGATGATGAATTGGAAACTTATGTGATGAAAGTTATGGTGTTTGGGGCGACTTGTTCACCGTGCTCTGCCGAGTACGTGAAAAATCTAAACGCCCAAAGATACGCCGATAGTTGCCCTCACGCCGTCAGAGCCATCATAGAAAATCATTATGTTGACGACTTTGTTTGTAGTTTTGCCAATGAAGAAGAAGCACTGTCTGTCACAAACGATGTCATCAGAATTCATAAAGCTGGAGGATTCGAGCTTAGAAAATTCGCTTCAAACTCTTCTAGACTATTAGCTGGATTGAAAAATGGTAAAAGTGAACAGATTTCGGTAACCAACATGGACATTGCCAACAAAACAGAAAAGATACTGGGAATGCACTGGAATCCATCCAATGATACATTTACGTTTCACTTGAACATTCATCAAACAAGCCCAGAGTTCTTTAATGGTGAACATTGCCCTACTAAAAGGAAGTTTCTCAGCATTATCATGTCTATCTTTG
The DNA here is from genome assembly GCA_911387755.1 of Chrysotoxum bicinctum. NCBI lineage: Eukaryota > Metazoa > Arthropoda > Insecta > Diptera > Syrphidae > Chrysotoxum > Chrysotoxum bicinctum. The sequence continues at coordinate 145,399,256 of OU426987.1, read as the reverse complement.
ATCCGTTTGGGCTGTTGGCAGATTGGACAATTCACGCCAAGTTAATGATGCAGACGTTATGGAAGTCTAAAATAAAATGGGAGGATGAAATCCCCCCCGAAATCAAACTAACATGGAGAAAGTGGATACTCACTTTAGAAGAAGTTCAGCGGTTACGTGTGCCACGATGCTATTCAACTAAAGTTAACTTTACGACGGAAGTGCAATTGCATATATTAGTGGATGCCAGCGAAGAAGCGTTCGCTGCAGTGGCTTATTGGAGGTTTGCCCACCAAGATAATACTTTGAGCTTGGCGTTTGTAGAGGGCAAAACAAAATGTGCCCCTACAAAACTTTTATCAATACCTCGACTTGAACTGCAAGCCGCAGTTTTGGGAGTAAGACTTCGTCGGAGATGTCTCCAATCGCACAATATGAAGCCTGTTAAGTGTATATTTTGGAGTGACTCGAGAACCGTTTTGGCGTGGATCAAGGCTGCCGATCCTAGAAAATACAAGCCTTATGTAGGTCATCGGATCGCCGAAATTTTGGAACTTTCTGACGCCAGAGATTGGCGTTGGATACCCACTAAACTTAACACTGCAGACGCTGCTACACGATCCAAATATCTCTCAAATTACAGATCCGGTGGAAAATGGATTTCTGGACCAGAATTTCTTCTAGAAAATGAATCACAATGGCCAATGAGTTCCGATGAAGCCGCCTCCGCCCAGATGCCTGAAGAAGAGCTTCGTTCAGCATTTAGATCCGACTCAAATATCTTTCATGTGAGTAACCGTGATATAGATTTAACTAAATTTTCCAACTTTTTAAAGCTTAAACGAGTCATGGCTTGGATACTTCGTGTCTTATGTAAGCCAAGTGAACGCCCAAAACACAGAATACTCAGCGTTAAAGAAATTGAACATGCCGAGATCGTCTTATGCCGTATGGTTCAGAAGCGATGTTACTGGTATGAGTATGCAACCCTTCAGAAAGGAAAACCACTGGACAAATCAAGTCATCTGTACAACTTAACACCATGTTTAGACGTGGATGGAGTTATTCGATTGTCGGGTCGTATTGATTTTACCAAATGCATTCCTATACAATCAAGAAGACCAATTATTATGCCAAAAAACAGTTGGTTTTCGAAACTCATCGTTAAAGACGTACATGAAACATTCCATCATCAAAACCATGAGACTATCCTGTGCGAAGTTCGTCGTAGATTCTGGATACCCCATCTTCGAACTCTAGTGAAGATGATAGCTAGGAATTGCCAAGAATGTAAAAACAATCAAACGAAACCCTTAACGCCCCAAATGGGCCAACTTCCAGAAGATCGACTCACTCCGTTTGTGCGGCCGTTCACCTTCACTGGAGTAGACTACATGGGACCTGTGTTGGTAGCCATTGGAAGACGCCGAGAGAAACGCTGGATAGCATTATTTACCTGCCTTACAGTTCGAGCAGTACATTTGGAGATAGCTAATGATCTGTCGACGGATAGTTTTATCATCTGCTTGAGAAATTTTGTAAATAGAAGAGGTATACCTATACGAATTCGAAGTGATAACGGAACTAATTTTGTCGGGGCCGATAAAGAGCTGAAGTTAAAATTGGATATGTTCGATCAAGCTGCAATTGAGGAATACCTATCAACTAAAGGAATCCAATGGATATTCAACTGCCCATCAAACCCTAGTGCTGGCGGTTGTTGGGAAAGACTAGTGAGATCAGTTAAAAGAGTCCTTCATGTAATTTTAAAGGAGGTAGTTCCGAAGGAAGACACCCTGCGCTGTGCATTAACAGAAGCTGAAAACATTGTGAACTCCAGACCTCTCACTCATGTACCAGTGTCACCATGATGAGGATGAACCTCTCACACCGAACCATTTCATTCTTGGATGCGCCAACTCAACCCAAACTCCTGGACTAGAAGAGAACCGAACAATCTGTTTACGCAAACAATGGAGAAATGCCCAGGCTCTAAAGGACCGATTTTGGCATAGATAGATAGCTGAATATTTGCCCGATCTGACGCGTAGAACAAAGTGGTTTAAAACCGAAAGACCATTAGCAATCGGAGATTTGGTCATCATCTGCGAGTCAAGCGTAGCACGCAGCTGTTGGCGGCGTGGTAGAATTGTACGAGTGTTCCCTGGAGGCGATGGTCAGGTCCGTTCCGCCGAGATTCAAACACCAAGTGGAGTATTGAGAAGACCAGCTTCAAAGTTAGCCAAGCTAGACATTGGTGAATCTTTGGAGGCGATTCACGGGGGCCGGGATGTTACGAACTGAATGCAGTCGAAAAATAAACAGTCTGAAGGCAGCCCGAAATCTATTACCAACATTTTATTGCTATATTGTCTAAACTGATTGTAATCGAAAAAGTATGTAAATGCTGTTTCTTCATTGTAGTCTTTTGTAAACCCGAGAAGAAAGAGCATAGTAAGTAAAATTAATCCTTGTATGTAAAATATTAATAAGAACATTTTACAGAAATAAAACACATCTGATTTAAGCCAAAGAAGAGTGTTCTTATTTGGGAAGCGCCAACACAATCGACTACAGTGGGTACCTTTATTTTTAGGTAAAATACCTACATTTTTTTCTCACATCTTGTAGATTATATTGAAAAACTTTTACTTATCAAGTTTAAAAAAATCTAGCATGGGGTTTTGGAAATATTGAGTTTTGAAAAGTTTATTTTAAAAATCCAAATTTTTTTTTTTGAAAATTTTAATACACAATTCTATTTAAGTTTTTGGGGAGCTTTAGCAAAAAACAAAAATAAAAATGGTTCCATGGGCGGTACAAAAAATACCCAATTTTTGAAAATTTTTTTTCGACCATTACCTTAAAATAAATAACCACTGCCAATCGGACAGACAATGATTATGAGAAAAAAAACGCGAAAATTTATTGGCAATGAATGTATAATGCTGCTCAAACACCTATACATATCCATTTGCCTCTAAAAACTGAAATATGAAAAAATAAGACATGGTTGCCATATTTAAAAATCGCCATGTTAATTATTTTACCAGAAATTGTTTTTTTCTGATTTAGTAGTTGAAGTTTATTACAGATTAACCAAAAAAAAAAAACATTTAATACATACACATATTTTTCTTCCATTAGAAGTAAAAAATGTGAAAATATTTTTTTTTTCGAAACATAAATGTTTATCTTTAAATGCCATTTGCGGCTAAACGGAGTTTCGTAGACCCCCCAAAGTTGACATCTTCTAACGTGATTTCTGGCTAAACTAGGTATCTTAGAGGATTAAAAATTGCATATTCGTGATCTAGGGAGTGCCACCTTTCAATCCACGTATCGCATGTAACGAAAAACAAATGTTTATCTTTAAATGCGATTTGCGGCTAAACGGAGCTCCGTAGACTCCCCAAAGTTGACATTTTCAAACGTGATTTCTGGCTAAACTAGGCATCTTAGCGAATTAAAATTGCATACTCGTGATGTAGGGAGTGATGTATCACATGATTTTTTTTTGTTATTTTGCATTTCAAAATTCTACATTTTGAAATTCTACTTCTCAAAATTTTGAATTTCTAATTTTACTTTTTAAGTTTTCTGCATTTAAGAATTCTACTTCTCAAAGTACATTTTTCAAGATTATATTTCCCAAAATTTTGCATTTCAAAATACTACTTCTCATAATTCTGCTTTTCAAATTGTACCTATTAAGTTTTCTGCATTTCAGAATTCTACTTCTCAAAATATCTTTTTCAAAATTTTACTTTTTAAGTTTTCTGCATTTCAAAATTTTATTTCCTAAAATTCTGCATTTCAAAATTTGCCTTTTCAAAATTTTACTTACTAAGCTTTCTGCATTTCAAAATTCCTTTTTCAAACTTCTGCTGTTCAAAATTTACTTGTTAAGCTTTCTGCGGCACGAGTACGATAACTTGGCCGCCAAGATTTGATGACGGATTTTTGTAGAGGGGTCAAAAATAAGCACTTTTTACTATGGAAGGGGGGGTCTATCTCCCCCCGTTTAGGAGGTAGGGGTACTTTTAGAAAAAATGGTTTAAATTGAAAAAAAAAAATATTAAAAAACAACGGCAACACCTACAATAAAGTGCTATACTGCGTTTGAAAGCCAGAAGATTGTTCTATAATCCTGCATTTAAATTATATTACTCATATCAATAGTTTTTGAGAAATTCGCATTTAAAGTCCAAATTTTGATAAAATAACGTGAAAAAAAAAGTTTAGACCAATTGTTTTCAAAATTGTGAAATGAAATTGTAAATTAGCTTACATGTATTTCATGTATCTATCAGTTCTTAATCGAACACAAAAAACGGCATGGTTCTATGTCTTTTGGTTTTTGAGAAAACCTCCGTTTAGGAGGTAGGGGCACTTTTAGAAAAAATGGTTTAAATTGAAAAAAAAAATATTAAAAAACAACGGCAATACTTACAATAAAGTGCTATACTGCGTTTGAAAGCCAGAAGATTGTTCTATAATCCTGCATTTAAATTAAATTACTCATATCAATAGTTTTTGAGAAATTCGCATTTAAAGTCCAAATTTTGATAAAATAACGTGAAAAAAAAAGTTTAGACCAATTGTTTTCAAAATTGTGAAATGAAATTGTAAATTAGCTTACACGTGTTTCATGTATCTATCAGTTCTTAATCGAACACAAAAAACCGCATGGTTCTATGTCTTCTGGTTTTTGAGAAAATCGAAAATAACTAAAACTACTTTTCTACAAAATGTTTGATATTTTTTGCTTCCTTACATAAATAAATCAGTGCTAGCTTCCAACATTACAATATATAAACAGTAAAGTATGCAACCCCCCTGCTTGGGCACACTATAGGATTTGGGGTAGGTGCGAGGTTGGGTGCATGCAAAGTTTCTTTTGCATTCACAGAATCTGTATTTAAAAAAATTCAAATTTATTCTATTTATCCAATGTCCACTAAATACATATAAAATACAATAAACGATCTTGAAAACCAAAACTAACTTCTGACCATGTTCACCAATACATGGCACTATTTTTCTATCGAAAATACTGCCTAGAAAGGAAATATAAGGACGACTGGGGTTCGCAAATAATAGAGTTTTTATCAGATGTAAAAAAGTTTACCCTTGTTATACCGATAGTGATATATGTGAGGGTTTACAGTTAAAAGACATCGATCCTCCCACCCTTCAGAGCGAAAATTTAGAAAGTGTTTTACCGCCAAAACATCCTCGGCTTCCCACCATAAAAGAGTAACTTAACGAACTCGACAGTTATAGTACGGACGATGGCTTTATTGACGAGACTTACACACCTTTTTAATACATTTTGACCATTTTTAACTAACTATGACTGACTAACTGACAAAATAACTGACCCAGATGCAATTCTACCTCCTCATGGTGCATTCTGGGTAACGCTAAATGAATTGCGGTATAGCTTGAACCAATTCAGTTGGCCAACGGTCGGTTGCGCAGAGAGAGGATTTAAGAGAACAAAAATGGTGCGCAAGATATTTAATGAGTAACTGGCTGAACACAATAGAATGCTGCAACTGGAGCTGCAGCTGCAACTGGAAGAGCTGTCAAAAAGTGTCGTACGTACTTTTTTTTATGCGCCCACAATGAGGCTGTACAGCTTTCATGTTTTGTTGTCATTTGTTGGGTCAGGTGTTGAATCTTTGGCAAATTTTAAATATTTTAAGTAATTGAAACTATAAAATGGACACTGAAATTGAAGATTTTCGTCCATTATTTTAATTAAAATTTAACCACGAAATCACAATACAACAAAACAACACTTAAAATCACTGACAGATATATAAAATTTGAAATGTCAAAAATGCTGCACGAAAAAGTTAAAAGTTCGCCAACTCTTGCAGCACCGACTGCAGTTGCGTTGTGTTGTGTTCGTAACATTGAATTTACGTGTATTGAATATTTTGACAGCTATTCCAGTTGCAGCTCCAGTTGCAGCTCCGTCTCCATTGTGTTCAGCCAGTAAAGATTTTTCCTTAAATCTTACAGTGCCTAACTCAACTTTGCTTTGACAACTAGTTTAGGGATTATTGTTTATTTCTATGTTTTATGATTTGTGGCTTAGCAACAGAACGGTTCCGGGGGCGTTATGTTTATATTTATTTTATGGTGTTAGTGTTCATTTGATATATGTATTTACTATTTTTTGACCTGTGGGGTTTTGGGATTAATTGTAGATTAGTGTTAATTAGTTAGATTAGTGTTTACGAGTTTGAATAATTTTTACCTACGAGTTTTTAAGAATTTATTTTACCTTAAAATAATTATTATACATTTCTACTTCAGAAATAAATATAAAACATAATAATAAAATAAAAACAATATAAATAAGAATAATATAATTTAAATAATAAATGTTCATTTACATACACTTAGTTTTAAGAACTAATGTCGCTTTCATAGTCGGTTGAAGAATCGTCACCTGGATTATTTATAATTGAATCCGAAATTGTGTCCCACGTCAGGTAGTGAGAAAAGTATTCGTCCTCAGTTCTTATGGCTTTTTCACACACTTTTCGCCAGTCTTCAGCCGTTATTTTTTAAAATTCTTCCTCTGCTAATTTTTGAACATCCAATAAATTGAATGTTGTGTTTCGTGAACCTACTCTTGCCTTGACAGTTGCCCAAATATATACAGTTCAAGTTTCAACATCTGTATAGTATGCGGAATATTGTTTTCGGTTAGCCATTGTATCATCTCGGATTTCTTGCTAGCAGAAGTAATTTGTTTTTCTTCTAATTTATTGTGGTACGAGGTGTTGTCCATTACAATAACTGAAGGTTTCTCCAAGTTATTCAAAACTTGTTCTTGGATCCATTTGCAGAAATTTTTGAAGTTCATGTCGTCGTGATAGTCTCCCGTTTTCGTTCCAGATTTGAATAAAAGTAAGGAGTTTTTCACGAAACCTTTTTCACCACCTTGTATGTGAGCTATGAATATGCTTTCGTCCAAATAAATGATATCAAATCCTTTTGTTCTGTATTCCCGGATTTTTCTCAGATACTTCACTCGTATGAGTTTAATATCATTTCTTTCACAGAGAAGTTTCCGGTTGTTTTGAGTTTTTTGTAGCTAAATCCGTTTCTTCTTTTTTTTTATAATTCACTCGCGCTCAAGGGTATGTTACGAGACCCTTATAATGTTTTAAACACAGCACGGGCGAGGGAGAAATTAGCAGGGGAGAGAAAGGAGGTGTCGATGAACATTGGTTTTGAATGTTTTCAAATTGAAATGGCAAGGGGAAACTGTGCCGGGTAAGTTATTCCATAATCGTGTTGTGCGACTAAAAAACGAATCTCTATATTTGACGGTACGACGTAATACTTAAGTTAAACTCCAGATCTTCCTGAACTCGTTGTCTCAACATTTTTAAGGATATCATCATTTTTTCCTCCTGGTGGAAGTTGTGCATTATACGCCGAATAGCTGCGATGTCCCTGCAGGGGAGAGAAAGGAGGTGTCGATGAACATTGGTTTTGAATGTTTTCAAATTGAAATGGCAAGGGGAAACTGTGCCGGGTAAGTTATTCCATAATCGTGTTGTGCGACTAAAAAACGAATCTCTATATTTGACGGTACGACGTAATACTTAAGTTAAACTCCAGATCTTCCTGAACTCGTTGTCTCAACATTTTTAAGGATATCATCATTTTTTCCTCCTGGTGGAAGTTGTGCATTATACGCCGAATAGCTGCGATGTCAAATTCGTCAAGTCCAGTTTTCTACTTCGTATGCTCCACTTTTTTATTTAGTGACTGCACAACTCCTGTCTCTTCGCATTCCTTAATAATCCTTCTGATTGAACGTTCAGAAATTCCAGTAGTTTTCACTGTTTGCGTTGTTGCGTAACTCACAGGATTTTCAAGAAACGAATTCTTTGCTTCTTCCAGTTTGTCATTATATACCTTAACAACTATCTTACGTGCCTGGCTTCCAATAGGTTTTCCTTTTCTAAATGAATCCATTAAAATTTCTTTTAAATGTATTTCAATATATTATTCTTGGTTGTTTTTTTTTAAACTGAATTGCAAAGCAAAGCAAATATCATTTAAATACGTTAATTCCCTCTGATGCAAAAATTCATTCTTAGGCCGGTATTCACCGAGCGCTCATAACTTAAGAAGCTCATAAACGTATTCACCAAGCAATATTAGTGAAGATCTACGAGCGCTCTTAAAAGTTAGGAGTGGTCCCGACCACTCCTAACTTACGAGCGCTCTCTTCGAAAATTTGTTCGCTTGTGCGTGTGCCACGCACGCATTTGACTCGAATCCATGTGAGCAATGCCAAGTAGAAGAGTATCCATTTGCTGTCAAGACCAACATTACACAACATTTCACAGTTTGGGTATGCCTGAACAAGAGAGAGTGGCTCTCATTTTCGAACTTCGAAAAACACTTGCGAGTGGTTGGTGAATACCGCACAGAAATTTCAAGTTAAGAGCCTCGTAAAGTTAAGAGCCGTTTAGGAGCGCTCGGTGAATACGAACCTTAAAAACCCGTAGTTAAAAATTGTTCAAACTCGTAAACACTAATCTAACTAATTAACACTAATCTACAATTAATCCCAACCCCACAGGTCAAAAAAAAAAAATATATATCAAATATACACTAACGCCAAAAAATAAATATAAACACAACGCCCCCAGAACCTTTATGTTACTAAGCCACAAATCATAAAACATAGAAATAAACAATAATCCCTAAACTTTTTGTCATTAACCCTATGTCGCAGCTTGCAGGTAGTTTTTCTTGTCTAACCCAATTGCATTTTGCAATAGACTTATTTTTTTATTATAGGTGCACTGAAATTTGTCCCACTAATAAAAACAAAAATTATTAATTTTATTTATTCGAAGTAAAGTTTACACCTAAAAATCTTTTCCTTTTATCTCACCAGAGATGAAATAGTTTTTTAGACATCAAGATATGAAAGAAAAGTAAACCATGATCATATCTTATTCAAAGAAAGTCCATCACTGGAAATTCATTTCTATTTTACTGTGAGCGAAGCTTTAAACAAAACTCACCCTCCTAAGTGCTTCAGTATGATCGCAGCAGCGTCATTGACAACAACGCCGGGATGTACATCTTTTTTTTCTTTTTTTCAGTGATTTTTCTGTCTCTTTAAGAATTAAAGAGTAGAGCAAAGAAATTTAAAGAGACCTGCGCAGTAGAATTGCCAACTGAATTGGTTCAAGCTATACTGAACTAACAAAGATTCATTATGGTTTATTAACATTAATCCTTAAAATGGATTCACCGTCACCACCAAAAATCAAAAAAAGTAGTTTTGGTAATTTTCGATTTTCTCAAAAACTAGAGGACATACAACCATGCGGTTTTTTGTGTTCGATTAAGAACTGATAGATACATGGATCACATATAAGTTAATTTACAATTTCATTTCAAAATTTTGAATACAATCGGTCTAAACTTTTTTTTTTACGTTATTTTATCAAAATTTGGACTTTAAATGCGAATTTCTCAAAAACCATTGACATAAGTAATTTAATTTAAATGCAGGATTATAGAACAATCTTCTGGCTTTCAAACGCAGTGTAGCACTTTATTGTAAGTGTTGCCGTTGTTTTTTAATATTTTTTTTTTCAATTTAAACCATTTTTTTCTAAAAGTGCCCCTACCTCTTAAACGGAGGTTTTCTCAAAAACCAGAAGACATAGAACCATGCGGTTTTTTGTTTTCGATTAAGAACTGATAGATACATGAAACACATATCAGCTAATTTACAATTTCGTTTCACAATTTTGAAAACAACCGGTCTAAACATTTTTTTTCACGTTTTTTTTTTATCAAAATTTGGACTTTAAATGCAAATTTCTGAAAAACTATTGATATGAGTAATTTAATTTAAATGCAGGATTATAGAACAATCTTCTGGCTTTCAAACGCAGTATAGCACTTTATTGTAGGTGTTGCCGTTGTTTTTTAATATTTTTTTTTTCAATTTAAACCATTTTTTCTAAAAGTGTCCCTACCTCCTAAACGGGGGGAGATAGACCCCCTCCCATAGTAAAAAGTGCTTGTTTTTGACCCCCCTACAAAAACCCGTTATCAAATCTTGGCGGCCAAGTTATCGTACTCTCCCCCTTTCTGCATTTCAAAATTCCTATTTCAAACTTCTGCTTTTCAAAATTTTACTTATTAATTTTTATGTACAGTGGACGCTCGTTAACTTGAACACGGACGAAACCAAGGGTGTTCAAGCTATAGGATTGTGCAAGTTACTGGATCAAGTTAAAAAATTGTTGTTTTTATATAATAATGATTCATTTTAATGATTTTAAAACATAAATAATGATATTATTAATAAATAATTTTAATTGAAACGTTTTTCGATTCCTTAATACGCACGTGTTCAAATGAAATTCAGAAATTCAAAGATATTCTCGTATGAAGAATAAAACTTTATACGAAAATACTAAAGAAATTTCCTGGGATTCCCCTTTACAAAAACCGTTTGCATTCTGTACCAACATCCCAGGTACCTTGCATAAATTCAAAAATTTAAGAAATTCAATATTAAACTTTGTTCAAGTTACAGAGTTCGCATAAATTTTACTTGTTCAACTTATAGAGTACTTAGGGGAAAAATTCAAGGTATTGAGTCTTAAAAATAGTCCGTTCAAGGTGTAGAAAGCGTAAAGGGAAAAATATTTGTTCAAGTTATTGGAATGTTCAAGTTATCGTATGTTCAAGTTAACGAGAGTCTACTGTATTTCAAAATTTAATTCCCCGAAATTCTGGATTACAAAATTCTACTCTTCAAAATTTTAGCTTTCAATATACCTAATTGTTCTGTATTTCAGAATAATACTCAAAACTCCAATTCTCAAAATTCTGCATTTGAAAAATCTGCCTAAAAAAATAATTATCTATCTACACTAAATAATTGTTCTGAGTGGTAACCGTTTAAGAATTCGTGTATTTTAATAAAAATCCTACATTTGCTCCAATATAAATACATACAATGAAAAAAATCAAACCTAACATATACCGTTTTTTCTCTAGGCGTGAAGCAAAAAATGCCACCTCATACTTATTTGTATAGAAAATTGATAAAAAGAAAACAGAAAATAGCTTTCTTGTCGTCGCTTTGTTCTGCACCTTCGGTTTGCTTTTACCGAAAATATTATCACCCCTTCCTGATTATAGTCTGTCCTTACTCTCCACAACTCTACGTAAAAAGTTATGGAATACGCTCTTATGGCGCCGCATCGTTCGTTCATCTTCATGAGAGTACTATAGTTTTTATATACAAAGAAAAAACATACGTTTGGAAATAGGGAGGGGACTTTATTCGATAGTTTTGATTTGAAAATTGGTGCATCTAATTACATTTCTTAAAAACGCTAGCGCATTATAATTGAAAAAAATACTTTTTATAAACAATAAACTACACTCTCTCACAGGTTTTTTATGGTTTAAAACGCTTATGGTGTTTGTTTTATAAAAAACTATCGAAAATATATCGCATTTTCGATATATCGGTTAATTAGCACATCTCTGTTTGAAATTTATATCCATCGCAATGCGTCGCTGGATTTCTGTAAAATTTCTTTCTCTTTCTCTCACAGGTTTTTTATAGTTTAAAACGCTTATGGTGTTTGTTTTATAAAGAACTATCGAAAATATATCGCATTTTCGATATATCGGTTAATTAGCACATCTCTGTTTGAAATTTATATCCATCGCAATGCGTCGCTGGATTTCTGTAAAATTTCTTTCGATGAAAGCTACTTCGAACTGAAATTGAATCTCCGATGAAGGATGCGTTGCGGAGAAAGTTCCGCTCAGACGGTTACCTCAATAGAGCCGAATAAGTGGTAGAAGGAACGAAAATCAAGGATAGAGTTCGTAGAAAAGTAAAGCCAAAATTTTAGATCTTTCAGAAGCATATTAAGTTGCAATGGGGAATTAATTAATATGGACATATGTATATGAATTGTTTGTAGTTTCAAAAGAAGCTTCAGACTAAACGAACAAGCATTTGTTTACATTTTGGAAATAAATCCCTTAGTAAAATCGACTTCAATTCCAATAATACTAAACTTCTTCCTTAACTTATTTCATAAATTGCAACGAAACTTTTTCTTGACGTGAGTTCTTGTATATTTCCCTGTAAACAACAACTTTGTTTACATTTTTGTCAATTGTCGCGCAAATGCATGGTTTCACTAAATTGTGAATTGAATTCACCGTAAAACGCTATGTATTCGAAATGTAGAACACGAGTTTTCATCTCCAAAAACTCTATTCACAATCGGCCCTATCGAAGTAACCGTCGTCGGAGCGGAATTCTCTCCGATTTCCTACGAATCGGAGACATTTTGCTTCAAGGTATTTCTCCGATCAACTGATAAATAAAATATAAAAAATTATCGAAAATATATCGCATTTTCGATATATCGGTTTATTAGCACATCTCTGTCTAAAATTTATATCCATCGCAATGCGTCGTTGGATTTCTGTAAAATTTCTTCCGATGAAAGCTACTACGAACCGAAATTGAATCTCGGACGAAGGATGCGTTGCGGAGAAAGTTCCGCTCCGACAGTTACTTTGATAGGGCCGAATGTTCGGGAGGAATTCAGAACACCGACATTTCACATTCGGAATGAACAAATCATAAGTCATTTTATGCGGAATGCAGAACATCAAAATTCACTTTTCTTCCTCGAATTCACAATAAGTGAAATGCAGAACATGGGTGTGTATCAAGTTACGTGCTGGTGCCCTTGCTTATAGGGGAATTTATCAACCACGAAGTTTTTTGCATCTGAAATTCATAATCATGCTTATTTTGACATTCTCATGAATAGTCTATTCGTTAGAATGATTCTATTCCTTTGAATGAACTTTCTTAATTTTGAGATTCGAACGAATAACATTCATTTGCGAAAGATAGCATAAAATGAACTTCAAAAAAGATTCATTTTTATTATCAGCTGTTTGACATTTACTATATTTCTATTTGAATTAGTATGACCGTTTTACATTTTTTTTGTTTTTAAACATTTTATAGATGTTGAATAAAGAATCAAGAAACAAAATAAATAATCGGCCCTACCAAGGTAACCGTCGGAGCGGAACTTTCTCCGCAACGCATCCTCCGTCGGAGGTTCAATTTCGGTTCGAAGTAGCTTTCATCGGAAGAATTTTTACAGAAATCCAACAACGCATTGCGATGGATATAAATTTCAGACAGAGATGTGCTAATTAACCGATATATCGAAAATGCGATATATTTTCGATAATTTTTTATAAAATAAACACCATAAGCGTTTTAAACCATGAAAAACCAGTGAGAGAGTGTAGTTTATTGTTTAATAATAGTATATTTTTCAATTGTAAAGCGCTAGCGTTTTTAAGAAATGTAATTAGATGCACCGATTCTTGAATCAAAACTATCGAAGAAAGTCCCCTCCCTATTTCCATACATGTTTTTTGTTTCCATTTGAAGTGTCAAAAAAAGGATAAATTGAAAAAAAAAAAACTTTCGAAACACAATATTTTATATTTATTGGACTAATAGGTACTTTATTAACAATAGAAATGGATCAATGCACAAAACAAAAGATCACGAACATACTTTTTTTTTCATCCAAACATACATGTCTTGGTCCCAATTAATTTAACTGATTGGGCCAGATCTTCCCAAACACAGCTACAATTTCTGATGTCTTTTTGGTGTAGCCCGCTCATTGTTGCGAAGTTTTTTTTTCGTTCTTCCTTAGAACAAGAAGTCTATTATAAATAAGTAACACAAGTTAACGCAAATAAAGTTAAATTCTTTGTTACTTACATTTTAATTAACTATTTCTTTAAAAAAAAAACACTTTCCGCAACAAGAACTTGTCGGACGATTTCGGAGAAAATTTTGTTTGTATGTGTCAAAAATAAGACCATTAGAAGTGCTTCATCGCACACAAATGGCATGCGTTGAATTTCGTCGGACAGAATTTCCGATCAGCTGATCGGAGAAATACCATGAAGCAAAATGTCTCCGATTCGTAGGAAATCGGAGAGAATTCCGCTCCGACGGTTACCTCGATAGGGCCGAATATACTTTTTTATTATAAAGTAAAGTTTAACCATAAAGAACTTCATATTCATTACATTTTTTGTGTCAACTCAGCTGTTTTGAAACTATTCTTAAACGCGTTCTAAATTTTTATTTTTTTTTTCGTATACACTTGGTCACACTAAAATATCAAAAACAAAAGAGAAGTCGTCGGCTGAGAATTACAGGGTTCTATGTCGACCGACCCCCATTTCGAGTTATTCAACTTTTAAGTTTTTGATGCTCAGATTTCGTATTAAATGGCTATTGATTTACATTCGAATGATAACAAACGATAGATTATTGATAATACTAATAAAAATATAATTTATTTGTTTATGTGTTGAGGAATTTCCTTTTAATTGCAAATTAAATTTTTTGCACAAAGTTCTATGAGCCAATTCCATGTAGTTCAAATTTCGGTGAAGGTTCTATGTACCACATAGAACCTTGTAATTGTTATTTAATCATATGAAGATTTCTAACATTTAGTTTAGTCGTTGAAAAAAACTATGGTATTCATAGTATAAAAGCAGCAAAATAGAGTATCTGAAATGATTCTCCAACTAAATATAAAACAATAATCTGATTTTTACATTTTTATTATAGGAAAATATTATATAGTATTTTTAATGCATGTAGCACCTAGTACACTATATAATTAACTTCATATATTTAACAGTTCGTTAACGTAAATAAGAAAATAATGAGAATAAATAATAAATATAATAAAACTAATATTTTAATTATTGATTGAATGAATTAAAGGTACAACATTTAAATAAATAAGAAAATAAATAGTAATTTGATTAAACAAACTAAAATTTTAATTTTCATAGCATATTTTATATATATTTTACAGTTCAAGTAAATATGTGAATACATTTAAGAAAATTATAAATTAATTAAACCAACAAGAATTTTAATTAATCATATTGGATATTTGTTCTTGTTTTCATTATATTTTCGAAATTTCTTTATCAATAAATTGCAGGCATGTATTTAAGCATTGCTTTAAATGGTTTGATTTTTCTTGTTGCAAGGTCATTTTTTAATTGTACCTCTTTTAAATTTGGCCATTGAAAAGACCACATATTCTTATTTCTTAAGGTTTTTGAACACTAAGTCTACACTTTTAAGAGATTTTTCAAGATGGGAAGTCTTAAAAAACACCTCGGTAAGGTTTTGTGTAAGTTGATGTTGGACAACTTTCGAAAATGGTATTAATTTAATATTTAAAATCTTACAACACTCGTACACATTTTTAAAATCTAACGGTTGCATTTGCAAAACTGTAAGATTTTGTTTTTTGAATGACAAGGGTGAATGAAAATCGCGATTCGTAAGACGCGTTGAATGCAGCTATGGGTATTACCTATTTCCTAAATTGTAGAATTTCCTGGAGTAGAGAATTTAAAATGTATATGTTGGATGTCTGGCTGATGCTTATGAAAATCAATTAATATGAAGTTTACCAACAAGTTCCGGTTTTGACATAACACGGTTTAGAATTTTCAGCAAAGCACCAGCAATATCATTTTCTGTTCTTCCCATTGTGCTTTCATCACACAAGCAGCAATAGACGTTATTATTAAGCGAAAAATGTCCTGTAAAGTTATACACATTTAACTTTGAGTGGTAAAAAAATGAGCTTACATCAGCTTTTGGACAGGTAAGTACATTTTGCATGTCAAAGCACAAAAATGGAACTGTATTTTCTCTGTCAACTTGTCTTTGCTTGTATGCCTCTTCCTTTTCCTGAAAATGCGCATTATATTTCAAAACCAGCTCATCAGATACAGTGGTGTTTTCAACTGCTATTTTATGCTCCTCGCATAGATTTAATGCTTCAAAAACTCAATGCTGTCTCCTGTCGCTAAAGCGGAATCCACCCCCATGCCGCTATCCATAAGTGACCCTTGCATTGAGGAAACCGAACAGATCTCAGTTCTCGGTATGTGCATCACAGACGACCTTGTGTGGAATGACCACATATTCGACGTTGCCAAAAACGCTGCTAAGTGTTTAGGTTTCCTTCGACGATGCAAGAAATTTTTTGCCCTTTCTGATCTGGCTGTAATCTATAAAGCCTATATTCGTCCTAAACTCGAGTATAATTCCCATATTTGGGCAGGTGCTCCAATAACCCACTTGAGTCTTTTGGATAGAATCCAAAAAAGAGCTTTACAATTGATAGGTGATAGGACTAAAACAGAAACAATTGAATCTCTCGAGCACCGTCGCAATGTTTCTTGTCTTTCATTATATTACCGTTATTTTTACAAACATTGTTCTAGTGAAATAGCCAGTTGCATTCCTCCCCTTAAACAATTTAACCGTAACACTCGCGCTTCGGGGAATGCTCATCAGTTTACCCTTGAGCCCAACTTCGGACGTACTGTTAAATTCAGAGATTCATTCTTTAGCCGCACTACACGAATGTGGAATGCCTTACCCGACTCTATATTTCCTTCCCATTGTGATATTCAGACATTCAAAACCAATGTGCATCGGTATCTCCTTTTAAATCCCCTCCCACTTTCCTATGAAAAGCCAAGTTAAATTGGGTGTTGAAAACTTGTCGATATGCATTAAATTTAACAGTTTTGTCAGATCCTGTGTTCTCTTAATACATATGAAACATTTCTGAAATTGTTAGACTTGGTTTGAGATACTGCTTGTTGCTAGTTTTTCACAAGCTTTTTGTAAACAATATCAAAAACACGAAGAAAAAACCAAAGGTAAATTGATCAACATAGAACTTTGTTGCGTTTTCGGCAATCCGATAAGAATTATAAGGTTCTATGTACAAAATTAAGGAATACAAGGTTCTATGTCAATAAGAAGATGTGTAATTTTTTTATTGGTCAAAGAGAGAATTATAAAGTTCTATCCGCCAATTTTGCTACATAGAACGTTGTAATTCCTAAATTAACTTCATTTTGGTTTTTAGAACCTTTGTTTTTTGCGTTTTACGCTTTATAGGGTGAATTAAGGTGCATATCCATGAATTCATTCGAAAGCGCTTAAAAATACGAATCCAACGACATCCATAACTCATTTTTCGTAAAAATGGCTGTTAGAACCTTGTAATTCTGGGCCGACGAAGTGTTTGTGAAATGTCAAAACCAAAAAGTGAAATCTTTGTTTATTTGTAATTGTTTTGTTTATTGTTTAATAATTTAAATTTCTTTGATAAAACAATAAATACAAAATAAAAATATGGCATTTGTGTTGTTTATAAATGAAGATGGTGTTGAAGAAGTGCAGAGGAGAAGGATAGTGGATGCTTTCCGTATCAACGCGGGTGGTAAAAAAACCTTTTGCTACCTCCGGGTTTTCTTCCATTATTTTGATTAACTTTTCCTTTTGTTCGCAGTTTGTCCAGTTGGAATGCGACCTTTAAACATAAAACAACAAAAAAATTAATAAAAGCAATTTATTTTCCATGAAATAATTAAAAACTTACATGTTTTGTTGCTTACTCGACAGAAAAATTCAAGCGACACAAAAATGACATTTAATTCTATTCTTTCGAATGTCAAAATTAAATTAGCTTTCGCAAATGAATGAACTTTCTATGGATTGGGTGAACTTTCGATTTGTTCGATTAACATTCTAATCGCCGAGTCTCAAAATTAAGTTTCAACGAATTCGACTCACTTTCGAACGAAAGAGAATGTCAAAATAAGCACCAATGAATGGTTTTTCCTAATAGCACAGCCTTATACCCGACTTCGTCAAGGATGCGGCGTATGGTTTGGGTACAGCATGACTTACCTGTCTCTTCTTCTATTTCGTCCTGCAGTTTTGGTGCGCTTATTTTCGCATTTTTCTTTACTTTGTGAATTATTAGTCGCTTCTCATGTTCAGAGAACGTTCGCGGGCGGCTACTGCGAGCCGTGTTCGTAACTGTTCCACATTGTTTCTGCTATTTCAATATTTTTTGGACGGTTGCTGGGCTCCTATCAACAAGTACAGCTACTTTCCGAATCCACTTTCCTTCACTTGAGTACTTAACTATTAATTTTAAGTCCAAGGACAGCTATTTTCCACGTGGTGCCATTTCTAATTTTAAAAGGAATAATTTGAACTGAAATAGGCTAGTCTAGTAATTTTGCCTTACCTTTTTAATAAAAAACAAAAAATCGACTCAAAAGTTTTTATTGATGCAACATCACATAAGAAAAACTGTCTGTATACTAACTTTTGTAATCTATTTTTTTCACCCGCGATTACAAATAATGAGATAGCAAAGTGGATACAAATTGTACCGTTATTTTGCTTAACAGCAGTAATGTGTATGACAAGACACTTGTGCCATATGCAGAGAATAGATATGGATTTGATATTAACGGTATTTTTTCGTCTATTTACGTATTAGCTTGGTTGTATACTTACTTTTGTGACTGTGTGTATATATATAAAATGCAAGAACTGGCATGGTTTAATTTGTGTGACGAACTAAAGCGTCAAAGGACCACCCCACTAAAGTAAGGAAACTTCATGCCAACACTTACCCTAGCCAACACAGCTCGTAACAATCCATAATAAAGTACATTTCTATCGATTGATGTATTTTATCATTTGTCAACTATTTATCATTTAACTGTTTTATTTGTTTTGTCGAGAAATGTTTTTTTTTTAAATAATAGAAAATATTTTCTGAAATGCTCACGTCATTTGACTAATCTGAAAATAATAAAAATACTGCGAATATTTTTGTTGTTAAATGCGCGTTTTTTTATTTCTTTTCAATGATTTTTTACAATTTCGATTCTTTTCCAAAATTAAGATTAACTGGAAAAGGGTAGTGCACAAAAACCCTCCTGCACTGTTCGCTGACGTTAAATGAAAATTTCAACATTTTTTTTTGCTATTTCATACGTATCAAAGTGTCCGGTGAAATACTCTCAGCATCATGAGCAAGTACCAACAACAATTTTGCAATGAAATGTTTCTATAAATAACAATTTAAAATTCTTATTTTCATTTAACATGAGCCAACAATATTGCCTTAAAAATGTATTATGCACCACAATTCATTAACAAAACAAAAAAATATACGTTTGCATATGACGCGCTCGCGAAACATGATATTGTTTCATCGTTTGTTTCCCTTTCTAAATCTTTTTTGTTTTTGATGGATTTTCTTTTTTGTTTGTTTTTTTTTTTTTACAATTTTTCTTAATATAACAGAGAAAAAATGTTCAATATGTTATTTTATGTTTATAAATACCGTTTTTTACATGTACATATATAATAATAAATCTTATCACAAAAAAATTAATAATTATTTTATATATAAAAAAAACATGAAAAACAGGACTTGATTTTTTACTTTTTTCGCTTTGTATGTTTTTGTCGTTCGTTTTTTAAGTTTTTTCTGTTATAACAAACTGTTTTGTTCAATTTTAGCAATAATAAACTACTAATCAAAGGAAATAATATAAAAAATGAACAATAAAAAAAAATTGGACAAAAAGTGTAGTTCAAAATTTACACAATTTTTGTATCTTTCTCTGGCATTTAGGAAGTACACATTTGTATTTGCTGCACCTGCATTTTATTTACATTCAATCCATACATTCTGTGGTTAAGCTTTAGTAAGGAGGACTTTCCCCTTCGATCGTTTTGAGCTCTTTCCCAGAAAATCAAACGAGATCCCACTGTTCGGAAAGTTTCTTTCTTAAGGATAAGTTTGGAAATTTGCACTGGTAGTTTGATCTTATTTGTCAGCGCTATATTGATGGATCTTAATATGTTGTGTTTCCCTATTATGTGTGTGTTTTAACTGCTATTGTTGTGTGGGTGATGATGAAGGTAATATGTATGATTTAAGTGGCGATGAAAAACATGTTTTGAAATCGGGTATAGTAAGGGGCCATTTTTATATTTTGATCCTTAGTTATATTATATATATATAATTTTTTTTAATAATTTTCAAAACTAAATTATTATTATTATCAATTATAATATTTGTATTATTATGATGCGGGGATTTTGAAATTGGACTATTTATTTTGTGTACAGGTAAATGGCCACAATAAGTCCGTACAGACCCAATACTTCAGCGAAGATAAGAATCAAAATCATACCGACGAACAAACGCGGTTGTTGTGCTGTACCTCTGACACCGGCATCACCAACAATACCGATCGCAAAACCAGCTGCTAAACCAGAGAAGCCCACAGCTAAACCAGCACCCAGATGAATGAAGCCCCTTAAAAAAAAAAAGTTAAATTTATGAATTCTTTATGTTTTGTATTCTTACTTGTAAAGAGTATATTTTGAGGGTTCTTCCAAGTTACCAGCGATGAGGACCGCAACGACCAGACCGTAAATGGCAATGATACCAGCCATGACAACGGGAATAATCGATTTCATGATCAATTCTGGTCGCATCACTGACATAGCTGCGATACCAGTACCTGACTTAGCTGTACCATAAGCGGCTCCAAACGCTAAAATTAAAGAAGTTAAAAAAAAATAAAATTGATTAATGTATATTAACACAAGATGATAAAAAAGGGATAGACTTGCGATTTATATTTTCATATTAGTCACTCAATCATTTCGAGTTTCATTTTTTTCGGCAAAAAACAAATTATTTTATTTTTACTTCGTTTAGTTTGTTTCATATGATTTTATTCAATAAAAATTACTACTACTACTGCTTTTATTCCCTTTGTTAATTATTTTGACTTAATTTAATTTCGTTTTTTATTTATAATCTTGAAAAGCTCTGTGCATACGTGTGAGTGCTTCTGGATAAGTTTCTGAAACCAAAACCAGAAGCATTGCATTTTCTTTTCAGACGAACTGTATCACCAAACTGATGAAAAATCGAAAACGATGAGGACCAAAAATTATTGTCGGAATTTGCTTGTTTACATAAATATGTATTACTATGTAAATAAATTTGAACTGTGTCGATTAAAAAAAAGGGACTTAAAACAGGAAGATTATAAAATACAATTTGAAATTTCAGAACGGACACTTAAATTAAGTATACCTAGTCCTCCCATAAGTTCTGTCCCTGACAAAAACACGTTTTATTTAAAAAATAAAAAAGCAATCAAAATTATTTTTACGTCATTTATTAAGTATTAAATTTACAATATAAATATATAAGAAATTATTCAAAATGCCCCCCTTAGCCTTCAAACATTTTCTTAAACGACCGGCCTCGCGTCTATCGCCGCACGCATGACTTCCAGTGGAAACGAAGCTACTGTCTTCAACAAATCACCTTTGAAAACTCAATATTTCGATGAGGCTTACAGCAAGCCTTCTTCTCCAAAGTGTTCCATAACCGGTAGTTCAGCGGATTAAGATCGGCCCGAGGGAGTTAAATTTATATAAATTGATCAACAGTATTAATGAAATAAACCTTACGTGATCTGCTTTTACATATTTAGAACTGAGGTCAATCAGAAAATATTTTAAAGATTAACCCGAATAAAAAGAAGATTGTACTTATGAACCATTTATGGGTCAACGGCAGAGCTCAGATCTCAGTAATGGTTCAGGTCTGGGAAATTTGTCTACAAAGTAACACCCTAGACCAAAGAATCACGATGCCAACATTGGAGACAGACCCATCCTATAAAATGATTTTGTTCTTAGAATATACCCAAGAATAATATCCCAAAATTTCCATGATGAATTATGAGACACCCTGCAAAATATTTTTCTTATTTTTAATTAAAAAAACATTTTTTTACATTCTAAATAATAAACTAACATTGAATACTTTACTTTGGAAACGAAAAATTTATAATAACATCGCAAATTATTTGAAACGGCAACGATATATATTTCACTTATGTGGTCTACTTATTCTTTGTGGTTCATCCTATTTATTATTTTATGTTGAATGTGGAGGAACGCATAGCGTGTGCTTGTCCGCTGTCCAATATTGCGACGTTGTCAAAATCTGGATTGTGCTTGTTGTTAAGCATGTGTTAGGAAAGGTAGTTGTTGTCTTCTTTTTGTTCCGATAGTTTCATCTTTAACAGACGTTTTGTAGTATTAATGAACTTTAGCATGATTTTCGGATGTTGGTCATGCTGTAAGCTTTATTGGAATGATAATAACGAGAAATCGTAAAAATGAAACAATTTTGTTTGATCAAGGGAAATATACGGAGCAAATACTTGAGCGATTTGATATGTATGAGTGTAATCCAATAGATTCACCGATTGATCCAAATACTAAATTGACAAAGGACATGTTTTATATTTTATACTTATCAGAATGTTCATGACCTGACTTAACAAATGCGATTAGATATCTAAGCAGATATAATAATGAACCGGGGTGACCTCATTAAAAGTAATTTCCGCGATTTTGGATATTTGAAAGTAGCTGAAGACTATAAGCTGACGTTCCAATCACTTGATGAAACTTAATGGGTATTGCGATTCGGATTGAGCGTAATTATGATAGAAAATAGTGAACTGGATAAGTCTTTAAATTCGAAAACGGTACAATTTAACAGGCAAGCAACGGTTGCAATTTCGATTCCTGAAGCTGAATATATAGCTCTTTCAGCTACCACAGCTTTTAACAGAATTATTGGCCAACTATCAATGAGTTGAGTCATAGACATTTATAGTGACAACCAAAACTCTATCAACGTTGTTAAGAATGAAATGTATAGTCCACGCGCTAAACGTATAGACATTCGTCATTTTATTAGTGAAAGATTGGATAGTGGTGATATTGAAGTTAGCTTTATTAATATGAATCAAATGATTACAGATAATTTAACCAAGCCAGTCAACAATGAAAAACATGACTTTTGCAAACAAAGAAACATGGATTTGAATTAGAATTAGAAACTCAAAAAAACTTTACTTTATTTTGTTTAAAAAATATTGTTTAAGAGAAATAGCTATTAATTTTATTATTATATATTTATATTTGTAACCTTTTTCCTGTGCACAACGTAGTTTTTCTTAATATTTTAAATCAGTCTTGTTGTGGTATTGAAAACAAAAAATGAATAAAAAGCAAGAAAAATCCTTTTTTCCTCTCTATTTTTTATATCACAAGTCCACAGTGAGTGTCGTCTGTTATGAATATGTACTTCGATTTTCAGCATTAAGCAGATGAAATCATTTAATACTCCTAGAATTCTCATATCTTACTTCTGAAAGACAATTTTATACCGCTGCGTATCGGCCTTTAGAATTCACTACCACAATATTTTGCAGAGTCAAGCAGAGGACAACTGTTTCAAAATGGATTGAAAAATTTCTTTCGAATGAATTGAATTCTGTATTTTTAGGCGCGACATTTCTAGGAGCTATTCTGTAACGTATTTCTTTTGAAATTTTGTCTTCTTAATCAACGCAACTAACTTATTTTTATCTTTTATTTTACTATCTTTACCATCTTCCAACCCCTATCTACTATTTCTCTTCTGTTTTTATGATAATTTTTTAAATTAATTTTAATTCATTAGATTTATAAAACATGAACTTTAACTTCATAAACTATCACTAGCTTATAAAATTTATCTTATTCTGTGAGCTAATGTGTACTACAAATGTTTCAATACTAAGTAGGAAATCTTTTATTTTTAAAAGCGGCAGTGATACTAATTGGTAAACTTTTTACTAAAGTCTCACAACGATGCTCATTTTTTTCCGAAATTAATATAAATATTAATAAAATATATAATAAAAATAAAATATATAATAAAAATAAAATATATAAATATAAAAAAATATACTCGCGTCCGACCGCCTCTTCTTTGTAAAACGACGTAGAGCTTTCCAAAGAATGATAAACCTCGACGTTATTCTGAATAGCTGTCCGGCGGGTTATTCACAACCTTCCTCCCTTGACGGTACGACGAAAAAGCTGTCTATCAATCCTTTTCCCTCCAGTACCTACTCCGTTTTCATTATTATTGCGCTGGATCTAAGGTGTTACACGACTCGTGCCAATGATCAGCTTGGCTGGGGCACAATTCAAATACTAACTAAGTCGTTAACTGATATACGGATACCTGGAGACCTCTGAATTAACTAGCCTTATCTTTCCTTCGGAATCTCTGTACAGATGAACTACCCTTTCTTCGCTTCTCTTGAGTCGAAAAATGAATACAAAATTGAATGAACGGATATACTTCTGAGACCGGTTTTTCTTCAAAACCGGGCGGCAGCACGGCGCACAGTGGTGCTTTTGTGCGGAAATAAATGCAAAAATGAAATTAGGAATATGGATTTGTTTCATTTATTTTTTCATAGATATATAACTGTTCTATGTTTTCCTAATATTTGGGAAATTTGTATCAAGGAATTTACGAGATACAGCGCTTTAAAGTTACCCTATCTTTAAGTTGTGAAATTTATGTAATTTCTTGCATTAACTTTTTTTCATGAATAGCAGCATTTTAATAAATTTTTGTAAGAACCAAATTTTTTTAATAAATAATAAGCTGTTGAGCTTTCAAAATAAAAAAAAAAGTTAAAAAAAAAAATTAGTTGGGTTAGGACTGAGTTACCAAGAATTAATATTTTAATGTTCTTTCCCTAGAGCTACAGTTTCAGCTACATCAAGCTACGTCTAGTGGCTACTATTTTTTGAAAGCTAGAATATTCAACTAACTATTTTCGAAAGAATTGTATCCGTCCTGATCCGATCTTGAAATCAGTGAACAAATTTGTTTCACTCCAATTTAAAAAACACGGTTTTAACTTTGGTCATATGGCAAAACTTGTAATTTTATGGCTAATAATGGTTGGAAAGAATGCA
Source organism: Chrysotoxum bicinctum (assembly GCA_911387755.1). NCBI lineage: Eukaryota > Metazoa > Arthropoda > Insecta > Diptera > Syrphidae > Chrysotoxum > Chrysotoxum bicinctum. Next base: position 145,374,379 of record OU426987.1, on the reverse strand, counting down.
ACCAAGATTTTATTTTTGTTAAAAATATACATCTTTCATTAAAATATAAAAAAAAATTAATCCTTTGACGGATCTCTGATATATTCAATTTTAAGCTGAATAGTTTTTCTTGCCTCAAACTTTTTTCCAAATTCGAACTTATTTTTCTTGGAAATATGTGGTGAGCATTGTTTTATGATGTTATTAAAGTGAACTAATAGTTCTTTATAAAATGTGTACCTTAATATTTTAATCCAACATTTTTTTTGGCGCAATAAGTAGAGACAGGTAATAAAGAAAAAATTTGTTTGTGGGTTTTTACTTGAAAACGAGTTTTTGTATCCAAACAAAAAACAAAAATTTAGTAGAATTTTTATTGCTTTTTTATGAACGTGAACAGATTTTAAAGGCGGTTGCATAATTTTTTATAACCAATGTCCTGAAAAACATTTCAGAATTAGTGCTTCACACAAAGTGGGGTTGTGATGGTTCATCTGGGCAGAGCAAATATATGCAGACATTTTCTGCTGGCAACTAAGAAGCATCGGATTCTCATCTTTTCATGACATCGATTGTTCCTTTGAAAATAACGTAACTACTGAAGAAAATAATTTAACATGGATAATTCCCGTCCGTCTTCAACGAGATATTGCAGAGCTCTAAAATTTGAATATAAGAAGGAAAACTTTGACATCATACGATAAGAGAAAAACCGTGCGGAAAATGAAATGCAATAACTGGAAGAGAGCTCAATCACTGTTGGAATGCATGTTGTCAAAGTTAAACACCATCTTTCTTTTACTATGATAAATGAAAAGTAGCTTAATCTGTGACAAATATTAGTTCTGCGAGCAATTGCAATGTCTGTGCAGGTAAAGCAAGCTAAGATTTTGAATGAAGGAGCTCTTGTTCGATTTATGGAGTACATACTGCACCTGGGATTTAACTTAAGCTTTAAAGCGTGGAGAACTAATGAGCCTACTCGTGCTATCAAGGAAGAGGAACAAAATGAATTCAAGTCAAATTCATATCAAAGGTTGGAATAAAAGTTGACATCGAAAAGCAAGGAACTCGAACAACGAATGATGGCAATACTTCACGAAGATTTTTCGGAAATCCAAATGTGGCTGTAGATATCACCAAAATAGACATTAGATTGATACCCAGACTCGCAGTCATATTGGAAGTTATTTGCAGCAATTTTTCAATCGATACCCCAAAATTTAAGACTTATAGTGAAGAGACAGCTAAGCTCGCCATATCGTTATACCTTTGGTATCACATGCCCCCAACTGTTCACAAAATTTTACTGCACGGAGCAGAAGTAATAGAAAGTGCATCCTTGCCATTTGGATCACTTTCAGAAGTGGCCCAAGAATGCAGGAATAGTACAAGTACTATGGGACCCACCACTCCAGGAAGTTTTTCCGGTTATCAACGAATGAGGATATATTCCATATAATCCTGATATTATCCGATCCATTTATAACCCAATTAAGACCTGAACCAAAGAAAAAACACTTTCCTTTGAGCGAAGAAGCTCTTGAAAAAATTAAATAACTAATTAATATTATTAATTATGTTTACTCATTTATTTATTTATTTATTATGTTTGATATGTGTTTGTGTTAATATGTATGTATTTGATTATTTAGCTTAAAAACGAAACAAACACAAAAACAAATAAAAAAAATGTTTTTTCGGTATAAGTCGGTTTATTGACTGCAAATTCGAAAAATGTCAATAACTTTTCTCTCAATGATTTTTTATTAACCAAATTTTGTCGAGATACATATGTGTAAGCTCCGTTATATACATAGTTTAGATTTTACGGATTCATCTAGAGCGTGTAGCTGCCATATAACGATTTTGGATTTTTAAACTTTCTCGAATTAAAATTCGTATATGTAATCTCTAGAGCAGTCTCAATAATAATGCATACCAGGTTTTTGTCAAAAAATTAGCGTAATGGCAATAGGGGTTTACATACCTACCTACATAATATCTTTTTGAGTTATTTCTATAGATAATATATAGGGTATTTACTTCAGAAAACCTATTAAAAAAGGATTTTGTTTCTACTCTATCATAAAAAAATAATCAGGCATTATTTTGCATACTTCAACATCTGATCGTTAGACAAATTAAGAAGGTACATACATACATATATACAAGAAATTTTTTTTTATGAACTAGTTTTAGAATTAGGGTACAGCATTTTAAAAACAATCGCGCCAATAAGGTATCTTACCTATGGGTGTTGTGGAAAAGACGAATCATTTTTTAATTACGTATACCCCCTTTATTTTGTTATTATTATTTATAACTTCTTAACGTAAAAAATAAACTTAAATATTCTGTATCTACCTAAGTAAAATACAAATGTTTGCACCAAATTTTATGCTTTGGTTATAAACTAAGTTTTAGATACATTTATTTTTATTTTGAATTAGTTTTCTTATTTTTCTATAAATGCATCGACAAAAAAATACACAAAGTACCTACGGTCCCAAAATTATGTTTGTCTTTTTAAACAAAACAAATCTTTGCAGTATTTTAGGAAAGGACCTAAATACATCTATATCTACGTAAAATATTCTAACAAACAAAATAATTGAAAAATATTTTTCATTTTTCCTTTTTTTTTTGAAGTCCAAAAATTTTTTTTTGAGATTGAATAAGAACCACCAGGGCATATTACTACCGAAATCATAAAATTACACAACCAAATAAAATTGACATACAAAGCACCTAGAACCAGTACAAAAAATAACAAAAGAAATATAATCACAAAACACCTACCTGGTCAACAAATCACAATTTATATACTATACCAGATTGCATGGATATCGTTCAAGTATACCTACAGTCTGCTGCCTAATTGAATTCATAAAATTTAGTTCTTTTTTATATTCTTCAATCTAGCGCCCTCTTGGAAAAAAAATCACTGATATGTGTTAGAACTAAAATGTTAAAATTTTGTTTTCTACAGAGTTGTTTAAAATTTATTGTTTTATATAAAATATATGAAATTTGATTTATTCTTTTGATTGAACTTAATTTGGCAATACCAATTTGTTATAACGCATCATTACGAGAGAAAAATTAATTAATCAAATGTATGAAAAACCGAATTAAAAAAGAGTATTTTTACTGTTTTTAAAATCAATGTAATTCCTAAACCTTTCAGAAATTTTGAAAAAAATTGTCTACTGCCTTGAAGATCTGTTCATTAACTTAAAAGAAAATGTAAATGGTATTGGTAAATGATTCAATTAAATAAGTAGTTGTTCTTAAAAGTTGTAAGCGGATAAGCACTTTGAGCTCAAATCTTTAAAAACATCAATACAATTATTAGAATATTATGGGCAAAAATAAATTCGACAGTTTTAAAGATAGTAAATAGTATTTTGATATGCCGTTTAAATTATTGAAATGCAAGATCAAACTGCAAACCATATCACCATTTTTTTTTAATTTCACCAAATATAGGGCAGGCCTCTTAATGATATACATTTAAGGACATTATTTCTATTTAAAAAATGTAGTCAATTTCCAAAATAGCACACATAATTTATTGTATACAATAAATAAGATATTGCATAACGAATGGATGGCAGGTACTGTTAGTTTTGGAGCATAAACAAAATTTAAATTTTTCCTCTAGATAATCACCGAAGAACCTTAAATAACAAGTTTGAAGAAAATCTCTTCAGCGTTTAGGATGTACATCAGGCATACAGACGGAATTGCGAGACCCGCTTTTTTGTGTTCTCTATCATCAACTTTAATCAAAATCTAGAGTTCGATTTTAGAGTAGCTCTTGGTTTACAGTTTTTTAAGCTGAATTTGTGCAAAGTATTACCGTTGACTCAGTTCAATCGTAACATTTTCTATGTTCTGGTGAACTTGTATTCGTTTGAAAAACATCTGCATCTCGCAGGCACGGATTTAACAACAGTTGTCTCCTGTAAGGCAGTCCTAAAGTACTTAGCCTCAGCCGTCTTGTACATTATCTTAGACGGCTACTGTCAAAATTTCAACCGAATGGGACTCGTAGTTTTGTTTTAACCACATGTGGAAGCCAGCTTGTCTGCGAATTTTAGAAAAATGGAGAAAGAAAGTAATATCGGTCGGTGATTAGAGCGCTTTAATGCTGTGTAGGGTGACTTCTCCTTCCATTGCGACCGTCAAAAATTGAAGGTGCGCGAGATAGTTGAAACAGTAGGCATCTCAAAAGACCGTATGGATCATGTCCTCCATGAAATTTTAAGCATGAGAAAGCTGTCGGTGCGGTGGGTGCCGCGTTTGCTCACTCTGGACGACAAGTGCAACCGTGAGACCAAAGCCCAATTGAGCCAAATTGGTCGAATTGCTGCCCCATCTACAGTATTCTCCACCGTATTTTTGTTTGCAAACTTGAAAAAATCACTCGCTGGAAACAAATTTGAGTCGAATATGGAGGCCTACTTTGCAGACCTATTTTTCGGATGGGTTAAAGAAGTTGGAGCATCGCTGGATCAAGTGTATCGAGCTAAAAGGAGACTATACTATATACGAGGACCGCCCTCCTATATTCAATCAAAAAATCTTAAAACTGTTACAAACATAAATATATTTGAAACCACGCCGACTATATTGATTGGGCCACATCGAGCGAATGGTGAGCAATGTCCCGGACAACAGTCTTCGAATCCCAGGTTCGAGGTGACAAGGAAGGCCGAACCTTCGGTTTGAAGAGCGCTTGGCCTAGAAGACTAGGATAGAAGGGGATTAAAAGCTGGTGTCTCACACAGAAACAGTTTATAGAACGGGAGCCGAATACGTAAGTTCAAGTCATAAAAAGACAGATGCTCCATAAACCAGAATTTGCCGAATTAGAAAAGAAATTGTAGGATTGGATTTTGAATCAACGTGTCCGCAACTGAGCTATGATTGGTCCAATAATAAAGGAATATGAAGTCGCAATCCCGAAATTCGATTCGTTTAACGCTAGCAAAGGGTGGTTGAAAAAATTTAGAAAAAGACATGGAAGTCGCTATTTAAAATATACGGTCAAATTTTATCTAGTTGCACCACAGAAATTACGCTATTCAAAATCTTTGCTCGATAATAACTGACATGGAAGTTATTGATAAACAATCCGATAAAATTGGTCTTTCAATTGGATTTAGCCCCACAAAATAAAACTATTGGGGTCAGGGAAATCTGCAAATCCCCGATGTTTCAAGGGTATTGCAAAATGTTATTGCATGTGTTATTGTTAATGCATGAAACATTTTTAGGATTACAATTAATATGAACCATCTATCTGTTGTCCAAATTGATTCCATCGGATGTGTAATAGAGTTGAAGAAATACACACATCACAAATCAGCGTTAGCACTGATTTCATTGAAATAAAATTATTTTCAATAAAGTTTAAACTACATAATATTTGGGAAAAAAAAGTTCAGAAAAATTAGCCTTTCTAAATGACAAAAACCTCCGAGACATTTGAGATTACTTTTCCGAGGTTTCACTGTATATACAGTAATGGCCCAAACTTAAGCACAAAAATATCCCACATTAGGAACAGAGGGAAAAATCGTGAAGACTAGTGATATGTACTTTTATAGTTTATAATTTATTTTTATTAAAACATACTATTCCTAAGTTAAGAACAAAAGTTAATCGCTTCTTATTGGTGTTATTAACGTTCGCAATTTAAAATGGAATAAATAGGACTAGAATGGCTCCGAATAAATATTCTAATGAATAACAAGAACAAATAGCCAGATTTTCAAAACTTTTGTTGCCAATAAATATGGTATCATTTATACGGTTTTTCCGATTTTTCGCTCTAGGAATTGTACAAACATAACCGCGGAAGACCCCGCAAAATCACTAGATCTCTTGCCGAGCGATCCGGTGGAGAGCGGTTGGCAGCGGAAAGACTGGAATTTCCTAATACACACCACACCTTAGGTGTATTGAGGAAATATGGGAGGTGGTTTAGTATTGCGATGAATCAAAATTTAATAAAGGATCGGACGGATTAAGTTCGGTACGAAAGCCTCACCAGGATGTCTGCGGATGTTGTCCCAGACAAGGAGTCGAGCTACTTCATAAAATAAGTGGTATAGGTAATGGATCGTTTATGTACCAAGTTATCCTTCAAAATGTCATGCTTTCGTACGCGGAGTAAAATATCCCACACAATGGATCTTCAAATACAACAACGATCCTAAACATACCCCTAAATTGGTGTGAAGGATTTTATTAACAAAGAAAATATTAAGATTATGAATTGTCCACCACAATCTCCTGATCTCTACCCTACAAAGAATATATGGGAAATTTTAGATCAGAGGATTGATCGCACATGTAATAATTTCAACTCACTATTACAACAAGTACAAGTTGCCTGGATAAACATTAACCAAAATAATTGACAATCTCACTGCCTGTATATCATGGATTTGATATAATCATCACAAATAATAGCTCCTCCACAAAATGTTAATTGAAAGTTCTTTTTTTCAATTTTTTGGCATTAAAATAAAAATGTGCTTTAGTTTTGTCCATGTTGTTACTACCACTTGAAAATACATTGGCAACACGGGTTCGTCATTCAGCAGATACATTTGTATCCTTTTATTATAAATATATCTGTCGTTCTTTTTTCTTATTTCTCTTTCCTTGTATTCCTTTTTGAATTAACTGATACTTGAATAAACTTTATTATAAAAGGCAGACGCTTGTGAAACTGTGTCTTATTTGGATCCGCATTGGTACTTTTTCTTAAAATACAACAGGTTATGGACCCAGGACGTTTGCATTGAGTAGTATTAAATAATTAATAATCGTTAAAATTTATCAAATAAGTTTATTTCGCAAGAAAATCAGACATACAAATTACGTCGTAGATTGTTCTAGATATACACGATGTCGGCGCACGTTGTTCATATTGACAAGCTCAAGAAGGATAATTTTGATACTTGGAAGCTCCAAATATGTGCCATTTTGGTAAAAAACGACCACTGGGAATACGTCAATGTATCGAACGAAAAACCCGTGCCTGAAGAGGGTGAAGATGGCGTAGTAACTAATGCAAGCGAAATTAATTCCTGGGTTGTTGCCGATCAAAACGCACGTGCAGACATTATACTGTCTATGTCACCATCCGAACTTTGCCACATAAAACATTGCTGTACATCAAATGATGTTTGGGTGAAACACGATGAAGTCTACCACTCGAAAGGACCGGCACGTAAGCCCACATTGCTGAAGCAATTTTTGTTCTCAAAAATGAAAGACGACGAGTATGATGGATCACCGCAACAGTTTTTTTGGCACGATCGACAAATTGTTTGAGATGGATATTGTTAAAGCTCAAGACCTGCTAACAATTCTTCTTTTGTACAGGATACCAGAGAGTTATGAAAACTTTCGTTGTGCTATAGAGGCGCGAGACGACTTGCCAACGCCTGAATCACTTAAAATAAAATTTTTGGAACAATTGAATGCCAGAAAAGAAAAATCAAGTCTAGTAAAACAGCAACAACATGACGCATATGCCTTCTATGATAAATATGGAAATAAAAATCATCGACATTTCCAGCGAAAGACCAATCCACAGACATTTGCAAACATGCCATCCGGAAGTGTAAGCAACAAAAAAGGATATAAATGTAATTTTTGCAAAAAGACTGGACACAAGGCTGCAGAATGTTGGAGTAGAGGCAGGTCAAATAAGCAGTGTATCGAACGCCGAGGAAGACGCATTTATAGTTGTTGAAAACAAAAATCAAACCAAAAAAGTATCTCTTGGAATCGCACTACAGGCTGGTTTAACCCTTAACCACCTAGCCCCTATTTCAGTCACATAACCACCTACGTGCGGTCCAGGAGACCGCTACAGTATTTTACCCCTATTTCGTAATTTCTCGTATTAAATTTAAAAAAAAATCAATAATATTGTTTTTAATACATTTAACTTTTATTTAAAAAAAAAAAATAATATAAATTTAATAAATATCTTGTGATTTTATCAAAAAATTCATATATTGGCACTTTTAGTGCAAAAAATGACTGTGCTCATACAATGAGATCTGTTACAATAGGAACTTAAAATTTCAAATTCTTCTTATTAATTCTTATAAGCTAACGTAACAAAGAATTAAATAAAAATAAAAAATGGAACATAAAAATAAAACTTCAACAAAATTGCAAGGCACCAACATTCACAATTTTTCGCTGCAGCTACTGCAAATTTGGCTCGCGCACTGTAAGAAAATTGGGTTTTTGCACATACAAAATAAATAAACTGTCTTGCATTTCTTTTTTGGATCACAAGTGGAGCATGTTTTACGTATTTCAAGCTTTCCTTCACTTGGTAAGCTTGATGAAACTTCACTAATTTCAAACTAAATAAAAATAAAAAAATCACATAACCACCTACCTGCGGTCTCGGAGACCGCAGGAGAAATTTATTTACTAACCTAGGCCAAACGCGTGAACGTGTTAACTCACCAAGCTCATGCGCGACACTTTTTCATGCCTAGAAAAGGTACATGGATGCACATTGTCGTACGACACACACACAAGGAAATATTTGCATTTGAAAAACCGTTGCGGTCCGTGAGACCGCTGGTAGGTGGTTAAGGGTTAATTTCGATGGGAACTAGCTGGTGCATCGACAGTGGAGGGACTTCTCATATGTGTCATGACAGACAACAATTTGTGGAATTCACCAAAATACAAAATCAAACCCTGCGACTTGCGGTTGATAAAACCACAGACATTCTTGGAAAGGGTACAGTTCGTTTGAATGTTATATGCAACAATAATACAAAAACCATTCGTTTGGATAACGTTCTATATGTACCGGAACTAAAGACAAATTTGTTATCCATTGCTAAAACAGTCTCACAGTTGGACGAATGGCATCAGCGTTTTTGTCACCTAAACGAAAAAGATTTGAAGAAGATTATCGCCGAATGTATGGTTAAAGGTATTCCAAATTTACCTGCTGGTCGTCTATCCGTATGAGAATTGCATTCGAGGTAAGCAAAGCGCTGAGCCCTTTCCCAAACAATCGCAGACAAAAACTAACAAATTGTTGGAGTTGGTTCACTCCGACGTTTGTGGACCTATGCGAACAACAACAGTCGGAGGTGCATCGTACTTCGCAACATTTGTAGATGATTCGTCAACATGCTTAACGAACATGCGTTCACTTTCGCAAATATGCTCGTCATGCAGCGAAAATGTCAAAACATTTTTTGTTTGACAAGCCACTAGATAGAGCGTTCACCTTATCAAAAACAAGCCAATCCTCGAACTTAGGTCAGAGATTTATAAACCGATTGACATCATTCCCACCTTGTAATGGAAATATAAGTGGCAAAAACTAAATTTTTCAATCCATTGAAGTCGTAGTCATCATGCAGTTTATGGCTTTACATTTGGAGAACGATCTATATATTGATATGGCGAATGATAGAAGTATACTTTGATATAATATATGGTATGATAGAAATTAAATTTTGACGTATCGAGAATATTGCGTTGCAAATATCAACTGATTGCCATGAACAACATTTTTCGGACTTTTAAATGTTTACTCTAAAAATGCATTTTTTGGGAACATAAAATAAAATGTAATCGTCCATCACTAACGTGAAGTGGATTTGTTTAAGACATTGAATGAACCCGCTATGACATTTTATAACAGGGCTACAAGCAACTTACAAGTTTTACCCACGTTTTCGATTCATTCTAGCACCAGCAAAGATGTTCACATATAAAATAAAATGTAATCGTCAATCACTAACGTGAAGTGGATTTGTTTAAGACATTGAATGAACCTGCTATGACATTTTACACCAGGGCTACAAGCAACTTATAAATTTTACCCACGTTTTCGACTCACTCTACCGCAAGCAAAAATGTTCACATATAAAAAAAATATGACTGACGGAATGGCTAATTGCGCATCAGATGGTATCAAAAACTCATTTTTTGACATAAGCATAAGTCGACATGCTGTTTTTCCTTGTTGCCACAGATTTATTAAACACTAAACACACAACATGGAGACTACAACACTTAATAATAATCTCAATCTGATACATTTCAAAAATCTAATTCATTGTTATGCAGAAAAATTAAGTAAAGCAAAGCCAAATTTATTCGTGGCTTATCAATATACATAAGTCCCAAGACACCATAATCAAAAATTTGGAATAACATCGGTTGTCTAACGATAATTTCTCTCCGCGATATATTAAATGTATCGTTAGGCTTTCGGTGTTGTGCTCTGTGTACGTTTTTCGTTGTTGCTCGTACGCGGAACAACGAGAATGTAAATGATAAAAACGAACAACGAACTAATAACGAATGAAGAACGTACAAATTCAAAGGATCTCGGAAATTTCGGTGTTCGTTGTTACCCGGACAACGTGTGTTTAAATGCGAAAACTGATTAAATAAACATTGTTTTGCAGTGCCGTGCAACTTTTAGGAACTTTTGAAATTTTTTTATTAGAGAATGGAGCATCAGGTTTCATTATAAATTGGGGTACCTATAGGTAAATAAATAAAATATTTTGTCTATGGGTTTTATCTTTCTAGTACGAATAATAATGCTTTAGATATAATAATCAGAGGAACATGCAAAAAAGCACGGTAGTTTAGAAAATTAAAACAAGATTTGTATGCTATAATAGTAATTTTATAATAATGGGTAATTTCAACATAGACTGGTTAGAGAGATCTGATACATATGCAAAACGCTTAAAAGAAATAATGACTGAAAACAACTTAACAATAATAACACAAACATCACGAACACTTATTGACTATGTTATAACAAATAACAAAAACATATGTAGTGCTAGTGTCGATCATAATCTCAAAATAAGTGAGCATGAGGCTTTAAAAGTTTTAATCAAATGCACAAAACAAACTAAAATAAACAAAACTATTAAGTACTGTAAGTATAATAAAGAACGTTTCATTAGTGAACTTGGATTGAACCAGTTTTTCAGTAATTTTGACCCCGAATATCCGCTCAATATAACTTTTAAGGTTTCCGCACAATGTCAATGTCTTAAGTGAAAAATTTGCAATTGAAATAAAAAAAAGTAATTGATAGCATGGTAGTTACTCGGGTTGTCCCCTATCGAAATGGTGAATGGTACAATAGTGAATTAAAAAGAGTAAAAACTATGAAAATAAATTTGTATAAAACAGCTGTATTTTCTAACTCATCAAGCATAACATGGCAAGCATATCATCAATACAGAAACTATTACAAACATCAAATTGAAAGTGCTAAATCAAAATTTATATCGGACAAAATTAACAACGCAAATAATCAAAAAGATATGTAGCGACAATTAAAAAGATATGTGCTAAAAACAAACAAAGATGAAATACCAGAAGTGCAATTTGAGAACTGTGATAATGAAACTGATAGTGCAATAATAGCTGAAAAACTTAATAACTTTTTCATTAAAAGTGTGAATAAAAGTTCAGTTCAAATTTACAAGAGAGCTTGCGGCAAACATGCAACGTCTTACATTTTTGGAGAGAAAGTTTAGCGCCTGAAAATGCACCAGTTCAAATTTTCATTGATTACATTCGTACATAAGGTTTTAACACTGTTAAGATCATTCGTTTTGGATAGTATAATAATATCATCCGCATATATGCAGTGATTTAGTGATTTATGATTTATATTTTGATGATTTCACTTATTTCATCAAAAGCTACTATAAACAAAATCACCGACAGGGGGGATCCTTGAGGTATACCGTTATTTAATGGTAGGGAAGATGAATAAACATTGTTAACCTTAGTGGAAATTTTTCTATTTGACAAGAACGATTTGATGTAGTTGAACATCTTAGTACCAATATTCCACTTCCGTAACTTGTTCAAAATTAGAAAGATGCCGATCCTGATGCAATGCGTCAACACAACCTCGGCCAGGCTTAAAAGCCACTTGGTGTACACTTGTGGGATTTTGTGATTCAATGAACCAAAGAAGACGTTTTACAATTATTTTTTTTAGTACCTTCGATGTGCATGGGATAAGGGATATGGGCCGATATCCCTCGACGGAATCGATTGCTTTTTTGGTTTTATGTATGGGAATAACTATTGAGGATTTCCAATTTTGTGGAATAATACCAGTTTCAAATATGTGGTTGTATAAACGAAGTAGTCTCGCTTTGATTTCTTGAGGAAGGTTTTTCAGCATAGGATAGGAGATTCTGTCTCTGCTAGGAGTCTTTCCTTTTAAGGTTTTAAGGCAGCAATGAAGCTCTACTTCATTGATTGGGTCTAGGTGCCTTGTGGAAATACTGAAGTCAATAATGCTCATGGATGAAAAGTTTGAGTTGTTTTAGAGGTTGGACCATGTTTGAGCAAAGAAGTTGCTTATAGCTGAAGGAGAAGTTATGGAACCATTATCTGTAACGATACATTTGATATAACGCGTTGAGAAGTTTTCCGTTAGACAACGAATGTTATTCCAAATTTTTGATTGCGTTGTGCTGGGATTTATTGACGAAGTGAATTCAAGTATGGATTTGGCCTTACTTGATTTTATTTCTCTGCGGAATAAAGCGTTGGATTTTTTAAAATCTATGAGATTAGTTTGTGTTGGGTGTTTTTAAAAAATTGCCAAGCTTTCATTTTTTTGTCTCTTAAAGATTTTAGGGTGGAATTCCACCATGGTACTTTACGTTTTGTTGGAATAGGGTGACTTAGAGGAATCAAAACATTGGCAGCAAACCTTATTGCTCTTTGAAGCAGTGCGGCTTCCTTGTTCTTGTGTTCGGAAATATCTTTGTTAGATAGAAAATTTGAAACACTTACTTGAAATTTATTCCAATCAGCCATGTCGGTTTTAAATTTGGGAGAAGGTGGGTGATATTGATTTGCCGAGCCTGTTTGCAGGTTACAAATGATTGGAAAGTGGTCGCTGTTGTGGAGATTCTTTAGTGTAAACCATGATTGGTCTGTTTTTTTGTATGTATTAAGTATTCCGTTTTTTATAATTTCTGCCATTGTGGGTTTTGCGAAGGGGTGTTTTTTTTGGTGCTGGTAATTATTGGTGTAGTGATGGGTTATCGTTGTTTTAATTTCTATGACATTTTGATTTCTTAGTTCGTTGAGGAGCTCGTTTTCTCGGATATCGATAAGGAAGGAGAAGACTCAGCCTTGGACGGAGTTTAGAGCGACATGGGATGTTATTTTCACTGGGATCGAGTCAATAAAATTTTCTTTATTTTCACCAAGAGATCACCTTGACCTCTAATATTTCTTTGGAGATAAACTCGATTCCACGATTAATTTGGAAAGGGTTATAAGACACGAAAGGCTTATTAGTTTCACCAACTTTTTCCAGACCAGAGATAACGATGTAGCGAGGTATATTGTTGTCGTTATTTATAGTTTTTGGTATTTCGGGAAATTCTTCATCGTTTTTTTTTCGTTTGCTTTGTTTTAACCGGTTAAGAGGGGCGTCGGGGTTCAACTCTATATACCGGTTTCTTTTTGGGCGATCGAAACCCCCTTTCATGTTTTTATTTTGTTAAACTTTGGAGTATTTTTGTTTTTGTTAATTTAATCAAAAGAAAAAATAAAAGGACAAAAAACAATTTTCTACTTTCTGCAAACACGTGGTTTAAGCTGACAGTTGTGTAATATTATTGCTACAACTAACACGTCTTTACGCGGCTTTTGCCAGAATGATGACCCATAAATATGCTCCCATTATATGAAAAAATAATCGAAAAAATTGCAATGATTTTCACAATAATAACATTATAAGTTTACACCAGTCAGGATTTCGCTCAAACCATTCATATGGCATAAAGGGTACGGAACTAAGTGGTTTAAAACTTTTTTTATTCAATTGAACACAAAAAACTTCTGTGAATAACAATATATCGAATCCGGCAAAAACTTCAACAGGAGTACCACAAGCAACTGTTTTGGGTGTACTATTATTCCTTCTATATATGTATGTACATATAAGCGATATGGAAAAAGTGATAAAATTTAGTAAACTGGTACTGTTCGCAATGATGGTTTGCTGTATGTAACAGGAAATTAAAAACATTAGTAGACAATATACAGACTTAGGTGCAATATATACTTGGTTAAATATGAATAAACTTATCCTTAATACAAACAAATCCAAATTCACGGCAATTAATAATCCTTTCCCGCAACAACAAATTAATATATCAATAAATAATACACCAATAGAACAAATAACATCCATAAAATATCTCAGTGTTCTCTTAGATAATAAACTATCTTTCAAAGAACACATAGATTTCAAATGTAAAAAAGTATCAAAAAAATTAGGTGTCCTAAGAAGAATGCGACGAAACATTTCTAAAAATAGTGCAAAAAAGTATATAATGTAACTGTCAAACCCCATTTCGAATACTGTGCCAGTATACTTTATTTGTGTAACAACACTCAACAACACAGACTCCAAAAACTATAAAACAAAGCCATGCGCATAATTTTCAAATGTGATCGATTTACTTCTGTTTCGTTCATGCTTGAGTCATTAAAATGGCTAAACATACATAACTCAAAGGCTTTTTATGATGGCAATGGTATTTGTCTTTAAAATAAAACACAACTTGTGCCCCGAATATCTGCAATCTAGTGTTCCTGACAGAAGAGTGGTTGAATATAACCTAAGAAACATCGAAGAGTTCAACATAATTCGGACCAGAACAACTAGAGCTCAAGCATGCATATTCTATAAAGGACTTCATACATTCAACAATCTGCCTTCCAATATAAGAAATATAAATAACTTATGTCATTTCAAAAACCAAATATGTTTATATGCAGACTTTTATTAAATTAACTTCCTAGAAAAATGTTTAAATGTAAATTTTATTTACAACTTAAAATGTAAATATTTTGTAAATTTAAATGGCCATTAAGCCAAATAAACTTTTAAAACTATAACAGCCTTATTTATTATTTTTCACCAATACTGGGTTCAACCTCGGAATAGTTAAACCGAGCCGAAGCACTTACTTCGAGTTTACGCCACGTCAAACAAATCCTTATTTAATATATATTTTCTTAGCCGTATTAGCTACGCCTTCCTTATGTCAAATATACTGGGGAAAAAAGTCACCAATCTAAAACTCTGGTTATTATACACAAAAAAACCCCAGCTGATTTCGATTATCATTCATTTTATTATCATTGTATGCATATTGGAAATTGGATACATTTAAAATGGGATTGTATAAAGTTCAAATCCAATAAATGAATGTACCAACCAAACCACATTGGGTTCCCAATACCGTACAACTGTTAGAGCGTTTGGAAAATATAAATAATTTATGCAAAATATCTATTCTTTTTGTCTTAGTAAGAAACGAAAAGAAAATTGCTTAAAATCCTTTTTGTAAATTTCACAAGATGTCATCTCAAAATGACATTTAGATACTAAAACGGCCTTAAACCTCCTATGAACCAGTTTTAGCTTATTCCACCACTATTCCTCGTGCATTTTCGTTATAAATAAGGTTTTCAGGATTAGAGCCGATGTAAAGTCGAAGTAACTTTACTCCGTCGCTAAAACGTGTTACTAAATAAGGCTGTGAATGTTTCCTTTTCAGCAACGAACCATTCGTCCAACAGGATCTTCTTTTTTTCTTTTTATCTCAAATATTAATAGTGCCGCCTCTTCCAACAAGTGTTTGTTGTTAAGAACGAACTGAAAAACAAAACCGAAGTAATGTAAATGCTTCTTCGTTGTACTTTGTTGAGAGAAGAACGAACAACGTACAGCGAATGAAGAACGAAAGTCTAAATGGGGCTTTACAGATAACAGCTTCGTCTTTTCTCCTTCAACTTCTTAAACCAAACGTGATCAATCCTTTCACACAACTCTTCTGAAAATTTTAGCTCAATGAAAAAACGATCACTCAATTTGTCTCCCAGTGGGATTACCGATCTCAGTGTTGCAGCGAAAATTACATTACATTCCATATTACACTACTTCGTAGATAAATCTACGAAGTAGAGACACTTAAAGCACTGGCAACTGAGGCCATTGGCTTAGACAATACAACAGAGAGACAGACAGAAAGGAAGTTCTGTTCTTTTCACATATCAACAGCACACGGTTGATATTTGAACGGTCGCCCATCCAAGTACTAACCATGCGCAATGATGATTGATTTCGCTGATCGATGGGAAACGATGCTTTCATCAAAACTAAGGCCGTTGACTTTGGCAGCGAAGCATCCAGAGTGCCCAAAAAATCAAGAAAAGCTTGACTGCTGTCTTAAATCCTTAAAGGGTAAAACTCCAAGAAGTGATTGCATCTATTATCCAATGCTAAAAAACCTCCCCCAAGAAATCAAAACCAGAACCCTTCGTTTATATGACCACATTTTTCAAAAAGATTATTCGAAAATTGGAGATGTTAAACTATTATCCCTATACCAACCCCCCTTAAAGGTTACTACCGCATATCCCTTATCCCGTCAACCAAGTAGCTTTTAAGCTTAGCTTTTTGTGCTTAAGCTTTGCTTCACTACATCTTTAACTCTGTTAGTTAATGTTCTTTCCCTTGATTCGAAAAAGCCTTCGACAGGTTTGGCATCCACATTATTTTAAAGAAACTACGAAACTGGGGCATTGTCCCAAAGATATTTAACTATAATAAATCGTTTCTATAAAGCAGAAAAGGACTGGTGAAAACCTTGCATTAACCAAGCGTTCTATTTTATTTTAGCCGCAGTCACAAAAATTGAGCACATCTTAAAATTGTTTCTTAACCAACTGCCATTGATGCAGTTTTACCTCCTTTTAAGTTTTTGATTAAAAATAGATCACATTAAAACTTCGTTCAATTTTGATAGCTCAACACGCTCGTTTACTTTCGTGCTCTCTTAGTAAATCGATTTTAGGTCTTTCGACACTATTTACTGATTTTCTTTGATTTTAAGTGAAACGATAAAATTTTACTCAAATATGTTGATCTAGTGTAACAATCTCCTCAGAACAAATATAAATAATGAAGATACGGACCTTGTTTCTATTCAGTAGAGAAAAAAATGTATTGCTTTCAATTAGATTCAGGTAAAATTAAGCATGTGACATTTTCCCTATATGGTTATCAAGTCGTAATCTATTAAAACCTCTCTATTTTACTACTCAAAAAATGTTTCTTATCATTTTATTAAATCATGTGAAATCGATTTAAAGTATCTATCGTAAAAACAATGTGATGGTATGACGTATCAGATTTATAAATCTGATTGGGCGTATGACTTTTTATCGACGGATATAGTACTTTGAAAAAAAATTATTTGTATGCATAAAAAAATAAATAAGAAAAAATATTCAAACAATATTGTTAACGAAATTAGCGACTTTGAACACTTCTAAATTGGCATTGAAAAATATATACTTCACCATGAAGTTTGTTAATGGATTTTCTGTATTATGAAAAAGATAGATCTACTGTAAGCTTGAATAAAACACTTCCAGTTTCTCGAATTCCATTTTGTTCCCTTTGTTTTATCATAATGATGAACGCCGTCACGTGATAAGTGAAAATGTTGTACACGTAGAATATGAAGAAATTTTATCAGTTTTCCTTTTCGAATTTTTCATGGAACCCCTGTGTCTATTGCTTTCATTCATTTAAGATTCTATGAATTTGCCTCTATACTATTTTTTAAGTTATACAGTTCCACACACTACTTTTTCTCTTTTTTACAATTGTGGCTGCACTATGACCAATCAATGGGCGTGTACATAATTGATAAAATTGACGAAACAAAAAAAAAAAACATGAAAAACTTTAATGAATAATTTTTCTTCTCCGAATTGCATCTTAAGAAACCATTTATTTGAAAAAAAAACTGGGCTGACATTTTTTGCATAGGACATATTGCTTCCACTTAAATGGCATAGAATACACTGTTCGTATATAACAAATTATACTTTTGAGCAGCGTTTTATTTCACGTAAAATCTATAGTAAGAAACATAATATCCTTCGACCCTCAATCGATAAGGAAAGAGAATGTAGATAGATGGACGTTCCTAAAATCATTATGAAGCGAAAACATACAGCTAGACCAATATAATAAATCATTAAGGATTAAATAAACAATGGAAATTAATTTTTTCTTTTGCATTCTTGTTTTCTTTTCGTTTCTTTAGTGAGTTCTCTAGAAAAAAAAAAGAATAAATACCTACTCTCTATTTTACACATTTTTTCTCAATATAGATGATTCTGCGTCTTGTCAATTTCATATACATACTTATAAAATACGTACATTAATTTTTATATATCCATTTATACCCGACAAGAAACCCCACTGAATTGTACATGTAATTTTCAAAAGCTTTTCAATATTTTCCAAATTTTCATCTTTTTTCATAAGAAAAATGTATGCCTTGATCAATTCATTTGTTCTTACCGCTGAAAATGATAGCAGATGCGGCTCCCATGACACCAAAGAAGGGTCCGTAAATTGGGTTATCTGATGAAGTCGACATTTTTGATTTTAGCGTTGAGTTTAAAGTTGGTTTTAATCGAGAATCTGTGATTAATTGAAAATTTTAAGATTTTCTGTTATTAGATTTTTGCCTTTTTTCTTTGCACACGAAGCACACACGAAATTCACGAATTCAGGATATTTACAGGTTGAATTTAACTGCAAATAACTGAACTTAATTCACACACTCACTGAACTAAACTAAAATGGTTTTAAAAGTGTTCCAGTGTCAAAATGTTCACTGTGTGAACTAACAATTTACAAGTGCGGTCATATGACATGCGGGCAAGTGCTAACGAATAAAAGGAATAATTTGATTGGTCATTTTGACGGTAATCTGCCGAATGTGACCAATTACCGTAGAGCTTTGAAATTTTTAAGACTGACGTATCGATAAGTCCGAAAATTCACAATAGATTCATACTAATTAGTCAAGTTGGAACACAATCTCAGATAATCCCATTGAAATACTATTAAAACTTTAACTTTCATTGAAATGGGTTTTAATTGCGAAATAAATAAATAATATATAAGAAAAAAATGTATTAGTATTGTTGTAATTAAAAAAATATCAACAAATAATTTTTCCGAAAATTACCACTTTAAGGGCAACATAGCACTTTCGGATTCCTTCGGACTACAACTTTATGTCAGTTAAGGTAGATACTACACTTTTTTTTTATTAAACATTATCAGGCGAATCTATAAACAAATCTTAAAGGTTACTTAACTTTAAAATACCTCTAAGCAGCTCTTAAGTATGAAATCGGTATCTATAATCAATTTTCACATTTAAGTAACGTTACTTAAAGGCCTCTTAACTTAAACGCCATCAACCGCGTTTAAGGGTCACTTAAAGGCATTTTAAAATGTATTTTGACATATCGATTGTCATCTTTGAAATTTTGAAGTTTCAAATTGTGTGTTTGTAGGTATTGTTTGTTGTGATATTATATTAGAACTATAAAGTGCAACGATTTAAGAAACATAAAATTTATATTGATTAAAGTATGTGTACGTGCAAAGAAATTTCGTCCAAGCTTCCCTCTTAGCCTTTGAAGTGTTTGTATCGACACTTTCTTCCTCGTTGTTGGAAAAGAATTGGCGTTTTCCTAAATGCAGTGTTGCAGCGCATCGTGGATTTTGATGCCCTTGCAACGTTTTTCTTCACTCTAAAATTTACTTTTACAATTCATTAAAAAAAAAACTCTAAAATTTAGAATTCGTATTTAATAACGTTATTTTATTGAAGCAAGTGAATAAAAAAAAGCATCAAAATTCATGATGCGCTGCAACACTGCATTTAGGAAAACGCCCAATCTGTGCATAAAATAATTCTGTTTTGTAGTGTATTATTGCAAATTCTAAAATAAAAAAGTTTCCTTGTAGGAGGCATCCCAATTTTCAGATCTTTTTCTTTTATTTGTGGCGGCGGATGTGGGTGTGTGTTCGATAGCCATTTTTTTTTTTGATTTCACAAATAAATAAATGTGTCTTCCAATTATTTACTGAAAGAAGGTGTCACAAAACAGCTGTGTTGTATAAAATGAAGCAGCATTTGTTTTTTTTTGTACTAGATTTTCACATTCTTTTACGTTACGTGACACAACCATTGTTTAGTTAAGTACCAATGAAAAATCGATTATAGATACGAATTGAAGTTTCGTCATTTAAAGCCAAATTAAATATTTAAGTATGCTTAACTAAATAACCTCTAAGATGCAGTTTAAGAAAATCTTATAGATACGGCTGTAGTTATTTTGCAAATCCATATGCAATTGTAGAAAAACACCACATTGGGACTAAGAATAATACAACAACAACTTAAGTCCATAGGGAGCTAGCGAAATCCAGATATTTTTCGAGACCATAAGAACGGAGATGCCAAAATGATATTTAGGCCTATTCGGCGAGATCTTTTATTCTGTTATGAATTTCCATACAAAAGTTTGAGCTGTCAACAAATCTTTTGGCTCAACTTTCCAAAACATAAGCACGAATTTTCACACGCAGTTTTTTTTATTCGACAGATAAGCCTAGTACCTTTGTATATATTTCTTATAGTAATATCGAAGAGTCGAACGATTGTGGCGGCATCTTCAGGCTACGGACCCCATTTGCTAAATGTGTCTCTGCTAAATTTTGGAGACTTCAAAATATGGTTGTAGAGATAATGGAAGAATGAGAAAAAATAAATTGTGTTGAGAATGTGCGCAGAAAGAAAAAATAGGAATAATAACAGAACGAGAAAATTATATTAATGGATGTATATGTGACGTTTTGTGAGGATAAGGAAAAAATATATTTGTATGAAGAAATATAAATCTGTGACCATGGTTGCCACAAACAAATAAATATATGTAAATATAGAATGTAATCATGACATAGAATTAAAGAAAGTTTTTTATGTTTTGGTTAACCTTATTTTACTAAGTACCTTAAATACAGTAAATTATTAGGATAAACAGTACTAACTCGATTTACGCAACTAATAGAAATTAAGGCAGTTGCAATAACCGAGTCTGTTGCACTTTCTAGTTATATATTTTTTTAAATAAATAAAATGCACAACTGGGTCGCACGAACTTGCTCCTATGTAATAGAATAGGAATTCTAAAAACGAATTTTATTAGAGAAAACTGTTCATAAGCGTAAGAGATAAAAAAGAATGCTATGGAAATATGAAATAAGAAAAAAAATTAGTAGGCCAACTTAAAGCTTCTATTATCGAATTTTCCAAAAAAAAAATTATATTTTTCAAAAATTCAAAAAATATTTTTTTTAGTTTTGAAATGCAATATTTTCCAAACTTTTTAAAAGCTTCTCTATACAAAATTATGTAGAAATTCAAAATTTGTAAAACTGGTTCTATGGTAGGTACCGTCAGTTATATCTTAATTTCAATTTTTTTTAATTAAATTATAGATGGAGGATTAATCGAAAGAAAAAAATTTTAGCAAAATTCAAGATGCCGTTTTCAAGAATAATACGATTTTCGTAAGCCATTTTTTAACATTTCGCTGGCCGAGAACTATAAGCTTGTATGTAAAAACAAATTTTCCCGAGATAATCGCCTTTAAAGTTTTAGAAGGCTGGTTTTTGTATTAAACAGTTAGATATCAGTAAAGTATTAATGCAATATGATAAAGAACCATCAAAAAGCCATACAACCATTAATATATTGTTAATTTAATCACTTTAGATGATTTCACAAGCATTTTAAAAAACGACATAGAACCTTGTTGGGAAAAAATTGATTAAAAATTCCAAAAAAGGTTCTATGTACAACATAGAACCTTTTAGTACTGAAGAGATTATATTGGAGGAGATGTTTTTGTATGGAGAAAAAAAGCATTTATCCTAAAAACAAGACCTAAATTGCGTTTGATTGATATTTTTATATTTAAAAATAAAAAAAAATCAATAAAAATATATTTTCTGAAACAAAAAAGTCCACAAATCACGTACTTGGTGTAAGAACCATACATTTTAAAAGAAGATGATGTTTTATTTTAATTTATTTCAAGCACCATAATTTTGAATTTTTGTAAAACTCAAAAACACTATAAAATTTATAGCATAAATAAATTTATTTCAATCGTAATTCTTTTAGAACTAAATAAATAACAATAAACGACTGCATTTTTGGAATAAAAAAATTCAAGAAATGGAAATACACAAATATTAATTACTATTCTGAATTTGTTTCGATTATTTTTTTTTTAAATAATCAAAATCTTCATGTTAGACTTACCGCCAAAAATGCACATAAAATTATTGACAGAAAGTTCTATATCTTATTGTTTACAAAACTAAATGGATTTGAAGTTATGAAAAATGTCATAGAAAACATAGGACTTTTTGCTTCTATCAAAAAGTACTAAATTCAAAAAGGTTCTATGTGGATTAATTTTGAGCAAAAAAGTTCTATGTAACCTAAACGCGTTGGTTTTGTGTGTGACAAAAAGTATGTTAAAGGTTCTATGTTTAACATAGAACCTTATAGTACTGAATAATAGTGCGAATTCAATGAAAGTTCTATGTCGTTTATGGCTGTAGTGTTGCCAGTAATTTTTTTTTTAATTTTTATTTTTTGTTCTATCTGAAAGCCGATAAAATTACGAAAATTTTGGTAGGTATATAAAACTCATTTTTGGTATTTTGGTCGACATACAACCTTAGTTCTCAGCCAGCGATTTGTATGATGGGTAGCGTTATTTTTTGGTTAAATAATAAATACATTGAACACATTTTGAGAAAATGAAAAAATTAATCAAAATCTCAAAATTATATGAAATAAACGATTCGAAAAATAATGCATTGAAAATAATCAATTTGGCAACCATAGCCGTGTTTTTTTGGAAAAGTTATCCGTAGTACAGTAGGATTTTATATGAAAAACAAATACAACATCCGCAGTAGGATCACTGCCGATACTCAAATAAACGTCAAATCTCTATCCGCAGCAGGATTTCACTTCTCTTTTTATCGGCAGTGATCCTACTGCGGATGTTGTTATTCATATAAAATCCTACTGTACTACGGATAACTTTTCCAAAAAAACACGGCTCATGACTTTCTGTCTGATTTTTCCTCTGCAAATTTTAACGGTTTTTTGTGGGTTTGTGAATACATGTATATTTCGGTTTACTATTTAGAAATATGCCATATCAAAATATTTTCTTGCAAATAGTTTTTCCACTTTTTTGAATCAGTTGCAGTGCCAGTTAAAAAAAATTCCAAGAAATTGTTAGTTTTGGAACAACTTTTTTTGGTTTTTGATTTTCTTAAAAACAAAACGACGGACTTTTCTGCTAAAGGCCTCCAATAGTTTGAATATTATTATGAATTCAAATTTTCAAACAATAATTTTTGGGATTTTTTTAAGTATTTTCCAATTTTTTTTTTGAAAACTCAATATTTCGAAAACCTCATTCTCGATTTTTTTTTTTAAATTTGAAAAATAAAATTTTCTTAATATAATCTACCTAAAAATAACGGTATCCTCCATACAAATGTTAAAAAATAGTTTTCGAAAACCGCATTTTCCTCTTAAAAGGTTCCGAGAAAATTGTTTTCTTTCAATTAATTCTTACGATCTATAATTTATTAAAAAAAATAATTTGAAATCAAGATACCTACCTATTACTGACGGTACATACCGTAGAACGATTTTTTTGAATTTTGAATTTCTCATTATCGACATAACGGATTTCACGTCACGACCGTCACGTTGACGTTACAAATTCAGTTGGCGGGGGAGTACTTATGCTGTTAGAAGTAATTTCTGCTCAACACAAATAGTCTTCCCATTCAGTCTGACAATTGACCTGTTATGCGTCAAAATAACTAAGGAATCTTTAGTCTTATTTGTTTTAAATGTTTACATTCCACCTAAAAGTCCTGGTTCCGTATACACTGAACTTTCTTTAGCACTCGATTTTATTTTCAGTTTAGCTAGCCTTGACAGTAAAATTCTTTTATTAGGGGATTTTAATCTTCCCCATATCAAATGGGTTCCCTCTGATGACGAATCCTATTTTGAAGCTTCCACAAGTTCACCCCAACAAGAGCTCCAAATGTTGGATAATA
The DNA here is from genome assembly GCA_911387755.1 of Chrysotoxum bicinctum. NCBI lineage: Eukaryota > Metazoa > Arthropoda > Insecta > Diptera > Syrphidae > Chrysotoxum > Chrysotoxum bicinctum. The sequence continues at coordinate 145,350,249 of OU426987.1, read as the reverse complement.
TTATCTCTACAGATTTACAGCAAATAAGCTGTATACGAAATAATATGAATAGACAACTTGACCTTGTATTCTCATCTGACGCCGTTAGTACAGTAGTGGTAGAATCTATCTCTGCTTTGTCTAACATAGATCAATATCACCCGCCTCTTGACATTTTTCTTGACTTGAGTGGTCATTTACTAGAAAATAGTAATCCCCACGACTGTTCTTATACTTTTGACTTTCGGAGAGGTGATTTTCAACAGCTTTTAGATAGTTTAATTATTTCCGGTATAGAACGTTTACCGATTTCTAATGATCTTGACATAACTGTCTCAAGCTTCTATTCTATTTTGATGCATAAATGAAACTGTCCCTAAAAAAAAGATCTATTCCCTCTAATTCTTCTTGTCATCCTTGGTTCACAAAAGAACTCAAATGCCTTCGAAATAAAAGAAATAAGGCTTGGAAAAAATATATAAGGTTCATGACAGTAGAGAATCAAGTAGTTTACATTTCCCTTTTAGAAGAATTCAAAAAGCTCTCTTATGAATGTTATAATGATTATCTTCAAACCATGGGACTTTCCCTGAAATTAGACCCGAAAAACTTCTGGAAATTTATAAATTCCAAAAAGAAAAGCGACAGTTATCCTGTTAATCTCGTTTAAATGACGTAATCTTGAGTACTACTACAGAAATTTGTGAGGGATTTGCAAATAATTTTAGCCAATCCTTCATTGATTCCCCTGTTGTTGTTGACGATAACTATTTTCAATTCTTACGAAATTGTCCTCAGGTATCATTCAATAATATTACAATAGATCATGACAAAATTTTGGACTTTCTGTCACATTTAAAAGACGACTATTCTATTGGACCCGATGGAATACCACCCGCTTTATTGAAGAAATGTAAGTCTGTTTTAGCTCTTCCTCTGCGTAATATTTTTGTTCTATCATTGAAATTAGGTAAATTCCCTGCAGTTTGGAAGAAAGCATTTTTAACGCCAGTATTTAAAAAGGGAGATAAAGCCAATATTACCAACTATAGACCAATTTCCAAACTTTCTTACATTCCGAAGTTGTTCGAACAAGTTGTTTGTGACAGTTTGACATTTATATGTAAAACTATTATCTGCAACCAACAACATGGTTTTATGCAAAAACGTTCTACTGTTACTAATCTTGTTGTCTTTTTGAATAAATGTTTAAACTCTCTAGAAAGTTGTCAAGAAGTTGATTGTGTATACACTGACTTCTCGAAAGCTTTTGATCAACTGTCTCATGAGATTATCAAGTTTAAACTTCACTCATACGGATTTCCACCACCTTTCATCAAGTGGATATCGTCATATCTTGAAGATAGGTTATATCAAGTCAAATTCAGAAATTCATACTCAAGAGAGTTTATTGCCAAATCAGGTGTTCCGCAGGGAAGCCATTTGGGACCACTACTCTTTATATTGGCTATTAATGATGCTCCTCTGTGTGTTCGCAATAGCGAAATTCTAATCTTTGCAGATGATATGAAGATTTATAAAAATATAGTATCTTCAAATGATCGGGCTTTACTGCAAGATGATATTAACCATTTTGCCTTGTGGTGTGAAAAGAACAGTCTGAACCTCAACCCGACAAAATGTCAAACTATGACTTTTTCTAAAAAACGTTCTCATTACTCTCATAAATATGTTATCTCACGGCACATTTTAACTCGTGTTATGACTGTAAGGGACCTTGGAGTTCTTTTTACACCCAATTTAGATTTTTCTGCTCATGTTAATAAAATCGTGAATAAGGCCAATTCAATGTTAGGGTTTATTAAGCGCTGGTCTAAAGAATTTGTTGATCCCAATGTCACCCGGGCTTTATACAACTCCTTGGTGCGTCCCCATCTTGAGTATGCATCACAGGTTTGGACTCCTCTTTATGATATTCATATTGAGAGATTAGAATCTGTGCAAAGAAACTTTACTCGTTTTGCCTTGAAAGGACTTCAATGGAGTGATCCTTCGTATGTCATCTCTTATGACCAACGATTATCTATTCTTCAGATGCAAACTTTGGAACAAAGAAGAACAAACAATGATTTGGTATTTTTCCACCAATTAATAACAGGCATCACAGATGCACCAGATCTTTTATGTTCGGTTTATTTTAATTATCGGGGAGGAGGTTATAATCTTCGAGGCCTCGATATGATTAAGGTCCCAACACATAGGACCAACTATGGCATTCATGAGCCCTTGACACGTATGGGTAGACTTGTAAATTGAAATTGAAATATTTTTGATTTTAATATAAATAAATGTAAATTAAAAAACCTTCTCAAAACCAGTGGTCCACGCTCCTAAATGTTCTTTGTTTCATGTTATGTTATTGTTTTGTTCTTACGTAATATTATTTGTTTATTTTTCATGTTTTCTTGTGTCAGTGTTAATTGTAATAGAGTTTGCCTACTAACAACTAACACTGCACTAAATGATGAGCCGGTGGTATAACACAGTTCTCTGTGTTGGCAAACCATTGGTCGAAAGACGGAGCTTGCTATAAGCTTTCTTCGACCAATTCTGATAGTGTAAAAAAAAAAAAAATTTTGTATAGACAAGCTTCTAAAAAGTTAAAAAAAACATTGCATTTCAAAACTTTAAAAAATATATATTTCTAAATTAAAAAAAATCAATTTTTTTTTAGAAAATTCAATATTTCAAAAACGAATCAATAGTTTTTTAATTTTTATTCGTACATTAATAAACACATTAAATAGGGCTTCCAAAATTGTTTCTTAAAAATGTTTTTGTATATAAAAACTTATTGTTTTAAATAAACCACTACGTGGAATTATAATTTTGTTCTTACATAAACTAATTTTTGCTTAATACACATGGCATCCTGTTTTTAGAGCGGTCAGCCATCAGACGAATAGGGGGAATAACATGTAGCATACGAAAACATGCACGTGCCGTAACTATTCGGGACTGGTGGAAGTCTGATCATAGCCTCTCCGTGGCGGCCGCTAGAAACAAGCCTTTAAAAAGGTTTGGCTAATATGATCAGGCTGGTTCCTCAGGTTGGCGACAGGTTAATTCCCTGTCCCGTAAAACTTTTGAATTACGAGACCGACAACAAGCCTCGGAAACGGACTGATCACACGACGACAACCAACGCAACGAAAACTGAAAAACGATTTACGAATTTTCTTATGGAACGTACGATCGCTCTATAGAGCTCGAGCTGCTCAGCAGCTAGCCGATGCCCTGTCAAAATATAAAGCTGACATAACAGCTCTTCAAGTAATCAGATGGACAGGGAATGGTGTTCTACAGAAAAAAGAATATGACATATACTATAGCTGTCATACAAAACACCATGTGCTCGGGGTAGGCTTCCTAGTCAGCGAAAAAATAAAGTCTACCATCATCGGCTTTAACGCTATAAGCGAAAGGCTATGCACCCTTCGCGTGCGAGGCAAATTTACGAACATCAGCCTCATTAACGTTCACGGACCTACGGAGGAGTCCTCAGACGAAGAAAAAGAGACTTACTACGAACAAGTCGAGAGGGCCCTCAATGCCTGTCCAAGGTATGATGTTAAAATCATCCTTGGGGATTTGAACGCAAAAATAGGTCGGGAGCCGGTATTCAGGCATTACGCAGGCACCCATAGTTTGCATGAGAACACTAATGACAATGGACTTCGAGTCTTAGAATTGGCAGCATCGAAAAACATGGTCGTTGCGAGTACCAGGTTCCCGCGTAAAGATATCTACAAAGCCACCTGGGTATCACCTGATGGAGTCACTCGTAACCAAATAGACCACGTGTTGATAGACCGTCGCCACTACTCGAACTTGATGACGGTACGAACGTACCGAGGTGCCAATATCGACTCGGATCACTATCTTGTTGGTATGGTTTTCCGAGGGCGGATTGCCTTGCGAAGACGCATTGCATCCGCCGATCAGGTTCGAATCAACACGGCTGCCCTGCGCAATGAAAACACCAGTAACACCTTTGGTAATGCGTTAGGACTCGCCCTAGAATCACTTGATTTAGGGAGAGTAAGTCCTGGAGCCAGTATGCTGGGCGTAAATGAGAAGTGGACACGCCTTAAGAATATTGTCATTAGTACTGCCAACTCCATCTTAGGCAGCAGTCGTAAAAATCGGAACGACTGGTTTGATGATGAATGCAAGCTAGCGACTGAACGTAAGAATGTTGCGTACCGAGCAATGCAACAATCTCATAGAACGCGGGCACGCGAAGAGGAATATAAAGAGCTCAGAAGAATAGAAAAACGGCTACACAGACAACAAAAAATCAGCCTGGGAGAAGAACCTAATCTGTGAAATAGAAAATAGCCGAGAGCGAGGTCCGCACCAGGCGCGGAAGTTCTACCAATCCGTCCGAACAATGACGCAGTACACACCACGCTGCACATACTGCAAGGACGGACAACAAAAAATCAGCCTGGGAGAAGAACCTAATCTGTGAAATAGAAAATAGCCGAGAGCGAGGTCCGCACCAGGCGCGGAAGTTCTACCAATCCGTCCGAACAATGACGCAGTACACACCACGCTGCACATACTGCAAGGACGGAGAGGGAAATCTGATCACCGATCCTGAAAGCATACTGGAGCGATGGGAAGTGTACTTTAATGAATTGCTAAATGGTCAGCTCACTGCAGAAGTGGAGGCTCCACTACTTCAAGAAGAATACTCTATGTTGCCGCCACCAAGCATAGAAGAGGTTGAGAAGGCTATAGGCCGGCTTAAACAGAACAAAGCCCCGGGAGCCGATGGCATACCAGCCGAATTATTCCATCACGGCGGGCCAGCCTTACGTCAAGCAATTCATGATATTATAGTACAGGTATGGGAGCAGGAAGAAATGCCAGAAGACTGGCGAAAAGGTTTAATATGCCCCATACATAAGAAGGGAGATGTCACAACTTGCAGCAATTATAGAGGTATCACGTTGTTGAGTACCGCCTATAAGATACTCTCCTCTATCCTACAAGACCGGATAACCCCATACGCTAAAACCGTCATCGGACAATATCAGTGTGGTTTCATTCCAGGCAAATCAACAACTGATCAGATCTTTACCCTTAGGCAGGCGATGGAAAAATGTCTAGAATTTAACATCCCAACATACCATCTGTTTATAGACTTTAAGGCCGCCTATGATAGCATAGCCAGGGTAGAACTTTACAAAGCCATGAGAGAATTCGACATCCCAAATAAATTGACACGACTATGTAGGTTGACCATGACCAACGTAACAAGCCAAGTAAAAATAGCCGGATTGCTATCCAGACCAATCAAAATCTTTAATGGACTCCGACAAGGGGACGGTTTGGCCTGCCTCCTCTTCAACCTGGCGTTGGAGAAAGCAATCCGTGACTCTGGCACGGCAACAAGAGGGACCATCGTCAACAGGTCCAGCCAGTTACTAGCTTACGCAGACGACATTGACATCATCGGAAGAACCGAACAAGCTGTGCACGATTCCTTCATCCAGATCGAGCAGGCGGCACAAAATCTGGGGCTGCACATTAGTGAAGGTAAAACAAAGTACATGGTGGCGTCGAATGCGAGAGGAACAGTTGGTCAAACAATCAAGGTAGCGGAGCACGAATTTGAAGTGGTGCAATCCTTTAAATACCTTGGGTCAATAGTAGCAGCCGATAACAATATAGAAGAAGAAATACGCGGGCGGCTTCTCAAATCCAACAGAGCCTACTATAGTCTGTCAAAGCTCTTCAAATCCAGAAATCTCACCATAACTTCAAAACTGCTGCTGTACAGGACCATGGTCCTGCCAGTACTCACATATGGATCCGAGACTTGGGTGCTTAGCAAAAGGCACTCCGACCTCTTAGCTGCGTTCGAGAGAAAAGTCTTAAGGAGAATTGTTGACCCCGTATGTGAGGAAGGACGATTCCGGAGATGGTACAATCATGAACCTTGAAGCAGATATCGTGACAAAAATTAAGCTCGGTAGACTCCGGTGGGCAGGGCACCTAGCTCGCATGAGCGAAGAGGAACCTGCTCGGAAAGTTCTTTGTGGTACATTCTATGGTAGACGACAGCGTGGTAGACCATGCTTGCGCTGGAGAGATGGCGTAGAACAGGACGCCCGAAGCCTTGGGGTGCGCAACTGGATGGCGTCGGCTAGAGACCGGGATAGGTGGAGAGACTTGTTGAAAGAGGCCAGGACCGGAACCCGGTTGTCGAGCCGATGATGATGATGATCCTGTTTTTAGCTCCAACTGCTAAAAAAGTTGTTTTAGTCATTTTAAAAATAAATGCTTATGAACAGTTTTCTCTAATAACATTCGTTTTTAAAATTCCTAGTCTATTACATAGGAGCAAGTTCGTGCGACCTTGTCGTGCATTTTATTTTTGCTAGTCTACAAAAAACCGATTACTTTGATAATTACTTGATAAAAAAGGTACAAATGATATGTGAAAAAGGTAAGTTTTGAGAGAAATTGTTATTATTTTGAATTGTAAAAACATGAAAAATCAACAATTTCGTATGATTCTTTTTAATTTGTTTGTTTTTTCTTTTTTGTGTAGATTATGAAAAAATATAATATACAAATATAAGAATATAATATAAAAACTTTATTCGATTGCTTGTAGAAAAGTTATCAACAGTTATACGTGAATAAGTGCGTTTACATGAACATTTGAAGCCCTGAAACTAGTATAAATTAACATTTTTTTTCATCCTCGAAATTTTTTTCATCAATCCGCCGTAAATACGAAAGTAATACAAAAACATTCTAGAGAAAAAAAATATTTTCTAAAATTTGGAAAAAAAAATGTATGGCAGATACTTATTTAAAATTAAAACAGTTTAATTAGGTACTAATTTCCAAAAAAAATTATCGCCAATATACTTTTTATAAAGTTTGTCATTGCAATTATTATGCTTTCTAGAACACACTGTATCTTTGTAGCATTGGTTGATAGTTCTCGTTTTAGATACCTAGTAATTATTTGATTTTTCACCAGAATTGAAAATTTCAAATCAAATTATAGGCATATCTCTTTTTTTCAATACCTACAAACACCATACAAACAAGAAAATGTATTCAGACAAAAAAGTTAAAGCAAAAAATATATCAACCTCCATACATACTCACAAAAACATACGAACAAGAAAATATATTCCAAAAGAACAAGGTCAAAAAAGAATTTTTTTTTTATTTCCACCTCCCAAATCTCCCTTACTAGGTCTTTCGTTGAAAAATGAGAATGGTCGCGTTCGGGTACGTATCCAAAGGTATCCGGATTTGTTGGTGTTGTTGTAATCCCATAGGAAAAAACAACTGATTAACGGTTTTTATTTTAGGGTTTTCATAGAAATATGAAATGATCTTAACTCTTAAACATGACTTGTTATCGGATTATATGGACATATTTAGAGCTGAGTTTTCAGAAAAGGATTCTTTTAAGACTATAAGCTTATATAATCTTATTGCAAGAAGAGAAAATAGTTTTGCTATAAGATTTAAGTAGTTTTAAGCAGCAAAAGTGTTTACCTCTTAAAATAAAAATGTTATGAAACCCAGTTCAGTTTCATAATAAGATATTAATACTTAGGTATAACAATGGGATATAAGAGAGTTGTATGGGAGTTTTTTTTTGTCAGATTACAAGAGTTTAGCTCTGGAGAGTATGTTAGTTGGGCTTATTCATTTTTAATAAGCGAAGTGAAAATGGCTGGTCAAAAAGTTATATAAATTATTGGGCTGAAGGTGGATTTACTGAGCAATTAAAATAGAAAATGATCGTACTGGAGCTCTCTTCGACAAGTGTGCTGCGCTCCTTAAAAATAAACAGTTTCAATATAATTACCAGTTCTTGGTTTTTATTATTTTTAAAAAGTTTTTTTGGTAATATTTATATGTACGTACCTTGAAACGACAGCGTCTGCTCACCAAATGCGAACAAGCACTAAAAGAAATTGTAGCTTAGCTCTGTCGGCTTAAAGCTCACCGCTAATTAAAATCTCAAAAAAAAAGAAACCTCGTTGGCGTGAGATAATTTGTGGTTAAAAAATCTGCCCTTTTCAATTTACCTTTCCTCATTGCAGGATTAAATTATCAAAAATTTGAACTAAAAACTTAATAGAGACATTGTCAGTTGTATATATTTATAAGGGTTATACCATATTATATTCTTAAATATTTAATAAATTATTATAATAAAAAAAAATTCATAGGATTTGTAATCCAGTATACATACATATGTATAATATTAATTGTTTGTTTTGCGGATTAGCAAATGGTCTCTTGCTGCAACTAAATTGTCGCAACATACCTTGTACAATAAACTCAGCATTAAAAAATATCTTTAAATCATGTGTTCATAATTCAAATCCTTTGATTATGCCAAAGAAAATTATTTGTCTGCAAAAATAAACTTCCCATCTATCATGTATTATTCCTACAATTCCTCATCTTTATGGTAAATGAAACATTTTCAGTTTTTGTACAAACCTTCATAAGATCATAAATGTGCAAAATTGTTTGGTTTCCATTATTCTATTTTTTTTATGAATTAACTACGTATGTAGCAGACGTAACAAATTGTAGTAAATTAGGCATGTAGTTGAATCGGCCAACCCTGGACGATTCACGTCTTTTTTTGACTTTGACAGTAAATGGTACCTATCCGGTTTTTGTCGTTCGCCAACGTATCGGATACTAAAGCATCTTAGATACCCTATCGGACTACGAGGTGAACGCGACCAATAATAAAATTTCTCTTTCTTACTACTTGTTTCTTTCTTTCTTATCCTACTCTCCACTGACAAATTTTGCTGATTTCAGCGACATCACAGGCTAGGGACTCTAACATAAAATCACGTCAATTGATAATACTATAAAATATATGTCACCGGAAATGTATGTAATCCGTCATTATATATAATTCCTAGGAAATGTATACAATGCCAAAATTCGCCAGGAAATGTATAAATTAATTTTTTCTATACACATTGCCTAGGAATTCTATACATTTCCTAAGCAGCAATAGGAATTGTATATAATTTCTAGGTTTTATACAGAAACTTTGCATACACCCAACCTCGCACCTATCCCAAATCCTATAGTGTGCCCAAGCAGGGGGCATGCTACCCCCCCTTACATACCTCACTGTTTATACGTGTCGTTCGCATGGCTTAACATGGGAATTTATATATCAAAGACCACTTTAGTAAAGTGGATTTCGCTCCCATTAAGTGAGAACTTAGTCCCCCAGTGGACTGGTGTTTTATTTTTTACTTTTTTTTTTATATAATATCTATTAATTTAACACATTTCCTAGCATTATTTAGCAGTTGTATACAATACCTAGGAAATATATACATCTCCTAGGAAATATGTGTTTTAAATAATCTTTTACAAATCTTTTTATACATTTCCTAAAAAGACTCGTCATTGTATACATTTCCTAGGAATTGTATATAATTCCTAGGTTTCATACATTTCCGGTAACATATATACAATGCTAGTACGCAGATCGAGACAAGATAAATTTTATCTCTACAAATTTGATCTCTATAAAACTTTTCCAAATCTCGCGCAAAAGTTTTAAGTTGGAGAGAATAAATCTAATTTAATGTGTTTTTTAGTATATCTCTGGAACGGGTTGTCTTACAAAAGTCGTTCATACCTTTTTGGAATCTCCTTGCTCGATGCTTTCAAGAGAAGCATCAGCACCTTTTACATAAAACCAGTTTTGACAAAAATCACTTTCGGAAATACGGTGGCTGTCAAAATTTGTCCCGCAAAATAATGCATTCTTTTTCCTGCAAAAATTTAGTGGAGACATTTTGTAGGGCAATTCACAATAGTATGAATTTTGCTCGCGAGCTGCGTACTCCTTCTCCTCCTATATAGTTCTCCGTCACATGTGATATGAACTTTGAGTATATAGGTGTGTTTTTTTTGCAAGTCCATATAGAATTGTAAAAAAAAACGACATCGGGACTAAGCGCTTTACATGCAAATGCAACAACTACTTAAATCTATACAGAGTTAGCTAAGGCCAAATAATTATAGGCCCTTAGTAATAGACATTCATAGAATCGGTTTTAAAGTCACTTTTTGTTAGATGTAGAAAAGTTGCTTTTAAAATTTCGTAGTAACAGATTAAATTTAGAAAAGTCTTATTTATACTAATAATTGTGACTCATTTTCATAATTTCGTTATTGTGAACTGATACACAAACAGATTTCTATTAACCAGATTCGTAAAGTTCTATTGTGATTCTATCATTTTAAATTTAACTTAGTTACAGGAAAGCAGCTTTTAAGTATTTATAATTGAAATTTGTTTTATTTCTACGAATGTTTGGTTAAAATCGAACTTAGGCTAGATTCGGATCTATTACTCAGGGCCATAGAGAGTTAATCTAAGACCCGATAAAAATGGTGATGCCAAAATAGTATTATCTATATGTTATCGATAATTTGCTCAGAGACGTCAAAAGTGAAGTTTTCGGATTGGTTGATGCTAGTCGTCAATAAGCTGACAAATGTCATAGCGTACACAGTGCTTCCAGCTATGTGGAAAAAAACTCCTAAATCCCGATGTCGTTTTTTTTTACAATTCTATATGGACTTGCAAAAAAAACACACCTTATATAATTATAATAGGTGTGTTTTTTTTGCAAGTCCATATAGAATTGTAAAAAAAAAACGACATCGGGAATAAGCGCTTTACATGCAAATGCAACAACTACTTAAATCTATACAGAGTTAGCTAAGACCAGATAATTTTCGAGAGTTAATCTAAGACCCGATAAAAATGGTGATGCCAAAATAGTATTATCTATATGTTATCGATAATGTGCTCAGAGACGTCAAAAGTGAAGTTTTTGGATTGGTTGATGCTAGTCGTCAATAAGCTGACAAATGTCATAGCGTACACAGTGCTTCCAGCTATGTGGAAAAAAAACTCCTAAATCCCGATGTCGTTTTTTTTTTACAATTCTATATGGACTTGCAAAAAAAACACACCTAATATATACTCAAAGGATATGAAGCACTCGGCAATAACTTTGTCTTAAGTAGGCTACACACTATCATTTCTTAAATGACATTCCAAAACTGTCATTTCTGAACATTTCATTTGATGCTACACACTGTCATTTCAATGGAGTCATTTTTTCAATCATTTTTGAAATTTTATTCATTCATCGTACTATAAACTTTCTTCGAAAAAAAACTGACAACAAACAAACGCATGCAAATATTTATTTCAGGCAAAAAAACGACAGCGAGCACGACAAAGAGCAGATAAAAATGACGCACACTGATATGTTTCCCACACACTGTCATTTGATTTCATCATTTCAGTCATACCCACGAAAAATTTTGATCTTCATCATTTTCATCATCATTTATTCATCATTTATCATTTACATCTACACACTATCATTTTTTCCATCATTCCAGCAGAAATGATGTAAGAAATTTTTCCAAGTGATAATGACTAATCAATCTGCTCTTATGGAGCGCTTATCGAAAATGTTTTCGGAACATGGAACATGGAACAATGGAAGTGCTTGGTAAAAATATTCAAGAATTTCACTATGATGAAGAGAATGGCGTCACATTTGCTCAGTGGTTTCAACGTTACTCCACCACATTTAAAGAGGATGCTAAGGCATTGACGGAAGACGCCAAAGTACGCCTTTTACTTAGGAAATTGGGTGCAGCAGAGTACTCCAGATATGTAAATTCAATTTTACCGAATTTACCTGCTAGTTTCGATTTTAATACGACAATCGAAAAGCTTAGCAGTATATTTGGACAGTCGGAGTCAACCTTCAACTTGCGCTTCCACTGCTTGCAAACCACAAAAAGCAGTTGTGAAGACTATACGATCTACGCAAGCAGAGTCAACAAGAACTTTGAACAATTTCAACTTGGAAAGCTAACAAGTGAACAGTTTAAGTGTTTGATTTTTGTGAAAGGGTTACACGCTTCATGTGACTCAGATGTAAGATCGAGATTGCTTGCACTGTTGCAAACAGGCGAAGAGTCTAAAATAACAATAGTCAACTTACAAATGGATTGTCAGAGGATGGCAGCACTCAAGCAAGACACTCAATTGCTAGAAAATACACCATTCAAAGCACATGCACTTTCTTATGGCAGCAAGCAACAAGTGATGAAAACTCAGCAGATCAACAATGTTCAACCCAATCATCGTGCATCAAGCAGTTCTACAGGCAAGTCATTCCCACGTACACCATGCTGGGGATGTGGTGGTATGCATTTTGCAGTAGACTGCCCCTCCAAGAACCTCCAATGCTCATCGTGCAAACGTACAGGTCACAAAGAGGGATACTGTTCTTGTTTTCCCAAGACTAGAACCAATCAACCTTCTAAACGGAATGCCAAATTCAACAACAGGGAACGAAAATCAAATGTTGTTTGTGTCAACTCACTTCGCAAATCAAATCGGAGATTCGTTCAAGCCATTATAAATGGAATCACAGCTAAACTTCTATCATCAGCAAATAATCAGGAGTCGGTAATTGATGCACAGGGCAAATTAATAAACATGCTTGGTTCTTTTATTGCAGAAGTTACACTGGGAAGCAAAACACTGAAATTGGCGTGTCGAGTAGCTGAGCTCCCAAATCTGAATCTATTTGGAATAGATGGGATAGATGAGTTTTATCTATGGGATCAGCCATTTAACAACATCAGCAAAACAATCCGGTTAACATCAAAACTTTCTGTGGAAAATCATATACAGAAAATCAAAAAAGACTTTTCGGACATTTTCACTGCAATTCTAGGCCATTGCACCAAATTTAAGCCTAAGTTGTATCTGAAGGAGAATGCCACACCAATTTTCCGAGCCAAACAACCAGTACCGTATGCAGCCATTCAGCAAGTCGAAGAAGAACTGGACAGATTGGAACGATTGGGTGTCATAACGCTAATAGATTTTTCTGAGTGGGCTGCACCCATAGTAGCAGTTCGTAAGGCTAATGAAAACATACGGATATGCCCAGACAGGCTTGAATGACGCTCTTCAACCACATCAGCACCCACTCCCGCTACCTGAGGACATTTTCGTGAAGCATGCTGATGGCAAGTTTTTCACACACATTGACTTGTCAGACGCATATCTTCAAGTTGAAGTGGAAGAAGAAAGCAAGAAATTCCTCACCATCAACACCCACAGAGGTCTTTACAAATTCAACAGGCTTCCTCCTGGAGTAAAAGCAGCAACAGGTAGTTTCCAACAAGTGATGGACACAATGCTAACGCAGCTTGAAGGCGTTTCAGCGTTTATTGATGAGCTTTTGGTATCAGGAAAAACATTAGAAGAGCACCTTCAGAGATTGAATGCAGTTCTCACAAGACTACGTGAGTATGGGTTTCATATCAAAATAGAAAAATGTTAATTTTTTTCAGCCCTCGCTCAAATATTTGGGTCACATCATCACGTCCACTGGTCTCAAACCAGATACAGAAAAGTCAGCCGCTATTATTTCCATGCCTGAACCACAAAATGTTTCACAGCTGAGGTCCTTCTTGGGAGCCATAAATTACTACGGCAAGTTCATACCAAATATCAGCAAATTAAGTGGTCCTTTGCATGCTCTACTGAAAAAAGACAGTAAATGGTCATGGACAAAGGCATGTCAAGATGCTTTCAACAATTTCAAGAGCATTCTTTCGTCTTATCTAGGCCTTACGCACTATGATCCACAACTACCAATGATAGTTGCTGCAGATGCGTCCAATATCGGCATTGGCGCATGCATTTCTCATCGATTTGAAGACGGTACAATCAAACCCATTCAACATGCATCGCGTACTCTCACTCCAACGGAGCAGCAGTACAGCCAAGTGGAAAAAGAGGGCCTGGCTCTAATATTTGCAGTGAAAAAGTTTCACTGCATGCTGCTTGGGCGTCAGTTCATCCTTCAGACAGATCACAAACCACTCCTGTCGATTTTTGGTTCAAAGAAAGGAATTCCGGTGTACACAGTAAACAGGTTGCAGCGTTGGGCACTTATTTTACTCAGGTACGATTTTTCAATACAATACATATCTACTAGTGACTTCGGAAACGCAGACGTTTTATTACGGTTGATTCGCCAACATCCAAGGCCTACATCCGAAGAGTACGTCATAGCAAGTAGTACTGTGGAAGTAGAAGCTTTTGCGGATCTCAGTCATACGATTCAGCAACTGCCACTTACATTTGACATGGTTCGCAATGCAACATTGAACAATCCAGAACTGAGTCGAATAAGTGAGTTCATCAAATCAAAGTGGCCAAACAAATCGTATCTATCTTCAAACGAACTTCAGTACTTCAATAGACGTGAGGCGTTGTCACTCGTCAACAGCTGCATAATGTTTGGAGATATACTAGTGATTCCTGAGTGTTTTCGAATCAAAATACTTCGCCAAGTACATCGAGGACATCCAGGCATCCAGAACATGAAGGCGATAGCTGGAGGATACATTTACTGGCCGCAAATTGACAACAAAATCGAGAATTTTGTAAAGCAATGTTCAAAATGTCAATCAGCATCTAAGTCACCAGTGAAAACAACACTTCAGTCATGGCCTCTTGCAGCGGAGCCTTGGGAGCGTATTCATATTGACTACGCAGGCCCAATCCAGAAAACGTATTACTTATTAGTGATAGACGCTCATTCCAAATGGCCTGAAATTGTAGAAACCTCATCTACAACCTCAACTGCCACAATTAACATCTTAAAAGAATTTTTTTTAAGGCACGGCTATCCGAAAACCTTGGTATCGGACAATGGAACACAGTTTTGCAGTAATCAATTCAAAAGCTTCTGTGATTCGGCTGGTATTTGTCACGTTCGAACTGCACCATTTCACCCTCAATCAAATGGGCAAGCGGAAAGATTTGTGGACACGCTCAAACGATCTTTTCAAAAGCTCAAAGGGGAGGTAACCATGCAAGACGCTCTTCAACAGTTTCTCTTCATGTACAGGACAACTCCTAATTGCAACACACCAAATAGAACTTCACCTGCAGAAGCATTATATAGGAGAAAAATTAGAACATCGTTGGATCTTCTATTGCAACCAAAGATGAAGCAGCCAATCGAAAATGAAAAACAAAACCAAAATTTCAATCGCCATCATGGAGCAAAACATAGAGCATTTGCAGTAGGAGATTCTGTTTTCATCAAGGTATACCGCTATCATAAAAGCAACTGGATTTCAGGTGAGATAATTGAGAGAGTAGGAGCAGTCAACTACAACGTTCAAGTGAACACCAGAGACAGGTTAGTTCGGGCACATAGAAATCAAATTCGTCCACGAAGTTCATCTACACAGACATCATCAACATCCGAAACACAAGTGCCTTTCTCAATCCTTTTGCAGGACTTCAACATAAAACCAGTTCCAATCGTTTCAGAGTCTTCAATTGGTCCAGAAGTCACAAGGTCCAACCTCACTTCCACCGCAAGTTCGCAATCAAGATGTCTTGACTCAGAGGTACCTGAGATTAACTATAATCCTTCGACTTTGCCAGAAGTTATAAGGACTCCACAAAGTCAGAGAAGATCCGGTCGTAAACGTAAAGCACCAAAGAGGTATTCTCCTCCCTCACCACCATCTAAAAGGGGAGGTGTTACCACCCTAAAGATTTGACACCCCTGGAGAAAAATGATATGAACCAGAACGAGGATAATTTGAGGTCGACATTTTGTATTGAAGATGGGAGTTGAGTTGGAACATCCGTCGTGACAAGAGCAAACCTACTTTAACCTGATTTAATTAAATTCAATTTTTCTTTTATAAATACATTTATATTCTTAAATGACAATAAATACATTTAACATTAATATAACTTACTTCATATTTGTTAAAGCTATAACACAGAATTCGCATCATCGTTTCAATTATTATGCTGAATGCAACAAATATATTACCAACCTAGAGATATAAATTATGTATATCTGATTTAATTTCCTAGAATTGTCACATTTAGCTTAATAAAGTTCTTCTTTAACAAAACGTGATCGGGTGAGGTTATCTCATCAGTTTTATTCCTTATAATAAGAGACTTTAAATTTTCAGATAGAAATCCTATCATTGATGGTCCTTCGAAGCGGATAAAATAATTTATCAGAATATCAATAAATCAATAATGTCTAAAGTAAATCAGATTCAACATTTGTTGGAGAACTGTGTGAGTTGATTGCAAATTCTCTTGCTAAGCTGAAAGTTAGCAAAAATATCACCAGTCAGCGCATAGAATCCCGCATCAAAGCTCTTTCTAATAACTGGGATGACAAAGATATACCATAATTCGTTGGGAGTTCTAAAAGCATCATTGAAACCTGAACAGAAGACGGACTACGACGACAAGCCATATTTTAAAGAAAAGGCATTCACTGAATGTGAAGAAAATTATCTGGATTTAATGGAACAAATGACAATCTTGTTGGAAGAAATCATGCCCAAACCTTCTATTGATAAAAAAGCTGTTACACCCCTGAACGCAGACCTACGACAGCTGTCAATAACTTTACTGTCAATAACTTGACTGTAATAACTTTACTTTTTGCCTTCTTCAAAGGTTTCTTCTTCTTGTACATAGTTAGTGTTGCTTAGAATTAAAATATTATAATTTTGTTAATATTAAAACTATTGGGTTTTTATTTATATAAAAGTTGTCTTCAGCAGCAGCAGAAGACATAACAAAAGCATTATCTGATGTTTCAATGGTTCGATCACCATCTTCCTGCACATCACATGTTCGCTTGCCAATAATGAATCTTCCCATGTTTAGTGGAGAGTTTTTGGATTGGGCTCCTTTCAAAGTCGCCTTTACATCGCAAATCGGTGCCCATAAATCATTGACATGTGTTAAGAAATTAAAATATCTGAAAACATGTCTCGCTGGTGGCAAGGCTGCTTCCCGTTTGCATACTATTCCTCTAACAGCAGCTAACTTCAAGGTTGCATGGGACGATCTTTTAGAGCACTACGACAACAAGAGACTTTTGGTTGACTCAGCAATGGATTTACTTTTTTCTGCCTAATCAGTCGCTCAAGAAAGTTCAGAAGATCTTGATGGTTTAATGAACACAATAAATCAAGCAGTAGGTTCTTAAGAAAGTCGACCAATGGGATGAGATTCAAGTGTTTTTAGTTTCTCGTAAACTAGATTCTGCGTCCATAAAAGAATGTGAAAAACATCTAGGATCCAAAACAGAAACTTCTTCTTGGAAGAAATTTAAATTATTTATTCAAACCCGCATTCGTCCTCTGTAGGCTTTCGAACGAGTGAATCCCAAACAACAAGACCAGAGAAAGCCAGCATCAGGTAAAAATCAGTCATCCAAAGCTAAATCTCATCACGTGACAATACGGAGCTCTTCTCAATCGTGTTCTTTTTGCAACGGGAATCATTTTATATCAGCTTGTCCAACTTATATATCAAAGATCTTTGAAGATCGTTGTCAATTTATCACACAAAAAAGACTCTGCTATAACTGTCTCGGTCCACACTCAATCAGTGGCTGTTATTCAATAAAAAAGGTATAACATGTGCAGTGGTCATCATCACTCCTCTATTCACACCGGAGGCAATACATCTAATCATCAGTCTAACAGTTCGGCGCAGAACAAAGCTACAATAGAACCAGTATCAGCTGTACAATCTTTTGCTGCTGCATCTGTTAACGCGACTTGCATCTACAAATCTCCAACAAGCGGAAGGCTCCTAGCAACAGCTTTAGTAAAAATTAAATCGAGTAGTGGAGAGCGCCACATGGTAAGAGCTTTTCTAGACCAAGGTTCTGAAATTAATTTAATTTCTGAAAAACTAAGCCAATTTCTTGGATTGCCACGTGCTCACACATCATTCACTATAGAAAGGTCATTTTGAATATTCAATCTTGTGTAAATGAATTCACAAGTGTTTTTGACGCTTTCATTTTACCAAAACTAACTAATTATCTTCCTTCATCAATGGTTGCTGTCAACAATTGGCCTCATCTCAAAGGACTACAACTTGCAGATCCAGAATATTATCAGCCCGGCCAAATTGATCTCCTACTTGGAGTGGAAGTTTACAGTCATATTATACAGAATGGACTTCGAAAAGGCCATTGGAGGCGCCAATTGCTCAACTTACCCGTTTAGGTTGGATCCTTTCTGGATCGATACCATTATCAGCACATACAGTATCTGTGGAACGACCTTGTGAAACGATTTTGAATTCAAGAAGAAGTCTTTAGTTCTCCTAAGAATCAACTCACTTTAGAAGAAAAACATTACGAGCAGTTTTTTACGAATACTCACACTCGAGATTCTGAAGGAAGTTACATTGTGAGGCTTCCTTTTAAGTCAAACCCCACATCTTTTGGAGACTCAAGAACCTCAGCACTGAACATGATTTATAGGATGCAAAAACGTTTCATCAAAAATCCATCGTTTTATGAGGACTACAAACTTTATAACCGAGTATAAAAACTTGGGCCACATGCGCCGAAAGTCTGAACCTCCAAAATCAGCTGATCGAGTTTTTTATTTACCACATCGTTGTTCGTGAAATGAGTGCTACAACTAAATTCCGAGTCGTTTTTAATGGATCTTTTAAGCCACAACAAGGTTGGTCCCTGAATGAATTTCTTCATGAAGGGCCTAAGCTTCATGTTGATCTTCCTGATGTTCTAACACGGTGGATAAATAAATTTGCATTCTCGTCAGACGTTACAAAAATGTTTAGACAAATTCAAGTTCATCCTGACGATTGGGACTTTCAAAGAATTTTGTGGCTTGAAGGTCCGAATTATGTGGAGTTCTTATTGACAACGGTAACATATGGAACTAGTCCAGCTCCTTATCTTACAAACAGAGTTCTTCGTCAACTTGCAACAGACGAAGGGCATCTTTATCCTGAAGCTAAGGAAGTTATCGAACAAAACACATACGTCGATTATGTCTACAGTGGGGCGTCAACTATGATGGAGGGTAAGAAAAAAATCAGCCAAATAATAAATCTTTTCAAATCAGGTTGTTTTCCACATCAAAAGTGGGCAGCCAGCCATGAGAGTCTATTAGAAGATGTGCCTATTCAAGTACGTGCTTCGTGTTCATCTTCATACTGTATCAAGGATGGGCCTATACATCGTACATTAGGGCTTAACTGGCAACCAGTTCATGATCGGTTCATTTTCATTTCTGAACAAATAAGTGAACCTGCCGTATATACGAAAAGAAATGTTTTGTCTCGTATTGCAAAGCTATTTGACCCGCTGGGATGGCTATCTGCAGTGTTTGTTCGAGGCAAAATATTTATGCAGGAACTTTGGGCAGCAAATTTAAGCTGGGATGAAGCTATTCCTCTTAACCTTGAGCTGCGATGGAAAGCTTACATTCAAGAGCTTGAAGATCTACATTTGATCAGTGTACCTAGGTGGCTTGGATTAACTCCTTCGTGTTTATGTGTTGAAATCCATCGTTTTGCTGATGCTTCCCAGGCAGTAGTGCAGTTATATATATTCGCGTTTCAAGAGACATGGACATAGGCGAAATTCAAATAACAATTTTAGCATCGAAGACAAAAGTAGCTCCTATTCAAAAACCAAGTAAGTCTGGCACTCGATCGAGAAGTGTTCGCGTTACAACTCCACGCTTAGAACTATCGGCAGCGTTGCTTCTAACACGTCATGTATAACACATGACAAAAGTTTTAAATATAAATATATATTATACATCTCTGGACTGATTCCAGTACTGCTTTGTTTTGGATTCAAGGTCAACCCAATAGGTGAAAAGATTTTGTAAGCAACCGTGTTTCTCAAATAAAAGAAAACCTTCCTGAGGCACATTGGCATCATTTACCAGATGAGTAAAACCCAGCTGATTATGCATCAAGGGGCTTATCACCACGCAAGTTATCTGAGAAATCACTTTGGTGGTTTGGACCCAGTTGGTTGAAACTAAGCGCAAGCTACTGGCCATGTCCACGTCTTAACTTGGATAAGAACAAGGATCTGGAGGAACGTCAGCAAATAGTAGCCTTTGCTAAAAATAAGACAGCTGATACTACTTGGGATCTTATAAGTAAGTATTCATCGCTGATGAGACTCCTGCGAATAACAGCTTGGTGCAGGCGCTTGATTTATATTCGCAAAAATATCCAAGAAAAGAGAAAATCATCAAATTCAGTAGTCGGCTTAAGCCTGAGGAATTCGATGCGGCTAAGATGTTTTGGATCAAATGTGTGCAGTTTCAGAGTTTTTCTTCAGAAATCATAAATTTATCTCGTTTACAGTCCATTCATCACAACAGTTCGATTTTTCGCCTTACTCCATTCATCGATTCATATGGAATTCTTCGAATTGGCGGGCGGCTTCGCAACGCCCAAATCGATGTGGACACGAAACATCCAATCATACTTCCTCGTGAATCTAAATTAACGAATCTAATTCTGGACTATAGACATGTGTCAGCACTTCATGGGGGAGTTCAATTAATGTTGGCCACGCTGAGAAGAAATTAATGGATCATCGGAGGTCGCAATGCAGTTCGCAGGTTTCTCAATCGTTGTGTAATTTGCGCAAGGTATCGAGCTACAACTCCTAGGCAACTAATGGGTCAGCTTCCTATCAATCGAAAGATTCCATCACGCCCATTTTTGCACACGGGCGTGGATTATGCCGGACCATTCGCACTGAAAACCTGGAGAGGAGGTATAAGGTACAAATGATACCTTGTGGTATTCGTTTGCTTTTCCATATCAGCAGTTCACCTTGAACTTGCTACTGATTACTCTACAGAAGGGTTTATTGCGGCTTATGAGCACTTCACTGGTCGAAGAGGTATTTGCTTGACACTGAGAAGCGACTGTGGGAATAACTTTGTTGGTGCTGATGTGGAGCTGCGTAAGATATTTAATTCTGCCTCTAATAACGTTAAATCTTTAGTGGATATACTTGCCAATGATAGTACAAAATGGTCATTTAACCCTCCATCAGCGCCGCACTTTGGCGGCAAATGGGAGGCAGCTGTTAAGTCAGTTAAATTCCACATCAAACGAGTAATTGGAGATGTTGTTCTAACGTATGAGGAGTTTTCGACTTTCTTGACCCAAGTGGAATCTGTTTTGAACTCCCGTCCCATCTGTCCTCTTCAGGCCACTTCATCGTAGGAGATGCTTTGACAACAGTTCCTGAGCCATTATTATTACAACTACCTACATAAAGGCTTTCTCGTTATCAACAGCTACGAAAAATACAATTTTAAAATTTGGTGGTGCAACAGCTCGGAGAGAACCAGGACCTAGTGACTTACAACTCTCAACCATTCCTGTGTGCGTGTTACTAGGAACGGAGGGGACCTACAATTTTCTGCCGATTCCGAACGGCTAATGAGCAGCACTTTCCATGACAAGAGATAATCATGGAGAATTTGTCAATTTCTCGCAAGAAGCAGTACACCCCTGAAAAAAACTTTCTTGCAGCGGCTGAGAATCGAACTCGAGAACTTCCGCATGACAGTCCAACGCACTAACCATTATGCCAAGGGGTACTACTACAAGCTACGAAAAATGCTAGAAAAATTTTGGACGAGATGGTCTCACGAATATCTTCAAAGGTGGCAAGACATAGGAAAGTGGCATCAAACATATAAAAACATCATAGAAGGAGCTCTCGTACTTGTTGTGGATGAGCGACTGCCCCCAAGTAAGTGGCCCCTAGCACGAGTTATTTCAACACATCCTGGTGCTGACGGACCTTAAGCGTCCAATAGTTAAACTCTGTGTACTGCCAGTTTTCAATGATGACACAAAATAATATCAAATTATGCACCAGACATTTTCAACGCTCAAATGAGACGTCGAGGCGGGCGGAATGTTTAAAAAACTAACATAAATCATAACATATCAGAATTTGCATCATCGTTTCAATTATTATGCTGAATGTAACAAATATATTACCAACCTAGAGATGATAAAATAAATTATGTATACCTGATTTAATTTCCTAGAACTGTCACATTTAGCTTAATAAAGTTCTTCTCAAAACATGATCGGGTGAGGTTATCTCATCAGTTTTATTCCTTATATAAAAGACTTTAAATTTTCAGATAGAAATCTTATCATCTGTACTTGACAGTTCTTCCGAAATTGGGCTCAAGGATAAACTCATAAGGGAAATATATTACCTAGAGTCACGACCGGTACCCCTCTTGCCTAAAACACCATCAAATTTTTTTTGAGGTGAGTAAGAGAAAACTCTCTTAAATTCCCTATCCATGAATGGTGAATGGTGGATTAAAATACAAAATGAAGTCAGTAGCTCAAAATTTGAAGTTTTTTTTTTTTTGAATATCAAAATGACAGATGTCATAATTGTATGAAAACAAATATTTTATATCGCGTTTTTTCCGGGCGAAAAGTTAAAATCATTTATCATTATTAATGAAGATTAAAAAATTATTTCGGTTTAAGTGGAGTGATTGAATTACTTAAATAAATAAAAAGCTCAAGCGACCTCAACTCCAAAGTGCGTTTCGCCCAGGTTTGATTTGAAGAACATGGAAGGCATCCATCATCTCTCTGAAATCTTCAAGAACATTTTTCTGCTCAACAAGAACGCTCTTTTAGAAATAATGTTGTAGAGGACACCATATTCGAAGTTATTGGTTGTTTGGAATACGACCTAAATCTCATTCAACCTAAAAAGCATCGCTAATATTAAATGCATCTGGCAAATTTCGTGAAGCTATCTCGATTAGAAATCAAGACCTACTGGCAAAAATCTATCAACCATTCTGCAATACATTCAGGATATTATATTGCCAACACCTTCGGTTTTTGTCGAAGACAACATGCTGAACACGTTGTCCAGTTTTATATTCTTTAACAAAGTGGAGATTGTCAAACTGATACAAGAGGACGAGCGTTTTCTTGTCGATATGTTATCCTGCTTACTAATCGCAATACATCAGAGGCGAAGCGTCGTGACATTGTGCTCTTTTTAAAGGAATTTTACAACTATGCTCAAAATTTGCAGACGCAAGGTAAAGATTCGTTCTACAAAACCCTAACGTGCTTAGGAATTCTTCAGGCACTGTAAATAACTTTGATAATGGCCGATCAGAAGACAAAATCAGCTTCTATTGATATTTTGACTGCAATTGTCGAGTTTTCGACATTGGTTGTTCGCAATTACACATTGCAAAAAGTGAGCAGGGCGGACGGGGTAAGATGTTGCGAACTAATACAAATATAATAGTTTTAAATGCATCTTTTTTTG
Source organism: Chrysotoxum bicinctum (assembly GCA_911387755.1). NCBI lineage: Eukaryota > Metazoa > Arthropoda > Insecta > Diptera > Syrphidae > Chrysotoxum > Chrysotoxum bicinctum. Next base: position 145,326,949 of record OU426987.1, on the reverse strand, counting down.
TTTTTCGGCAGGGATGAATGCTACTTAATATAGCTATTGAACAAATGTTGACTGATTCCGAACCAAAGAACATGCTCACCTAGAAGGGGGACTTCCTACATTTTTTTTACAAGTATAGGATTCAAACCTTAATTGGTATAATAATTTTTATTTGGTTTATACAAGAAGCTTAATTATTTTTTTTTATCGACAGCTCCACTTTTAATGAATACCATTGGTGATAGACCACAAAACGAAGATAATCAAACAGCGCAGTTGTTGGGTCTAGTTTTGGACATTCTATCATTCTGTGTAGAACATCACACGTATCACATAAAGAATTTTATAATACAAAAAGATCTCCTCAAGAGAATACTAGTGCTTATGAAAAGCACACATACGTTCCTCGTTCTTTTAAGAAAAATAATTGCACTTAAAGACACTTAAACACTTGTCCCGACTGTTAATGACATCTATCGATCGAAGCAAGAGAAATGATTTTCTAAAATAAAAAAATTGAGAACTGTTGATTAATTGTTTTTAAATCTAATTTTCATTTAGCTATCCTAATTGAAACTTGAATGATTGGATGTGGTTCAAGTATATGCTTTAAATGTTATAAAGTGGAAAACATAAAATCAAATAAATAAATATTTTTTGTCTCTGAGTAAAAATTATTTTACTTGCTGCGTGCTAGTCAGGTATTCCAAAAAAAGGCAGCAAATGACAACATAGTTCATCGATCACATTGGAAAATATCATGATTTTTCATGAAATACTTGAAATAGTAGATAAACCATGATGTCATTTCTGAGCTAGTTGCTTCATTTTGATGATTGCAACGGTCTTAGGTGTTGATTTTAATCCTCTAAGTGGTTCTGAAAATGAAATTTTAATTGTAACAAGAACTTGAAAGAAATTTCATTGGTGGATGTTTCAACAATTTCTATATGAATATGAAAATGTTGAAACGTCTCTGGCATGACATTTTTGCGGTGTTCTGGTTAGATTTTAAAATGGGTTTTAGAATCACTTATGCCCGATTTCACGAAGGACTTTTAAACATTTAACAGGCTTCTAAACCTTAAAATGAGATGTTTTGGTTTCACCAAGCGCTTTTAAATTAAACAAGCTTGTAAACACCCCTATAAACTAAATGCCCATTTTTGGCTCATTAAATTTTAAAAGTGTCATTGAAATGTCATCAGATGTAGATAACAACAATTGGTTATAGGTATAGCAGCTGAAATTATTGTTTTGTTAAGATTTAGTGTTCAAGTTTTGAAGATACAAAATGAATAGGTTAATACTAAATATTTAAATGATTTGTTTCTTTATTTCGAAAAAAATATGGATCGTCTTCATCCAATAATAAAGTGCAACACAAAGTTATTCGCTGAGCAAGAATATTCCTGGTTCACAGAAATACATTATATGACTTCAAAATGTGGTTCCGACTTTCTTTCATCTGTGGATGAGTTTGTTGAATATGTTTGGTCTTCATTTGGAACCAAAAATGCAATACAAAATAAATTAAGTGGTTATTACTTAATGATTTTATGCCACAGAATGTCAGGATCAGAATCTTTCCAAATATTTTGTGTGCATTTCTTTTTTTTTCATTTCTTGGCATTTGTTTGAACATATAACGCTTTCTCATTTCTTCTCATACATTTCGCTTGTTAGAAAGAAAAAAACAATTTATTTTTCCCAGGGATGTGAAGAGAACACAATTTTAACAAAAAATTCCCCAAAATGTCCGTTTTATAGATTGGTGAAACTAAAAATTTTTAAGAGCCTGATAAAATTTAAGAGGATTTTTGATAAAAGTGCTTTTAGTGTTTGTTTATGAAATCGGCCATTAGAGAATTAAAAACAACCCTAAGGACTGTTTAAATCGTTGAAATCGAGCAAGTAGTTTAGAAATGACAACGTGGTTTACCGATCACTTCTAAGAAAATCATATATGATTTTTCATTATATTCTTCAAAATAGTGGATAAATCATCCTGTCATTCCTAAACTACTTGCTCTATTCCAACAACTCAAACGGCCTTTAGTGTTGTTTTTAATCCTCAAGCCATCACTTGGAACCGTTTCAATCAACCGAATGAAGCAAATAGTTTAGAATTGACAGCTTGGTTTATCGATCATTTTCGAGAATTTCATATGGTTTTTCATGAAATTCTCGAAAATGTTAGATAAACCATGTTCTCATTTCTGAACTAGTTGCTTCATTTGGGTGATTAAAACGGTTCCCAGTGTTGATTCAAGTCTTCTAAGCGGTTCTGAAAACAAATTTCAATTTTAACAAAAACTTCGAATGAAAAACGTTTTCACAATTTCAATACGAATATGAAAACGTCTTTTGTATGATATTTTTTCGAATTTCTTGTCTGATTTAAAAATTGTTCTTAGAACCAGCTAGAGGACTTAAATCAACACTCGAAACCGTTTAAATCATCCAAGTGAAGCAAGTAGTTTGGAAATGACGACTTGGTTTATCTACCATTTTCAAAAAATTGATGAAAAATCATGTAATTTTGTTAAAAATGTTAGGTAAACCATTCTGTCATTTCCAAGCGACTTGCTACATTAGGATGATTTAAACGGGCTTGAGTCTTGATTTACGTCTTCTAAGTGGTTCTGACAATCAATTTTAATTATAACAAAAACTTCGAAAAATTTTCGTATGAGGCACGTTTCAACATTTTCATATTCATATTGAAATTGTGAAAAAGGTCCTCATATGAGGAAATCCAGCGTACTTTAGGATTTTATGTCACTAGCAGATATAAAAATATAGTTCATTAAAATAGTTGTTATTGATGTAATTTTTTAAATAGGACTTAAATAGAAAGATGATCTATACGTATATTTCAACACAAAATGTTTTAATTTTGAATATACAGCTATTTTATTACGTGAAAACAACGAAATTTAATAATTTAATTTGTCCCTTTCAATGTTTTTTTATTTCAAAACTTTGTAACTTTTTGATGCAATGTTTGATCCACCTGAAAATTGAATTATTGTAGTTACTTCACTAAGTATAATCTTTGTTGATATTTGGGTGTGCCACTAATAATATTTAAATGGTGAACTAAGAAAAACACGTCCCTCGCTCTTTTTGAAAATTGATAAAAAAATTTAACTTATTTCATGTACGTTTCTCGGACTTTTATTTTATTATTTTATAATTTTAAACACTAAATTGATGTATAAGTTATGAAATAAGGGCATAAAGCAAAAAGTAAGTTGTTACACCCCTGAACGCAGACCTACGACAGCTGTCAATAACTTGACTATCAAAACTTTATTTTTTGCCTTCTTCAAAGGTTTCTTCTTCTTGTACATAGTTAGTGTTGCTTAGAATTAATATATTATAATTTTGTTAATATTAAAAATATTGGGTTTTTATTTATAAGAAAGTAGTTGTTTTCAGCAGCAGCTGAAGACATAACAGTGGCGACGAGGATATTTTTCCCACGGAATACATAGATAAAATCGGATTAAAATCGGTGCCATAACCACAGAATGCCGCCCACGCTGGATCCAAACAACAAAACCTTTATGGATTTGTTCTCAGAGCTGATGACGAATCAAAATACCTTAATAAGTAAGCTTACTGATCAAGTTTTAGCTGAAAAAAAGGAAAAATCATCACCAGAGTACATTTTGGAGGTACTTAATAAAAATATACAAGAGTTTAGTTTCGACGAGGGAAGTGGGGCCACGTTTGAACAATGGTACACGCGCTACAAAACTTTGTTTGACAAAGATGCAGATCTATTGAACAATGCTGCAAAAACTAGATTACTGATCAGGAAGTTGGGAAGTGCGGAATATATGCGCTACAGAAATTTTATCCTTCCAAAAACACCAGAGGACTTCGACTTCGCTACGTCCATCGCAAAATTAACAAGCATTTTTGGTAGGGTAGAATCTCTGTTCAGCACCCGATTCAACTGCCTTCAAACCGTCAAAAGCAATGCAGAAGATTTCACACAGTATGCTAGTGCTGTCAACTTCAAATGTGAAAGCTTTAAAATCGGTTCTTTGACCAGTGACCAGTTCAAGTGTCTCATTTTTATTATGGGTTTGCAGTCTCCACAAGATTCCGATGTACGTTCTCGGATGCTTACGATTCTGGAAACGGAAGATGCAGATAAAATAACCCTCGACAATTTATTACTTCAGTGCCAGCGTGTGGCTAAGCTCAAAAACGATGTGAAATTAATGGAATCAGGTACCCATTCTCAAACTGTTCACGTTGCATCAACAAGTAAACAACCTAACTACAGCCAAGAGGATAAGCACTCACAAAACAGTCTCAAGAAACCAACAACGCCCTGCTGGGGATGTGGCCAAATGCATTTTATTATTGAATGCAAATACAGAAATCATATCTGTACATCTTGCCAGCAGCGGGGGCATAAAGAAGGATATTGCCGTTGTTTTCAGCGAAAAGTTTCATCAGACGTCGACGCTTCAACCAGCAGTAAGGGCAGTGGCAAGAAAAAACATCATCGACACAGAAACTTTCAGCGCAAAAGCCACAGAATTTCCGTTCATCACATTGCTAGTGCACAAAGAAAATTTGTTAATGTACTTATCAACGGCTATGCGGTAAAGCTACAACTCGATACTGCTTCAGACGTCACAATTATATCAAAAACAGTGTGGAAACAAATCGGAGAGCCGGAGTTAAGACCAAAAAAGCACTATGTTAAAGATGCGCAAGGTCAGCAAATCAAAATGAAAGGAGAACTTGCGGTGACAGTGACATTCAAAAATAAAACTTTAAATCTTCAGTGTTTAGTCACCGATCTCCCTCAACTTTCTTTGTTTGGAATTGACTGGATGGACAGATTTGGAATATGGAATCAGCCTCTCGATCAGGTAAGTTGTGCAGTGGAATTAGGAGACACTCGAATTCGACTCCTTCAAAACGAGTTCGCGGATGTTTTCAAAGGCACCATGGGCCACTGTACAAAATTCAAGGACAAAATGTACCTGAAAGAGAACGCCGTTCCTGTGTTCCGTGCAAAACGCCCAGTGCCTTACGCTTCATTGCCAGCCATCGACGAGGAGCTCGCCAGATTAGAGCAATCTGGATTTCTTACAGCTGTTGACTTCTCAGACTGGGCAGCGCCTATTGTAGCCGTGAGAAAAGCCAATGGCAACCCATAATGTCATTTCTGAACTACTTGCTTCATTTTGATGATTGAAACGGTTCTAGGTGTTGATTTTAATTTTAATTTCAACAATTTCAATATGAATATAAAAATGTTGAAACGTTTTTGACATGAAATTTTTTCAATATTCTTATCAGATTTCAAAAGAGTTTTGACAACAATCTAGAGGACTTAAATCAATACTCGAAACCGTTTAGCCATCCAAATGAAGCAAGTAGTTTAAAAATTACAACGTGGTTCATCCACCATTTTCAAGAATTTCATGAAAAATTCTATGATTTTCTTAAAAGTGATCGATAAACCATGTTATCATTTCTGAACTAGTTGCTTCATTTGGATTATTGAAACGGTTCCGAGTGTTGATTTAAATCATCTAAGTGATTCTGAGAACCAATTTTAATTTTAACAAAAACTTCGAAAAAAATTCTTATGGGATACGTTTCAATAATTTCGATATGAATATGAAAATGTTGAAACGTCTCTGGCATGATATTTTTTCGATGTTCTGGTTAGATTTTAAAATGGGTTTCAGAATCACCTAGAGGATTAAAAACAACACTAAAGTCCGTTTAAATCGTTGGAATCGAGCAAGTAGTTCAGAAATGACAGTTTGGTTTATCGATCACTTTCAAGAAAATCATATAATTTTTCATGAAATTCTTGAAAATGGTGGATAAATCATACTGTCATTTCCAAACTACTTGCTCGATTCGGTTGATTTAAACGGTCTCGAGTGTTGATTTAAGTCCTCTAAGTGGTTCTGAAAATCAATTTTGATTTTAACAAAAAATTCGGAAAATTTGTATATGAGTAACGTTTCAACAATTTCGATTCTGATATGAAAATGTTGAAACGCCTCTTGTATGAAAATTTTTCGATATTCTTGTCAGATTAAATAATGGGTTTTAGAGTCACTTCGAGGAGTTTAATCTACACTCGGAACCGTTTCAATCGTTCAAATGAAGCAACTAGTTGAGAAATGACAGCATGGTTTACCTAACATTTTGAAGAACTTTTTAAAAAATCATATGATTTTCTTGAAAGTGATCGATAAATTATGTTGTCATAATTGCTTCATTTGGCTAATTGAAATGGTTTTAAGTGTTGATTTTAGTTGCCTAGGTGGTTCTGAAAACCATTTTTAAATCTAACTAGAAAATCGAAAAAACTTCATGCAAGAGACGTTTCAGCATTTTCATATTGGTATTCAAATTGTTGAAACGTGCCCCATATGCAATTTTTTCGAAGTTTTTGTTAAAATTAAAATTGGTTTTCAGAACCACTTAGGGGATTAAAATCAACACTCGAAACCGTTTCAATCATAAAAATGAAGCAACTAGTTGAGAAATGATAGCTTGGCGTATCTACCATTTTCAAGAATTTCATGAAAAATCATGTAATTTTCTTGAAAATGTTAGATAAACCATCCTGTCATTTCCGAACGACTTGCTACATTAGGATGATTTAAACGAGCTTGAGTGTTGATTAACGTCTTCTAAGTGGTTCTGACAACCAATTTTAAGGGAGTCGTACGGAATCCCCAAAAAAATAAATCCCCATCGACCTTAAATCCCCAAACATTTAAATCCATCTAGCTAATATCCCCACAGACATAATGCACATGGACGAAATCCCCAAATGAAACTATGTTTTTGCCAAATCCCCAAATCCCCAATGTCCGTGTACATCTACATCATGTGAAAAATTCTCATCAAATTCTTTTATTCTGATACTAAACTTATTAATAAATGATAACGATTTACAGTTTCTAAACAGTAAATTACTATGAACGCATGTTTGTGTACATAATTAAGACATTAAGAATTAAGAGACATTTCTTTTTGTGAATTTTTCCTTTTCGTTTTAGTTAAGAGAAACCTTATTTTTGTTGTTTTGCGCGCGATTTAATCGCATGATTCACTACTTGAAGGTAATGGTTTTGGGGATATTGGCGTGGGGCTTTTTGCCCTGGGGATTCTCTTTTTAGGGATTTTGCTGCTGGGGATTTTTCTTTGGGGATTTTGAATTTGGGGATTTTATTTTGGGGATTATAACTTGGGGAAAATGTCACCAACCCCAATTTTAATTATAACCAAAACTTCGAAAAATTTTCATATTCATATTGAAATTGTGAAAACGGTCCTCATATGCAAATTTTTCGAGTTAAAATTAAAATTTGTTTTCAGAACCACTTAGAGGATTAAAATCAACAATCGAAACCTTTTCAATCATAAAAATAAAGCAACTAGTTCAGAAATAACAGCTTGGTTTATCTACCGTTTTCAAGAATTTCATGAAAAATTAGGTTATTTTCTTGAAAGTGATCGATAAATCATGTTGGCATTTTTAAACTTCTTGCTTAACTTGGATGATTGGAAGGATTTTGAGTTCCATTTTAAGTTTACTAACTTATTCTGGAAAGTATTTTCAATTCGACGAAATATTTAAAAAAATGTCCATCTAAAAGAAATTTTGTCATGTTTCATTTCTCAAAAACAAAATGAAATTATGTACTTTTACACTGAATTATTTTGAAACCTTTGTTTGGAATGAAAATGGTTTTAAAATCAATAAATTGATTAGACTTGAAGATAGTGATCGTAGGCTTAATTTTGTTAATTTTAAGATCGGTGTTCCGGTTGAATTTGCTGGTTTGATCTTTACTGACACTTTTTGGCCAACAGGTGTTAAGATTCGTCCATTTATTTATAAGCCAAAAAACCTACCAGTGCCAATAGCTGTGAATACAATGACTTAATCTCGACTAATCTTAAATCTTTGCAAAAAGTGAATTTTTCATCGTTAAAAATCTATTATCATAACGCTAGTGGTCTTCGAACGAAAGTCATGGACCTTTTTAATAACTCTTGCCATTGTTTTTATGATATTATTGTGATTGTTGAATCCTGGCTCTATAATGGAATTACTTCTACGGAACTTTTTCAATTGTAAGCTGTATAATACATATCGTCTTGACCGCTGCAAATCTTCAAATGAACGTGGTGGTGGAATTATAATAGCTGTCCGCAATCATCTATCCTGCAACGAAATTATTCTTCCTTCAAGAAACATAGAACAATTTTGCATATCTGTAAGATGTAATATTTTTCCTAAGTCAAATATATTTTTTCTTGTAAGTTATGTGCCTCCAATTAGTTGCCTTGAAGTTTATGAAAAACATATTAATAACATTGAACATATAAATAGCCTTTGTTCAAATTCCGATAATATATGCGTCCTAGGAGACTTTAATCTATCTAATATAAGATGGACTTGGTCTGAATTTGATAAAATGTTAATTCCTCTTAATATGAAAAAAGATTTTGAGCTCATATTTATTGATTATATTTATTCCTTAAATTTGATTCAAGTTAATGATATTCCTAATACGTTGATGAAGATATTAGATCTAATTTTTGTATGCTGTGATGATCTGCAAAGTAATGTGAATAATGCTCCTTTCTCTCTATTGAATGAATCTACACACCACAAAGAACTTCTGTTTGAAATAAAGTATTATGCATATTCAATAAGCGATATAAATTTAAATTGTAAATCATTTAATTTTGTTAAAGCTAATTTCTTAGAACTTAATAATTATCTCTTAAATATTGATTGGTATAGTAAATTTTTGCTTTTAGATTTGCAAAATATGTATAATTGCTTCATTGAAATTTTAGTAATCGGTTTCGATAAGTTTATCCCTCTTGTGCATAAAAAAAGGTCTTCTGAACCACCTTGGAGTAATAAACAGCTACGTAATCTTAAAAAGCTTAAACGTAAAGCTTATGTTAAATACAAAAAACATAAAAATGAAACTAATTACTTAAACTTTAGTAAACTTCGTAAAGATTTTGTCATTCTAAGTAAATTTCTATATAGAGCATATATCTTGAATATCGAGAGTAACATAAAAAGTAACAGCAAATCGTTTTGGTCATTTATAAATTCGAAAAGAAAATCTACAGGAATTCCGAATTCTATGTTCTTAAGAGATGTTGAATCTTCTGATTTAAACTCCACTGTAGAAATGTTTGCTGACTTTTTTCAATCGGTTTATTCTTCTTCTAGATTTAATAGCAACTCATTAAACAACGTTATGAATAAAATTGATCTTGGAGCTATCCAATTAAACCAAGAGGAAATTATATCTGCGATCAATTTACTAAAGCCAAACTCAAACCCTGGCCCAGATGGCATACCTGCTATTGTCCTCAAAAATTGCTGCATTTCAATTTATCTTCCGCTGCTCATTATTTTCAATAAATCTCTTCAAGAAGGTTACTTCTTAGAGGAGTGGAAGCTTTCGTATCTCGTGCCTATTCATAAATCGGGTGCAAAGAATAATATAGAAAATTATAGAGGTATCTGTAAACTCTCTGCTATTCCTAAATTGTTTGAAAGTTTAGTGAAAAGGAGACTGGATTTTCTTACATCTGAATTCTTATCAGCAGAACAACATGGTTTTGTAACTGGTAGGTCTACAGTAACTAATTCAGCGCATTTTGTATCTTATGTAACTAATTATATGGAAGAAAAATGCCAAGTTGATGCTGTGTACACCGACTTTAGTAAGGCTTTTGACTCTGTCAATCATCAAACACTTTTAAAAAAGCTTGAAATATTTGGATTTCACTCAGTACTGCTGAGCTGGTTGTCGTCTTACCTTACTGGTAGAAGTCAACAGGTGCAAATAAATAATACATGCTCTAGGAAAATTATTTGTTCATCAGGTGTTCCCCAGGGAAGTCATCTTGGCCCACTTCTTTTCATTATCTTTATCAATGATATTACTTCCGCAATTAATTATTGTGATTGCCTGATATACGCAGATGATCTTAAACTCTTTTTAAAAGTTAAAACTTTTGAAGATTGCCAACTGATTCAATCTGACCTCGAACGCTTGGCAAATTGGTGCCATATAAATTGTCTTAAACTTAATATTAAAAAGTGCAATTCAATTTCTTTTTCACGAAAAACATTATGTCTTTTGTTTGATTATGCCATTGAATCTAAGCCTATAAATCGGGTCTCACAAATTAATGATTTAGGCGTTATACTTGATTCGGCCCTTTCTTTTAAACCACAATTTGATTTCTTAATCCCAAAAGCCAACTCGTTGGTGGGATTCATTAAGAGAAATGCTAAGGATTTCAGAGATCCTTATGTACTTCTTTCTTTATATACATCTCTTGTTAGATCGGTTCTTGAATACGCAGATGTTATTTGGAGCCCCGCGTTTAAGTTCCACTCTGATCGTCTAGAAAAAGTTCAAAGGAAATTCACCAAATTCATTTTTAAGCAAATGCGCTGGAGTTTTTGTCCTGGATATAGGGCTAGATGCCAATTTCTTGGCATCAAATCGCTAGAGTCTCGAAGAAAAATGCATGAGGTTATGCTCGTTAGAGATTTGCTGTGCTATCACATAAAGTGTCCATCACTTCTTGCGCAGGTTCCTATTCACGTTCCTGCTAGAACACTAAGAGCTAATTTTTTTTTATTTCAAAGAACGCATAAAACCAAATATGGAAGTAATGCACCTTTATCCAGATCTATTGTCTCTTTCAATGAAGCATCTTTAAGTATTGATTTTTTATGTATTACACGTGAAAATTTTAAATCTAAATTATTTTACTTATTTACATTTTAATTTGTTCTTGGAGAGCCAAATATAAATATGTACATAAATGTATCTGTTAGCTGTAAAACTGCTTGTAGATAAATCAATAAATAAATAAATAAATAAATTTAGGAAACTCAAAAATATTCCGATCATGCAAATGAAACAGGGACATTTGAAATGACACCCGAAATAGAATATTGCAAACGCTTTTGCATTAACGGGATTATGAAAAGAGTTCAGGTTCGTGCACAACACGGCATGTGTTACCAAATGGAATAGCTGCTCCATGATGTCCCAATCTAAAAAAAATGTCTTCTCTATAGTTTTAGAAATAAAGAAATCTTTTTTATATTAGTAAGTTATAACAGCATATGCCTTTTATTATTTTATTATATATTTATAAAACACATATTTATATTTATTAAACACACATACGTACATTTATTTATTTATTTATTTATTTATTTATTTATTGGCATGCTTGCATATTAAGATACAATATCTTATAAACTAATACAAGCATTGATTTGTTAATTTATCATAGCTTTATACAGATGTAAGAGATAATTGAAATATCTGATAACTAATTAATTCAAAAAATGATTGCAATTACAAAATTCTTATTTAAAATTAAAATTTTACAATTATTATTTATAAAAACAATTTATAAAAACATTTATGTTCTGCAGGTCTTACTGTAAGGAAAAGTGTGTCTTTAGTTCATTTTTAAAACACTTCAAGGTTCTTATTACCCTTATTTTTCGTGGAAGATTATTCCACAGCCGCGTAGCATGGACGAAAAATTGTCGTTCGGACGTTAAGCATGTGAAACGAGATTGTAAGATTTGTTGAGATCGAACTGATGAGGTCATTTGTATTCTGGAGAAAATGTAAGAAGGCTGGTGAGTGAGCATAGTCCGAAACAACAAAATTAACGTTCGATAGCGGATAAGATTATCAAATGAAATACCATATACAGATTTAGAGAAAAAGGAAACATGATCAAATCTTTTTAGACCATATATGTATCTAGTGATACTATTAAATGCCACATTAAGTTTCCTTCTGCTAACTTGGTCGCAATTGCAGTAAATTTCACATCCGTACAAGAGTATAGGTATGATCATGGTTTTAGCAAGCATTAGTCTTGTTTAAGGTGGTGTATAATAATGTGTTGGCCACAGTCTACGGAGTACTCCATAAACTTTCCCAATGACTATGTTTATATGCGTTTCCCATGTTAGTGTCCGATTAAACGTAATTCCTAAATTCTTTGCAGTCTCAACATATTCTATAGTAGCCCCATCTAGCTTAATTTTTGGGAACTGAGAAGGGTCAAGAGGTTTCTTTGAGATAATAATACACTTAGACTTGGAAGGGTTCAGGAAAAGTCCATTACTCTTAGCGAAATTTGAAATATTATGTAAGTCATTGTTGATATGGATGACACAATTGTCAACTTGTCCAAGAGAACAACTTTTATAAATTTGAACGTCGTCAGCATACATTTGAACAGTTGATTCAGAAACTGTTTGAGGGAGTTCATTGATATAGAGGGAAAATAGAAGAGGACCGAGAATCGAGCCTTGTGGAACGCCTCTCGTTGTAGGAAGAAAGTTTGATAGGTTTCCGTTTAACATAACAGCTTGTTTTCGACCTTGGAGATAAGAGTTAACTAGTTGAACTGCTGAGTTTGAAAAATTATACAACCTTGATAATTTTCTACATAGACTAGTATGGTCAACCATGTCAAAGGCTTTTGAAAAGTCCAAAAGTACCAGGAAAGTTATATATCTGCTGTCTAAAGCTAATCTCATGTCTTCAATAACGTTAATTAGAGCTGTAGCGCAACTGTGCTTTTCTCTAAAACCGGACTGTTTTGGTGATAGAATATTACTCCTGCGAAGATACAGATTTATTTGCTTTTGAACTATTTTTTCAAAAACCTTCGACAGGAAAGGAAGTATGGAAATAGGTCTAAATTCTTTACTACCTGGACCTTTCTCAACTGGTATTATTTTTGCCAACTTCCACTGATTAGGAAAAACGCCAGTTGTAAGAATAGTGTTAAAGGTATGTGTGACATATGGTAAAAGTATGGGCAGTATTGCATAAAAGAAAATTGGGTGCATTCCATCAATACCCATAGCATTAGACCTAATCGACAAAAAACTTTCTACAACGTCAGTGCTATTAACACATGTGAAATAGAACGCATTTATATTATCGTTTTGAGAGTATTGGGGTGAAACTATTGGAACACAAGGAAAAGGTAGCTCGACAAATTTTTTGTTAAGTTCCTCCACATTAACATCAGCGGAATCGGTTTTTTTTTTCTTAGCAATACCAATCTCACGAAGATTATTCCATAATTGCCGCCCGCCCAGAGATGGATTCAATTTGCCAGATAACATTGTTGTTTTCGCGGCTCGGATTTTACTTACCACTGTGTTACGTAACGTTCGATAATTTTGTCAAAATACCTCTAATCTATAGTTTTTCCAGTTATTGAAAGCACAATTTCTTAGCTGCATTAACTGACGAATTTCCGAAGTAAACCATGGCCTATGTTCATGTTTTCGTGTGCGTTTACGCACAGGAACGTGTGTATTAAATAAGGATAAGGTTTGGGTATTAATGAATTCGATTTGATCAGAAGGGCAGGGTAAACAATAAATATGGTTCCAATCTATAGAGCGCAAATTGTGTTCTAGGACATCGTATTCAATATGTTTGAAGTCCCTATATTCAAAAGTCATATCATCATACTGAAGATCGAAATCAAAAGCCATATAAATAAGGTCATGTCTTGAGAAACCTGGCACAGAGAGCTGATCTTGAAAGAGAACCTTACGTAAATCACTCACAAAGCAGACGTCCAAGAGTGTACTTGAATATTCACTAAAGTGTGTTGCAACAGTAGTATTTAAAGGAAATAAGTTAAAAGTACACATTTCATCCACTAAACTTTTTTCAAGCAATAGATCGCTGTTGAAATCACCAATTATTAAAATCTGGGATGATAGAGCAGATATATCTTCCATAAATTGAAAAAATGGGCCAAAGCTAATGTATCTATTTGGTCTGTAAACTGCTCCTATAAGTAGTTTATTTTCACCATAACCTAAATCTACAAAAACATATTCAATTGCACTACCAGCTTTTGAAACATATCTAAGTTTGCATGGAATGTTATCACGTACATATATTGCCACGCCACCTCCAATACGACCTTGTCTGTCCGAGCGAAAAACCTTATATCCTTCTAGTTTACATAAAGCATCATTGTGGGTGTTTTTGAACCATGTTTCGGATACACAAATGACATCAACTCTACTACATCCAAACACAAACCTGAACTCATCAATTTTAGGTAGCAAACTTTGTGCATTCAGATGACATAATTTTAAACCATTACTTTGATTTGTCAAAACGTTAACCATCGATCGCAATATTCCGTCTCCAGCCGCGAGGCTATTAATTCCGAAATTTAAAGAATTCATTACACTAGAGCAGAAAATAAATGCTTTGATGCTTTAATTTCAACAAAATTCGGCAAAATTCCGACAAAAGTAAAAGAAATAAGTTGTAAGAGATTAACTATAAAATATAAAACTAAAAATAAAAACAAGAATAATATAAGTTTAAGTTTGAGAAGCTATTTAAATTTATGTGATCGTTTCTGTAGGCCTGGCAGTTCCATTAAGTTCTTCGTTGTTTGTTATCTCTTTTGCTTCTCCATCTGGTTGACATTTAATGTAAACAGCTCCTCGTATTGTAAATACCGATGATAGTTTCTTAGCCTTTTTCAACTGAAGTGCGCTTTGCAGCAACAAGTGATTTTTTTTTGTTAAACATTCGCGAATAAATATAGGACTCTCTCGTTCTATTTGTTTTAATCCTACGTCGCTAAGAAAAAGTTGTTTATTGTTCGACTCGCTGCGGTGTTTCGAAATAGCTTTTAAAACATTATTTTTATCGAACGGAGATGCAAACTTGATAAGAATGCTTGACTTGTTGTTTTTGTTAACTGCGCGAGTACGAAAAATGGCTAAAAGTGTAGGTGGCTTAATGTTGAGAGTGTGGCACAGGTGATTGAAATAAGATTTTAAATTCTCATCTTTGATGAATGGGATGCCATAAAGAACAGCGTCCGCAGCAACATTTTTGTTGTTTTGTTTTTCTTGTGCAAATTCTATTTCTTGCATTTTCGTGGTCACCACGGCCAGCTCAGTTTTGACATCATTGAGTTGCGTTTTTGTGCTTAATAGAGCGTTTTTTGTTTCTTTAAGTTCATCTTCGATTCCTTTCATCGATGAGCCAAGTTTGTTTACGTCGGCTTTTATTGCTTCCAGTTCAAGATGCGTTGTTGAATTTGTGCTTTCGAGTTGTGTTATACGTTTGTTTATGTCATTCATAGTGTCATTTATTTCAGTTATTTTAGTTTCAATGTTTTTAGTTACGTTCTCCGCAGATTCTCTTATTTGTGTTGTAATTAAAGAAATGATTGACTTACTTTGTTTTTCTAAAATATCATTCATTTTCTTGATGGTTAAGCTGTCATCTTCTTTGCCCGAGACAGTATGTATTGGAGTGGACATTTTCGGAGTTTGTGGTGAATTTTTTGAAGAGGCAATTGTTTTTACCCCTTTTTTACTTCCAGACATATTAACTTTGTATGTGAGCTAACGTTGTTTTAAAGCTTTCTTTCACGTTACACAAAATAAAAGAAAATTTTTTTGTCTTTTTAGAATTTCCACAAGAAATTTATAATTTAAATTAAAGTTATCAGTTCAGATTAAATAATTTCACTTTAAGTTATTATAGTAAAAGTCAGAGTTCGGAGTAATTTGACACAGTTTAGATGAAGGAATGAAAGTGATTATTATTTAAAAACTTAATGAAACAACCGCCAAAAGAAAAAAACGTCTACTCTGTAGCTAATGACATACCTACTATTACATTAATTACGTTTATTCTCCTTTGTGATATATCCAAAGGACGTTCTTTAGTGAAACTTATTTTTTATCTCCATAAGACTTCGCTAGATCATCGTCTATAAAAAAAATAATAAAAAAAACATATATTTTAGAATAGTAAAAAAAAAACATTTCACAAATCAACTTACATTTTGCCAATCATGATGATTCTGAAGAATTCTTAATTATCCACTTCGTAGGAATTTGTCTACAGGTGCGGCTATCTTTTCAGGCGTATTTGCGTTTGAAATGTAATGATACTCTGGCGATAATGATACTCCAGTGGTGGAAGAACCACCGCTTGCTATAGATGATGATGATGTAAGACTATTGGTTTGGGACATTGGTGTGGTAGTGATATTTGCAGTTGACGTCAAAATCGGTGCTGTTTGCTGTTGATGCAGAATTTGAGGTGTTCCAATCGTTTTGATCTGCGTCTGGCGCACCTTAATGTGTGTTACATCTGCGTTTTTCGTTTTCGAAACCGGCGCCTATGTACGGATTTGAAAAGTAGCTGGTTAGCGATTAACATGCGTTGTCGGCGTTCTAATTTAAATGATATTCGCTTGTGAGACAGGCTGCAATTGAGGTGGATTATTTTGCATAGTTGTATTACTCGCATTGACTTGAGGTATTTGAGCATTCACCAACTGCGGACCACTAGTTTGAAGTGGTCCTTGGATGCGAATACCACCGGGTTGTGATTTTTGATTACCAAAGTTTGGGTGGCACCTACTGTTTGAGAGTTCTGCTGCTGCTGTTGTTGGTGCTGCTGCTGCTGATGGTGTTGCGGCAGACCTACAGCCGATGTTATCGTCTAGTTGCTCGAGTTCATGCTGGTTGGTATCTTGGTGATTCGTATAAAACTGTTATTCGAGAGCTGGCATTGCGTGGTTTGCTGTTGGTATTGTTGTTGCTGTTGGTGCTGCTGAGGCTGGTGCGCCTGTTGCTGCTGATGCGATGCTGAGAAAGCTATCTTAATCGGTTCATTGCTTTTTGGCATATTTCGCTGAATTATTTGCGTGTTCTCAGGCGAAGAAAATATTTGCCCACCAGCAGGCTGATTTGTGTGGCTGTTGTTAGGCTTGTTGTCTTTGGGCTCCTCCACCTGTTGAAAGTCCACCAGTTCTCGTCCCTTGCTTCTTCCACTAGCTGCACTTATTGTTGTGCTGTTTTTTAAATTATAAATATGTATATTATTGTTGTTTAGCTCGCGGGCTGTTGTTGAAGGGAAAACACTTTTTTTGCGGTTACTGTCGATGCTGTTCGTTGACGAAGTGGACGTCAATGTTGACGACAAAATTTGTGGGTCGCTTGCACTTTTCATTCATTAGAATTCTTACCATGCCGGACCAACTCAGACCATAGATGAAATATTATTTGAGCAAATTTACTACCATTTCTATATTTGGAAGTCTGCAGAAAAATTATATTAATGACACATACATATGGGCTTATCCCTGTAAATTTTAACTTCTTGAGTTTGAAAAAAAAAACAAAAAAAAAAAATTAAGGCACGCATGTAAATTTGAGTTTTTCTTCAATTATAGACCACGAATAAATAAAAAACTTCAAAATAACTCATATGTATTGTTTGTTGAAGAGTATAAGGGTATAACGTATAGAAAAATGAATTTAAAATAATTTATTTTAAGCACCGAGTTAATTGATTTGGTTTTTATTTTTAATCTTCACAGCTTCTGTTTTCAAACTTATTTGTTTAACACTTTTACCATTTTTTTTTTATAATTTCTACATTTTAAATTACGCTCATTGTAAGGGTAAAATCAAACAATGCTTTGGTGTGCTAGTAAAAAATGTGCCTTTTTTGAAACAGTTACGTTTTTTACGTTCGTTTTGTTAACTTCATAAAATTTGTACATAATGAAGCACGCATTGAAGCCAAAGTTTTTTTTACTCTAGATAGCTTAAATAATGATGCAGACCATAAAAAAATGCCCCATGATCAATGTTAAAAAAATAGACACGAAAATTTGTGACAATTAAAGATTTACGAAAAATCACGCATGGCAGTTTTTTCTAAAATGTATATCATATAGGATTATTTATAAGGAAGGCACGCACTCAAAATGAATGATTTCAATTAATTTTGACCTTCATTTATCTGAAAAAACAAAAATTGTACTAAGTAATCTTATGTTAAACATTATTTTTGCAATAATACAAAACGTTCATTATCCACGCACGCAGCCAAAAGTCTCAATATTCGATGATTTTTTCGATTTCAAACACTTTCGCACTTTCTCAATGGTTCATTTTATAAATTGAATAGTTAAAACTCAATGATATATATAATATTATAAGTTCCAAAACCTGAATATTTAATAATAATGTCTATATATTTCGACGCATGGCAAAAGTTAAAATTTGCACGGATAAGCCCATATATGACACACATATAACACATTTTAAAATATTTTCTTAGGATATGCACAGCTCGAGAACTTCATTGCATGCGTTCACATTCTCAAATATGCTTGTCAAACCAGCAAAATATCAAAATATTTTGTTATCCTCAAGCATGTTTGACAATCCGATTGATGAAGCGTTCACATTTTCAAATTCGAGTCAATCAAACCGCATTTGTCAAACATATTTGAGAATGTGAACCCCCCCTTTTTTATCGATCTGTTTACTTGTCAACATTTTCACTTTTGGGCTAAAATGTCTATATTCCGTGGTCAATGTTGGGCACTATACGCATTGAATTTCTAGGGTGCGCTTCTACTTTTGCTTGAAATTTCTTAGTTTTTAACAGAAATATACATAAATATTAAGGAATTTGTATCCGAAAAGCAATAAAATTAATATTTAATATAGTTTTTATTGATAGAGATAAAAAAGCAAAATTAATAAAAAAAATATTTGTGATCCCCCCTGGCTACGGCCTTGGTGGTGCCGTGATGATATTTCCATGCCAAATAATTATGAAATGGCATACAAGCGCTTACAGTACATCGAAACAAAAATGAGAAGAAATCCTGAATTTGCCAAGGAATATAAAAGCCAAATCATGTCATATGGGCTTATCCCTGTAAATTTTAACTTCTTGAGTTTGAAAAAAACAAAAAAAAAATTAAGGCACGCATGTAAATTTGAGTTTTTCTTCAATTATAGACCACGAATAAATAAAAAACTTCAAAATAACTCATATGTATTGTTTGTTGAAGAGTATAAAGGTATAACGTATAGAAAAATGAATTTAAAATAATTTATTTTAAGCACCGAGTTAATTGATTTGGTTTTTATTTTTAATCTTCACAGCTTCTGTTTTCAAACTTATTCGTTTAACACTTTTACCATTTGTTTTTATAATTTCTACAGTTTAAATTACGCTCATTGTAAGGGTAAAATCAAACAATGCTTTGGTGTGCTAGTAAAAAATGTGCCTTTTTTGAAACAGTTACGTTTTTTACGTTCGTTTTGTTAACTTCATAAAATTTGTACATAATGAAGCACGCATTGCAGCCAAAGTTTTTTTTACTCTAGATAGCTTAAATAATGATGCAGACCATAAAAAAATGCCCTATGATCAATGTTAAAAAAATAGACACGAAAATTTGTGACAATTAAAGATTTACGAAAAATCACGCATGGCAGTTTTTTCTAAAATTTATATCATATAGGATTATTTATAAGGAAGGCACGCACTCAAAATGAATGATCTCAATTAATTTTGATCTTCATTTATCTGAAAATACAAAAATTGTACTAAGTAATCTTATGTTAAACATTATTTTTGCAATAATACAAAACGCACGCAGCCAAAAGTCTCAATATTCGATGATTTTTTCAAAAAGGATACGCCAAAGAACTATCGCAGAAGGATTCAAAACTAACAGTTAGCCGCACTTGGTATTTGCCACATTTTGGATTCACCAACCCACACAAGGAAGAAAAGGTACGTATAGTCTTTGATGCCGCTGGCGAGGTTCGAGGAATCTCACTTAATTCTATGCTCCTCAAGGGACCAGAACATGCAAAACCGCTCCTGTCAATACTGTTTAAGTTCCGCTAAGGTGTTGTTGGAGTTGTCGCTGACATCAAAGAGATGTTTTCACAGGATCAGAATTCCCAAAGGTTCTTGTGGAGAGACGGAAGCAGTAGTTTGCCGCGGGTATATGTCATGTCATCCATGATATTTGGTGCCACATGTTCGCATTGTGCAGCCGAATACGTTGTAGCAGGGTTGAGTGGGGGAATTTATTGAATTTTTAATCTTGATTGTCAAGCGCAATGGACTTGGCATGCTCGTGGTTGCTCGGCTTAAGCTCACCGGAAGTGTGGGAACTTGTCCACGCAACTTGATTCTCTCAACTGCCACAAAACACAAATCATGCCAATACAAAAAAAAAATATGTTAATTTAAATCAATTTAGGATTGAAATAATTGAAAACACGGACGGACGTTTACCACTAGAGGGCGCTGAGATGTAATTCAGCGTTGGCCTGACCCACCCTACCTTGGAAGTTCTCTCGGCCTTGTTTTAACTTCCACTTAACTGTTGCTTACCATTTTTGCAGCTCAGGTCATTTTCACCGGTCCATTTGAGTCGCCATCCGCATCCCCTGAAAATAAAATCTTAGCAAGCCATCAAGCTATATGCTTGAATAAAAGACATTATTTCAGCTTTCATGGTGCAACTTACAAATATATATTTTATTGACCTTTAATAAATACATAGAAAGGAAACAAATATGCGTTTTCGGATAATTTTTTTTTATCTTTCAGCAAAATTTAAACAAAAAAAAAAGAAAGGTGGTAACCCTGACCCAAATTTACTAACAAAAAACAAAAAAAAAAAGAAATTTTAACACAAAATTTGATTAAATAAAAAAACAAAATCAAGTATTAAGGAATTTTTCTTTTTGCTTACTAAATAACCAAAAAAAAAATATGTTAAAGCGGTATCTAACCAGCTTCCTTCAATATACTCACAAAGATTTTCCTCACCCTATCAGCTGCCCTACCTAAAAGAGCTCAATATAGGTGAGAGGATCTGATAAAATGGAAAAGCTAAATTCTTTTATTTTACTTATCCAAAAAGAAAGGAAACCAAATAAAAAAAAATAATTAAACTGCAAATCCCTATATACTTTTACAATATTACGTTACAATAAAAAAAAGAAACAATTGTACCAAGCAAAAACAAAAAGACTAAAATAATAAAAAAAAACGGAAATTGATAATGTAGCAGGATCTTAGGAATCAAAAACAAAAATGTTATATATCATCTATGTGTATATAGGCGTGCGGATTTTTACTGCACTTTATATGTATAGAATTCGAAATTTTGTTAAAAAAAAAAACTCCTTTTCTTGAATTTCTTCTTTTTTTCTTTTCTTGAATTTGGGGACCCGTACGAAAATTGGGCGGGCGATCATGACTTCTTAAATATAAGTATATATGTAGTCCGTGATCGCCAAATAGTGTTTCAGCCTATAACAAAAAAAATGAAATAGGTTCGTATCACTTTTCATATAATGAAGTATTAAGATATAAATTTTAAATTTTCTTTCATTTCCTTTTTTTTTTCTTTTCTTCAAAATTTCCTTAACATGATTTTTTTTTATATGTTTTTTCTTGTTGTATTATATATGAATATATATGTACTTTAATTTTTTTATTTTCCACAAAAAAAATCACTCACCCAATTATTATAATAGGATTAATTTTTCAATTTCCTTCGCAAGCTGTAGCAGGTCTGTCTTTAGGGACTTTGTAAACATAGGTGACAAAACTAAGTAGCCGTAAGTAGGTACACTATGGGCATATCCTGTGCCCACGTTCTACACTTAAAATTTTTTTTCACTTTTTTAATACATAGTTTTTTTTCACTTTATTTTTAAATCTTACCTACGTTTTATCCTTTTTTTTATTGTTCAAAATTATATATATTTTTTTTTGTTTTAATAAATATGTTACTTCTATTTAATAAATCACTGATAATTGTTATTTTAGTTTTACTCGATTAGAGTTTAACTTCTAAGTAGCCGTCTATAGCATACGGCAGTTGCTACAACTATGTCCCTAAGGTAAGAATTCAAAAATCCAATTCTCACCCGTTCCGAGAATTCTCTCAATCCAACAGGTCAATCAGGCCATCCCACCTGCCACTCAAATTGATTTGCATCTCATCAGGTAATAATTTACAAAAACAATAACCTTTATTTCAGCTCTAAGCTTATCATCATCATCATCGGCTCGACAACCGGGTTCCGGTCCTGGCCTCTTTCAACAAGTCTCTCCACCTATCCCGGTCTCTAGCCGACGCCATCCAGTTGCGCACCCCAAGGCTTCGGGCGTCCTGGTCTACGCCATCTCTCCAGCGCAAGCATGGTCTACCACGCTGTCGTCTACCATAGAATGTACCACAAAGAACTTTCCGAGCAGGTTCCTCTTCGCTCATGCGAGCTAGGTGCCCTGCCCACCGGAGTCTACCGAGCTTAATTTTTGTCACGATATCTGCTTCAAGGTAGATTGCGTACAGTTCATGATTGTACCGTCTCCGGAATCGTCCTTCCTCACATACGGGGCCAACAATTCTCCTTAAGACTTTTCTCTCGAACGCAGCTAAGAGGTCGGAGTGCCTTTTGCTAAGCACCCAAGTCTCGGATCCATATGTGAGTACTGGCAGGACCATGGTCCTGTACAGCAGCAGTTTTGAAGTTATGGTGAGATTTCTGGATTTGAAGAGCTTTGACAGACTATAGTAGGCTCTGTTGGATTTGAGAAGCCGCCCGCGTATTTCTTCTTCTATATTGTTATCGGCTGCTACTATTGACCCAAGGTATTTAAAGGATTGCACCACTTCAAATTCGTGCTCCGCTACCTTGATTGTTTGACCAACTGTTCCTCTCGCATTCGACGCCACCATGTATTTTGTTTTACCTTCACTAATGTGCAGCCCCAGATTTTGTGCCGCCTGCTCGATCTGGATGAAGGAATCGTGCACAGCTTGTTCGGTTCTTCCGATGATGTCAATGTCGTCTGCGTAAGCTAGTAACTGGCTGGACCTGTTGACGATGGTCCCTCTTGTTGCCGTGCCAGAGTCACGGATTGCTTTCTCCAACGCCAGGTTGAAGAGGAGGCAGGCCAAACCGTCCCCTTGTCGGAGTCCATTAAAGATTTTGATTGGTCTGGATAGCAATCCGGCTATTTTTACTTGGCTTGTTACGTTGGTCATGGTCAACCTACATAGTCGTGTCAATTTATTTGGGATGTCGAATTCTCTCATGGCTTTGTAAAGTTCTACCCTGGCTATGCTATCATAGGCGGCCTTAAAGTCTATAAACAGATGGTATGTTGGGATGTTAAATTCTAGACATTTTTCCATCGCCTGCCTAAGGGTAAAGATCTGATCAGTTGTTGATTTGCCTGGAATGAAACCACACTGATATTGTCCGATGACGGTTTTAGCGTATGGGGTTATCCGGTCTTGTAGGATAGAGGAGAGTATCTTATAGGCGGTACTCAACAACGTGATACCTCTATAATTGCTGCAAGTTGTGACATCTCCCTTCTTATGTATGGGGCATATTAAACCTTTTCGCCAGTCTTCTGGCATTTCTTCCTGCTCCCATACCTGTACTATAATATCATGAATTGCTTGACGTAAGGCTGGCCCGCCGTGATGGAATAATTCGGCTGGTATGCCATCGGCTCCCGGGGCTTTGTTCTGTTTAAGCCGGCCTATAGCCTTCTCAACCTCTTCTATGCTTGGTGGCGGCAACATAGAGTATTCTTCTTGAAGTAGTGGAGCCTCCACTTCTGCAGTGAGCTGACCATTTAGCAATTCATTAAAGTACACTCTCTAAGCTTATACTTAGTTTAAATTTGAACGTTTACTCCAAAACGACATCTATTTCTGAAATAGAGTAAAAAGGTATAGCGGCCATCATGGTTTCAAGTACTTCTAGTAGTTACAAGAAAAAGAACGATATATGTCAAAACATGAGACAGAAACAAAATTTAATGTAAAAACGAACAAAAAAAATTCACTTCAGAACAACTTTCAATATGGCAGGCGGCGAACAAAAATCCTGCCTGCCATCAACAAAACATATTCACATATAAATGGTAAGTAACAAAATTAAAGAAATAAAACAATCCTAATAAGACATTCCCAGTTTTTCAAAAAAAATCTCCAACTTGCGCAAACCGCTTACGAGGCCGGCCTTCAACCAAAATTCAACAAAAAAAGGTAAATTATTCAGTTGCTTAATTATATCATTCAAATTTATCAAATAAATTTCTCCACAGTCCAACGGATAAGCTAAGCCCCACCTCCAGAGCTCCCAGAAGAACCTGTCAGATACCGAAGACCCACAGGCCTATGCACACGGACGAAAGACGACATGGTTGTACAGCGTGCCCCACGGGCTTCAAAAGACCAATCGCTCTAAAATGTATGTGAGTTAGATTCATTAATTTAACCTATTTGTCTAATTCATCGATTTTTGAAAATCCTTAATTCAGCTCACATGACTCGGGTGCATCCATGGAAAATGGAGTACACAGATGTTAACAACAAAACACTCCACGAAGAAGACAACGAAGACACTACAGTCGAAGAAAAGTGTCCATAAGAAATCAAAAAAAAATTTCACTAAAACGACAGACACACTACATCGTTTCAACCTTCAGAAACAAGCCAAAACACGGTAACCGGTGTCGCAACAACGTCAAGAATCGTAATGCCAAAAGGTTTCAACAAGAGTCACCAGAAGCGGTTGAGGCTATTATAAACAATCATTATGTTGATAATTATGTCTGCAGTTTCTCAAATCAAGCCGATGCAGAGCGAATTAGTATGGAAGTCAAGAGAATTCACGCCGAAGGTGGTTTCATGATTCGAAGTTTTGTGTCCAACATAAGTGAAATTCATAAAAATTTGAACCACTCGATATGCCCAGTCAAATTAGCAGTTAACTTGGAGCCAGATAAAGGCCAAGAGAAGGTTCTGGGAATGTACTGGAACGTCGAGGACCTTTCACTTCCAACTTAAATTCCATCGCATTGCCAACAAAAAGGGAAATGCTTGGTATTATTATGGCAGTTTTCGATCCGCATGGGTTTCTTGCAGACTTTCTCATATATTCCAAACTACTTCTTCAAAAGACCTGGAAAACTGGGATTGGTTGGGATGGTCCATTGCCTCAAGACATTTTCTGCCAATGGAAACTTTGGTGGACAGGATTGAGCACAATCAAAACCAATTCCGATTAAGCCGTTGCTACTCACCAAAATTACAACATGCCGAAGATGTCGAACTTCATATTTTCACAGATGAAAGTGAAAAAGCATTTGCTGCAGTTGGATACTTTCGTATCTATTGTCAAGGGGAAGTTGATGTAGCTTTCGTTTCTGCAAAGACAGGGTGTGCTCCGAAGAAGATACTCTCGATCCCACGCTTAGAGTTACAGGCAGCAGTCCTCGGTAGCCGTTTACAGACAACAATACGAACGAATCATAACATTGCAATTTCTCGTGTAGTCTATTGGAGTGATTCACAAACAACGATCTAGTGGATTCGGTCTTCACAGCGACGATATAAGCCATTCGTTGCCCACAGAATCGCTGAAATACTAGATGCATCAATAATCACAATGGATTGGAATTGGCTCACAACGAGCTACCAATCCACCTAAATTCTTGATTTTTTACGTCTTCCACAAACGCAATGGCCAAATTGCTTTGAGTCTCAAGTTTCAGAGACACTTGATGAGATCTGCCTGAGAATCCTACACATTGACCAGGCAAGTAA
Organism: Chrysotoxum bicinctum; assembly: GCA_911387755.1. NCBI lineage: Eukaryota > Metazoa > Arthropoda > Insecta > Diptera > Syrphidae > Chrysotoxum > Chrysotoxum bicinctum. The sequence goes on along the minus strand of OU426987.1, from coordinate 145,301,383 downwards.
CGTTTTAATAAGTTTCTTCTTTTACAAGTCTGAGACGAGTTATGTGATGGATCTTACGAAGCCCGCGAACAAGAATCGCTTCAAAACAAAAAGCCAAACGGAAAATCTGGACATCGAGTTATCAAGATCTTCTTCGCCGAAATCAACTAACTGCATCGGAGATTGTGTCAACAGAAAGATTCCTGTGCTGACTTCATTGCAGAAATACATTCCCTAAAGAAAGGATTTCCAGTGTCAAAAACAAGTAGAATATACCAACTATCACCTCATTTGGTGGCAAGATGAATTGCTGCGAGTAAGTGGACGTATTGATGCGGCTCAATGTTTGCTAGCCGATGCCAGAAGTCCGATAATTTTGCCCCAGAACCATGTATTTACGAATTTAATTGTGAGACACTACCACGAATTCTTACACCATCAGAATGACGCCCTTACCATTATTTGAGATTCGTCAACGGTACTGTGCTCCACATGTATGAAAGGTACTAAAAGGGATAAAAAAAGAATGCCAACAATGTAAAATTGACCGAGCCAATCCTGTTACTCCATAAATGGGGCAATAACCAACGGATAGACACCATACGTATGCCCATTTACGTATGCTGGTTTTGACTATTTTGGACCCCTGCAAGTCGCCATCGGACGAAGGAGAGAAACGTTGAGTGGCATTGTTCACTTGTCTAACAACTCGAGCTATCCACATAGAGCGTGCTGGAGACTTGTCAACTGCTGCTCTGATTTTGTGCCTGAGGAACTTCGTTAATCGCCGTGGAACTCCTGTTCGAATAAGAAGCGACAATGGTACGAATTTCATCGGAGCGAAAATAGAACTCGCCAAGGAAGCTGAATTGTTTGATACTGATCGTATTCAAAGGGAAATGTCCTCAAGGAGAATCGACTGAAGATTTTCATGCCCACTAAATCCAAGTGAAGGAGTCTGTCAAGAAGGTACTCCGGGTCAATCTACGCGAAGAAGCACCTCAGGTGGAAACTTTGCGAAGCCTACTGATTGAAGCGGAAAATATAATAAATTCTCGACCGCTAACCCAGCTTCCACTGACATCAGAAGAAGATGAACCGCTTACGCCCAATCATTTTTTGATCGGGTGTACCAATTCCACACAAACACCTAACCTCGACGACTCGCCCATATGTCGCAGAAAACAGTGGCGAATAGCTCAGCAACTTAAGAACTGATTCTGGAAAAGATGGATTCAAGAATATTTGCCGATGTTGACCAGGCGCAGCAAATGCGTCACCTCGCCTCAAACTTGACGATACGTAATAATATGCGATGCCAGTCAACCCTATTCTCTCTATATTGATACATTATGTGTTTTGCCCGAGTCAGACGAATAATAAAGAAATACAATTTTAAAATACATACAGTGGTGGACACGAATTTAGCACAGTGGAAATATTAAAAGTATTTTTCTATTTTCCATTCTTTATTACTTCCAACCAACGGTTCATTTTTATGTTGTTAATATGACTACCTTATATGGTAATAAAAATGTGTAAATGATTGAAAAGTAAATTACCGTTTTGCGAAAAATGACGATTGTTTGTGATTTGCGTTGCTTTTAGCTGGACATAAATTTAGCACGTTTTGCAATCAAATAGTATATTTTTAATTTTTGTGGTTTTTAAAAAAGAAAATAATAATTTTTGAGGTAATGAATATTCCTTTAATGATCTATATTAAAATAAATTTTTAAAAAATCAATTAGTCATAGCAAAAGGAAAATGGTGCTCAGAGGACAAAAGAAGCCTGATCTTGAAAATGAAGTCAAAAGGGCGGACGGTAACAGAAATTTCTCAGTTGTTAGAATGCTCCAGGAAGCTGGTTTACAATGCCCTTCGTCATTTCAAAAAGTTTGGAGTTATTGAAAACATTAAACAAGACCCCCGAGCCAGAAAGACAACTATACATGAAGACAGAATTATTTATAGGTTATCGACCAAGGATCCGTTTAAGACCTCCAGTGCCATTCGAAGCGAACTTTCGACGAACTATGGAGTAAATGTTTCCTCAAGCACCATAAGACTCCGCTTAAGTGAAAACAATTTGCGTGGGTGAGTGGCTCAGAGAAAACCACATGTTTCGAAAAAAATCTGAAATCCAGGTTACAGTTTGCCAAAGCTCACCTAGACAAACCAATTAGTTTTTGGAAAAACGTGTTCTGGAGCGATGAATCCAAATGACGTCCAAAAAACAGGGAATATGATCCAAGGTACACTAATAAGACGGTGAAACACGGTGGTGGCAACGTTATAGTCTGGGCTGCTTTTTCATGGCACGGCGGGCGTTGGCCCCATAATAAAGATTGACGCCAAAATGAACCAGAACGTTTACAGAGATATTCTATGGATCATATGATACCCTACGCAAAAGACAATTTGCCTTTATTATGGCGCTTCATGCACGACAACGACCCTAAACACACTTCAAAGTTAGTGAAGTGTGCCTCAGAGGTGAATAAAATCCACGTTTTGAAGTGGCCTGCACAATCACCCGATCTTAACCCGATCGAGAATTTGTGGAATGATGTTGAACATCACATTGAGCAAGAAAAACTAACAAATTTAACTCAATTGTGGCAGGGGATTCAAAATGTTTGGTATGCAATTCTAAAGTCACGATGTGAGGCTTTGGTTGAAAGTTTGCCAAGAAGAATAGCTTCTGTACTGCAAAATAAAGGGTTCCCTACCAAATACTAAGAAAAACTTAGTATTGATAACGGTAAGTAATATTTTATCAAAAAACTGTTGAATGTGCTAAATTCGTGTCCAGGCAAAAAATTGATGTTTCTACATTTCATACTTTTTTCTTCTTACAGATGTTAAAAATATTTAATGAAGTACTATGAAAACATAGCGCTATGTATAAGTAATGTAAATAAAATAAAATTAAAATCATAATAAGAAAACAAATTGAAAAGTAAATGGTTTTTATTTTCTTCAACAACTGTGCTAAATTCTTGTCCACCACTGTATATATACATAAAAACTCAGTTAACTCTTTAAATAAATACAAAATTAATTAAATTTGGTGCTTCGCGTTTCTCTAAATTTCATAATGAACATAATAAAATTTGAAAATTTTCAAACGTGAGTAAATTTCTTTTTTTTTTTAATTTTCGCAGGATATTGGCCATTTTGACAGGTTATATTTCCTACAGTTTTTGTCGCACATAAAATTTAAATATACCAAAAACATGAGGCGAGATAAACGTTAAAAACCATTTTTTACTTCAAAATCTCGACAGTTTTTCGTCGATAACTTTTTTTTGAAAGAGGTTCCAATTTTTTTTCTCAACGAAAGTTAAAGAAGATATTTTAACGTACAAGTTCACGCTTTTAAAAGCGTTTTTCAAAATGGCGGACAACGCATGGGCGCTTTTTGTTCGAACTTTTTGGATTTACACTCTCCAATAGGTACTGTTTAAGAAATAAAAAAAAAATTCGACGCAGTATTTTTTGTAGATATTTCGAATTAATTAATTTAATTTTACTGGACTATATATCTAGTTGAGAGAAGAGATATATTATTCGTCGGTGGATGAGATATTCCTCTTCCTTCGGCTTTTTTGGTCACTGGATTTGGCAATGAAACAAAGTTACATTGATTTGTTCCCAACGTTTCGACAGGGATTGCTGTCCTCTTCAGGGGATCTTTATTAGAAACAGTATAAAATAACAAATTACAGGTAACATGTATGCAAAAGAAAATATAAAAATTACGTTATAATTAAATAAAAATTAACATTTTGTAACAAACAAAAAACAAAAAAATTAATATAAATTATTATCTATAAATAAATAAATAATTGAAAGAAAGAAAAAAGCACTTCTGTTGCTGAAGTATTGTCGTTATTTGGCGTTTTTGGAGGATGAGTACACGGCAGATATATTCTGAGTGTCCTGTTTCCTATTTATCGTGTTAGCTGTGTTCATGATATGAAGGGTTTCCAGAGTGTAGCGTTTTGAAGTATGGCTTTCCCTTTGAAGAACTTTCACGCCATCGAAATCTGGTTCATGGCCATTCTCAATACTGTGTGTGCCCAGTGCTGTTTTTTCGGAGTTGTCACGGTTTAAATCAGATTTGTGATTCGCCATTCTTTGTTTCAAGAATTGCTTTTTAGTTCCTACATAACAAAGGTCACACGTCTCATCTTTATTTCCCAGGCAATTGATTTTATAAATCACATCCGTACATTTTTCTTTATCCGGTTTAACCTTTAAATGGGTAAAGAGTGGTGCGAGGGTGTTGTGTGATTTATATGCCATTTTAACGTCTTTTGTTTTCTTGGAGACAATTTCTTTAAAGTTTTCGGCAAGTTTGGGAACATAAACCATACTTTTATAAATATCCTTGCTAGCAGTATCTTCTGTATTTTTCGAGGTTTTATGTTTTTGTCGAAATATATACATAAGGATTGTAGAGATATAAGCATAAGGATTAAGGTCATAACAGGAATGCTTAAGTGGCCAAAGAAGGAAAACCAGCAATTTGCTGTGCGTAAAACTTGCTGACTTCTTAAAATACAGTGGGTCCTCCGCAAAAACATCTCAATTATTGAAAAAAGCAAGTAGGTAGTTATTTAAATGCAAGTACATGTGTACATGCATATATTTTTCAGATCACTTTCCTTAGAGTTACAAGTTACCTAATGGGGGCTATCGTGAATAAAATTCCCCCTGGGTAGAATCCCCATTTTCGAAAAATCGCGATCGTGAATGAGTTCGAAATATTCCCACGCAATTTATGGCTATGGTGATTTTCTTCCATTTCAGAGGGATTTTAATGTTATTGGAAGCCTAATTCAAATGTGTTTTTCGACAACAGATGTATGGTACTTTTTTTATCGGAGGGAAAAAGTGTCGAGGGACATTCACGATTGACGTAAAAAATTCCGTGGGAACAAACAATTCCGAGGGAAACAAAATTTCCAGGGAGATTCCCGATAGGCCCCAATATACAAAGTAAAAAATATACCAAAAACTAAAAAACTTAAAAGGCATGGGCCGAGGTCCATTCATGATTTTAGCATTTATAAAATTCATTTTCACTTTCCGAATTAAAAAATATAGGAAGAATATCAATTTGCCATTTCACTTAATTGTTTGCAATGATATTTTTAAGTGGAAGTCACAATGAAACTCGTCTAAAATTACGTGCTACCAAAAATAATTTGTTTGACCTACGATTCGACAATGCTCGATTGTATTAAGTTACGTGGCATCCCAGAAATTTTTTAAAAACGTTCGTTTTTACTTAGCTTATCTGCAGGATAAATCTGAGTCTGTTCTGGCTACCTTCAAATAAAAACGTTAAAAAATAAAGGTCACTTACAGCTAGTTATAAATATGCCACCATGATACCTTCTGAGGACTAGGGTAACCGTAGGGTTCCTGAGGCGTTTCGGAAGCAGTAACAACATCGTATTCGGCTAGGGACTCCACTCATTGTGATAACCACAACGAGATTCTGTTCACATGAGCAACTTACCATGGGAACGTCCTTCGCTCAACCAGCGGAGGTACGTAAGGTTCTCATTTTCTTTTGAGGGTACAGTCGACGTGTGAGTGGTCAGGGCCTTTCTAGGTGGTAGGTTTTCGCCATCCGGTCTCGAAAGGGATTTCCAAGACCGTTCGGCGGCGACGTGAACTCATGTGAGTGGAGGTATATTCCACCCGATACATACATATGTAGGAAGTGATAATATAGTTTTTTTTGTCATCTGGTCGTACGAATTGCTTATTTGTTGATTTTTTATTGATTAAGAATGGGAACCGAGGTTGATTAATTGATAGAACGAAAATAATAATTGACACCTGATATGGGAAAGAAAAACATGTTGTTTTCAGACTAGGAAAGGGACAAGTATGATGTATAACGAATATGTCGGACTCGCTCCGTCAAGAAACGGTGACGAAAAATTTTATATAAAGCATGGTTGGGGAAAAGGATTTAGGTAGGTGATAAAGGTTTGTGTCTTCAATAGTATTCCTGTGAGTGGAAATTTGATATAGCCTGAAATTAGTAGACAAATTTAATCTCAAAGGTAGAAAAAAAAATGGAAAACATAAAGAATAGTATTTATATGGGGGTCGAGCATTTCAAATATAGATCAACATAGTTTATTCAACGGGATAGCAAAAGAAGTGCACTTTGAAAAGCTAGCGGTATTAACACCCCGACTCCACAAGATATCTGTCTCTCCAACTCAATGTCTGATATCTCTATCTCTACATTTTCTTATTGCTTCGCTGGGCAAATTATGTCATGATTTTTCATTTACATCCCTACTGCACGGGATGTGTTTTGTGCGGACAACAGAAATTAGCAAAACGTAAAACTAACAAAAATTATATATATTTGCAAAGAAAAGAATGCGCATCTACCTAAAGTATAAATAAATAACACCAAACATAATTTAACGCACGAACAAATGAATAACATGACACATTAATGTATTTACTTACAAAATAAAAAAAAAATATTGGCCGACGGAGTACTTGACAAGAACCAACCAAATGAGAAGACACGAAATAATGAGACAAAAGTACGAAAAAAAAACCATCTGTCAAATTTCATATCAGACATCTATATCAAGACAAAACCACTGATATAGATCGCTGACATCCCATCATAAGAGGAAATATCGCGTCTCCATTGGAGATTTTATATCATGATGAGCATCCTGAGAGAATTTATCTCCTGTGGAGTCTACCAAATAAGAAGCCGAATACTGGTACTACCTCGGATTGTGGTGTTTTGGTCAGCCAGTCAGTGGAAAACCCGTGCAAACCCGGGTTCAAACAAGTTAATTTTTCATAAGGTTTTGATTAATAAGGATAAGTTCGGGTATACTATCGAACTGGCAGCGCCCTTAATCTTGCTGTATCCCACGGAACCATTATATATGTATATTTTAATCCATCAGATTATCATATACCAGCATTTTATACCATTTATCTAACAACAGCTTCTCTGTTTGGTTAATTATTAATTATCAAAAACAATAGCAGCAGCTTCACTGTATGCTTTATTTCCATGTACACAGCTTTTCTGTATTCTATTTTTAAAATGCATTCAATTTGATTTCCCATAATAGTCAGCAGTTTTCTGCATTCAAGCTAATGGCATACCTGGCCAAAATGTATCATATTTCTTTTTTTTTATGTTTTGCATTGTAGATATTTTTTGTATATTTTAGTGTTTGTAAATTTAGCTAAGTAAGCAAAATTTGTGTATAAATAGTATTGTAAGTGAATAAAATATTATCATTCTAGATCAAAAGGTTGTCGAGTGTTTTTACTTATTGTTGCTTCCCCCCACCAGTGGTAAGGGGCAATAATTCAAATCAAAACAATCATCGCAAACATACATAGGTACAAGAACCTAGTGTATGAACTACGGTCTGGTCAAGGTTTATGCACCCTGTCCAGCCAGTCGGTTCAAAATAGTTCCGACTTTAACATTGGTGACCCCGACGTGATAAGAACATTCGACAATTGAAAGCGCGTTGCCAGGGCCTAAACACTGGTTGTATTTAGCATACATAAAAATACTATACCTAAAGCGTTACCAGGGCTTTAAAACACTGGTAGATCGCAGCGTTCCTATACAGATTGACAACTTTCCAGTTAGCAGCATTCATATACAGACGGATAGCATTGCACACAAATCATTAAACACAACGGTCCACAGTACTCAACACAATAATGGACGAAATGCAGGTTTATAAGATTGTGGCCCGGCAAAAGGCAATCTTTGAAGAACTACAAAGGTTCAAAACAAACATTGGCAAAGATAGTGCTGACCGCAAGACCAATGAATACAAAGAGAAAAAATTGCGGATATTGGAAGCCCTATGGGAGGAATTCCATGAAAATCACGAAAGTATAAAAAGTTTCATAAAGGCAGACACGCCTTATATGCAATCAAGCACCTATGACAAGGTGAAGAGAATTTGCGAAGATATAAAACAAACACTTCAATCCATCGTGCCTGCAGAGAATAAGGGAACAGGCACTATTCCGAAAGTAAGAACTGAACTGTCACCAAGTGGCAATTTAAGAGAACCGATTGATGATCTATCAAGATTAATAAAGAAGCAATCGTCAATGATCGGCATGATACAGAATTCTCTTAAGCACCTTATTGATGATAATCAACAGCACACAGAAGAGTTTTACACAATAAGGCTTAAGACCATCGAACAGCACTGGGCGGCAGTGCAAGGCTTCCATTACAAAATATGGGATCTATTAGAAGAACCAAATACAAGCATGTATAATATAGATGGTTACTTCTCAATAGAAGCTGAAGTGCAAGACGCACTAACAACTCTATATGGTCGATCAAGACCTAGGACTGTACCAACAACAGGTGTAAATACGGGATCAAAATTACCAAAAGTAGTATTGCCGAAGTTTGACGGTGACTATTCAAAATGGGTACAATTTCGTGATCTATACACAGAATTAGTTCACAATCAGCCTATTCCACAATGTCAGAAAATGTGGTACTTGAAGACAACTCTGACAGGAGAAGCCGAGAGATTGATTCAACATTTTTCAACATCAGACGCAAATTATAATGCCGCTTGGGACACCATAACGAGCCGGTATGAAAATACACGACTACTAGTAACAGCATTACTAAACAAATTAATGGCTCAACCAATAAGTCATAATGAGAGTCCATCAAACATAAAGACCCTGCACGATACCACCCAAGAATGTCTACTTAGCCTTAAAAATCTAGGTGTGAAGACCGACAATTGGGATCCGCTTCTAATGCACATACTTATTAAGCGTCTCGATCGGAATACACATACACTTTGGGAACAATCTTTAAGGCACCCAAAAAGTTTGCCGTCGATGAAAGAATTTTTAGAATTTTTGGAATTGCGTTTTCAATCTCTAGAAGCGCTAGGAACAAACGCAAGAAGGGTTCCAGAAGATCAACACAAGCGATCAGGAGCCAACAAGGCTTACACAACTATCGTTGCAGCAGGACTTACGTGCGTTTCCTGTAAAGGCAATCATCAGCTGTTTTCTTGTCAAAAATTTTTACAACTGAGCCCACAACATCGATTAAACCTAGTACATAGGTCAAAGCTTTGCAGAAATTGTCTTAGACCAGGACATTTTGTAGATGACTGCTCTTCCAGATCTTGTACGAAATGTCAAAAGAAGCACAACACGCTTCTCCATTTTGATGAATCTTATTCAAGGTATAAAAACACGAAGGCATCAACATTACTACACAAAACCATTTCCACTTCAGACTCAGCAAACAGTTGTACTTCAGCGGCAGGAACCAATCCCACAATGGCTAACAAACAGAACAAAAATACAAGCGTGATTCTTGGTACAGTCATTGTTCACATTAAGAGTCATATAGGAAAACAAATACCATGTCGAGCGTTATTAGATTCTGGATCACAGGTCAATCTTATAACCGACAAACTAGCCAAATCTTTGGGTCTGAGGGAGGATTATGAGACGTTATGTGTTGAAGGCATCGGTCAAAGCAAGCAGGCCTCTCATCGAAGAATTAATGTTGAAATAAGCTCAAAAATCAACGGATTCTCTACCAGAATGGAAGCACATATTCTTCCAAAGATTATTTCACCACAACCATCAAGGCCCATCATTACATCAACCTGGAATATTCCAAACAACATTGTTTTGGCTGATTCACAATTTGATCGGCCAGGACCCATAGACTTGCTCATCGGTGCCGAATTATTTTATTCGACTCTGGTTATTGGACAGATAAGTTTAGGAGATGATCTTCCAATTTTGCAAAACACCGTATTTGGTTGGACAGTAGTTGGGAAGATACAAACCCCCACCTGTAATCCTATGGTGGCATCATGCGGAATTTGCACAGCAGATGAGGCTCTCGATCAACAAATTGAAAGGTTTTGGCGGTTAGAAGAAGCCACTTCAACCACAGACAATTTCACTCAAGCCGAGAAGCGCTGTGAAGCTCACTTCATTCAAACTACAGCTAGAGACTCCAGTGGTCGCTTTGTGGTTCGGTTACCCTTTAAAGAGGCACCCACGTGCCTGGGAGAATCAAAGAATATGGCGTTTCAAAGATTTATTGCGCTTGAGCGGAGGCTTGCTAATTCGCCAGAGCTAAAAAGGCTATATAGAGAGTTTATGGAAGAATATCTTAAGTTAGGTCATATGCAAGAAGTAGACCTCAATCAAATTGCCAAACCATATTATTTTTTACCTCATCATTGCATTCAAAAGCCCGACAGCAGCACTACTAAGCTAAGAGTAGTATTTGACGGCTCTGCCAAAACATCCACAAACTTATCACTCAACGATATTCTCTAGTCATTCCAGCCAGTCGGTTCAAAATAGTTCCGACTTTAACAATATACATCGATTGAAGATTCAACCCACGTACTTATCATATATATTTTCAAAGCACATATGCATATACCGTAGAAACAGCAACTTTATAAGCGATACCTACACCGATACATAGAAAGAAAGGAGGCACGACCTGTGCATACGCAAGAGTACGATCGTACAGCAACATCTTTACATGTTTATTAGTGAAATGTAGAATATATTTGGCGTGATAGTCTATTTGTATTTGGTCCCGTAAATAGTGAAAATTCCTTTTTTATAAAGATTAGATAAGACAAGAATCAGAGTTAAAAAAAATTGATAATCTTTGGGTGATTGAGACAGACAAATCTGTGAAGTCAATAGGCGCGATAGAGGTTCCTCGTTTACTCTTTTTGGCGCAATATTTTGCCTTTCCCCGGTCAGAACCACCGACAAAGAGCCCTCTGCAGGTAGGGTTACCGGGGTTAAATTTGTTTTTTTTTTTTAGGCGGCGCAATCAAAGTCGTCAGTAAACTAATTTCAAGGGAATAGGGGAGAATCTAATCATTAGTAGGGCCCGTTCGACATTTCACGCTCGCCCAAAATATCTGTTGATTTGAACCCAAATAAGTTTTTTTTTTATCGAATCAAGCCGAAAGAGAAATTGAAGAAGTCAAATTTGTAGTTGTATTTTTTATACTTATTTTCTATATTTGCGTTTTTGATCATAACTAATTAAGTTGATGTATTTAATAATTTTCTATTACCATGTCATTCAATTTTCGTATTAAAGTTTAAGTGTTGCTCGTATATATTATTTCAGGTTTAAGGGTAGTTATTAGATTTTTTTTTGTATTTCTTAAAGAAAAACTTAGATACAGATATGTTTTGTTATGAGGAATTTAAATAAAGAATAAATTTTTTGTAAGTCACGCCAATACCAATGGAAACTTTGGGTTTTACTGGGCTTGATAAAAGCTCAATGGAGTAGATTAGAATCAGGGGGTGTGGAACGGCTGGCTAAGGCTTTTCGGGAAAAGATGGCTTGACGGAATCCTAACAGAAATTTTCCGAAATAGGGGAATTCGAAACATAAGGCCAGACGGATTACAGGTAGGGAGGGGTAAAGGCCAGGCTGTGATGTCACCAGCAACGTCCCAAGGTGTGGTAAAACAAGAAATGGTGGTATTTTCGTATTTTTTTGGCATGATGAATGTTTTTTTTGAAACAGGTGAGATCCGGCTGCGTGTGCAAGGACGAGCTTAACCGCTCGACGCGAGCATGCCACAACTCGCGCAGTTGATATTCTGTCCCTTTCCTTTCCTATCCCTTCCCCTTATTTCCTTTGCAGCATCCTACAGTTTTCTGGTTAATTTTTGTGACAGTCCCTGATCTCCTGATTTACCAATCGTTCTTCTGGCCTTATTTCTAGATTCCTCGCTTTCAGACCAATTATAATAATTTCTGCTTCCTTCTCTGACCCAAATTATCCTCTCCCTTTGCCTCAGTTTCAAGTTTGTTCGCATTAATGGCAAAACCAAAACGAACGTCATTATTTCTATTGTGCATCCATAATCTTTTTGAAAGCATTGCACAAAACAATGCTTTTACTGTAAACCATTTTTCTCTCCGAGTCAACACGGGTTCCTTAGTGGTAGACCAACTACAACAAACTTAGTTGATTTTGTCTCTGAAACAATTTGTGCTATGGAAAGTCGTCGATAAAATCTCACACAATCTAATTCTCTTCAAACTTGAAGCACTTGATTTTCCATCTTCCTTTATTGCATTCAATCTTATTTAAACAGAGTCGATATAAGGTCCTTTTTAGGAACTTAGAATACGACCCAATCTTTAGAACCTCTGGCGTTCCACAAGAAGGCCCTCTGATTTTCATATTAACAATCAATGATGTTGACAGCGCCATTTTAAATTCTTTCATCGATGTATCTATATGCCGATGATAAGAAAATATACAAATATATCTCCTCCTGTATTGACTCTGACCTTCTTCAGCTTGATCTAGACATATTTTCTACCTGTTGACTGAAAAACTTTTTGAGCTAAACGTTATCAAGTGTCAACAATAACGTATTCCCGAAAACGCTTTTTACTCCCTCCTCGTACCTATTTTATCAATAACAAGCAGGTTACACAAGTTGATTGGTTGCGTGATCTAGGAGTTTTATGCGTTTTACGCTTCTCAGTCATTTCGAATTGAAACCGTTCAACATAGATTCCTTTGTTTTACACTACGCGGGTTACCTTGGCCTGATATGTTTAACCTTCCACCCTACGTTGATCATCTAAAGCTTATAGACTTGCAACCGTTTGATAAACGTAATAAAGCTGCCCACATTGTTTATATCCATCAACTTTTAGCTGGTAATATGGACTGCGTATTTTTGGTCTATTTATGGACTATTTCTGATTGCTGCAATTTAAAGAGCGTCCCCAAAAACCTAAGAATTAATAATTCTTCCATTTTCGGAAAAATGGGAAATGAACACTTAAAAACTCAGCCGAAAATCTTTATACGATATTTGTTTATTTTTATTTAAATAAATTACATTGCGTAACTAATGCGTACAATAAAACTTGTTTCACTGTTTAGTACATATAAATTATTCTATAATGGAAACATAACAAAACTAATATTAATGTTTTTCCAAAGCTTTGATTAAAAGGTCATTGATATTATTTAATAAAGTTCGTGGATCTTCACAGAGACCAGCGGCAACCATTGCATTTACAAACAATTGTTTTGTTAATAGTTCGCCTAGTTCAGGATCACTTGTCTTTAGTTTGTGCAATTTCTTAATAATAGAATGCCTAATAAATAGTAAAAAAATCTTTATTATTAAGTGAAAATAATTTAATGTAACTTACTTCGGATTTATCTCGAATTGAGGTTGCAATAGAGCGTATCGATTGGCTTCGGGCATTTGATGACTCTGCGTTCTTATGAAATGTCTAGCTGCACCCATTTCCTCAACAGTTATGACACAGGGATGTGACACTAAACGATTTGTAATCTTCACATCGGAAACTTTTCCAGATAGTTTTTCCTTAATCCATGGTACTATTTCATCAATTTCAGATTTTCGTAGGCTTTCTTCATCAAAATCAGTCATAGTTACTGTATCCTGACGCATTTCCTTTTCGGCTGAAACAATATTTTTTCCCGAAAACATACCAAGCTGCATGAGAACGATTTCATCATGTGGTTCAAAGCAAAACAAAACTTCTACGTCTTTTTTCTTTAGGGCTTCGTAGTAAGGAGATGACTCGGCGAGAACTCGACTTGGGGCACAAAGATAATAAATAACCTTTTGATCCAAACCGACACGGCTACAATATTCACCTAGTGAAATTTTGGTTTCAGGAGACTTGGATGATTCATAACGCAGAAGTTTGGCTATTTCTTCCCTTTCTGTTTGGTCTTGACATGTTACAATACCCTCTTTCAGGAATAGGCCATATTCTTTATAAAACGCTTCATATTCCGCTGGTTGTTTAGAGGCACGCTTTTGTAGAAAACGCAATACCCGATTCGTCAAAACTGTGCTGAGTTTTCTGTTTCAAAAAATTATTTATTATTAAAAATAAATAAAGTAAATTCAATACAACTCACTTTATTAACGAACTGTTTTGAAGTAATTCTCGACTTAGGTTCAAAGGAATGTCTTCAGAGTCAACGACGCCCTTGACGAATCTCAGCCATTTAGGCAGTAGATTCTCCGTTTTTGATTGAATTAAAATTTTTCTTGTATAAAGAGCAACACCAATATCGGCATCACGAGAGAGTTCAAACAATCCTGGTTTTCCTTCGGGGAAATACAGGAGGGCTCGTATGCTTAAAGGTACATCCGTCTAAAATAAAATAAAATTTTCAACAATTTAATAAATTGAATAAGTGTCAATCAGGGTTGCGAATTTTTGAATTAAAAAAATCATAAGTCATAAGTCTGTAGATGATTTGTGAATTAAAAAAATTTAATTCATTTAATTCAGTTAGTTAGTGACTTATGATTTAAAAAAAAAAATTAATTCATAAGCTACTAAGTGACTTATGAATTACAAAAAAATTAATTTACTACCTATAAGTGACTTATGAATTAAAAAAAAATTGATTCACTACCTATAACTGACTTATAAATTAAAAAAAAAAAATAATTCACTACCTATAAGTGACTTATGAATTATAAAAAAAATTAATTCACTACCTATAAGTGACTTATGAATTAAAAAAATTTAAGTCATGAGCAAGTTAGTGACTTATGAATTAAAAAAAAATAATTCACAAGCTACTAAAAAAAAATAATTCACAATTTAATTCATAAGCTAGTTGGTAAATTTTAAATGTTTAAGCTTTTTTTGACTACATAGTTATTTAATTATTAACGAAGGTAGATTTCAAGCTGTTGTGTGTCATAAAATTATCATGCAAGCTTATAAATTTTCCAAATAATAATTTTTTAATTAAATTTTTTTTAATTCATAAGTCACTAGGTAACTTTTGAATTACATTTTTTTTAATTCTTAAGTAGTGAGCAAGTAAGTGCACTTCCTCATGACTTAAATTTTTTTAATTCATAAGTCAATTGGTAGGTTGTGAATTATTTTTATTAATTCATAAGTCACTTACTGGCTCATGACTTAAATTTTTTTTAATTCATAAGTCACTTAGTAGGTTCAGAAATAATTTTTTTTTAATTCATAAGTCACTAAGAAGCTTATGATTTAAATTTTTTTAATTCACAAGTCACCAACTGACCTATGAATTAATTTTTTTTAATTCATAAGTCAGTAACTAGCTGCTGAATTACATTTTTCTTAATTCATAAGTCACCCACTAGCTTGTGAATTAAAGCCAAGCTTAAGCTAAAGCTAAAAATTTCGAATTCAACGCATTCAACTCTAATGTACGGTGCCTTCAATTCTGTTCAACCAACGGGTTGGATCTAGTTGTTGGCCGTTGCCCAACGAATTGCGCAACAAGTGTACGAGCTCGTGTTGCTCCTTGAAAATGTTCGATCAACACGTTGAGCAACATTTTCAAGATAATGTGTTGCACATAATTTGTTCAACGCGTTGATCAACTTTTTAATTTTATTTGGGATTTCTTGATGTAATATTGTGTTGCGTTGCGTTGGTTGCAGTGAAATGTGTCTACGTGGTTGAACTATTGCGTTGCCATGAACTTGTAGTTGTTGCAACTTGCAAACTGTAGTTTATTTTGGTTTTTCGCCATGGAAGGTGATAAAAAAACAGAGTGGACAACGGAATTAATTTTGCAATTGATTTCAGCAATTGAGGAAAGGGACATTAAGAGCCCCTCTTATAAAAATCGAGATGCCAGGAATTCGCTTGGTCTCAAATTTCCTCGAAAATGCAATTGCCTAAATCGGAAGTAAATGACAAATGGAGACTTTTGAGGCAACAATTCATTTTCTAATATTATTAATGCGGTAGCCACTTTTTTTCTTAGAGGAAATCATACTCATACGGAACAAATTTAATAATATTTTAAAGCGAAGGCGTACGTGGACAATAAATGTATGTACCGAACTGAAGTCAAAATTATTTCAGGTTTGACGTTTGAGTTTTTTGTTTATCGTGGTGCGTTCAACGCGTTCCCCAACGAGGGATCCTTGGTTAAGTGTACGAAGGTATCAACACGTTCATCGCAAAACGCAGTTGATCAACTCGAAAAACTTTTTTTTCTGTCAAAATCAAACAAGTTTATCAACTAGTGTACGAGGTTATTCAACATTTGAGTAAGTTGGTCAACTAGGTGTACGAAGCTATTCAACACTGGAATAAGTTTTGAGAGTTGATCAACTAGGTGTGCGAGGTTAATCAACATATGGGAAAGTTGGTCAAATATGTGTATGGGGCGCATTTTGTTCAACTTTAGTTGCTCAACGTGAATTATGTAAGTTGCTGCACTAGTGTAAGAGGTTGTAAATTCGGTTATCCAACGAAAGAGTTGAATAAAAAGTTGAACGAAGTTGGTTGAACTTATCACGCACATAGTGGACGACCGGCATTAAGCTTTTGCAACCCTGGTGTCAATTTTCAAAGTAGATGATCAACACTATTTTTTATATAAATGTGTATTTTCGTTTCTAACTGCAATACGAATCAGACACAACTGACTGTTCGTTATATATAGGGTTCGGATTTCCATGCAAATGCATATTTTTGTAGGAACACCTTGGAAGCAAGACAACTAATTATGTATACGAATCAATACGAATCAAGAAATTTCCTTAAAAATGGCATTTAACCGTCAGTGCATATTTTTGCATATTTTACATTAAACCAGCAACAGCACCAGCATCGTCAACAGCAAACAGCACGCTGACCAGCAAACATTTCTCAAACACATTGCCACCAGCAATATCACATCATCTGTTTGACATTTTATGTATATCGAAAAAAAGTTTTTCATTGTGGTGAAACTGAATATTACAGTGGGAAAGTTGACAACACTGCACCAGCAACAGCAAATTTAGGACTTTGGCCTAACGACGCTGTTGGCGTTGCTGTTCTTATGTGTGTTGAACAATTGAAATACATTGGCTCTAAATAAATGGCGGCTGCTGTTGCTGTTGACGGTGCTGTTGCTGGTTCAATCTGTTCCGCGCTTAAAGCTTAACACGTTTCATGTACAACAGCCAACTGTTTTCGGTTGCGTCTACACATAAACCACTACATATAAACTGAAAAATGTTGACTGATGCACTCATGCTTAGTTTTTGAGTCTATCACACCCTATACGAATATAGGTAGATACTTCCTTTGTATATACACTCTATAGTATTCCTATGCAACACGATTTTGTAGTGTTACATGTGGATGTAGATGGCGCAAAATCGCTTATTTTAGCTTTGAACCTGACCAAAATAAACAGGGAATCTTATTAGGGGGGTTCACATTCTCAAATATGTTTGACAAATATGAATTGAATTGAATTTTATTGAGACTTTTAATTATTCGGTTACAATGATATTCTTATTCCAATTCTTACGATAGCTTAAGGTAGACTAAAGTGGCTATAGTGTATTGCCTTCTTTTTCGATTACGTGTTATGTACAGCCTCATGGCGGTCAATTCGTATATAATATGTATTATAGTGTTGAACTGCTCTTGCTCATAAGCATAATATATCTTTAGCTTGTGACGATTGTCACCAATACATACAATTCTTAACCTAACTTACAAACTAACATACAAACGATAATGCATCTGAGCATTATATAGGTAGATTACCTTACATTTTATGTGTTGTATTTTCTTTTTTATCTTTCTTTTTTTTTTTGTTTAAAATAGAGCGATCGATAGCGCACTATGCAAATTGAGTACATTTGTAATTATGTATATAATAGAGAAATTATCACATATCGGTTACAAGAATGTCACTTAGTTTTCGATTTCAATAAAGTCACTTGGTTTTGGATGTTAAAAGTTATAAAGGTTTTGAGCCTCAGGAGCCACATCCGTGTTCAGCTGCGTTGAGGAGCTTCGGCCGGGAAGGCCTTCTTGTTGCTGGGGTTAGTCCTGAGTAGTCATTGATGTTGAGTCATGTTACGGCTTCAGTTCACGAGCCGAGGAGCTTCAGCCAGGGAAGCTTCTTGTTGCTGGGGCAAGCCCTGAGTAGTCAATAGGTTTGAATCTTGTTGCGGCTAGGGTTCTGAGCCTCCGTACCCTCGATGGATTGCCCAGATGAGTTTGTTGTATAACCAGTTTTTAGAAACTTGGTTCTCAGTTTTGGTGACATAGTTAGTACACCCGGTTTAGTAGTATCTTCAGTCCCAGGTCCAGGATTGAAGTTTGGTTGCTGTTCGGCAGACTAATGCCCGCAGAACTGTAGTTGCGGATTTTTTTTTTTTGAGCAGGTTCGCTTCCTGCTGGAAATGAGCCGTATCGGCGTCATCGATTTCTGTGTTGTATAAAACACTGTTGCTTAATGCATGGCGTTGGTGGGTTGCATCAAGCTTCTCCTTTCCGGGTCGTCCTCCACAATTTAGAATTCTAACGCTACCACTCCTACTTTAAGTTAAAGTGATCCTATTTTATCCGCGCAATCACTTATTTTTGGCTAAAACCTATGATAATTTAATTTTTTGGAGAGTGCAGACGCAACGACACGTCTGCACTCTCGGACAATCCTTTGACAAATATGAATGAATGAATGAACGAATGTTTTATTGAGTCTTTAAGTATCAATTACAGAGTCGTTTCATCTTATTCTAACTTTAACATATGTAGGTACAAAAGTGGCTGTAGCGTATGGCCTTCTTTAACAATTACTTTATTTAAGGTTAAGCCTCGTGGCATGTCAATTTTTATATAATAATATAGTTTTGTTCTGCTCGTGCTCAAGAGCGTTATACATTTGCGTGAAACGGAAGTTTCGTTGACTATATACATATTTACAATTTAATAAACTAATACTAACTTAAAAGCTAAAAAACTAAAAACTAAAAACGCGCAATGCGCATTATCTTTTTTTTAACATATAATGTTGATATTTCTTGTCTTTTTTGAAAATGAGAGCGAGAACGCTCTTTGTTTGAATATGCAATTAGTTCACTAGAGGAGTGAGAGTAAAAAAAGATAGTCAGATATGAGCGATAGCTCTATACTGCTTATATTTATACATTTAGAATGAGTGAGAAGATTATACTGTTACACTAATATCACATGACAGAGATAATAAGTTGAGAGCGATGGCTCTGTACTTATACATATATAATATATATACGATTATTACGAGTTGTTTAACACTGGAATCAGATCCGTTACTTGTTGCGTTTGGTGGTGATTTTGTAAGCCCCAGTTGTTGACTATCGCCGTGAGATCCTCAGTTCCAGACCCAAGTGAGATTTAGTTGTTGTTCGGCGGACTGTTGCCCGCAGAATTGCAGTTGCGGATTTTTTTAATGTGCAGGTTCGCTTCCTGCTAGGAATTAGCCATATGTCGGCGTCATCGATTGTTGTTCGGCGGACTGTTGCCCGCAGAACTGCAGTTGCGGATTTTTATTTATGTGCAGGTTCGCTTCCTGCTGGGAATTAGCCACATGGCGTCATCGATTGTTGTTCGGCAGACTATTGCCCGCAGAACTGCAGTTGCGGATTTTTATTAATGTGCAGGTTCGCTTCCTGCTGGGAGTGAGCCATGTATCGGCATCGTCGATTTTTGTGTAGTGTATTACACTGTTGCTTAATCCACTTGTTAGGTTAATGCCTCAATTTGAGGTTCTACTTTTTCTTATCTCGCTGGGGAGAATTAATGGGCACTTTGTGTTAAAAAAGTGATCCAGTTTTTTCGTTGTAATCACAGCACCATCCGGCGTTGAGTTTAATTTAGGATGTTTAGGAAGTTCGCTTTTAGTAAAAGCGAGTAAAATTTAGTCAAAAAAAGACATTAAAAACGGAAAAAAATTAATTTAAACCGTAACACGTTTTTACAAGAATTATGTTAAATTTTATTTTTTGGAGAGTGCAGACGCAGAAACACGTCTGCACTCTCGGACACTCCAATGCAACCTCCGTTCTTTTTGACAAATATGGTTTCATGAATATTTGACGGATTGAAACCATTTGCGTTCACATTCGTCAAACATGCCGTCAAACATCACTTTTCATTAGAATTCTTACCATGGCGGACCATAGATGAAATATTATTTGAGCAAATTTACTACAATTTCTATATTTGGAAGTCTGCAGAAAACTTATATTAATGTATTAAAATCCACCTGAATTCATGCCATTGCATTATGACTCATTTTAAAATATTTTCTTATGATATGCTCAGCTCGAGAACTTCATTGAAAATGCAATTTGCTTGTGGTTTGACAAGCATGCGTTCACATTCTCAAATATGCTTGTCAAATCAGCAAAATATCAAAATATTTTGATATCATCAAGCATGTTTGACAATCCGTTTGATGAAGCGTTCACATTTTCAAATTCGAGTCAATCAAACCGCATTTGTCAGACATATTTGAGAATGTGAACCCCCCTATTGGGAAATTGGATTTTGTTTTTAATCCCCTTACACCCCGACTCCACAGGAGATAAATTCTCTCAGGATGCTCATCATGATATGAAATCTCCAATGGAGACGCGATATTTCCTCTTATGATGGGATGTCAGCGATCTATGTCAGCGGTTTTGTCTTGATATAGATGTCTGATATGAAATTTGACAGATGTTTTTTTTCGTACTTTTGTCTCATTATTTCGTGTCTTCTCATTTGGTTGGTTCTTGTCAAGTACTCCGTCGGCAAATATTTTTTTTTTATTTTGTAAGTAAATACATTAATCTGTCATGTTATTCATTTGTTCGTGCGTTAAGTTGTGTTTGGTGTTATTTATTTATACTTTAGGTAGATGCGCATTCTTTTCTTTGCAAATATATATAATTTTTGTTAGTTTTACGTTTTGCTAATTTCTGTTGTCCGCACAAAACACATCCCGTGCAGTAGGGATAGAAATGAAAAATCATGACATAATTTGCCCAGCGAAGCAATAAGAAAATGTAGAGATAGAGATATCAGACATTGAGTTGGAGAGACAGATATCTCGTGGAGTCGGGGTGTTATGCATTCTTGCAAACAGTCTGCCAATGTGTGGATGGCTGCGGCGTGCGCGACGTAAGGGGATGATCTTGGTGGTTGGTTTTCTTTGATTATTTCACAAATATTTTGTTTCGTTTTCTTTAGCACTTTAGCTTATGGATGCTGGTGTAAGAATGAATGCGAGCCTAATATGTATAGTAGGTTTGTACGTATTTGATTATCTATAAGTGTGTATTGTGAGTTTTACGTATTTTGCCTTGCAATTTTGGGTAGAATGTTTTCTTTGGATTTTTGGGTTGAATTTACAAATCGCTAAATGTAGGACAAATGCATGGATATGGAAAAGATATCTTTTCGGATATTTTGTACTTGCTTTTTTGGTGATCTTGACATGATTTTGATTGTCGCTGAAAATTTTATTATTAATATGCTAGTTTTTCACTATTTTGGTGGATTAAAAACAAAGATAAATGATTTTCTTAGCTTTTTTGGTGTCATGTCAAAAAAGTTAGACAAGTTTTAAGGACAAATCGAAACATCTTTAATTCTTTCTTTATAATCTTATCAGACCAAAAACATAAATGTTAAAAAAAGAGCCAAGTTCTTCTATACAAAAACCTTTGTGTAACAAGTCAGCCGTGAAAAGTACTGAGATCTAAAAGTACGCCAAGTTCTTACTTTATGAAGGTTAAATACCGAATATTTAAAGTAGAATAATATTGAAACAGCTACAATGTAATAGAGAAATTTTATTATTTAATGATTACTGACTAAAATTTGATGGGTTCACTGGTCAAGACTTTAAAACTTTCGAATTGGGCAAACAAAAAAACTTGCCAAGTAAGCCCATCAAATTTTAGTCAGTAATCATTAAATAATAAAAAAGATATACACTGGAGAGTTTACGCATTCAGCAAAAGCTTGAATTCACAATGAACACAAAAGAAGATAAAGACAAGCTTAGCGCAGCTTACACTAATGTGATAAAGTAACCCGCCTGTGATATAAGTGTTTTTTCTGTTTGGTTTAGTTTATTGTATTAAATTGTTATAGAGTATTTATTTAATTATTAAATTATTTATTTTTTTTCAGTTTTAAATTTAAATTTGGACAAAAATTGTAATGTAAAGTCATACTAAAAACAAGTAACTTCTACAAAATAATTTGCCAATGTTTCAAAATGTTAAATAATTGTGTTTACTAAGTTTCAATAAAGTGTGACCCCTGAGGATGTTGAGAATTTTCAACGAAACGTAGGGAGGAAATATGGAATTGTTTTAATTCGCATAAAGAAAAAAATGATCAAAAAAGCCCATAAACAAATAATACATTAAAATTTGAAGATTTGATCAATATACATATTATAAATTTCATCGTTTTACAGCAGGCGGAAGTACTCCATTCAACCAACACCGATTCGGAGAAAGTGGGCGGATATAACGCCCCCTGAATGGAAAATATCAGTGTTTATTTTTGGTCCTTTATACTCGTATGCAATTTAAGCCCTACCGGTTCACCAAATTTCATCGTTTTACGGCAGTCAGAAGTGCTCCATTCAACCAATACCAATTCAGAGAAAGTGGGCGTATACCACGCCCCCTGAATGGAAAACTTCAAATTTTCGATTTTTACTTGCGACTTATAGGTACTATAAGGCAAGTTATGCATTCGTAAAAAAATCGAACTCGAGATTTTGATCAAAGTTGACATTACGATGATAGCGAAGACCAAAAAAGTGGGTCTCGCAATTCTGTCTGTCTGTCGGTTCGACTACAGCCTAAACGGCTCGGCCGATTTTCTTCAAACTTGGTAGATATGGGTTTTAATTTTTTCCCCCCACACGTTTTTTTCTTTTTTTTTAAGACAAAATAACGGTACCTGCCATACGATTTTTTTCGAAATTTTATAAATATTTTTTTTCTCAAAAACTGTCCCACAGAATTTTTTAAAAAAAATTTGAAAAATTTCATTTAGTTAAAACTAGGTAGTGGTTGAAAAAAATTTTCTAAAAAATTGTTATTTTTGATAGCCCCCCTGGGTCCATTTTTTTTCGTTTTTGATTTTCTCGATTTTGATCATTTTTTTATGGCAAAGCTCCTCCACAGTTTAAATATTATTACATATTCAAATTTTCAATTTTTTATTTTTTGGATTTAAAAAAAAATCAAAATTTTTTTTAAGTAAACCCAATATTTCGAAAACCCCAAGATCGATTTTTTTCAAACTTTTTTAAGATAATCTACAAGATTTGAGAAAAAATTTTGTTTTATCTAAAACTAACGGTACCTTCCATACAAATTTTAAAAAATGGTTTTCGAAAATCGTATTTTTCTCGAAAACGGTTCCGAGAATTTTGTTAAATTTTTTTTTCTTTTGATTACATAATTTTAACGATCTATAATTTAATAAAAAAAAATTGAAATTTAGATATTACTGACTGTACCTACCATAGAACGATTTTTTGGAATTTTGAATTTCTCATTATCGGCATAACGGATTTTAATGAAATTTTTTATAAAGAAGCTCTTAATAAGTTTAAAAAACATTGCATTTACTTAAAAAAAAATATATTATTCAATTTTTAGAAAAAAGTCATTTTTTTTGTTGGAAAATTCGATATCTCAAGAACGGCTTACTATTTATGTTGGAAATTAGACTCTTATTCGTACAATAATAAAAACTTGAGATTGGCGTACCAAAATTTTTTCTTAAAAATGTTTTAAAAAATTTTTACATAAAAGCTTGTTTTTTTAAGGAACCACTACAACGACTTACATATAATGTTTGTTCTTCCATAAATTTATATTTTCATAGCATTCTGTTTTTATCTCTTATTACTAAAAGAATTTAAAAAATTCATTTTGTCCTTATGAACAGTTTTCTTTAATAACATCCGTTTTTAAAATTCCTAGTCTATTACATAGGAGCAAGTTCGTGCGACTCAGTCGTGCATTTTATTTCCTCTGCTTGCATGACAAGACCTACCGTTGTGCAAAATTACAAGATTCTACGATGTCGGGAAGTGCTCCATAATTTTTAGCAAATATTCGGAATTTCAAGTTTCTGACTTCATTGGTACTGAAGATAGGGAGGGGTCAAAAGTCGCCTGAGTTTGTTCCTGTAAAAAGGGTGTAGTGCCAGAACTTGGCTGGGCACTACCGTGCCCTTTGATAATTATGTATGTATGTTGTTAAGTAGGTATTTAAATATTATTTTTCTATAGGTACCTTTTTAAATAAATAGATATACAGTGGCTCCAAAGAATAATCGGACAACAGTTTGTCCAACATAAATGTGCCCATAACTTAAGAAAACATTTGCTAACTAGGTGCATATTTTGTTTTTGTATTCAAAATTTAAAAAAAAAAAATAAAAAAAAAAAAAAATTATCTAAGAATAACTGTAAATTTTAAAAGAAAAACAAAAATAATTCAGTTACTTGTGTTCAAACATGAACATACCCAATCTATAGATAACCCAATGTGTATGTGAAATAAAGATAAGACAGATCATCCTAAGCATACACTGACGGTTATCTACAGATAAATAACATTTAAGTAAACAACATAGACATTAAGAATAGAAAGATAAGACAAGAAAATTGTATATATATAGAAGTAACATAGTGAAATAAAATTAGTATTCATTCGACTTACAACCGAGTTTACTCAACATTTGGTCCTTCGAGCAATATTAAAAATTTTCCCCCACCAGTGGTAAGAGATTTTTAATAAACAAACAAGTGTCAATTTAGCGTTATCAGAGCTATAAATACTGATAAAGTGTAAATTTAGCGTTATCAGAGCTACAAATACTGATAAAGTGAAAATTAGCGTTGTCAGAGCTAAAATACTGACAATTGAAAAAAAACATACATATACAGTGAAAAAGCGTTGTCAGAGCTAAAATACTGACAAGTGAAAAAAAAAACATACATATACAGTGAAAAAGCGTTGTCAGAGCTTAAATACTGACAAGTGAAAACAAAAAACAGATAAACATAATCCAAACAAAAAAAAAAAAAACAAAAACAAATTCAAAATGTCATCAGATCATCTAAAAATAATTGAAAAACAGGTTGAAATCTTAAAAAACCTTGAAAAATTATTAAAAGAAGGAGAAAGTGTAAAAACGCGGAGCAAAAATCAAGAAATTATTGTCTATGCTGAAAAGAATCTTCAAGCATTCAAGGAAAATGACAAGCTACTTCATAAGCTTGGTGTTATTGATGTTCCCTATTTTAAGGAACAATGGATGAAAGGAGCAGAGAACTACTTTCAGAAAATTCAAAATTTGCTGAAAAACAAAGATCTGGACAATGTAGAACAAGGCATAAGCGAAGCAGCGTTATCCAGCAAATTAGCAGAATTAAAAACTGTTAATCAGCAGCTAGCCACTGGACTAGACTTGCAGCAAAAACAAATGAATGAGATGATGATGAAAACAATAGCAAATCACGAAACTCATATAGAATTAACGAAAATACCTACAATAATGGAGAGCTTAAGGAAAACAATAGACGAGGCGAAATTAGAGGCCATTTCCCATCCTCATAATAAAAACATATTGATTGGAAAAGTGAAACGATGGAATGAACGATTGCAAGTTGAGCTGTCTAAGATGAATCCAATACAAGAAGAGGCATTCAGAGAAGACAATTATATAATCGAGTTGGAAGAAGATGTGAAATTACTTCTTGACAAGTTGGAAGGAAAACATGAGGGCATAAAATCTGATCCATGTGCAAATGTATCAACAAGAACTCCAAAAATTGAACTGCCTAGATTCGATGGAAAAATTGAAGAATGGAAGATATTCTCCGACCTGTTCATAGATTTGGTTCACAATAACAATGATGTGCCAGATTCTGTGAAATTAAATCACTTGCGATCATGTATCGCCGGCGAAGCTCGAACTTCAATTGCTAGCCTCATACAAGGATCTTCGGCAAATTACAAAGAAGCATGGAAGACTCTCATCAGAAGATACGAAAATAAAAGAATCAATTTCTCCACACAATTAAATTACTTGCTGGACATGCCAATGATGAACGCTACATCACCTTCGAATGTTAAAAAACTTCACGATGCAGCAAATGAATGTATTTACATAATCAAAACGACAATAGGCAAAGAAAAGAATGAAAACGATGAAATATTTGCTCACCTACTCCTTCGAAAATTTGACAAGGAGGGCTTACAATTATATGAGCAACACATCAAAAAACCAAGTCAAATACAAAAACTGGAAGATGTTATGGACTTTCTTGAGCAATTATTTCAAACCCTTGAGTCTCAACAACAAACAATGACTCGAAGCAAAGAATACAAAAAACAAGGTGGAAACTTTCAATCAGACAGAAGGGAGTGGAACTGTGAATTCTGTAAGCAGAGTGGTCATCGAATTTATCACTGTGAGCAATTCTTAAACACCGAGATACCCAATCGATTAACATACATACGCAATAAGCAAATATGCAGTATATGTCTTAAGCACAGTGCAGAAACCAAATGCTTCTCTCAAACAAAATGTAAGAAGTGTAATAAATCGCATAACACTCTACTACACAACGACAACTACCAAACGAAGAAAAGGGTCGAGGGAAACCAATACAAAAAATCGAGTCCTTCAGACAACAACAATAAAAAGGAAAAGTCATTTTCTTCCCTTATGGTAAAGAAGATAAGCAGTCCAATGGTAATATTAGCTACAGCACAAATATCAGCCAAATCGTCAAATGGTGAAACATGTCTGTTACGGGCATTGATTGATCAGGGCTCTCAAATATCAATGATATCTGAGGAAGCAGCGCAGATCCTCTCCTTGCCAAGGAAAATAATAAGTACAGAATTAACTGGACTCTCAGATGCAGCAGTGGGTACATCAAAATCAAGAGTGTGTTTAGAGATAAGACCAAGATTTATGAGCAACAACAAAATGCAAGCAGAGTTTTTGGTACTACCCACCCTCATAAAACCACTACCTGACGAATCATTTGAATTTAATAAAAATGAGTGGGAAAACTATATTCTGGCAGATCCAAACTTAAATACAAAAGATCGTATTGACATTATCATCGTTAGTGACTTGTATCCCAAGTTAATTGAAGAAGGAGTTAGGAAGCACAATGGCATCGTGGGACAAAATACTATTTTTGGGTGGATAGTTTCCGGCTCACTACACAAGAAACGACAATGTGACAAAGTCATGTCAGCAGTTACGTCATCGATGGAGAAATTCTGGGAGATAGAAGAAATAGAAAAAGATATTGAAATATCAGAAAACGACATCTGCATGCAAGTATTTGCAGAAACAACAACAAGAGATACGAATAGCAAATATGTAGTTATGTTGCCAATAAGAACAGTTATAGAGCTTGGAGAATCTAGAAAACAAGCATTAGCTAGATTCTTACAGCTTGAGAAAAAAATGAATAACAAAATAAAAACCGACTACATACAGTTTATGCGAGAATATGAAAACCTGGGCCACATGGTCAAGGTAGACAAACAACACGAAAATATGGGCAAATACTATCTACCTCACCATGCAGTTGTGAAAGATGCAAGCCTAACAACAAAAACAAGAGTTGTATTCGATGCCTCAGCGAAGACTTCCAACGGATACAGCCTTAATGACGCAATGATGATTGGGCCAAGACTACAAACCAATATCTTTGACATCATCATCAAATGGAGGCAATGGAAATATGTAGTTACGGCAGACATCGAAAAAATGTACAGGCAGGTCAACATAACTGAAGAACATCAAGAATATCATCGAATATTTTGGAGAGAACAACCAAGAGACAATATAAGAGAATATAAACTGACAACAGTTACGTATGGAACAGCAGCAGCCCCATTCTTAGCAATCCGAACATTGCAAGAAGTCGCAAACCAATGCAAGGAAAAAGACATCAGAATAAAAGAAATCATAAGGGAAGAATTTTACGTTGACGACTTAATGACAGGGGGTGGCCGTGGCGCGATGGATGTGTGCTCGCCTGTCAACCTCATGATGACAGGTTCGATCCCTGCCGTCGTCTATGTCGCTTTAATTCCATTAAAAACCTTCTAAAAATTATCATCAATGGGTTGCTGGTTTACTCAATACATGTTGTTCAGGCATAACACTAACAACATGTAATTGAGTTAAACTAGTATGCCCAACAAGGATGAACACGAATAAAATAATGTGAATTATAAGCGACATAGAAATAAGACACGGCATTTCTCCGCTTTAGCTCAGCCACCATCCCTGGAGATAAAAATATCTGAGACAACCACCAACAGTCTCAGAACATCGTGCCACACATCTTTCCTATCCTTCTTTCTCTTCATTAACTTCACGCCCGCGCTGTGTTGAAACATTTAAAGGGTAATCATAATCCCTTGAGTGCCGGTAGATTATAAAAAAAAAAAAAAAAAAAAAAAAACGAAGACGAATGCAGATACATAATAAGAGCAGTAAGTGAAAAACTTTCAAATGCAGGCTTTCAATTACGGAAATGGTCTTCAAACAATCAAAAGTTGCTGACTGGCATAATTTCGAATAATGAGCATAAAATAATTGATGTCAAAGAAGGCGACACCATGAAAACATTGGGACTTCACTGGGATCCAGATCAAGACGAGTTCCGATTTGTGATAGATTCATCTTATATAAGCATTTCAAAAACCAAAAGAGGTGTGTTATCAAATATTGCAAAAATATTCGATCCTATTGGATGGCTTGCTCCAGTCACGATAAGAGCGATGAATTTGATGAATTTGAGAACTTGTTCAAATCAATTGAATACACAATATGACTGTACAAGCAACTATAATAAACAGCAAGCATGAACTACTGAAGATTCAAAGGGACCTAGAACAGTTCAAGAAAGAAAACATTCACCTTAAGAGCTTGGACTTTCACCACATAAGCGGTCACAGCGGATTAATGTTAAGTTGCATCTTGGTTATTATTTTAGTAATTTATATAATACGGGGCATAATATTCAGAAAAAGAATTTTAGCACTTTCTGTTGGCCCGCAGAATGTTCAAACATGAACATACCCAATCTATAGATAACCCAATGTGTATGTGAAATAAAGATAAGACAGATCATCCTAAGCATACACTGACGGTTATTTACAGATAAATAACATTTAAGTAAACAACATAGACATTAAGAATAGAAAGATAAGACAAGAAAATTGTATATATATAGAAGTAACATAGTGAAATAAAATTAGTATTCATTCGACTTACAACCGAGTTTACTCAACAACTTGCACTCATTGCATAATCGGACAAAGCAAAATAGCAATACTAAATACCGTTATTTTGCAAATGCGGGATTCAAAATAGTTTTTTTTTTTTATTCAGCCGTAAATTGCATTTAGTAGTAGACACTAGATACCAATAATAAATCAAAGCTTTTTTTAAATGGCTCCAAATGGAAAGCAAACTACTGTCGAAATCAGACAATTAATTGCTTAAATTAAGTTTTGAAGGGAAAACCGTAAGAGAAATTGCCGAATTAATTGGAAAAAGTAAATCTACCGTCCATGATATTATCAAGAGATTCCGGGACGAGCTGAGGTTGGCCAACAAAAGCAGAGAAGGACAAGGCAAAATTTTAAATGAGCGAGAAGAGCGATCGATATTTAAAGAAATCAAACAAGATCCTTTTAAAAATGCTAAAGAACTTAAGATATCTTTAAAAAATCGAACTGGGAAAGATGTTTGCCTTAATACGGTTCGCAATACATTGCATAAATTCGATTATACCGAAGAATCTCCAGAAAAAAACCGTTTATAAGTCTTAAAAATAAAAAAAATAGATTGAAATATGCCAAAGAGTATTTATTAAAAACAACAGATTTTTGGGATCAGGTAATTAATATGATGGTATGTACTCGTATATAGTTTGTATAATATTAAGGTTTTATTCACTGATGAAAGCAAATTTAATTTGCATGGATCAGATAGGAAGATGTTTGTGTGGCGTAAGCCAAATGCAGAGTTTAATAATAAAAACACAAAAGCCACTATTAAGCACGGAGGGGGCTCGGTAATGGTTTGCGGCTGTATATCTAGTGCCGGAGTAGGCAATTTGCATTTTATTAATGGTAAAATGGACAAATTTGTCTACCTCAACATTTTGAAAACAAAAATGTTACGCAAAGTGCAGAAAAATTGGGTATCGCAAACAACTTTGCTTTTTATCAAGGTAATGGTCCCAAACACACGTCTGGTGTTGCAAAGCTTTGATTGATTCATAACTGTCCCAAACTTATAGAAACACCTGCTCAGAGTCCAGACCTCAATGTAATTGAGCATATTTGGGAAGAATTAGCGAAGAGAGTGTATACAACAAAATTTAACACGTTAGTTCAGCTTAAGGGAGCTTTACTAGAAGCATGGAACTCCATAGAGCCGAAAGTATGCCAAAACTTGGTAAAATCCATTCCTAAGCGCTTACAGGCCGTTTTGGATGACAGAATATACGCAAACTAAATCACTGTATTTTTTCTTTTTTAGTATTGCTCCTTTGTCTTGTCCGATTATGCGGTGATCGCAAAAAATCGTAGTATTTTTGTTTTTCAGTTGAAATGTACAGTTATTGAGAGAAAATTGTTTTTTTTTCAGTTTCTTAGAGAGATAAGTATTTAAACTATTAATAAAATCGAAAAAAACTATACATTAAGCCCATTTTTTCTTAAGCTAAGGGGCATTTATATGAGATAAACACTTGTCCGATTATTCGTTGAAGCCACTGTAGGTACGTAGCATCAAATATGTACATACCTACCTATGTTTAAAAGAAAGAATGGCGCAAAATTTTAAACAGCTAAGTAGGTATATATCAAGGTATTAGTAGGTATAATACTCCTTAACAATTTGCTAACTTTAAAGTAGTTTCAATAATGGCAGTAATTAATTAAGTAATTAAGCAAACCTTTTAGTTTAGTTTAGTTTTAATTGACTCTTTATTTCATTTTAAATACCATATAACAATTTGTTTTGTATATAACAAAGTTTATCTAAAGTCATTTCGGTTTGGCCTATGGCCGTCTACCAGATTGACATTTTGAGATTTACAAACAAAATATTTATAGTGGCAGAAAATAAAAATGCAAACAATTTGAGCAAATAACAATATTGGAGTTCTAAAAATCTTCATTTATTATACAATTTCTGTATCGAAGTGCAGCAACAACATACAAGTAGAGAGCATCCCATCCAGCAAACCCGTTTAGAATATCAAGCAACTCAGCTTCATTTAAACTTTGTTTTCCGAAATGTGTTATCCTAAACTCTTTCAAAATTGGGCAGATTGCAATGAAATGATTTATATCTTCACGTTCGTTTCGATTGCATATATTACAAAGTAGTGGCAGGTCCGGGCGGTGGGGTATAAAGTTGAGCGGAAGCAGTTCCCCTCGCGTTTTGAAGATAATACTAATCTTATGCGTTTGGTTGGAGTTAAGAAAGTATGTATTATCCCCATGGTCGAGAGTCAAGCGACTGTAGTAACATCTAAAAGATGATGTTCGTGCCTCAGATAAGTATCTGTCGTAGAGTGCATTTCCGAAACGTTCAAGTAAAGCGCTAAACTTTTGCTTCAACATAACAGGATGTTCATTTTGAGCTACTACTAGACTTAAATTGCAAAAAGCCGCATGGTTTCTCCATTCTGTTGGCATATTTCCTGATGATCTAATTGTATTATTCAGTATGATTTTTGGCAGTCTTTCATCTGGCATTTCGGAGATTTTAACGATATAATTGAAATGCAAATTTAGAGTTTCCATAAACATTGGGGGGAGGCCTGTTTCGAGATGCAGCATGTAGTTGGGAGTATTATTTGGAAGGCGAAAGATTCTTTTGATGAAGTATCGGAGGCTTTTTTCAACTGGTTCAAAAGAGTTGTATCCCCAAACCTGTGCACCATACAGAAGAATAGATGACGCAAACCTTTTAACCTTTCTAAATGTCAAAGAGTCTTGTGAAGTTAACACTATACCTACCTACTAACAAAATAAAATAGGTAATACGATGATTTTAACTGTAATAAAAGGGTAGATTATATTCGAACAAAATTTACAACATTAACGTTTTTAACTTTTTTTCATACTAAAACAGCCTTAGCATCGTATTAATTCAAATAATTGATTCAAATCTTGTCAAAATATTATCATCATCACTTAGTTAGACAATGCTACAAATAAAACTAAAATGCATAAACTTTTTAATTTAGGTTTTAAGTTCTGATTGAGTACAAAAAGATAATAGATAAATAAATAATTACTGAGTGACCGTGCACTAAACGATTTTTAACTCATTAATTTTTTTACCGATTTAGGGTAGTTTTAAGGTTTTGAAGGTAAGTAACTTAAATTTCGTTCTAATGATGTAGGTATTTTTTGTATACCTATTTCTTTATTCGCAATACAAAATAGGTAGTTTTAAGCCAGTAATATGAATGTAAACTTATGTATATGTACATCAGTCATCGACTGTCACTCGAGCCGACAACAACTTCTTCTGGTTAAGTTATCGTCTCATTTTCGTTGGTGCCTTCCCCGCTATTTTTATAGCTTTCTCTCCCTCCCACGCGCTTATTTTTTTTTTTTTTGCTTGTGAATTTGTGCAAATCAAAGTCTCTTATAGTGAAAAAAGTGTAAGAATCATGGCCCAAGGGCCACGTGGTGCACTAGTGGGTAATCAATTCAGCATTCTCTCGGATGAAATGCAGTTTGAGCCCAAAAACAAAAGAAGGAAAAGACCAAATCCAATCAATCCAATCACTACCTTAAATAACTTAAATAACCATCCCAAGTTTATTGTTATATCTCCCTCCGACCCCGACAAACCTTTTAAAAACTATAGTGTCTTTCTGCTCAAAAAAGCAATTGACAGTATAAGTACTCAGTATGAAAGTATTACACAATTGCGAGATGGTAACCTTCTAATTCTTGTTAAATCTGAAAAATTGCAAATATTTTCTTATAAAAAAAAAAAACTCTCAAACCTATGCGAAGTCTCCGTGAAATTACACGAACAACTCAACACATGCAAGGGATCTGCCTACGCATCGTGTCTGAATAATGTACCAGAAAAAGAAATCGTCGAAGAAATGAGTTCACAAGGCGTCAAAGCAGTATATAAATTTACCAAAACCGTGGATGATGTAAAATCTCCCACTGGCCGTGTTCTCTTTACATTTGATCTCTTCCGTCCCCCACCTACAGTCGATGTTGGCTGGTTCAAAATTCAAGTAGAAGAATATTTCCCTAATCCCATGCGGTGCCGCACATGTCAAAAACTCGGGCACACCTCCAACCGCTGTAAAGGCAACCCCACATGTGTAGTCTGCAACCTCCCTACTCATCCAAGTAACGAATGCACGCGTATTTTATGTGCCAACTGCAATGGAAATCACCCATCATCCGATAGAAATTGCTCAAGGTTTACTCAAGAAAAAGAGATTCTCAAAATAAAAACAATTCGAAAATGTTCCATGGCCGAAGCCAGACAAATCTTCAGGGAACAATATCCCCTTCAAACTTCTAACCCAACATTTTCTCAAGTTGTTAAAACTACCCCCCAGACTGGACCATCCAACCAGTCAAACCAAAATTCAACAGACAGTACCACCAACACCTCTAAAAACAACATAACATCTTCTTCAAAAACACCCGATAATACAGATAGTAACACAACAACAACAACCATACCCCCCTTCCTCTCAAATAAATAATTCTGATTTAAATCAACAACCTACTTCAACATCTAGCTCACACCAACAACAAAACTCTAAATCCGACACTCAAATCCTTGCAGCAAATTCTAGTGATGATTCCAATCATCAGTCTATTTCAACAACAATTTCTCAACCCCAAAGTAAATCTAAATTTGACAATCAATACCTTTCAAATTCTAACGATGATGCCATTCATCAATCTAACTCAACATCTTCCTCTTCCCAAACAGAAAAAATACCAATACACAATCAAAATCACCGACTACCACCCAACATTCCTAAACGCAAATTACAAAAAAATACACAACTTTCACCTATAACTAAAATAACTCAAACAACAACTAAATCAAAACAATTATTTTCTAAAAGAACCCGAAAAAATGGAAGATGACAATGATCCCATATAACAATACAATAATCTCCAAAAAAAACGACTCCGGCGCTCGGGGCCCGGATCAACCGGGCTCATCATTGAGCCCGCTTGACCCGGACCGCGAACGTCGGGGTCAAAACAATCACCCAACGGGCTTCACACAGTATGTTCATTTACATACTGTGCAGAAGCCCTCACCCCCTCCACCACAATATAAAGCTCAACTTAAGGTTCTCCAGTGGAACCTCAAAGGCTACGTAAATAACTACGATGAGCTGAATATCTTAATAAAAGAAAAAGATCCAACAGTAATATGCCTTCAAGAAACCCACTGTCAATACGACTCAACTCCATTTTCTCCCAAGACATTTAAGTCTTATTTTAACAACCTGCCTTCTAATACTAGCTCAAAACAAGGCGTCGCTCTTCTTGTTAAACACAATATTCCTCATAGAGAAATTCCAATTAACTCGAACATATCATGCGCTGCAATAGAAATCATGTTACCGATCAAAATCTCTATTTTATCATTTTACATTCCGCCACACCAGAATTTTTCAAAAATCGACCTTGAAACTATATTTAACCAACTTTCTCATCCAATCATATTAGCAGGAGATGTGAACTCTTGGAATATTCTCTGGGGTTCCCCCTGTACAAATAATAGAGGTAAAATCATTGAAGATTTTATTTTGGATTCCGACCTTTCTATCTTGAACGACGGTTCTCCAACCCATCTCTGCACTCATAGCACCCTCACCCATGTCGACATCACCTGCAGCTCTCCCGAACTCTTACCAAAATTAAATTGGCACACCGTCGATGACCTTCATAATAGCGACCATTTCCCAATAATTACAAGCATTAATCTTGATCACCACACCAAACTCATTCCCAAAAATCCAAAATTGAAAGTTGATTCAGCCAACTGGCCGCTATTCAAGAAGGAAGTCACGAAATCTCTAAGCGACAAACATTCATCATCCAACACAAATAAAGAAGCCGCGCTCATCCTTAAAGCAATTAGATCCGCCGCGAACGTAGCCATTCCTCAGACATACCCAAAACAACACAAAAGAGTAACACCGTGGTGGAATTCTGAATTAGCTGAACTTCGTAAAGCCAAAATGACAGCCTGGAAAAAATTCAAAAAATATACCAATCAAGATAATTTGATTGCCTTCAAAAAATCTAACTCCAAATTCAGAAGACAGCTTAAAATCGCAAAAGCAAAAAGCTTTGAGGATTTCACATCTAAAATTAGCCCAGAGACCTCACCAGGTAAAATTTGGAACAGTATTCGTTCTCTAACTGGTAATCCCACTTCATTAGCCATCAACCACCTTATTTCACCAAACGGCCCACTCTCAGACCCCACTGAAATTGGGAACTACATCGCTCATTGCTGGTCTAAATACTCGAACGACTCAAATTTTACGGAGGAATTCAAAATATTGAAATATGAGGCCACTAATAATTCAACCGTATTATGTGCAGCAAACTCCCAAGCCCAACTCATCGAGCGTGAAATCTCTATAATTGAACTTGAAGCCTGTCTTTATAAACTAAAGGGCAAAACTCCTGGTAGGGACAGAATATCGTACCCTATGATTAAAAATCTTCCAGCTGAGACGAAACAAAGACTTCTTAATCTTTACAACAACATCCTTAACTCTACAGTCATTCCCCAAAGCTGGAAAACAGCCACAATTCTTCCTATTCCCAAACCTAACAAAGACAAACTAATTCCTGACAGCTTCCGACCCATTTCTCTCCTCCCATGTGCTGCAAAAACCCTCGAAAAAATAATCGCAAAACGAATTATGTGGTATGCAGAATCGAAACAACTTTTCAGCCTAAATCAAGTCGCATTTAAAGCTAATCGTGGATGCACAGACGCCCTACTTTTTATTGATGACTATATCTCTAGAGCATTGAGCTCCAAAAATCACGCCTCAATACTCACCCTAGACTTCGAAAA
The DNA here is from genome assembly GCA_911387755.1 of Chrysotoxum bicinctum. NCBI lineage: Eukaryota > Metazoa > Arthropoda > Insecta > Diptera > Syrphidae > Chrysotoxum > Chrysotoxum bicinctum. Next base: position 145,265,317 of record OU426987.1, on the reverse strand, counting down.
AGCATTCGACAGAATAGGAATCCATGTTGTGTTAAACAAACTCAAGGAATGGGGCGTTGGTACCAAAATTTTCAATTATGTAAAAGCCTTCCTGACAAATAGAAATTTTTTTATAAAAACTAATAATTCTTATTCTGTCACAAACAGACTACATAATGGAATCCCTCAAGGATCTCCATTATCTGTCGTCCTGTTTTCTATCGCATTCCAATATATATGCGACATTTTATCCAAGCACAAGTCTCTAAAATACTGCCTCTACGCTGACGACGTATATATACTCTCGAAAAGACAAAACATTGGGGATATCAAATGCTCTCAATGACATTTTAGAATGGACAGTTTCATCTGGTGCCAAACTTTCGTTGCCAAAATGCAAAGTCTTGCATGTACGAGTATGTCGCAAACATTCCTGTACACCTCTTTCAATCAATATAAACAATGTTGAAATTGAAAATGTAGCAAATTTAAAAATATTAGGACTCATATTCAATAGCAAATACAATTGGCGAAATCTGTTGCGAAAAGTAGCAACGCCAACACTGCTGTTGCAAGAAGTAGCAACTCCAAAACTGAATTTGGTAATAACAACAACGTCAACACTGGCGAACAGCTTTAAAAGAAGAAACACAAATTCCAGACTGTTCCTGCAACGAAATTTAACAGACGGCAGCTGTAGACTATTTTTGGTGGCAGAAGTAAAGCAAGAACGAACAAGAAGACACTAAAATTTTTTGAGTGGCACAAAGTTGCACAAAAACGCCTTTTGCTTATTTTTGATAATAAAGTAATTTGTTTTATATACTTCAAAAGTTTAGTCTTTATTTCTTGTTAATAAATTTTCAACAAAATCATTGTTAAGAACTTAAGAAATCCCTAGCTGCAAGGTCTAATATTATTAAGTATTTATCAAGTAGTAAAAGTAGCGTACATGTAAACACACTTTGTTATATAACCAAACAGCTTATCTTAAGTAAAATAGATTACGGTATTTCTATATATGGCAACTCTCCGAAAACCACACTTGGGATCATAAAACCAACTTACCACCAAGCAGCTAGATGTAGTGTTGGCGCCTTTCGTACCACTCCCATCAAAAACATCCTGGCAGAGGCCGGTCTCCCTACGTTTGAAGAGCGAAGAGAAAAAATCTCATACAGACGACTATATGCTAAGCTAATATTTTCAACGAACTCCATAATCGATAAAGAAGTCAACCTAACGCTGAATCGGAAAAAGAGTTATAAGACTCCGTCATCCATCTTTAAAATTCTCCAATCTGGGAACTCCGAATTTCCGAAACAAGAGTTGTTAAAAACGAAAATTCAAACTCCTCTGGAACCACCTTGGCTAATTGATTCCAACTCCTTTATAATGGACCTTGTATATCACTTAAAAACCCATACAAACGTTGAAATATATCGCAAGCTTTTCCTAAGCATTTCATCTGAACTCAAGTCCCAAAACTGGAACTTCACATTTACGGACGGATCCAAAACACCGGAGACTACTGCCCCTATTATGGATTACAACTCAACTTAGTTGAGTTGTCATCAACACAACTCAACTCTTAGACAACCAAACAAATTTTTCGTATTATGCAAGTCAACTAAAATCAGTTGTAATGAAAAAATACGTTGCCGTCTTTTAGGAGTCGATTTGCTGTCAAAACCAGCTGCTCAACATGAAATACATACAAAACCAAGAATAAGAAATTGTGTGATGGAAAGTTCTCTCGATTTGTTTTTCGGTGGCTTGGAAGATGAAAATTTCCTTAATGTAGCCAAAATAAAAAAGAATATCCGTATATTTAATAAATTCATGTACACTTCTATTCCTAAAGTATGCATTTTTTTGATTCGAAATAGTTTTCCTAAAACAACCAACGTTCCTCAGCGATTCCACCAATTGTTAAACTTGCTATAGCTTGAACCAATTCAGTTGGCCAACGGTCGGTTGCGCAGAGAGAGGATTTAAGAGAACAAAAATGGTGCGCAAGATATTTAATGAGTAAAGATTTTTCCTTAAATGTTACAGTGTCTAACTCAACTTTGCTTTGACAACTAGTTTAGGGATTATTGTTTATTTCTATGTTTTATGATTTGTGGCTTAGCAACAGAAAGGTTCCGGGGGCGTTATGTTTATATTTATTTTATGGTGTTAGTGTTCATTTGATATATGTATTTACTATTTTTTGACCTGTGGGGTTTTGGGATTAATTGTAGATTAGTGTTAATTAGTTAGATTAGTGTTTACGAGTTTGAATAATTTTTACCTACGAGTTTTTAAGAATTTGTTTTACCTTAAAATAATTATTATAAATTTGTACTTCAGAAATAATAATTAAAAAACATAATAATAAAATAAAAACAATATAAATAAGAATAATAGAATTTAAATAATAAATGTTCATTTACATACACTTAGTTTTAAGAACTAATGTCGCTTTCATAGCCGCTTGAAGAATCGTCACCTGGATTATTTATAATTGAATCCGAAATTGTGTCCCACGTCAGGTCGTGAGAAAAGTATTCGTCCTCAGTTCTTATGGCTTTTTCACACACTTTTCGCCAGTCTTCAGCCGTTATTTTTGAAAATTCTTCCTCTGCTAATTTTTGAACATCCAATAAATTGAATGTTGTGTTTCGTGAACCTACTCTTGCCTTGACAGTTTCCCAAATATATACAGTTCAAGTTTCAACATCTGTATAGTATGCGGAATATTGTTTTCGGTTAGCCATTGTATCATCTCGGATTTCTTGCTAGCAGAAGTAATTTGTTTTTCTTCTAATTTATTGTGGTACGAGGTGTTGTCCATTACAATAACTGAAGGTTCCTTTAAGTTATTCAAAACTTGTTCTTGGATCCATTTGCAGACATTTTTGAAGTATATGTCGTCGTGATAGTTTCCCGTTTTCGTTCCAGATTTGAATAAAAGTAAGGAGTTTTTCACGAAACCTTTTTCACCACCTTGTATGTGAGCTATGAATATAGCTTTCGTCCAAATAAATGATATCAAATCCTTTTGTTCTGTATTCCCGGATTTTTCTCAGATACTTCACTCGCATGAGTTTAATATCATTTCTTTCACAGAGAAGTTTCCGGTTGTTTTGAGTTTTTTGTAACTAAATCCGTTTCTTCTTTTTTTTCATAATTCACACAGCACGAGCGAGGGAGAAATTAGCAGGGGAGAGAAAGGAGGTGTCGATGAACATTGGTTTTGAATGTTTTCAAATTGAAATGGCAAGGGGAAACTGTGCCGGGTAAGTTATTCCATAATCGTGTTGTGCGACTAAAAAACGAATCTCTATATTTGACGGTACGACGTAGTACTTAAGTTAAACTCCAGATCTTTCTGAACTCGTTGTCTCAACATTTTTAAGGATATCATCATTTTTTCCTCCTGGTGGAAGTTGTGCATTATACGCCGAATAGCTGCGATGTCAAATTCGTCTAGTCCAGTTTTCTACTTCGTATGCTGCACTTTTTTATTTAGTGACTGCACAACTCCTGTCTCTTCGTATTCCTTAATAATCCTTCTGTTTGAACGTTCAGAAATTCCAGTAGTTTTCACTGTTTGCGTTGTTGCGTAACTCACAGGATTTTCAAGAAACGAATTCTTTGCTTCTTCCAGTTTGTCATTATATATCTTAACAACTATCTTACGCGCCTGGCTTCCAATAGGTTTTCCTTTTCTAAATAGATCCATTAAAATTTCTTTTAAATGTATTTCAATATATTATTCTTGGTTGTTTTTTTAAACTGAATTGCAAAGCAAAGCAAATATCATTTAAATACGTTAATTCCCTCTGATGCAAAAATTCATTCTTAAAAACTCGTAGTTAAAAATTGTTCAAACTCGTAAACACTAATGTATGTAACTAATTAACACTAATCTACAATTAATCCCAACCCCACAAGTCAAAAAAAAAAAATATATCAAATATACACTAACGCCAAAAAATAAATATAAACACAATGCCCCCAGAACCTTTCTGTTACTAAGCCACAAATCATAAAACATAGAAATAAACAATCCCTAAACTTTTTGTCATTAATCCTATGTCGCAGCTTGCAGGTAGTTTTTCTTGTCTAACCCAATTGCATTTTGCAATAGACTTATTTTTTTATTATAGGTGCACTGAAATTTGTCCCACTAATAAAAACAAAAATTATTAATTTTATTTTTTCGAAGTAAAGTTTACACCTAAAAATCTTTTCCTTTTATCTCACCAGAGATGAAATAGATTTTTAGACATCAAGCTATGAAAGAAAAGTAAACCATGATCATATCTTATTCAAAGAAAGTCCATCACTGGAAATTCATTTCTATTTTACTCTGAGCGAAGCTATAAACAAAACTCACCCTCCTATGTGCTTGGTGCTTCAGTATGATCGCAGCAGCGTCATTGACAACAACGCCGGCATGTACATCTTTTTTTTCTTTTTTTCAGTGATTTTTCTGTCTCTTTAAGAATTAAAGAGTAGAGCAAAGAAATTTAAAGAGACCTGCGCAGTAGAATTGCCAACTGAATTGGTTCAAGCTATACTGCTCTTCGTTTCATGAGCGAAGGAAGTTGGCAAAAGTGATGTGATTGAGGAACTCATTTGTGGAAAATGGCTAAATGCTCAGCTAACATAGAGCAACAAGTCGTTCAAATTGTGATGGCCATGTAGTTTTCAAACTAAAATACACTCATTTCATTCTATTTTTATTAAAATTGTTGTTTAACTTACTGTTTTGTGTCCATATTTTTTATCCGAATGCAGATTTTTTCATTAAAATGTTCTACACAACTGCTTCGAACCAGTTGTCTGATTTTGACGCTTATTACAACTGAAGCACAACTCAAGTTACTTACATATTACGAAGAGACAACTGAAAAGTCGACCATTTTGTTAGTTGTCTGCTAATCGACAACTGGTTGTGCTTTCACAGTCAACTGGTTGTAATCGATAATACCAATTTTAAGAATTACAACTAAACTATAGTTGAGTTGTCTTCCATAATAGGGGGGTACGACTTTTGCAATCATAAACGAAGATGGCACCACGATACGTTATGGATTACTTCCACAAGCAGCATCCATCTTAACTACAGAAGCATGGTTTTGGGAAAATGAAAAATCGTAATCGTCAAGAAGCGAAAATCTATTTCCATTCCCTTTTTTCTTTGGCCCGTGGGCCATGATTACACACTCGACAAGTCCCGCAAGAAGGAAAAAAACAAGGTATACAAAATCGATAAAGAAAACAAACGGTGAGACCGGTTAGGATAACTGCACTAGACAGAAAAGAGAAAAAAAATTGATTAGCAACGCACTACTGATAACTGAGATCTAAACAGTTCGAAGGTTAGTGGGTGACTGATGATAGAAAAATTATTTTTGTTTTGTTTTTGAAACTCATACTCATACTTTCAAAAAGATCAGTTCAATAAGTAGATGATGATAGTAGAAGATAAATACTTTCGTTCCTTTAATTTCTTGTTGATTTTTCTGGGCTGATAAATATGTAAATAAAATATCTTGTAGTGCAAACACATTTCTGAAAAGACATCCCGAAATGTGTATAATCGCAGCGGATAAAGATAATGTCACTTGATGCGTTATTAAGTTTTGTAATTTTCACTTATTAATATTCATAAATAACTTAAACTAATTAATAAGTAGGATAAGAATGTATATGTATTTTATGTCAGTTGTACGAGTAAGTATGCAGTTGCGAATTTAACAGTCACTACACACTGTTGCAATTTCGAAAGATCCATATTATAATTGATATGATGAGAAATCGAGATACGTATGCCATTTCGGAAAATGACTCTAACAACAAACCATAAGTTCGTAACAATAGTTATTGTAAAGATTTATTCAGTCAAAAAATTATAAACGAATTTGAAAACAAAAGTATTAGGACAATATACACTGCCAACAATCCCAAAATGTTTATCTCACTAAAGAACTGAAGATTCATAAAGAAAATTGGCCTTTAAGACCAATCTGCTCTTCCACAAATGTCCATTGCTATCAACTTTCAAAATATATTGTGAAGATAATTAATAAAATTTCTGAAAACTCAAAATATAACTTAAAAATTACAAAACATTTTACTGAAACAGTTCACAAATAATTTTGGAAGAAAATGATGTACATAGGTACCTACTTGATTTTTATTTGGTTTTATTGTTCAATCTCAAAACGGAACCTTTTACTCAATAAAAAAAACCATATCTGGGTTTCCAAATTCAAAATCATTTATTTCTACTATAACAACACTATTTTGAAAAACTGCGATTTAGAAATATATATACCAGGTCTATTTTTCATTCTCAATAAGCTCGTTGTTGAAAGATCAAGTGTCAAGTTCATTTCAGTGAAAAAAGTTCGATTTTTTTATAAAATTATTAATATAAACAGGTAAGTTCGACAGATAGCGATGACGAACCCAAATCAAATCTACCGAAGACAGAAAAACAAGATCAAAGAAAAATCAAGGCCTGAAATACCTACCACTAAGAATTAGTTAAAATAAATTGGAATTATAATTTTCATGTATTCAAATAGACTGTATCGCAGCTCTATTAGAAAAGACCTAAGAACAATCACATACAAACATAAGAAACTTTCACATGCAACATATTGGGAGCCATAAACTCTATGTCAAATCAAGGCATGATAAGCTTTTTAAAATACGACACCAGGGGCCGAATTACCGCTTCAGTGACGAGTGAGTGAGTCCCATCAGTGATCGAATGAAAATGGAGTAATTTATTGCTCGATAACGTAAGCGGTAATGCCAAACTCACATAATTCAGTCACGTATTACTCGATAACTGATGCGGTAATTTGGCCCCAGTTTTGACAGCATCACGAAGCAACTTTTTTTTGTGTCAAAAGATGATTTTCTTAGCAGTTTATCAATAAATAGTTACAACTCCAGTTTGAAGTGGCCTAAAACAATACAATCGCTCAAAATCTCATAAATAGAGATACAAAAATTAAGTCTTGACTGGGGTATCTGCATTAAGTTATGATTTGGACATATTTGCAAGTGATCAAAGTAACACTCGTCCTGAGGGCGCTCCTGATTTGAGTATTGGTGGAAATGGGGTTACTCATCTCACAGCAACTGTACTCAGACATGTCAACCATAAAATCTTCTCTGAAAATTGGTTCGAGACTCCAGGTACTCGTACATCTTACCTTAAATGGTCTTTAGAACATAATAAACCATGTATGGGCTCTTAGCTTGCAATTGAAAATGGACTTGGTGCATTTTAACCCATTCATGACTATATGTAAACCCAAATAAACCTTGAAAAATGTTAATTTAATTTTCATTTTTATATCTTTCATAACTCTTCACAAATGAAAAAAATCATCAAACACCAGCTACCAGGACAAAACAACAAAAACATACACAGAATAAAAGGTAGGTCAAGAACCTCAACAAAAAATCTTCATAACCAAATTTACAAAAACAAAACTAAAGCAATCTTTCATCTCTCACGTCTTACCAGACACTACGTATTGAATATCTATACACAAAGGTATAGAAAGTTAAACAAAAATCACTCACACAAGAAAAAGTCCTTTTTTATTCCCTTTATTTTATAACCGCCATTTATTTAAAATTTTGAATAGTTTTGCACTCTGAAATAGTATTCATGCCGCCGATAAATGCCCTCTTAAATCAAAGGGCACGGTAGTGCCCAGCCAAGTTCTGGCACTACACCCGTTTTACAGGAACAAACTCAGGCGACTTTTGACCCCTCCCTATATTTGCTAAGCTAGTCAGGCGCAGGCGCCTCACCAAATTTAAATTTTCTAGCATAAGCGTTTCCTGAGATATAAGGCCTCAAAAATCACAAAAACCGTAACTGACTGACTGACAGACAGATCATCAAAATTATGGAGCACTTCCCGACATCGTAGAATCTTGTAATTTTGCACAACGGTAGGTCTGCAAGCAGAGGAAAAAATCGAAAATCTGAAGTTTTTCATTCAGGGGGCGTGGTATACGCCCACTTTCTCCGAATTGGTGTTGGTTGAATGGAGCACTTCCGCCTGCTGTAAAACGATGAAATTTATAATATGTATATTGATCAAATCTTCAAATTTTAATGTATTATTTGTTTATGGGCTTTTTTGATCATTTTTTTCTTTATGCGAATTAAAACAATTCCATATTTCCTCCCTACGTTTCGTTGAAAATTCTCAACATCCTCAGGGGTCACACTTTATTGAAACTTAGTAAACACAATTATTTAATATTTTGAAACATTGGCAAATTATTTTGTAAATCTTACTTGTTTTTAGTATGACTTTACATTACAAATTTTTTCCAAATTTTTAATTTAAAATTTAAAAAAATAAATAATTTAACAAATAAATAAATACTCGTACTCTATAACAATTTAATACAACAAACTAAACCAAACAGAAAAAACACTTATATCACAGGCGGGTTACTTTATCACATTAGTGTAAGCTGCGCTTAGCTTGTCTTTATCTTCTTTTGTGTTCATTGTGAATTCAAGCTTTTGCTGAATGCGTAAGCTCTCCAGTGTATATCTTGTGTTTTCTCTTTTCTCTTTGTCGAGTATTCGTGTGTTGTCAAAATCAGCTGTGTGTCCATGGTCCAGTATGTGCTGTGCTAAAGCTGTTGTTGTTCGTTTATTACGTATGTCAGCTTGATGCTCTGTCAGTATTGTTGATAATTTTTATTGTACACTTATTACAAGTAAGCAAAACTTAATACTAATACATCATATTTAAAATAAATAAAAATTTAGTAAAAATACACGAGTGTAAGAAAAAACTAAATTATAAAAAAAAAACTTATCCAAATTATAATAATATATTTTAAATTATAATAGTACAACTAACAATAAAAAGTTTGGGTGGGTGTGAAAGTTATTGGGGTGGGTTGGAGAGGAGAGAATTTCGGAGGACTGATTTAGATATGTATATTAAAATCAAAAATATTTGAGGAGTTGTTGGAATTACGTAGCATACGAGACATAGGATTATAGTAGCTATAATTAGTACGGTGAAAAGGAATGCGGAATAGGGGTACTGACCTAACATTTCGTCGGTTGGTATTAATGGGAATCAGACTTATTAGACCCGGACAGTCTATATTACCAGTTAGTATGTCGTGTATAAAAACCACATCTGCGGCTTCACGCCGTTTTTCAAGCGACTGAAGGTCAATTAGCAGTAAGCGATTCGAATATGGAGGAAGTCGATAATTATCATCCCACGGAAGATTACGCAGGGCAAAACGAACAAACCTACGTTTTGTAGTGCCAATGTACACCATATTGCATGCATCGTTGTCTGCCCCCTTGCATTTTATTTCGTACACGACGTTGTGTTGGTTTTTTGTCAATTTTGGAGGTTTAGTGTTTGTGAATATGTTTCTTAGTGTTATATTTGATCTGTGTGCGAAAATTATGTTTCCTCTTTCTCTTCTCTCTTTTTTAATTTCCAACAGATTATACAAAGTTTTGTTGTCTGTCAAACCAGGTATATAGACTGTAGAGTAATACCTTCTACTCTATAGCCTATATGGGGGAGTAGCATGTTATGTCGACATGAGTCTTGTGTGTGGAAAAGTGGGTAGGGGAACCATCATTCAAAACTATAAGATTAGAGTAAGACAAAAATTTTTCAATTACGGCACCTCTGTGGTTGGTAATTGGGGAACCCCAAAGTACACTCTACTAGTTGACGTCGCCTGTAAAAAGAATGGGTGGTCTAATTTGGTCAAAAATATTGATAAGGTCATCTCTTATAAACTGTTAGTGAGGAGGTATATAAATTGAAACCAAAGTAAATTTAATAGTTAGTTAGTTAGTTAGTTAACATTTTATTTAGCATTGAGTTTGCTATTTTAAATCTTTTTACACAGAATATTATGTACATAATATTTCAATAATTGTGTTTAACAAAATTTATAATTGAACGCTTAAATCTTACTAAATTACTTTCTATGTATTTTTACATTGTTTGGAAGATTATTATAAATTTGAACACCCTTATAAAAAAGCATGTTTTGTGTTCTACAATTTCTAAAAAATGGTAAGTGTAAATTATCATTATTTCTTAAGTTATATGGACGTCTTTCACTTCTTACCGTAATCTTTCTTTGTAAATAATTTGGCATTATGTTATTTTTTACTTTAAATATAAATATTAAGGTATTCATAATAATTTTTTGTTTCACAGAAAGCCATTTTAATGTATTTAACATATTTCTTATTGATGTATATCTATCACAACATAATAAAGACCTCATTCCTTTATTTTGCAAAATTTGTAGTCTACTTATCATTGATTCCGTCCCCAATAATAGTATTGTTGGACAATACTCAAAATGGGGTTGTATAATGGAATTATATATTTTAATTGCCATAGCAATACTAAGTTTTTTTCGTATTCTGCGAAAGAATCCGATCTTTGTGGCAATTTTTTTGTAAATCATTTCAAAATGTTTTTTAAAATCTAAATTACAGTCTAAAATTATACCGAGGTATTTTGTTTCTTTAACACATTCAAATTCATTAATTTTACATATCATATTGTTTTCTGACAATAACATTATTTTAGTTTTTCTATATTTAGTTCAAGTTTATTCATATTCAAATACTTCTTTATATTATTAATATCTATCATCAACTTTTTAACACAGCTGGTATAATCTTTGCCATCAACATAAAACAGACCATCATCTGCAAACAACTTTATTTTACAATATTTTAAGATTTTTATATCATTTATATATATATATTATATAGAAAAAGTAATGTTCCTAAAATTGACCCTTGTGGTACACCTAAATCAGAATTTAATTCTTCCGAACTTACCCCATTAATGTTCACTATTTGTTTACGCCCAATAAGGTATGACTTAAACCAAACGAATTCAACTCCTCTTATTCCATAACCGTACAATTTTTTTTAATAAAATAAACTTATTCAGAGTTTCAAATGCTCTTTTCAAATCAATAAACAAAGCCGCAATTTTCTGCTTCATTTGTAACATCTCCTTCCAGGCTGCTACTACGTACTTTAAAGCTGATTCACGAGAGTGTTTTTGTCTGAGTGCAGATTGTTCTTCAATTAGTATTCCATTCCGCTGTATATACTCTTCTAATTGGATTTGAACAACTTTTTCCAATAACTTTTCGTGTAGTGGAAGCATGTTCATAGGTCTGTAGTCTTCACATTTATTAGAATTTTGAATTTTTTCGATTGGGGTTATGACCGAAGTTTTCCAGCTACTTGGGAAACTACCACTGGTGAGGGAGTAATTAATGATGTTTAATAAAGCTGGGCCAATTATTACGAAACTGTCTTTTAGCATTTGCTTATTCATGAAATTAAAGTCGTTTTTATTTGGCATAAGTTCAACTATTTTTAGCAGTTCTTCTATTGAATTCAGTTTTTTAAACTTGAAACAACTTTCACTATTCACTGAAAGATTAACCCATTCAACATTTGGAATTTCTGTATTAATTGCAACTACACTTTTTATAAAAAAATCGTTAAAATTGTCTGCTATCATTTTATCATCACTTAGTTTGTTTTCTTGAAATTCAATAAACCTAATTTCATTTACCGATTGACCCAACACTAAAGTTTTTATGGATTTCCACATCATTTTTACTTGCGACTTATAGGTACTATAAGGCAAGTTATGCATTCGTAAAAAAAATCGAACTCGAGATTTTGATCAAAGTTGACATTACGATGATAGCGAAGACCAAAAAAGTGGGTCTCGCAATTCTGTTTGCCTGTCTGTCTGTCTGTCGGTTCGACTACAGCCTAAACGGCTCGGCCGATTTTCTTCAAACTTGGTAGATATGGGTTTTAATTTTTTCCCCCCACACGTTTTTTTCTTTTTTTTTAAGACAAAAATAACGGTACCTGCCATACGATTTTTTTTCGAAATTTTATAAATATTTTTTTTTCTCAAAAACTATCCCACAGAATTTTTTAAAAAAAATTTGAAAAATTTCATTTAGTTAAAACTAGGTAGTGGGTGAAAAAAATTTTCTAAAAAATTGTTATTTTTGGTAGCCCCCCTGGGTCCATTTTTTTTGTTTTTGATTTTCTCGAAAACGGTACAGCCGATTTTAATAATTTTTTTTTATGCCGAAGCTCCTCCAAAGTTTGAATATTATTACATATTCAAATTTTCAATTTTTAATTTTTTGGATTTTTAAAAAAAAATTCAAAATTTTTTTTTGGAATCTCAATATTTCGAAAACCCCATGCTCGATTTTTTCAAACTTGGCAAATAAAAGTTTCTTAATATAATCTACAAGATTTGAGAAAAAAAATTTTGTTTTATTTAAAACTAACGGTACCTTTCATACAAATTTTAAAAAATGGTTTTCGAAAATCGCATTTTTCTCGAAAACGGTTCCGAGAATTTTGCTAAATTTTTTTTTCTTTTGATTAATCTTTACAATTTATAATTTAATAAAAAAAATTTTTAAATCTAGATATTACTGACTGTACCTACCATAGAACGATTTTTTCGAATTTTGAATTTCTCATTATCGACTTAACGGATTTTAATGAAATTTTTTATAAAAAAGCTCCTAAAAAGTTTAAAAAACATTCCATTTAAAAACTTAAGAAAAAATATTTTTTCAATTTTTAGAAAAAAAGTAATTTTTTTTTTTGAAAAATTCGATATCTCAAGAACGGCTTAGTATTTTTTTTGGAAATTAGACTTTTATTCGTACAATAATAAAAACTTAAGGTTGGCGTACCAAAATTTTTTCTTAAAAATGTTTTAAAAATTTTGTACATAAAAGCTTATTTTTTTAAGGAACCACTACAAAGACTTATAATTTTTGTTCCTGCATAAATTCATATTTGCATATCATTCTGTTTTTATCTCTTACTACTTAAAGAATTAAAAAAAATTCATTTTATCCTTATGAACAGTTTTCTCTAATAACATTCGTTTTTAAAATTCCTAGTCTATTACATAGGAGCAAGTTCGTGCGACCCAGTCGTGCATTTTATTTGATTAGTTGCACTATTTAGTTTAGTTTTAATATAGTTTCTTTCTGTTTGTTTACGGTTGTTTTTATAATAATTTCTCCTTCTTTTATATTCTTCCCAATCTTGAATGTTTCCTGGGGCCCTATTCCTGAACACGAGTCGAGTGAGTTTTATGTGACATGGGAAAATTTCACATGAAATGGTATTCGCGAACACGAGTCACTAATAATGGGTATTCTCCAACTCGAACTTCAAACGTCAAATATCACTCGAGTGAAAAAAGGGTATTCCTGAACACTAGAGTTAGTATTTTTGTGTGACAAATCAGCCATGTTTAAAAAGTTGTCGAGTCAAGTAATGAATCCGAAAATGTAAGTAAAAAACAAACTGAAATAATAGCGAATATGCATATTTTAACTAAATTTGAAAATTATAGATTAAAAGTTACGTCTGCTAGGCAGTATGAAATTTTGGTTGATTTTTTCCTAACCCATTCTCACTTTGCAAAGGAAAGAATCCAGTGAGTCGAAGCAAGGAAAAAAGCCGGCGAGTTATGGGAGGACCTTAGCAAAAGCCTCAATGCAGTTGGACCGCCTTTAAGAGATGTAAATGGTTGGAAGAAGGTACATAATTATTTGTCATTTTATTTCATAAGTTAAACAAAATGAACTTCGTTTTTGATTCGCTTTGAATTTCTTTATAAATCAAATGGAGAAACATAATATTAATTAAGAAACATTTTATTTTATTTAAAGGTTTGGTTCGACTATAAAAATAACATACAAAAGAAGTTGTCCCAGAACAAATCCCATCAACAAGGTACTGGAGGCGGCGTTCCAAAAAAGCAATTTTCATTTTCTCCACTTGAGGAAGAAGTCATCAGTGTTTCGTTAGATTGTGCAGTACAAGGTTTCCCTCAAAGCGTTGCGTTTGGTCAAAGGTCGTCCTCTCGAGAAAAAGAACCAGTTGGAACTGGCGCTGATCCAAAACAGCAGCTGGCATTATTGCATTATTTGAATTCATGCTTACACGTTGCTAGGAAGCTCCAAAGGATTTATTGCATCTCTAATTTTCTTGAAAATGCACCTCCTGTCCTCATCTGAATCACTATCACTATCATGAAACATCTCCGTACTAATCATTTTCTTTTTAATTTTATTATCCTATATTATTTTAAATTAAATTATGCCACATTTATTTTTCAACAAATTGAATTGAGAACTATTTCGAAATAATAATATTTGTCTGTGACATGTCAAATTATCGTTTATTGAAGTTAGCTGCGGTTGAAAGGGTGCGTTTAACATTTTGAGAGTCATGCCATGTTTTTGAACCTCACTCGTGTTGAGGAATACCAATTCTCACTCGACTCGACTATAAGCTCTCGAGTGACACCTTACTCGACTCGTGTTCAGGAATAGGCCCCCTGTTAGCACAAATTTTAAATGACTTCTAATTTTCTTTAGTTTTTGTTCTCTTAAGTCATTATTAAACCATCGTTGGTCTGTTTCTTTGAAAGTTTTTTTCACCACGAAACTGTTTACCACCCTTTTCATTTCATTTTCGAATTGTTCACTATTTACATCACTAACATTTACTAAAGTACTTATTTTATTTATTTCACTTTCTCTTATTTTTTGAATAAATCTGTTTTTATCATATTTTAAGATGTTTGTCGTTTTTATTTTTGTGTCTTTATTTTCGCGCATTAGTATTTAAACAATAATTGTCTCATGATCGCTAATTTTTAGTGTATTTTCGACTTTTACTTCAGTTGACTTTATATCAGTTACCACATAATCTAATAAGGTTCTCGAATTCGCACATATTCTTGTAGGATTTACAACCATTTGCTTACACATATTTTCCATAAATAAACATTCCAGTTCCTTTTTATAACTAGAATTCCCAAGCCAATCAATATTAAAATTACTATATTTTCGTTTTGAATGTCTTGTAAATAATTACTTAACTTATCACAAAATTCTCTGCTTGGAGTACTGGGAGATCTATATAATGCTATGAATTTCAATTTATGTATTTCTACTACTAATAACCACATGCTCATATTGATCTGTACATTTTTTAAAACTGTAATGTCATTAATGTGTTTTTTTTAAGTAAATCATAACCCCGCCCGTATGCGTTGATGTTGATTCACATCGTATGATTTTATAGTTCTTTATGTACACTTCTTTATCTTGCACGGATTTGCCAAGATGCGTTTCAGTTAAAACCACTAAATCAAAACTGTTTTCATATATTATATTCTTTAATTCGTTTATATTATTTATTAAGCCCTGTATATTAAGATGCATACACTTAAGAAATGTTGGTTGCTAATATGCAACCTTCTCTCTTTCTTTTTCCAGTCTTCTTGGATTATTTCTTTGGATTATTGAATCTGTTATAACATTTCACAAGCTTTATTTCACCATTTAATTTATTTTGGTTTTTTATAACATCTATTAGTTCATTTTCTTTCACTTCTTTATCAATGTTTACAACAACAATTTTTGGTTTTACCAATAAAGGAAGGCTTATATCACAGATAATTATATACAGATGTCGCATGCCCATAGAAAAAACTGACATATGAAAATGAAAATCTTCATTTGAAAGAGCTTTTAAGAAAGCTGTTTTCAATTTATTATTTTAAGATTATGTGAGAAGTGCTTTTTCTCTTTAAAATGTGTGCTCTCTGAATTCACGAATAAAATCTATTTCGTCTGTTGCTCTTGCGTATTCAACTCTGTGTCTGTATTCTTCGTTTTTTTGTTTAATACCGCCAGACCCTTTTTTTTAAATAGATTTGTTATGGACACAAGAACACAAGATACCTACATTTTTCATAGAGGGATCTTGGCAAGAAAAAATTGTATTTTGTGTGTTTATCTGGGAATATAAGGCAATTTTGTTCATAAAAAGGACACTTACTTAGATATTTTGTTGCATTTAGAAGCAAATTAGGAACTTATGTAGGTATGTCAAAGCCTTTGGATGGATTTGTGAAATAATGTTATTCTCTATCTTTTTTTAGGTAGGTAGGTATACCTATTTGTTCTTTGCAATTCCCATACAAATTATTCTAATTTCGTTGCTCAATTTTGTCTATCAGAGCCAAAAACAGAAACAGTATTGTTTGTTACTCCTAGTCCTAGTTGCTACATACATTGATACATATGTACGTATTTTGCAATCAGGTTCATGAGGTTATGATGACACCTGCAGGCAGGAAGGTTGGTTTTATTTGATTTGGTGCGATCTTTTGATGATGGCGAAAATAACGTGGTTGACTTTTTTGGGTTTGATAAAAATAAAAAAAAATCTAAAAAAAATAGTTAAATTAAAACTTCAATTTGAAGTAGGGCGACAAAGAAAAAGAAAATAAAGTCCTAAGAAATTGTGCATACAGATTTTTTTACGGGTTAGTTACCTATTTATTTAATACCACCTACTTAATTAAGAGGTTGTATCTTGTATGGTTATGATAGGTTGTAGGTAGGTACCTATGTTAGTATGAAAAAACGCAACCAGAAGAATAACTGTAGGTACGAGAATATACATTGTAGATACATACCTACGTAGGTATAGTACATTACAATTTTTCAAAAACGTATGCCTAGGAATTCATTGCGTTTGTGAAAATTTATTAAAAGGTGACAATTTTCTAGTTATCAATTAGATACAAACATACAAATTAGCTGGTTAAAGCTAACGATAAAATTTAAACGAATCGAAAAATGGTTTCTTAAGAAAAAAAAAAAGCGTGCGGATAACTTCGAGTTTCGGTTTGGAATAATTTTATTCTTCTTATTCTTCTTGTTTTTCATTTTTACAATTTAATATGGCCGGATGGGCGGGAAATTCAAATTTTAGACCAAATTTAAATAGTTAACAACAGTAAATTTTATTGTTTTAATTAATTCATTTTGATTTTTAAAATTGTTTGCATCGTCAAAACACCTTTACTGTAGCAGAAGTTAATTTATAAATGTTACGAATTGTCAAATGAAACAATTTATACCTACTACAAATTTCAAAATTATTTCATTTCAGTATAAATAAGAAAACGTAGTAAGTATGTACATACTAAGGTACATAAGAACGGTTTTTCTGTTTTCTATTTTTTTTTGTAAGTGAAGAAATAATGATAGTGTTAATAAAGAAAAAAGGACCATTTTTTTAGCTTTTCTGCTCTTAGCCTATTCCATTTATATTACTATTAATTGCGTATTTGCTTAGTTCACCCACCCTTCATCTCATTTTACATTTATTATTTTTACAATCCATTTTTAGTTTTTCATAGATACTGTTTAATTCTTAAATGTTTCAAGCATTCACTAAGTTCTGTAGCTTCTTATTTGTATACCTATTAAGGTTTTAAGTTTTTCTAACGTTCTTGTCATTTAAAAATTTTGAGAGAAAAATAATTACCAAGAAGTTGACTGTATATCAAGTCTGTGCGTAAGGCATTCATTCTTATTGTCAAACCAATTTGAAAAATATGTTATGTTACTAAGTTACTAAGTTAAAAAATAAGATTTCGCTAATTTTAAACGATTTTATCATCTTACTATCTCTAAACATTTTACTTAAGTTAAAATAACAAACTGTTTACTTTAACTTTTAGTAATTTACTAAGTTAATATGAAATCTGTCATTTTCCTCAAACAAAATCTCTAGGCAATTTTAGAAGAGTTAAATTGTGTTTTTTTATTTCGATTCGTTAGTAAATTGTTTTTAAAAGTAAATAAAATATTATAAAATGTTTTCGGAAAACGAAGAATTTGATATACATATGTATGTATGTACATATATGATTGAAGACCCAGCTTTATAGAGAATTTTGCTCCAGAAATAGGTTTGACAAGATAGCAGATCGGCTTTTAGTTGAAAAACTTAAAGATCCAAGATCGAATTATAAGCCGTAGGCTTCCGATTGCATCTGAATTTCAAGTACCTACTATGTATTTACATTACACTTTTTTGGAAGAGGACTGGAATGGTCCAATCCAAAGTGGCGAAATAATAAGAAAGAACATTTTGAAAAAAGTTGTCAAAAATAAACAAATAACAAAATAAATTTAAGGTTGTCCTTTTGACTTTTGAGTTTCCGACATTTCAAACTATGTATTAGGTCCGTTCCCCAGATTTAGTTTTTTTTTTTTTTTTTTTTTTATAATCTACACGCGCTCAAGGGATTATGATTACCCTTTAAATGTTAGAACACAGCGCGGACGTGAAGTTAAGGAAGAGAAAGAAGGATAGTTTGGTTTGTTAATTTTAACGAACTGTCATGTTTTAAATGTGTTCAAATGCACCGTTTTTGATAAAAGGGAATTAGTCTGTTACTAGTTAGTAAAACGAAAAAAAAGGTTTAAAAATTTCGAAGAGTTAGTAAATTACTAAAATTTTAACAAATTGCTAACTAATAAAATGCTAAGCCCTTAACAAAATGTTGTTTAAAATGTTGCTCCTATGTTTCTACCATCACGTGTGAACGTTTGTTTCCTATTGATAAAAATTCCATCAGGTGGTTCTTAAAACAAAAACAAACTTTAATCAACGAAGGTATATGAAATACTAATAATATGTGCGTTTAGCCCAGGTACGATAGAGGGCTCATCAGTCAGATGCTGTCTGCCGTACCCTTCAACATCTTACTGATTAGCCCACTGTCGTAACTGGGCGAAAGCCCAGTACTCCGAAATTAAGGACGAACAAAATATTGTCAAAACTCAAACCTGCATACCATAAAAATTGAAAATAAAAAAAATATATTTTTGAAAAACCTGTCTATACTAAATGTTTGTTTAGTAGGCATAGAATACTTACATAGAATCCCAACTTGCAGAAATATAGATCTGTTATACCACCTACTTAATTAAGAAACAAATACTTTTGATTACAAGTAGTATTCGATTAATATGTAAAATTCAACCATATGAAAAAAATCATAAAAAAATATATATATTTATTTAGGGTTTAGTTAAAGGTATCTATAAAACTCGTTTGTGAAAATTGTAACTTCTGAAAAGCACAATCAATCATTATTTTGGTGCTATCATTAATTTTTTTCATTTTATTTGTACAATTATTTCTTCTGTGCCGGCATACCTTCCACATAAAATCAATTATTATATTTCAATAATTATTGGTATGTTATTCTTATTTTAAATTTTCGGATTAGCCGCGTATATAACAGATATTTAGCAAGTGCAATATGCAATACTGTAATCACCTCAAACGTTTCCCCATAAAAAAATTTAAAAGTTCGTATTTCGCTTTAAAATAGTTCATAAAAAAAGATTAATGTTAAACTAATGTTAATGTTGTGAAAACACATAATAATTGATGATGGTATTTAAAAAGTGAATAAAAAAAAATAAGTTTAAATTTTCAATGATGAGTTTTAATGAAAACCTACTTAGATTTGTCTGTATGTATGTATAGGTACATATAAAGTCTAAAGTCAAATTATGTATTTTTTTTATCAAGATTTCTGTGTTAGATAAATGCCGTGATTTTTCTGTTAAATACGATACATTAAATTTTGATATATTTAAATAAAAGTGTAGGTATAATTAACACTTTATTATAACATTAAAACCTTTCTGTGTTATTTTATTTTAACTTTAGAAAATTCTTTCCTTGCTTAGAAACTTGAATGAAAGCAATAATTATTTTTATTTATTTTTTATTCGTTCTTCTAATAAAAACTATGAACAGTTCTAATTTAAGCGATGAAACCGGCTCTACTTAACGCAGTCGCTTAGCTTGGAGGCTTTGTCTAAGTTTTTCATAATTTTAAACACTTAAGACAACTCTTCTAACAAATGTGGGTTTTACAACAGGAACCTCAGCGAGTTTACGTTGAACAACCCTTAATTTGACAGATACATAACTCAAACACAACAACACAAATAAAAAAAATAAAAAGCCAACTTTAAACCAAATAATCGCCGAAAAAAGTACACTATATATATACTACCTCGGTACAGAATTTGATTGTTTATGAATTATTTACATTATTTTAGATGGAAATGAAGTAAACTAAAATATACTCGTAGCTAATTAACAGCATACAAATCCAATTTTGTTTTTCCTAGGTGCAAATTCTTTTGGCTATACTCGTAACATCTTAACATAGTCGTATGTATCTATGCACACTTGTATGTACAGATTTGCTGATCGTAGAGCACTTTTGCACGATTGTTTCGAATTTCTTATATTCAGTAATTGAGTCTATTTACAAAGCACATCTTTTAAAAAGCGAATGAAACAACAGTAAACATTTTTACTTCCATTTGTTTTGGTATGAAATAATCATTGTCAAAATGGATAAAGTACACTTCTAAAAGACTAGTTTATCTTTTATCTATTTGCTGCTGTTAAAGTTAGACGAGCTCTTTGACGTTAAAGTATAGTTTATGTCCTTTAAAATTAACAAAAAGTCGGTTCTCGCTTTATATACAGTAATTAGAGCCGACTCCAATTCTAAAATTGATTTAGAGCAGGTTTTAAATATTTACAATTTTGCGCCTGTCTTTTATTTGTCTCACTCGTGACAGAAAAAAGACCCTGACTATTTTCAAAATACATAAAGTGGTGTTTTTTTTTTCATTTCAGCAAAAATTAATTAGTAATAATATTATTAGTTCTAAGAAAGTCCATGTAAATTTTATAAGAAAAACTAAAAACTCTTAACTGTGGAATTACACTCTAGGAAATTTCATACAAATGTTCTGTACAAAAATTGAAATTCATTCACCCGTGCGCGGTGTGGGCTCTGTGTTGTCAAACTTACAGAAAAACACATGCACATTCATCATAGAATACCGACCTACTCCATGGATATACACACACAAAGAAACAATAACAACATGACGAACAGGTGTAAAGTATTTAAAAAAAAAAACAAAGATTATAAATTAATATTACACAAATGATGGAGATATTAATAGAATATGTTCTATTTATCTAATGCCTTACCTTTTGCCTTTTTTCTGAACAAGAAAAAAGATACCCCAATAGGAAATTGCTTTTTTTGGTAGATATCTACATGAAAAACAGGTAGCCGCATTGTCTGCCAGTTTTATCTTTCTCGCGCATAATAAAAAAAAAGTCCTTAAACAGAAGAGAGAATATTACTCGTATGTCGTATATTGTTCTCTTTTTAATTCAGAAAAGCTTTCTTACGGCGATTATAAAATTCTCTTCTTCTTATGAAACCTTCTTAAAAAAGCTTTTGTCTGCTCGAGATTGTCTGCTCGAGAAAATTTTCGATGACAGAATTTTGTATGGAGGTGAGACATCTGTATATAATTATCTGTGTTTATATCGTATTTTTCTTGTTCAATTTTTTTTACAGATTCTTCATCCCTACACTTTATAACTACCGATCCATTTACACTTTTAGTTATATTGTTCACTTGTAAAGCTAAATCAACCGGGTTAATTTGTTCTTTAATATCAATTTTTGTTTTTTCACTGTCTTGTTTACAATTTGGTTTTACTATTATAGATGGTATATTTTTAATAGCTATTTCAGCATATGTTTTCTTTTTCTTCACCTCGTTGGTTGTCTCTTTCTTACACATAATTTTAACTCCACTCAAGATTTTCTTTATTTCATCCTCTTGCTTATTGAGAGCTTTTTGATTTTCATTTACTACTTTTAACGCTTAGCTGCACTTGTGGGGTCCAGGTGACCCCAGCGCTATTTAAATTACAATAAAACAAAAAATTGGAATTGTGGCTCCATCTGTTATTAGTTGAAGCATACCTCTTTCCCCTGAAACCCATAGTACGATGATATGCGCGCTAGTATCGTTCTGGCAGTCGTTGGAAGTGGTGTGGTGCCGTTTAAGACCAAAGTGTGGCAGTTATAATTATTTAAGTAATTTTTTTTTTACTCTGTTTTGGCTCTATTTTTTCTTAAATAATCGTAAGTATAATATTTTGAATGCTCAGAATTTTTTACAACGTTCATAATATTTATATTAGTATATTTATTCGTTACCATTTGATCACAAATAATCATATACAGATGTCTTACGCCTATGGAGCAGAGTGACCTATGAAATTGAAAAAGCTTTATTCTATAAAGCTTTTTAAAAAGCATTTTTTCTACGAGAATGAAAGTTCTTTTCGGAGGATTTTGTAGGATAGGATTTCTCTTCTCTCAATTATGTGTTGCTTCTCTATTGTTCACCCTTTCCTACAATTTTTGTTTATATTTGCAATATTCGTTCACCCCTTTGTAACGATCAAGCCGCGGACAGTTGATTTTTTTTTGGGTTGTCTGAGGTTTGCGATAAATATAAAATGTGTGCTTCTTGGGTTTGACCGATTATTTAAGTTGGTTGATAATTAGAAAGATTGTTTCAATAAACTGTGTCGTCGGTAGTTATGTATGTATTTGTACATACCTAGTTTAAATGACGGAAGGAATTTGTTTATTTAATTGTTTTTTATTTGTCTGAAGTTGATTTTAATAAAGGGCACATTTTTGTTGCGTAATTATGTATGTAGTTACATTCGCCTTTTCTATTTCGTAAGAGTCCAGGAATATTATATATACATATTATATTTTTATAGTAGGTAATGTAGGTAGGAAAATACCTAGGTATTTTTAGGGTTTATTATTATAAATTTCAAGATTTTGGACAAGAGCTTGTTTAGTACATACATATGTAGGTATACCTAGCAGGAAACGAAATTAGTTTGGAAATTTTGTACTTATGTACAGTACATATGTATATATATGTAGATACATACATAAATATGTTTGTATGTAGGAAGATAATAAAATAAATTAGGAAAATGATGCTTTTTTGTATTTTATCTTAAATACTTATTTTTCTTACCTCTAGTAGAATTTTATTTTTTATATTTGGTTTTTTTCATTTTTTTCTTCTTTCTAATAGTGAGAACAACATTTTAAGAAAACTTTATTTTAATTTAAAAAGAAAGTACACATTTTTATTTTTGATAACTCAATATTCAAATTATGTGACTACGTAGCTAACTAACTATGAGTGGGTAAATATAACTATAAAATGAGTTGAAAATTCCCCTCCAACGTAGTGTAAGCACTTCGGATTCAAAGTTAGTTGATAATACGAGTAGTTGTGTTCAACCAGCTTTACTGGACTACTCTGGGCAGACAAGTGTAGCTTTTTGGTGTTCATTGAAAAAATTTCTCCACTTAGGTACTTACACTGATTAGCGTTTATTGACCTGAACTAGTGTACATTAGTTCAGAGTATCTTGCTTGCACTACCTTTTGAGCTAGTGCAGGTTGGTGAAAACTGTCAAAATCAGCTGATGTCATTATTTGATTATATTTGTCAAAGGAATTAATTTGAATTTTGTCCGCGCGTTGTGTTTTTGAATTTAAATTTAGAAAAATGCCTGTTTTTAAGATCTGACGTATGACGGTTTTGCTTAAGTTTGCTCTGACAGTTTTCATGAACTTGCACTGCACTACACTACTCTACACTGGCCTCTTTCTGGTTGAACACAACTAAAGCTAAGTGTACATAATTGGTAGATCTTACAATATTGTAAGACCTGACAATGTCTGACAATTATCTACCAATGAGCTGACAATTAAGTTGTGTGTGTACACGGTTTGTACAAAATCCACCAATCTCTTACAATTTATTGTCAGAAGTTGGCTGACAATTTATTTTCAGATAGCTGGCCAAATAATTGTAAGAGCATCGTAGAATTTCTACCAACCGTGTACACACACAATTAATTGTCAGTTATTATTGGTTATGGAAACTGCTTCAATTGAACCTTGGCTGCAAATTGTCTGACAATGAAAAAATTGTATGATGCTAAAAAACGAACTTCTTACAATTTCTTCATTGTCAGAAACGTCAGCCAACGATACAAATTGGCAGGCCTGACAATAAATTGTGTGTGTACGTGATTATCAAATACCTTACAATTTACCGTCTTGCAATTAATTGTCAGATACATTTTCTGACAATTAATTGGAAGATTACATGATTCTGAGCTAGCATACACATGATTGTCAGATTTTTTACAATTAATTGTCAGACAATGAAATAACAATTAATTGTCAGACAAATTTTCTGACAATTAATTGTAAGACTACACGGTTGTAAGACATTGTAAGCGTGTTTTTCACTGACAGATCTGACAATATTGTAAGACAGGAGTCGGCAACGAAGTGCCCGCGGGCACCAAGATGCCCGCGAAATAATCTTGAGATGCCCGCATGAAAACACATTTCATATGTATTATCATTCCAAAAGACTAATTTTTTAATACTATATAATTTATGCAAAATGACATTTTAAATGATTTAATAACCGATGTGAAGATTTCAATAATTTAGAAAAAATTGTAATATTCTTCATTAACCCTTTTACCCAACTGGATGGCGATAATGCTATTAAAATTGCAAGCTATTTCGATATTTCAAATAAAGAGAACTTAGAATTGGAAGTTATAAATATTATAAATATATAAATAATAAATAAATTGTATAAATTATAAATGACAAATGAAATCGAATTAAAGTCATATCATCACGATGAAAAATTCTGAAGTTTGGTTAGCAAATGTAACTATCCAATATTAAGAAATTGTGCTATAAAATTGAGCTCTCTTTGCGCATCCACATATTTTTACGAATGTGTGTTATCAAATATGAAGTTCATAAAATCGAAGTAACCAATGACCCTTATAGATGCTAATTTGGACCAATGCCTAAGAACTGCCAATTCGAATTATGCGCCAAATTATAATGAATTAGCTGACAACAACTTGCCATGTCAAATTTTACATTGAATTCAAAAAATAAATAAAATAAATTTTATTTGAATTGATATTATTGCCATATTAAAAAATTGATTTTTCATTGGATGGTGCCCGCTGAACTTTGGGATTTCAAAATTATGCCCGACTAATTGAAAAGGTTGCCGGCGGCTGTTGTAAGATCTACCAATCGTGTACATTTAGCTTAATGATTTTGACATTTCACAATCACGGTTTCATATTTGTGCATTGCATATGACATTCATTTGTATTATCCAACCAAACTGGGAAATAAATCTTTGTTATGTTTAAATATTGCGAACGAACGTTTCAGAGGGCCATAAAAGTAGAGGCTTTTCATTAGAGGTGTCATATTCTTTAAGTTTTATTAGTAATTATTTCTGTTATGTTAAATGTGTTGAATGAAATTTCTTTTTTATCCCAACAATAACCATCATTCCAATTAGATTTAAATAGCTCTAGTTGTAAGTTCTCTTCTTGAACTATAGAGCTATGATCTATGATCAACGTTTTCTTTATTGATGCTACTTTGTGTGATGTGTAATCTCACAGAACGTGAGGATGTTTTTCATTTTATTGGAAGGTGTCCCGTTCCCGTTCTAAGTAAAACTAGAAGACATAAATCTGGAGTAGTGACTTCTTAACAGAAAACGAAACCACGGATCTTCTTAACGAAATAGATGTATTGAAAATGTTAAAATTCTGCAAAATAGCACTTAGTTATCGAAATAGAATAAAAAATGAATACTTTTAGTTAGTAACTGTAACTTAATTAGTTTATCTATCAAGAGCTGCCGTTAAGAGCGATTTTATTTTAATTTACGAGTAGCCCGAATGTCATTTGGAAGAAGTCTGTTTTTATAAGATTTGATATTATGCACTTACTTGATTTTATTTGAAAGCAATTAAGCTTCTCTTAAATCGGAATCTACAAAACTGAAAAACTCCTAAATTTTAGATGTTTGGTGTCACGTCGATCACACTGACACCGAGATCTTTTACACCAGATTAAAATAAAGATATTGGTTAAACGATATATATTTAACATTTTTTTAAAAATGTTTTAAATGCACGGAAAACATTGAATCAAAATTGTTAGCGTTTCCTGAATTCCCGGAAATATATTTTACAAAAAAGTTAATATAAATCTACTAATGACCACATAAAATTGCGAAAACTACAGAAACGTTTTTAGTTTTCATTATTTTAGACCATTCAAATGAGTTCAACGGTGAATGCTTTCATAAAATAATAATAATATAATATAAGCATCAGGGAATATAACTTATGATAATTTTCCAGAATGGGAAAATTCCGATGATTCTCTAAAAGACCCTGATTTTATACTAAATAATACTGTTGCTTCTCATATTTCGCACCCAAAAAGTGGAAAGAGCAAAATTTGGATATTCCGTTCAAAAACTACGATTCACAATCGTCAGACATTAAGGAACATTGAAAAGTCATATAAGACACTTTCTGGAAAAGTAAAGCATGCAAGATCTCCAAAACCCTTTGGATTGTGTTGAAGCAACTGCCAAGACAAAATTTCTTTCTTGCAAATAAAACAACTATTTATCCAGTTTTGGTTTTTGGGAACCTATGACCAGAACATAGGAAATCTTCTGACTGTAGGAAATAACAAATGAAGTATCTACTCTGCCTAACGCAATGCAAAGAAAGCGACGCGGTGAAACCTGAGTGAAGTACGCTTTGGAATATGATGGCATGCATATACAAATTTGAAGACCACATTTTACAATATGTTTTTATCTGAAACGGAAAGTTTTATTAAAAACGCAATAGCCGCAAAAGTTTCATGTCCAACCGAACCACTTGAGATTTGTCGGGGTACATGAAAAAAAAAATATATTCATGGCAGTTTAAATCACTCCATGTATAGAAATGAAGTTTGTAATCATGTGAGCCTTACCAAATATTCAAAAATATTCGGAACACTGAATTTAAAATTAAAAGTTTCCAAACTAGACACATGCGCAACTTGCTATGGATTTTAATCTAAGATAAAAGTAGCCCAGCAGAACCAGATAAGAAAAAGATCTTTTGGGTTTATTACAATACATAAATCCAGATTTTAGTTATTTTTATAAAAATCTCAAAACTAGTTCCAACGAAATCAACATTTAATCAGACTAAAGAAGTGACGATGAAGATAAAAAACACTTTTTTAATTTTGGTTTTCAATTTTTGATTTGTTTTTTATTAATTTACAATGCATGATGAAAAGTTTTTTGTTTCTTTTTTGTATTTTCATTCATTCTATCCAGCTAAATGAAGAGAAAAAATAGCTAAATCAACAGAAGCTCCTCCATGAGCAATTCCAGCAGAAAGAGGAGGATAAACTGTTCAACCTGTTCCAGCTCCATTTTCACACAGCAATTTTTGGGTGTGATTGATAACAAAAAATAATTAGCATAATTAGATAGGCCTTTTGTAGTTATTTATAAATGTGGACGTCTTGTATACTCTATTGGGCGCAATTGTGCATTAAAGTGCAACAAGTATGCAGTTCTTTCCAAAGTCTAAAAAATTGGGATACAAAATTTGCCATAACTTCAAAATGAAGAGCTAAGTGCCCTGAATGCAAATATCGAGGTCCAAGACGTTTTGAAGGTGGGCTTCTTAGTGCAAGAAGTAGCCTATTCTTATCGCGTCTGGCAGGCAGAAGGTTGTCTGTAAAACGTCTTGGACCTCGATATTATTAATCAAGGGGCTTAACTCTACATTTAGGCAAAGTTGTTATCACAATTATTTGGACCTGGAAAGAACTGCATACTCGATGCACTATTGTGCACTATTGCTCCCACTAGAGTATGCAAGACTTTCACATTTGTAAATAACTATAAAAGGCCTATCTAATTATGCTAATTATTTTTTGTTATCAATCGCACCCAAAAATTGCTGTGGGCTCTTAGTCTAATCTGAACGTTCAAAGTTGGTTCTCATTCTCTGCTAAAAACAATATATTTTTTTTTATTAAGTTAGGAATAAGAACTAAAGTTGACACAAGAACTGGATAATTTAACAGAATAGACAAGGAAAATCAGCTAAAGTAGTCTTTAGACCAAAACAAAAAATTTCTTTAAAATGGAAAAACAACTAAACTGCAGATAATTAATTTCAATTTTTAACTAAGAAAGAGTAAAATTATCTTTATTTAAATTTTTGTGTCAACCTGAACGAAGTTTTCAATCGCCCTATATAGTCATTTGTAATTTCACGCGTTTGTTAAAAACTTTAAACTACTCTCCTCAAAAATTAGTAAAAAAGACTTTTGCAGCTTTTCCCTGTGATTACAGATCTATACATGTACTAAGCTAAAAAAAGAAGTAAAGAAACTTAAAAACTAATACCTAACCGTCCTGCTAATGCCGTTCTTCTTTCTTGAGACGAGGAAATAATTTTCACTTTCGATTCTGTCTACATAATATCTCCAAAAAAAATAAACAAAACAGAAACATAAATATGTACCTACGCGTACCTACTTCCTGCAGAATACAAAGTCACACGAATGCATTTTGATTTGAAAGAGGGAATACCTAATTTTGCATAGATTTCGATTGTTTGAAAGAAAGTAGCTAAACATCGGCTGGCATGTAAAAAAAAAAGCTTTATCTAAATCTCAAATTTCATTTTTATAATAAAACTAGAAATTTTACCTTTATTTTAAGTGCTTGTCCTTAAAGATCTAATCAATAATTCTCAAGTTATAAGCAAATCAACATAACCTACTCACATAACATACAAAATCCATTTCCATTTTTCTATACCTACCCAAAGCAGATACACTTGAAAACGAAAAGATATTGCCAAAATCCAAACAAGAAAATTACAGCCAAAAAGTGCAATACCCTCACAAGAAATAAAAAAAAAAACAAAAACACCAGCCAAGGAGTCGCCGCGGCATACACCAGCCACCAAAACCAATAAAGGAACACAGGAAAAGGCAAATATAAAAACAAAAACAACATCCAACATCCATCCACACAGAAATTCTAAGAATGACAAAATATAATAAGAAAAAGTAGAATAGAAACAATATAACCCCGGTGGGAAAGGGATGCGCTGTGTCTGGTACGATTTGTTTGTGCTATAAATTTTGATGAGAACAAAAGAACGCTTGTCGCTTAGTCGCTTACCCAATGCAAAGATACATTTTTCGCTCTCCTACATTGTGGTCATTGTAGTACTCTTCTCGCTCTTGATTTTTGTATCTTTGTCTGCTAAAGTTTGTCTGCTGAAAAAATATCTTAGGACACTTTTTTGTATGGAGATGAGACATCTGTATATGATTATTTGTGATTTGATGGTATACAATTTACGCAACAGGACATTGCTCAAGAAAAAACGACAAAAAAAACTCACGAGGGATGTTCGGTTTGTGGGGCTCCGATTTGTGATAAACAACGTTTACTTTTTTGTTATTCTTGTGCAGGTTGCACTGATTAATTTTTTTTGCTATTTTTATAATAATACTACAGTACTGTACTATTTTCAAGTTTCTACTAATTTTCCTATTATCCTTATATGAAAGTAATGTTCTGTATTGAAAAATTATTAATAAACTATGAATAGTTATAGTACAAAATAAATATACATACTTTTTTTCTAAGACAAATATGAAGTATTTTTTTTCTTGAAGGTATACATTTGAAGAGTATCGCATTAAATTTTTAGCTCAAAATAATAAAAATGAAAAAAATAGAATTTTTTTGGTGAAAATGATCATTTTCACCACTTTTTTTTAATTAACAATTTTTTTATTAATAATAAATATGAATATTTTTGTTTAAACCTACTTCATCTTATAAAATACATATTAATGAATAATGATCAACACAGAATTTTTTAAGCAAAAACATTCAATAGCTGGCTCACAATACGATATTTTGTTGTTGGGGCATTTCGTACCCCAGTGTGGCAGCTATGTTATTCTACAGAAGTGTGGCAGCTAAGGGTTAATATATTGTCCATTTTCTCCATATTATTATGCATATACTCCTTGCAATCATCACAAACGTACATAATGTTCTTAAGCTTGAGCAAATTACTTTCATACTCGCCAATACAAGAACATTTTGAGCAGAATGTTTTTTTGCAAAAAGCGGAGCACGATGGAGCTATCTCATTTTTTCTTTTGATAGTTTTTTTTGCACTCAGCACAATTTTCACTCATTTTCTGCCACTAGCAATAACCGTCGCTTCAACCGCTATTTTTTATTATTAATTTCTAATAATTTTTTTATTAATTTGTTCAGGTTTTTCAAACTTTAACCGCAATTTTTATTAAATAATGATTCATTCAAACACGTAGTAAGAATTGATACTTTCACTCATCAATCTGGTCTAAAAAAAAAACCTTTATTAATTAATTCCTTATAAGCACTCTATAAAACACGTCTTCTCAGATCAAAATATCACTCAAAATAACAGTAAAACCCGCTTAAGAAAAACCCGCTTACCTGAAACACTTTCTTCATCCCCAAGTATTTTCTGACCAATTTCCCTTAAAACACTCCGCTTAAGTGAAACTCGCTTAAGTGAAAAACCCGGATAACTGAAACACATTTTCAGTTAATTTTTAATATTTTTCATTGAAAAAAACTCTCTTAAGTGAAAAAAAAACTGAATAGAACAGAACAAAAATTTGCTAGTTTTCGTTTTTCAATAAA
The DNA here is from genome assembly GCA_911387755.1 of Chrysotoxum bicinctum. Lineage (NCBI taxonomy): Eukaryota > Metazoa > Arthropoda > Insecta > Diptera > Syrphidae > Chrysotoxum > Chrysotoxum bicinctum. Next base: position 145,234,777 of record OU426987.1, on the reverse strand, counting down.
TTATTTTTGTGTTATTTGTTCGTTTTTTTATTTAACTCCAAAAAATAAAAAACAATATTGGCGCAAAATTTTAAACAGCCTATTATTAAGGTATTAGTATGATACTACTTAACAATTTGATAACTTTAAATCATTCTTAATTTTAAACATTTTCTAATTAGTATGGTACTAAAGGGATTTTCGATTGCATCTGACGCAGACCCGACGTGCTATTGACTGCACATCTGAGTATGCAGTGCACTGAATTGCTGTGGTCTATGGCTGTTGGTGCTATTCAATTTCAACCCCCTTTAAATATTGATGTGCGTTCAGAGTTACCCTTGTTCATTTCGAAACTTCTTCAGTTTTTTTTGCTTGGGTTTCTGTTGAGGTGCTTTTGATTTAAGAGCTTTAAAAAAAAGGGTCCATTTAAAACCAACACAACGCTAACCCTGTGAGAGCTTTAATGAAGGACAGATTTATGCAATTCACTGTAGCCAGAATGGGAGGCAAACGTCCTATCTTGCCAACACTGCATATTTTTGTTGGACAGAGTATAGTACCATACTAAAACAGCTTTAGCATCGTACTAATTCAAATAAAATTTTGCGCCATTGTTTCTAGCATTAAATCTCCGCTTGATGGAATTTTTAAATCCGCTTAAGTGAAATTTTTTTTTCACTTATCCGAACTCCGCTTAAGTGAAATTATTTTTCACTTAAGCGGGGTTCGCTTAAGTGAAAAACCCGCTTAAGTGAAAGGAGGACTGTGACATTTTGCCGTTTCTTTTAAGCGGGTTTTACTGTAATAGGAAGTTGAACTTCTACAGCCAATATTAATAAATTAGAAGATATCGACATTTTTAAATGTGGTATGTTTTTCTTAATTAGGATTACAATACCTTGTTTTGATGTGATATTTTCTTGAAAATTATGGAAGTATCCTGTATATGCTTTTGGTATATAGGGTGTAAAATTGAAAGCGCATTGAGTTTCTTGAAATGATAAAATATCAGGTTGGTTTCGTTTAATGAGGATATTAAGTTCATCATAGTTATTTATAAATCCTTTAATATTTCATTTCATAATATTTATATTTGTTTCATAAAAATTTGGTTTATCAATTTTTGGTCGCAGACATCTCTGGCCAGAGCTGGAGTGGACAGGTTGTAAACCACTTGGGTCCACTCCCTCTCCCGCCAGCAACGCCTGCGACCTTGTGTTGGGCGAAAATTGGTTGTTTCTATGCATTATCATCTGCATCGGAAGTGTTCATAGAATATGTTTCGCTATTTATTAAATTTTTAGTAATTAAAGAAAATGGTGAGCTTTGTTGTGTAATTAAATTATCTGAAGTTAATTGAGTTGAAGTTTGTGGGATAGTTGTTGGAGGGGAAGGAAGGGGGCGATTGAAAGCTAAATATTTATTTAAAGGTATTTGTTTCACGGAATTGTTAGGTGGACAACAGATAAGTGATTTATCTGTAGATTTTGTGGTATTTAAATTTAATGAAGCATATTCTAGTGATCTATTTATTGTATTGTTATTGATTGGATTATTTTTAGGGGCTAATGCATAGCTGGGTTTTAAATTGTTTAAACTGGGAGTATTATTTTCAATAGAGTTGTTAGTTACGTTTGTTGCTTGTGGAATTTGCTTGACTTTGTGTTGGAAGTTGTTGTTTGGGTTGGGTGCATAAGATTGTAAGTGCGTTTGGCTTTTGCCATACTGCACTTATTGCGCGTTTTTATGGTTAGAATTTCTTTATTTTGTAAATATTTTGTAATTTGCAATTAGCACACATAATTCGTGTGCATTCACTGGGGTCATGTGGTGGGAGGCTGCAATTTACACATACATATTTGATTTTTAACACATCTTTTAGTCGTGTGCCCGAGGAGTTGGCAATTTTTACATCTCATGGGATTTGGTATGTATTTTTGTACTTTGGTTTTATACCAGGCAATGTCAACTGTTGATAATGGTTGATATCGCGAATTTATACACTTCAATAACTTCTTGTGGTTTAAGTTCACTAATTATTTCCTCTTCTTTAATATTGATAAGGCAGCGAGCGTAAACTATACCTTTAGAAGAATTGAGATTAGAATGTAATTTAATTGAAACGGGCATTGGTTCGCTAGATTTTTTACGCACAATAATTTGTCTGCAATTTTTTGGGATTTTGTTAATATAAGGATGTTTCCATCTCTTAATTGCGAAATATTTTCATATTCCGGAATTATAGCATCTATTGCTTTCCTAAGCACAAAAATACTTACGGAAGACAATGGTATATCTTTATCAGCAGGTGTTATGATTATTAATTTGGGGTTTTTAATATTTGAAATGGTCGGAAAATCAGGGAATTCAAGACTAGATCGTTTATTTTTTTTATCTAGGTTCGAAGTCAGGTGGAGACTCCGCAAGAATGTCGAACCTATTACCGGGTTTAGTTTTACCTGGCCCCGGGGCCATTATAACCTTAAAAGACAAAAAAGCTTTATTGAAAGAGCGAAAAAGAAAGAATCTAAGGCTGGTTAGAAGGGAGAATACTTCCACTAAGAAAAGTCAACACGAAGTTAACGCTACGAGAGCTAGATGGTAACTGGGTTTGTTCCGTAAAGTAATAAGTCTTTTTTATGTTAATTATAAGTGTTAATTTATTTTGTTTTTGATTTTTTGTCGCTTCGGATTCTATAACACTTATATGAAAAATTTCGACATTACTATCAAATAGTGTTGATTTAATAGGATACAAAATTGTAAAGTTAACATCTTCCATTGAATTGTTTTTTATTTCTGCATGGGCCCTTCCGTTGATGGAAATGGTCAATGTTTCGGGTATGCAGTAATTTTGTATAACTTGTGTTGGAATTAGGATTGTTCCATTTTGCGTAGTAACCGGAATTTTTATTCTTGAAACGTTGCCTGCTGGCAACTTGAAACAAGACTTGGATTTGAATTGAAATATTCTATAGTAAGTTTAGTATTAGGTGTTATAAATCGTGAGTTTGGGAAATCTAAGGTAGCAATAAATTTTTTATTACGAGTAGGTCCAATCCTACGAGACCGTCAAATATATTATGAAATTATACGCATAAAATTGATTGTTTTTATGTTCATTTTACTCTGTAAACGCTGTTATATAATGTGCTGAAGAAGCGAAGGAAGTACTAACTGTAAAATGTTCTTTTTTTGAAATTTGAAAAAAATTTATCAACCTTATAGTGGGGTCAAGAAATGATTTGGTAGCTCCTGTATCAATCAAGAGTTTAAGCGATGGATTTGAAATTATTAGGTAGGGCAATCGTTTATTATCGAAGGAGCTAATTGAGCTTCTTGAAAATCCAAATCGTTATTTTCATATTCAAGTTCTTGCTCTTCGGGTTCTGTATCCAAATGTAATGTTGGGTGCCTCCTGTGAAGTTTGTCTGCAGTGCTTGCGTCGGGTGACTCTTCTTGGTGGAGGCTCGAAGCGTGTTTAACCTTTTAGTATAACAGACTTGGTCCGACGAGTAGCCAAATAAACCTTAACCCAAAAGCAATGCTGCTCTGTAGGGCGTCTGATATACCGAATGAAAAACTAAGGGCCTTATTGTGAGTGTCGTTAACGCTCGATTCGATAAAAGTCGATATTGCCAAAACGTTTGATGCGTTGAAATTTGTATCCAAAACTATTTAGATAACTTAATGCTGTTGTGACCACGTATAGAAACACAGCTTATGGTATCTTATACAAGAATAATTTCAGATATCTTAATTTTTCGAGAAAAGTCGTCAATCGATTAACAAACGACACTCGCAATAAGGGCCTAAGTTGGAACCTCCAGCGAGTTACTCTATAAAGGAAAAGACTTGGTTTTGCTTCAGTAATAGAAGTAAAGAATTATCTTTTTATTTTCTCTTTTTATACAAAATAATTTGCCTTCGTTCGTATCCAACCATACTTCGATAATCGATAACGTTCTATCGATTTTTCCCACAAAATGCACAATCAGCATTTGACCATGCCATGTACTTTAATTGTTTTTGGGCTAGCTTACTTATGATGCACAATATAATTCATAAGCCGATGACCCTTGGAAATGTTTTTAATTTGTACACAAAAAAACTCCTCAAGCACTAGAAGTGTCATATGAGTATTTTTGTGTATCTTGTTTTTTTGTTCTATAGTTCGTGCACTGAAGATGCCGGTTGAACTATATGAATATTTATAGACATATGTATCTTGTGCACAGAGTGTGCCAAAGAAAATATGAATGAACATTATGAATCGGCTCTGCTATAGCCGGCAAAGTAAGTGCATGCGATGGATATGAATGGGAGACAGAGTATAAAGTATCGAAGCAGGTTGAATGTATCTTTAATGGGTTTGCGGCAAGTAATTAAGTGATCGCTGGTGCGATCCCTTTACACAAATAAGTTTCGTGTGAATTTAAAATTGTAGATGTGCTCATAGGCACAGGTGAAGTTTCAGAAACTCTTGTGTTTGGATTTGGTTTCCAGACATTTTTGCTTCTGCCAAATACTTGGGTATGACTGGGACGGTTTGAATTTGATTGGAGATTATTGAAAGATTGCGAATAAGAATTTTTCTGTAAATAACTAATTGGTTGAGAATAACGTCGTGTTATTTCTTGATTGTGGATTATTATTAAATCGTTGTGAGCTAGTGCTTGATATTTTGTTTTGAGCTGGGATTTGATTTTGAGTCGAAAGTACTTCGTAAATTATTTTTTGTTGAGAACTTATATAAGGAACCTGTTTGTTTTGAGCACTTGCAAGTACCGAATATTTTCTTCCTTTTGGTTCTTTTGTACGGACCATAATTCCGTATGGGTACATTAATCCCGCCAGAAAAATTTGCAAAGCTTGTATACATTTCTAATTTGATTTTACGGGTAGTAATACTTCTTTCATAAATGGCTAAATAATTTGAGATTGTGTTTAAAATTTTCTTATTCTATCGTGGAATTCTTGGGGAGATTCTTTAAAATTTTGTCTGAGATTATTGAGATAAAATGATAAACAATATTCATCACGGTGATCACTGAAATTGCAGGTGCTCCAAAAACCCACTTGAGTCTATTGGACAGAATTCAAAAAGAGAGCTAAAAAAATGATAGGCGGTCGTTGTCTAACTAAAAACATAAAGTGAAATATAACTAAACATAAAGAGTGCTCTAGTGAAATAGCCAGTTGCATTCTTACCCTCAAACAATTCAACCGTATTACGAGTGATATTTTGATCTAAGAAGACGTGTTTTATAGAGTGCTTATAAGGAATTAATTAATAAAGGGTTTTTTTTTTTTTTTGAGATAAGATTAATGAGTGAAAGTATCAATTTTTACTACGTGTTTGAATGAATCATTATTTAATAAAAATTGCGGTTAAAGTGTGAAAAACCTGAACAAATTAATAAAAAATTATTAGAAATTAATAATAAAAAATATCGGTTGATGCGACGGTTATTGCTAGTGGCAGAAAATGAGTGAAAATTGTGCTGAGTGCAAAAAAACTATCAAAAGAAAAAATGAGATAGCTACATCGTGCTCCGCTTTTTGCAAAAAAACATTCTGCTCAAAATGTTCTTGTATTGGCGAGTATGAAAGTAATTTGCTCAGGCTTAAGAACATTATGTATGTTTGTGATGATTGCAAGGAGTATATGCATAATATTATGGAAAAAATGGACAATATATTAAAAGTGGTAAATGAAAATCAAAAAGCTCTCAATAAGCAATAGGATGAAATAAAGAAAATCTTGAGTGGAGTTAAAATTATGTGTGAGAAAGAGACAATCAACGAGGTGAAGAAAAAGAAACTATATGCTGAAATAGCTATTAAAAATATACCATCTATAATAGTAAAACCAAATTGTAAACAAGACAGTGAAAAAACAAAAAATTATATTAAAGAACAAATTAACCCGGTTGATTTAGCTTTACAAGTGAACAATATAACTAAAAGTGTAAATGGATCGGTAGTTATAAAGTGTAGGGATGAAGAATCTGTAAAAAAAATTGAACAAGAAAAATACGATATAAGCCTTCCTTTATTGGTAAAACCAAAAATTGTTGTTGTAAACATTGATAGAGAAGTGAAAGAAAATGAACTAATAGATGTTATAAAAAACTAAAATAAATTAAATGGTGAAATAAAGCTTGTGAAATGTTATAACAGATTCAATAATCCAAATAAATATAATGCGATTATAGAGACTGAAAAGAATGTTTTCAAGGAATTAATTGAAATGGATAAACCGTGTCTAAATATTGGATGTATCAAATGATTATTGTTTGATAAAATTAATGTGAAAAGGTGCTTTAAATGTTGGGGATTTAATCACAATGCGGAGAAGTGCACAAATAAAACATGTTCTCCAAAATGTAGTGGTGAACATAAATTAGTGTGAGAGTGAAAGCATGAAATGCAACAATTGCACTTTGACAATCGAAAAGTTGATCATAAATATAAATGCAAGCCATGATGTTAGGGATGCCAACTGTCCAGTTTATCTCAGAAGACTGGAAAAAGAAAGAGAGAAGGTTGCATATTAGCAACCAACATTTCTTAAGTGTATGCATCTTAATATACAGGGCTTAATAAATAATATAAACGAATTAAAGAATATAATATATGAAAACAGTTTTGATTTAGTGGTTTTAACTGAAACGCATCTTGGCAAATCCGTGCAAGATAAAGAAGTGTACATAAAGAACTATAAAATCATACCGTGTGAATCAATATCAACGCACACGGGCGGAGTTGTGATTTACTTAAAAAAACACATTAATGACATTACAGTTTTAAAAAATGTACAGATCAATATGAGCATGTGGTTATTAGTAGTAGAAATACATAAATTGAAATTCATAGCGTTATATAGATCTCCCAGTACTCCAAGCAGAGAATTTTGTGATAATTTAAGTAATTATTTACAAGACATTCAAAACGAAAATATAGTAATATTAGGTGATTATAATATAGATTGGCTTGGGAATTCTAGTTATAAAAAGGAACTGGAATGTTTATTTATGGAAAATATCTAGTGCAAAATCTACTACCTATGGCGTGCCACAAGGAACAATATTGGGACCTTTACTGTTTCTAATATATATAAACGTTAAGTTTTTGTAAAATATCACTTTTTGCTGATGACGCTCTTTTGTATATAAGCGGTAAATATAATGATTTACTCGAAGAAATGATGAAAAATGATTTATTTAACTTATGTGACTGACTAAGAGGTAATATATTGAAAATTAATGTTTGAAAAACAAAGTGTATGGCAATAAACAGTGATTATCGCATTAACCTAAAAATTGAAAACACAAAAATCGAACAAGTGAATGAAATAAAGTATCTAGGTATTAAATTGGATAACAAATTAAATTTTAAAAATCATATTCAGTACACCATTGGAAAAATTTCGAAAAAAATAGGGTTTCTTAAAAGAATTAGCAAAAATATAACAACATTGTGTGCTGTTAACATATATGTATAACACAATTATTAAACCTCATTTTGATTTTTGCTCAACCATTTTATTCTTAGGAACCAATGATGAAATTAATAGAATGCAGATCCTTCAAAACAAAGCTATGAGAACAATAACACGGAGCAGTTTTCGTACACCTACAACCTGGTTGTTGTCCTGTCTAAAATGGTTAAGTGTACGGCAGTGTATTACGCTAAATGTTCTGACGTTTGTTTTCAAAATAAAGTACAAAATGATGCCAAAGTATCTTACAGAAAATATACAATACGTCCAAGATGTACAACCATATTCTTTAAGAAACAATAATAACTTTAGATTTCGATTTTATAGAGATTCTAGAACACAAAATATGATCTTTTATAAGGGATTAAAATTGTTTAATGAACTTCCAAATAACAAAGAATGAAACAAATTTGAAAATATTTAAAAAAGAATTAATTTATAACCAAAGAAGAACGGTAACTTTATAAGCATAAAAACACGTCATAAAATGTATATTAAACATTATTTATTGTATAAAAGTAAATCGAATGTATATATAATAGTTAATTATACTAAATAAAATTATACTACTAAAAAAAAAAAAAATCCTACAAGAATATAAGAATATGTGCGAATATGTGCGAATTCGAGAACTTTATTAGATTTTGTTGTAACTGATATAAAGTCAACTGAAGTAAAAGTCGAAAATACACTAAAAATTAGCGATCATGAGACAATTATTGTTAAAATACCAATGCGCGAAAATAAAGACACAAAAATAAAAACGATAAACATCTTAAAATATGATAAAAACAGATTTATTCAAAAAATAAGAGAAAGTGAAATAAATAAAATAAGTACTTTAGTAAATGTTAGTGATGTAAATAGTGAACAATTCGAAAATGAAATGAAAAGGGTGGTAAAAAGTTTCGTGGTGAAAAAACTTTCAAAGAAACAGACCAACGATGGTTTAATAATGACTTAAGAGAACAAAAAATAAAGAAAATTAGAAGTCACTTAAAATTTGTGCTAACACAAAACATTCATGATTGGGAAGAATATAAAAGAAGGAGAAATTATTAAAAAAACAACCTTAAACAAACAGAAAGAAACTATATTAAAACTAAACTAAATAGTGCAACTAATCAAAAAATGATGTGGAAATCCATAAAAACTTTAGTGTTGGGTCAATCGGTAAATGAAATTAGGTTTATTGAATTTCAAGGAAACAAACTAAGTGATGATAAAATGATAGCAGATAATTTTAAATATTTTTTTTATAAAAAGTGTAGTTGCAATTAATATAGAAATTCCAAGTGTTGAATGGGTTAATCAGTGAATTGTGAAAGTTGTTTCAAGTTTAAAAAACTGAATTCAATAGAAGAACAGCTAAAAATAGTTGAACTTATGCCAAATAAAAACGACTTTAATTTCATGAATAAGCAAATGCTAAAAGACAGTTTCGTAATAATTGGCCCAGCTTTATTAAACATCATTAATTACTCCCTCACAATTGGTAGATTCTCAAGTACTGGAAAACCTCGGTCATAACCCCAATCGAAAAAATTCAAAATTCTAATAAATGTGAAGACTACAGACCTATGAACATGCTTCCACTACACGAAAAGTTATTGGAAAAAGTTGTTCAAATCCAATTAGAAGAGTATTTACAGCGGAATGGAATACTAATTGAAGAACAATCTGCACTCAGACAAAAACACTCTCGTGAATCAGCTTTAAAGTACGTAGTAGCAGACTGGAAGGAGATGTTACAAATGAAGCAGAAAATTGCGGCTTTGTTTATTGATTTGAAAAGAGCATTTGAAACTCTGAATAAGTTTATTTTATTTAAAAAAATTGTACGGTTATGGAATAAGAGGAGTTGAATTCGTTTGGTTTAAGTCATACCTTATTGGGCGTAAACAAATAGTGAACATTAATGGGGTAAGTTCGGAAGAATTAAATTCTGATTTAGGTGTACCACAAGGGTCAATTTTAGGAACATTACTTTTTCTATATAATATATATAAATGATATAAAAATCTTAAAATATTGTAAAATAAAGTTGTTTGCAGATGATGGTCTGTTTTATGTTGATGGCAAAGATTATACCAGCTGTGTTAAAAAGTTGATGATAGATATTAATAATATAAAAAAATATTTGAATATGAATAAACTTGAACTAAATATAGAAAAACTAAAATAATGTTATTGCCAGAAAACAATATGATATGTAAAATTAATGAATTTGAATGTGTTAAAGAAACAAAATACCTCGGTATAATTTTAGACTGTAATTTAGATTTTAAAAAACATTTTGAAATGATTTACAAAACAATTGCCACAAAGATCGGATTCTTTCGCAGAATACGAAAAAAACTTAGTATTGCTATGGCAATTAAAATACATAATTCCATTATACAACCCCATTTTGAGTATTGTCCAACAATACTATTATTGGGGACGGAATCAATGATAAATAGACTACAAATTTTGCAAAATAAAGGAATGAGGTCTTTATTATGTTGTGATAGATATACATCAATAAGAAATATGTTAAATACATTAAAATGGCTTTCTGTGAAACAAAAAATTATTACAAAGAAAGATTACGGTAAGAAGTGAAAGACGTCCATATAACTTAAGAAATAATGATAATTTACACTTACCATTCTTTAGAAATTGTAGAACACAAAACATGCTTTTTTATAAGGGTGTTCAAATTTATAATAATCTTCCAAATAATGTAAAAATAGAAAGTAATTTAGTAAGATTTAAGCGTTCAATTATAAATTTTGTTAAACATAATTATTAAAATATTGTGTACATAATATACTGTGTAAAAAGCTTTAAAATAGCAAACTCAATGCTAAATAAAATTTTAACTAACTAACCCGTACTTCTAGAAATGCTTATCAGTTTACCCTTGAGCCCAATTTCGGAAGAACTGTCAAGTACAGAGATTCTTTTTTAGCCGCACTACATGAATTAGGAATGCTTTACCGGGCTTAATCACTCACTGCAATGTGCAGACATTCAAACCCAATGTGCATCGGTATCTCCTTTCAAATCCTATCCTACTTTCTTAACCGCTCGCACTGTGTTTAACATTATAAGGATATTAATTCATAACCCCATGAGTGCGCGTATAATATATAAAAAAATCGTTTCTAGACTCACAACCCTGTTCTTCGGCTGTGGGACTGAAACAACAGCGTATGCTAAGCTCATTCGATTCCGAGCTGGCTCCTTAGTTTTTAATTTAGTTCTAAGATTTTAATTGTTATTCTCAATCTACTGGACTTGCATCAAAGAAACTGAAAAGCTCCCCGTAGTTGGTAAGTATGTTATTGACCGACGCGACGTAGCTAAAAACGCAGCGAAATGCTAAGGTTTTTTTTAAAAGATGCAAGAAATTCTTTTCTTTCTCATATATCTGCTGGTGCCTACATTACTCATTTGAACCTGTTGAATAGAATTCAAAATAGAGCACTAAGACTTAGGGGAAACGGGTAGTCATACTCCTTTGTGTGTGCAAATTATAAAAAAACACTAATAGTTGATTGTAAATTGATTGATTAGAACATTATATGTAGTTTACCGCTTTTCCGTGAGTCTTGATGAAAATACAAGAAAGTTTATGTACAAAGTTTAATAAAATATTGCCGATATAAAATGATTGCAGTTGGAAGCTTTATTGGGTTATATATGACTTTAAGCTAACTCTGGCTCAATTAAATATTAAATATGTTAAAAATGGCTTTTTTAATTTTCATCCTTTTTCCTTTTGATATGTTGAGATAAGCTTGACAAAAAAAAACCAAGTTCCTTTTTAAAAGTCAGTCAAGCAGATCACACGCTTCTACCTTAGTATCCTACTTATATATACATTAATAGAAGACTTTACTGAATTTATAAAATAACTATCTTTCTTAAGTCAATATACAGTGGCTTACAGCTTATTTGATACAGTGTTTATTTCCAAAATAAAAACAGTGTATCTTAAAAGGTAAAATGTATATCGTCGCCTGGATAAAATATTGTCGTATGTGAAAAATTGAGGTTTAGAGATTTAAATGCAGCTTTGTTATTTGAATTTTTCTCTACAATCTTGTGAAATCCGTTTTTCGATATCTGCGTTAGTTTCCAAGATAATATCGTTAAAATTTGTCGTATGTGCAAGGTCGCCGCCATTTAAGTATTTCTTTGTCGTATGTGTATACAAAATGATACACATACGACAAAATAAAAACATACGACATTTTTTTCATACAAAATCTGGTCAGTGAAAGTTTGGTAAATAATTGTCGTATGTGTCATTTTTGATGCACATACGACAATATTTTACTGAAAATTCGGTAAACATTTGTCGTATGTCTCATAAGATAAAACATAGGCTGGTATAATTTCAGTAGTGATCAAGATGTCGCAGAGGTCGGACGAGTTCCCTGCACCAAGTGTGTCTGAAAAAATCTATGCATGATAAGGCAAAAGACAGATTTGAGTAATTCTTTTTAATTTTTTTTAGCATGCGCAACGAAATACTAGGGGCTGAAGTTTTGTGAGCCAGGACATTCTTGCTTGCAAGAAGTTGACTGTGATTCGCCTTTTAAATAAAATGAATTTTCCAAATGTTAGCTTGAAAATTTTACAAATGAACCAAAAGGATTTCAAAAACTATGCTTTCAAGTCTGAAAACTTGGCTTATAACCAGATCCAGTTCTTTAAAGTCAAAACACTAATTAACAACAAAGAAAATGCTTAAAAAATACACTTTTTACTTTACGATTTGACCAAAATCACCGGACGTTTTCAAAACTGAACCGATGCTAATTTATGGCAAAAAGAGCTTCGTATAGCTCAATTCAAGGCCATCGACTCCAACAAAAATAAAATGCACGACTGGATCGCACGAACTTGCTCTTATGTAAAAGTACTTTGGAATTTAAGATACATTTTATAAGTATAAAACACGAATTTAAAATGAAATTGCCGTCTGATTTCTAGAAAAGTATGAATTTATGCAAACAAACTTTAAAAAATCGTTTTATTATTAAATAAATAAATTTTTTATATAAGAAATTTCTTTAAAATTTTTCAAGAAAAAAATGTGGGATGCGAATTTTAAGTATTTAATAATATTGATTTTTGGAAATAATTTCAAAAAATAATCGTTCATAGGTTTTGAAGATATGTATTGATTTTTCAAAAAAAAATTTTTTTTCAAAAAAACCCAACAAATAATTTTTCGAATATTTTTATATACAATATTATTTTAAACTTAGGGGGCTTCCTGCTGAAAATTTTTGGTTGAAATCGTTAGAGCCGTTAATGAGAAAGTCGAAAATCAAAAAAACCGTTCTATGACAGGTACCGTTAATAACATTTTGCCCCAAATTTTTTTTTTTACCAAAACGTAGTCCATGTCCATAATATCACACCTAATTTTTTTTTATCAAAATCGTTAGAGCCGTTTTCGAGATAAATAAGATTTTGCATTACGGGTGTATGGGGGGTACCGTTAGTTTGAGAGCTAAAAAAAAAATTTCAATTTCCCCTCTAGGGAATCACCGAAGACCAATAACTACCGAGTTTGAAGAAAATAGGTCCAGTGGCTTAGGCTCTAGATCGAGGTACAGACATACAGACAGACAGACAGACAGACAGACGGAATTGCCGGACCCACTTTATTCGTCTTCGCTATCATCGTAATGTCAACTTTGATCAAAATCTCGAGTTCGATTTTTTTTCCAAATGCAGAACTTGCCCTATAGTACCTATATCGCAAGTAAAAATGATAAGAAAGTATGATTCCATATCTTGAAAAAAATGCAGATAAAACATTTTATCTTGCTATTTTAAAAATTAATTAAATCTTTGATCTTTTTAAAGAGTATTTTTGTTCCAATTCTTAAAAATGTAAGTTAAGTTAATATTTAAAATCAACTGCACTGTAAACTTAAAAATGGGATTTTTTTACCCGTATTTATACCTAATCGAATAATATGAATTAGTTATTTATTTTTAATTTTTACTTTTGTTTATTTTAAGTTTTGTTGCAAAAAAATATTTTTTATACAGAAAAATAAATAATTATATAAATAAATTTGAGTTTGTTCCACTTTTTAAATAAAAAGGTAGTATGTTATAATGGTGTATGTTATATACTAACGAATTTGAATTTGTTTAATTTTTGTGGTATGTGTGATTATTTTGTCGTATGTGTTTGGGTAACAAGCAGTTTTGGTTAAACCGTCACATACGACAACGGCATATTGAGAATAATTTACCCTTATTCCTTCCTTTTTTCAGAATATTATATTTACTTTCACGTTTTTGAGTTGCCAGATGTTTTCTGTATAAGCCATTCAATTTTTAAAAAAATTCACCAAATAGTTTTTGAGAGAAAAATTTTTGAACTTAAAATGCGTTTCCCCAAAAGTAGCAAATTGTAACTTACGACAATATTTTATCCAGGCGACGATATGTCCAAAATTTAAATGTAGGTTTGTAGCGTATGTTCAAAGAGTAATTTTTAATATGAGGATTTACATATTAGCCTACACATTCGCCATACTAATGGGGAATAGTAACTTTGTACCAAAAAACACCTCACAACTTATTTAATACAGCTAACTTAATGCACCTAATGCTCCAAATTTTCACGAAATTTATAATTATTTTATTTTTGTTTGTCACTTTAGGTTTGTTTGTGATCAATTTTTCATATTTTCTAGTGTGCCAAAGTAACGATTCGCATCTTTTTTTCTAAAATGGGTCGTCGCACAACAATTGAAGTATGCGAACTAGTTATTCACCACTATAAAAGTTGACAATCCATTCGATAAATCGGAAAATGTGTTGGTTTAAGTGCCTCTACAGTGCAGCATATAGTGGAGTGGTTTGTTCATGAAAATCGTATTAGAGACAAAGGAAGAAACGCAACGAACAAAATTTTCAACTCGTCTGACGAACGAAACATTGTTCAAAAAATTAAAATTAACCTGAAGTTATCGGCCCCGAAGCTAGCTACTGAAGTTTAACAAGAATTAGGCAAGACATGTTGTGCTGAGACCATTCGCCGTGTGCTTCGCGAGCATGATTTTAATGGCCGTGTTGCTCGTAAAAATCCTCTCATCAGCAAGAAAAATCAAAGAAGCCGACTTGCATTTGCTAAGGAGCATGTTCTCGTGGATTCCGAATTCTGGGATAGTGTTATTTTTGCAGACGAATCCAAGTTCAATATTTTTCACTCTGACGGGATGTCCTACGTCTGGTGGAAGGCAAACACTGAGCTTAAAACGGAGAACCTGAAAGCAACTGTGAAGCATGGTGGAGGAAGCGTTATGGTATGGACCTGTATGTCTGCAACCGGGGTGGGAAATTTGTAAATTGAGGGAGCGATGGAAAAAAATATGTACCTAAATATTTTGAAAAAGAATTTGATTCAAAGTTCCGAAAAATTGGGTATTCGTCCAAATTTCCGGTTCTACCAGGACAATGACCCTAAGCATAAGTCAGGAATTGTGCAGACCTGGCTCATTTGGAACTCCCCTCATTCAATTAAACCTCCTGCTGAGTCACCTGACATGAATGTGATAGAAAATTTGTGGGCTTTGTTGGACAACAATATTCGAAATCATAAGATTTCCAACAAAAATGACCTTAAAATTGCAATAATAGAAGAATGGAAGAAAATAATACCATAAGTCATAAAGAAGCTTGTTGATTCCATGCCAAAAAGGCTCAAGACTCTTGAAAAGGCCAAAGGATATCATACAAAATATTAAAAGTGCCAAAAAATCAATAACTTTTATTTATTTCTGTATCAAATAAGCTGTGACATCGAATTTAAGTGTTTTTAATAGTTTTGTTCAGTGACGCTGTTCCGAACAGTTTGGAGCAGTTTGGAACAGAAAAGTACAACTTTTTGCTGTTCAATGAGAAATTTTCTGTTCTAAACTGTTCTGATTTGCTGTTCAATGAGTCTGTCTGGAACAGTTTGGAACAGTTTAGAACAAGATTTCTTGACCTCGCTTTTCAGTTAGAGAAAGATAGAACAGATGACTAACGGTTCTAACTTGTCTGACATTTCTCATGGAAACTATTCTGTTCTTCTCTATTCTGCTCTGTTCTGTTCAGTTCTCTTCTACTCTGTACTTTTATTCATTGAACAAAACTAATTTTTAATAGTTATTTTGTTAAATACCAATCTATTAAAGTAAATTATAGTTCTTTGTTCAAGTGTTTTTGTTTTTCTTCCAAATAGAATTGACATTTTTTTGATAATCTTTCTAGTCTACAAGTTATTGCAACTTAGATCTGAAATCAGATACTGTATCAAATAAGGTATGAGTCACTGTATATTTCCGAAAACTTCTGGATTTTGTATTAACAAATTACTGAGTATGAAAGATTTGTTTTTTAATCAACTTGTTTTCTTTTTTTGCCAAAATGACATGAGCATTTGAACAGTCTTTTTTCAAATATAATCCGCTATCAATTTGATACAAAAATTAATTTTTTAGATAGAATTAGATCTTTCTTACCCGTTTAAATAAAACATACACATATATTTATTTTCTCACCTTATAATGCAAAACAAATCTTGGGACATCGAATGTGTTTCCGATGAATCTATAAAACTCCGTATGTTGGTCTAAAGTTACATCTTTTGGTTCCATCAACCATACGGGCTGAATTATGTTCGCTTGTTTTCCATTTAAATAAATAGCACTTCCAACGAAATTACTATACTTTTTGATTACAGCTTGGATCCTGTCTTCGTCAGCATACTCTCTACATTCGGGCTTCAAATGAATAACGATTTTAGTTCCATAAGTAACATTTTCTGCTCGTTGGATTTCATATGATCCAGAACCATCACTTGACCATTTCAACCCTGTAGAACCAATTTTAGATGATTTTGTAAAAACATCGACACGATCTGCCACCATAAAAGCTGAATAAAATCCTACACCAAACTGTCCAATAATATTAGAAGAATTTTGAACAGCCGCTCCTTTTTCTTTTATACGTTCCAAAAAATGTTTCGAGCCAGATCGTGCAATTGTGCCGAGATTGTTAATAAGTTCATCCTCAGTCATTCCAATTCCAGTGTCCTACAGAATTATTTGATTTTTATAGAACATACATAGTCAGTTTGTTTTCAATTTATTGAGGATATTTACTTGAATAATCAGCTTCATCCTCTGCTTATCCGTGCCAATATGTATTTCAAGGGAACGATCTTGGTTTTCATAATCCTTTTCATTTTCACCAGCAGTGTGGATTGTGTACCTAAATTTTTCTAGTGCATCACTTGCGTTTGATATCAGTTCTCTAACAAAGACTTCATTTTCAGAGTATAAAGAACGAGCGACTATGTCGAGTAACATACGCGTTTCAGCTTGGAATTCATGTTTATTGCTGTTTCCAATTGGATTTTCACTATCTCGAATGATTGTATGAATTTTTTCATTTGGATTTGCAGAGCTGAGGTTGCGTGCGATATTGAATTCTAAATTAAAATCTGTTTTAATCTTTATAACCTATTTGCATTTACAAAAAACTCACTTGATTCCCAGGCCCAACGTGAAGAAACTGGAGGCGCATGTCGAAATAATTTACAGAAATAGCGAGCTGAACGGGTACTATAGTTTGATAAATAGTTTGTTTTAACTCCATATCGTATTATGCGATTTGCGAACATTTTTCTTTAGAAAAAAAAATATTTCAACCTCTCGCTTAGCTGCTGCTGCTGCCTGCCTGCTGGATAGTGATGTGTACCTCATACATGAGGCAATACAAAATGTCCCATACACCAATCTGAAATGTCCCATCACCTCAAAACGAAAAAATGTATTACCTCACACTCACACCTCACCACAAAAGCGACGAAAAATATTTCTCTTTACTCTTTCATAGAAAAAAAACACTATTCGTATCGAGCTTCGAGCATCTCACTCATCGGCCTGATACTAAGACTGAGACTGATGCAGAATGAAGTTGTATTGTAGTTAATTGTATGAAAGGAGGAAATGCCTCAAACTCTCTACCCACCAAAGATCAAACCAATGGAAATAGAATGAGGTTTGTGGAAGATGAGGATTTGAAATGAAATGAATGAATGTGTTGTGACTTGTGAGTTGAGTTGCTGAGTACTTTTTACTCAAACGTCCCATTCAAACAAAATTCGTGACATTGTCGCAGGCTGGGTTTTTGTATCAGAGTGGAACTTTGTACCAGGATGGGACTTTGTACCAGGCTAGGACTTTGTACCAGGCTGGGACTTTGTACCAGACTAGGACATTTGTCATTTAGGATTGAGGAATTGAGTTCTTTTGCATCTGTTTGAGGAGACAAAATGAGAAGAGGTAATGAGTGGGACTTATGAATGAATGAATGTTGCACTGACTACAATGTAACAAACAATGAAGATAGGTATGAAGCATTATCGAAAATTATACAATTAAACGGTTAAAAAAGGAAGGAGATTTTTTTTACACTTTGGAGTAGGAGGTTTTGTTAATTTTTGAAGGAGTAGGAATTTTCGTTTTTGATATGCAAATACAAGTGCATTCCTTTTATTTGTATTTGTTTTGTTTTTAGTGTTAGAAAAAAGAGACTAGGGTTTAGAGATCAAGATCAAATATGAGAATTGAAAAAAAAAATCAATCAATCAATTGTGCTGAGTTTGCGTACGTGAAGAGTCATTAGTGTTGTATTTAATTCAGTGTCCTGTAATCAAATTTGTTCGAAAAAAAGTGATCAGAACAGATCTTAACAGAAGAAAAATGTTGAGTGGGAAGAAAGTAGGACAAATATTGTTTTTAAATGCAAAAATGTAATGATGTATTTTTTTCAACTCATTAGATTCAATTTATTTTCAATGTGATAAAATATTTGTTTTTTTATTAAAAAAATATCTTTTTGTGTTTATCTTTTTATTAAATGTTTTGGTTTTTAATAACTTAAATAAAATTTAAAAACACCACTTTTTCTTTTAAACTTTTTATTAGATATATTTACTTTTTATTAGATATATTTACTTATTTTAAACTTTATTTCTGTTAAAAACTAAAACTTTTTTAATTTTGTTTTTAAATGTTTTATTTTAAAATAAAGTGTTTTGTATTAAGGATATTTAATTAAACATATTATATTTATTGATATTTAATTTTTGTAACCTTTTTATTTAATGCAATTTTAAAAACTGTTTTTGGAAAAAATACGCCTTGTTTAATTTCGAATTTCAAAATATCCATTTAAAAAGGTATGTACTATGGGACATTTGAGGTGGGACAAAGTACCACCTCATTTCAAAAAATGAGTACCTCATACAAACTCATTTCAAATTCGTGTCCTACCCATCATTACTGCTGGATGCTGGTTCAATTTCAATCCTCTTTAAAGTTTCCAACCTCAGTTACTACGTTTATATGCAGTATCGAAAGATCGAGTTGGATTAGGTTCGGATTTTCGACCCAGGTTTTCCGTCATTTGAGTTATGCGCGAAACAGATTAAAGGCTCGGTCAAACAGAACGCGTTTTCAAGGACGCGTTAAGATTTTTTAACGCGACGGTAAGATTATTTTGACGCGACGTTGCAACCGCCGCGTTAGAGGACGTCAAACAGAGAGCTGTTAAGCAATGAACAAACAAAACAATCATTCCTTAACAAAAAATAATGTCAAGCAGCTCAGATTCAGAAGAGGAATTATTGCTTCTATTTGCTATAGTACGAAATTCTCGTAAAAGAAAAAGAATTTGGGTACATGCCAATTAACAAAAAAAAGAGAAGAAAATGGCGAATATCACCGGCTGTTCCGGGAGCTAGAGTAAAACATCCCGAAGGCCAACAAACAGAAGACCTAATAATTCGGAATTTATGATAAGAGACAAATTTCTCTTATTTATTTCAATAATAATAAATAAATATGTATGTAAGAAAATGTTCTTATACGATTTATCACCCATATCGTATAGACAAGGGTAATTTCTCACCAATTCAATTAATTTTTCCATCTTGAAAAAATTTAAAATTACTTTCACTGCCTCAGCGTTAGAAATAATCTGTAATTTCACACAACGTCGCGTTTCACCGCCGCGTTGCAACGCCATGATGAATTCAACGCGGCGTCAAAAACGCGTTCAGTGTGACATGGGACATGTTTTGCAATGTAATACAACGCTTCGTTTGAACGCGGCGGTGAAACGCGGCGTAAAAACGCGTTCTGTTTGACCGAGCCTTAAACCAGCAACAGCACCAGCATCGTCAACAGCAAACAGCACGCTGACCAGCAAAAATTTCTCAAACACATTGCCACCAGCAACGTCATTTCATCTGCTTGACATTTCATATGGAAAACAAAGCTTTTCATTGTGGTGCCCATAGAGGAAATATATTACCTAGAGTCACGACTTCGGGGGTTTGCTCTCTTTAACCCTACAAGCTGAATTGAGAGGAAAAAACCCACAGTCCAAAGATGTGTTAGTTGCCCCATGCATTTTAAATGGGAACAAACACAGCTTTGTTTAAATTTTGTGGGTTTTTGCTCAATGCGCAAAATAGTTGAATAAGTGCGTTTGAATATTCAAAAAAGGAATCCGTTAAATTCAAAAATTTTAAAACACAAATATTTTTATATTAATTTTGCTTTTTTTATCTCTTTATCAATAAAAACTATATTAAATATTAATTTTATTGCTTTTCGGATACAAATTCCTTAATATTTATGTATATTTCTGTTAAAAACTAAGAAATTCCAAGCAAAAGTAGAAGCGCACCCTAGAAATTCAATGCGTATAGTGCCCAACATTGACCACGGAATGTAGACATTTTAGCCCAAATGTTAAAATTTTGACAAGTAAACAAATCGATAAAAAAACAAATGTCATAAAAAACAAAAGTGCGGGTCGATGCTTCTACTTAGTAAACAAGTATTTCACCGATTTTAGTGTAATTTTCTCAATTAAATTAAATAAATTGCCTATTAAAATGCACATCAAAGTTTCGCCGTCGATACCCGATAAAATTTCGTCTGCAAATCATAAATTTATCGCGTAAATTTCGATTGCAAAATACCGAAGGTGTTTTTTCTCCGCACACAAGTTTTTGACCGCAAAAAAAGTGCTTTCCCTTCAACAATAGCCCGCGAGCTAAATAACAATAATATAAATTTTGATAATTTAAAAAACAGCACAACAATAAGTGCAACAATTGGAAGAAGCAAAGGAGGAGAACTATTGGACTTTCAACAGTTGGATGAGCCCAAAGACAACAAACCTAACAACAGCCACCCAAATTATCCTGCTGCTGGGCAAATATTTTTTTCACAAACTGCTGGCGCCAAGCCCACAGTAGCTGAAGACTTTGATGGTAAGTTCGAATGTCACTGTTCTTGCCAATTGGCATCTAAATTTAAAAATCTCTATTTACCCAATATAGACGTAGATCTATTCGGATCAGACGACGAAGAAGAAGACGCCGAAGCAGCCTACTCTGCCAAGAAATCAAAGAAACCCGCCCTCATTGCCAAATCGTCCGTCCTGGTCGACGTGAAGCCTTGGGATGACGAGACCGACATGAAAGAAATGGAAAAGTGTGTCCGCACCATCGAGATGGACGGTCTGTTATGGGGTGCCTTCAAACTCCTTCCAGTCAAAAAGTTGCAAATCATGTGCGTCATCAAAGATGACAAAGTTTCAATTCACTTGTTGTAAAAAAAGATGCAAGAGTTCGAGGACCTTGTCCAATCTGTTGATATCGTAGCTTTCAACAAGATCTAAACACAAAAATCTGCCAACATCATCAAATTAGATCTTGAATCAACTTAATTGTTTATTCTTGAACTTCAAGTTCAATTCAGTTGAAAAAAAAAACGCCTTGATTAAAAAAAATACTATTTTATACTCAAGAATGTTTTGTTTCCTTTTTTAATTTTCTTCCATTTTAAATTGGCCTTCCAACTTGATAGTTTAACAAAATTTTGTTTAACTAGATGTCCGCCGGAATATAACCTAAAATTCCAACCAAGTTAGTGATGAAGTTTTGATACAATAACTCGGTTAAACCTGTGAGTGGAAGTGATGTTGGGATTATGGAAATATGTTCTAGGAATCATTGGATTGGATTCAAAATAGGATCAATCCAGCAAATACTGTTGGAATTTCTGGTAAATAAACCAAGCTGTCATTTCTGAACTAGTTGCTTCATGTTTATGATTGAAACGGTTTCGAGTGTTGATTTTAATCCTCTAAGTGGTTCTGAAAACCAATTTTACTTTTAACAAAAACGTCGAAAAATTTGCATATGAGGACCGTTTTCACAATTTCAATATGAATATGAAAATGTTGAAACGTGCCTTATACGAAAATTTTTCGAAGTTTTTGTTATAATTAAAATTGGTTTTCAGAACCACTTAGAGGACTCAAGACACCACTCGAAACCGTTTCAATCAACCGAATGAAGCAAATAGTTTAGAATTTACAGCTTGGTTTATCGATCATTTTCGAGAATTTCATATGATTTTCCATGAAATTCTCGAAAATGTTAGTTAAACCATGTTCTCATTTCTGAACTAGTTGCTTCATTTGGATGATTCAAACGGTTCCGAGTGTTGTTTTTAATCCTCTAGGTGATTTCAAAAACTAATTTTAATTTTAACAAAAACTTCGAAAAATTTTCATATCGGGAACGTTTTAACAAGTTCAATATGAATACAAATGTTGAAACGTCTCTGGCATGAACTTTTTTCCATATTCTTATCATATTTAAAAATGGTTTTCACAATCACCTAGACGACTTAAATCCACACTCGGAACCGTTTCAATCAGCCAAATAAAGCAACTAGTTTAGAAATGACAACATCATTTATCGACCACTTTCAAGAAAATCACATGATTTTTCATGAAATTCTTGAAAATGGTAGATAGACCAAGCTGTCATTTCTGAAGTAGTTGCTTCATTTAGATATTTCAAACGGTTTTGAGTGTTGATTTGAGTCCCCAAAATGGTTCTGAAAACTATTTTCAAATCTGACAAAAATTTCTAAAAAAATGCATGCCAGAGACGTTTCAACATTTGCGTATTCATATTGAAATTGCTAAAACGTTCCCAATATGAAAATTTTTCGAAGTTTTTGTTAAAATTAAAATTGGGTTTTAGAATCACCTAGAGGATTAAAAACAAGACCGAAGACCGTTTAAATCATCCGAATCGAGCAAGTAGTTTGGAAATGACGGGATGGTTTATCTACCATTTTCAAGAATTTCATGAAAAATTATATGATTTTCTTGGAAGTGATCGATACATTATGTTGTCATTTCTAAACCAGTTGCTTCATTTGGAATTTTGCAACGGTTTCGAGTTTTGTTTTAAATCCTCTAAGTAGAACTGAAAACCAACTTTAATTTTATCAAAAACTTCGAAAAATTTGCATATGGGTATCGTTTCAAGAATTTCAATATGAATATGAAAATGTTGAAACGTCTCTGGCATGACATTTTTTCGATGTTCTAGTTAGATTTTAAAATGGGTTTCAGAATCACCTAGAGAATCAAAAACAACACTAAAGACCGTTTAAATCGTTGGAATCGAGCAAGTAGTTTAGTTTAGTTTATTTTAGTTTAGGAAGAGCTCGATTTGGAATTGAGTTGAAATGGTGTTGAACGATTCTGAAACATTTTGTTAAAGCGCGGAACAGATTGAACCAGCAACAGCACCGTCAACAGCAACAGCGGCCGCCATTAATTTAGAGCCAATGTATTTCAATTGTTCAACACACATTAGAACAGCAACAGCAACGCCAACAGCGTCGTTAGGCCAAAGTCCTAAATTTGCTGTTGCTGGTGCGGTGTTGTCAACTTTCCCACTCAATATTCAGTGGCACCACAATGAAAAGCTTTTTTTTCCATATGAAATGTCAAGCAGATGAAATGACGTTGCTGGTGGCAATGTGTTTGAGAAATGTTTGCTGGTCAGCGTGCTGTTTGCTGTTGACGATGCTGGTGCTGTTGCTGGTTGGTTTAATCTGTTTCGCGCATAAGCCAACTCCTCGACCCAGGTTTTTCGTCTCATATTTCGACTCGACACCGCTAAGCGAGTGAGATCGAGTCGAACGAAGCTCATTTCAACTCAATACCCGTTTACAAAGGGTCGAAGCGAGCTTCAAGCTCGCTTCAATACCTCATATAAACGTACCTAGTAATTTTGTTAAGCCAACTCCTCGACCCAGGTTTTTCGTCTCATATTTCGACTCGACACCGCTGAGCGAGTGAGATCGAGTCGAACGAAGCTCATTTCAACTCAATACCCGTTTACAAAGGGTCAAAGCGAGCTTCAAGCTCGCTTCAATACCTCATATAAACGTAGTATATATGAGGTATTGAATACCTTCAATTCGCTTCAATACCTCATATAAACGTAGTATATGTAAACAGGTATTGAGTTGAAATCACTGATCTCTATAATACACTGGATAGCGCATTCATCCAAAAAAGTTGACTCCATTTGAACATTGTTATATTATGAAGCTGCCCACGGTGCCGTATAACATCTAAAACAGCATCATAAAGCGCGGAACAGATTGAACCAGCAACAGCACTGTCAACAGCAACAGCGACCGCCATTAATTTTAAACCAATGCATTTCAATTGTTCAACACACATTTGCAATTATCGTGTGAATAAAAAACAATAAATAATTTTTGATAAACTAAAATTGCGAAATTAAGTGACCAAAAAGTAATAAAGAATAAAAAACTATCGTGAGTGTTAAAAAATCGCTGAATAAATGAAAAAAATTACTGTGCTTGCCAGTCTTTTGCCTAAAAAATAGACAACTGAAACGACATTCCTTCAATTTTATTAAATTGTCAATTTGTCAATCAAAATAAATGATTTTCGTCCAATTTTCAATTTATTATTTTATTTTTAATAATAAATATTTAAAATTTACAAATAATGCGAGAAATAAGAGAAACAGATTGACGGTGTGTCAATCTGTTGCTGTAACTTCAATAGCAACTTTAACAAACCACGTCACTGTTTTTAGGGCCACTGTTTTAAATGGCTTTGATTACATTAAGGCTAGGCGCGCACATTCAATTTTTAGTTTCGCAACTGCTTAGTTCGAGCAACTAAAAAGTGTGTGGCTTGACACAAACTAAACAATTGCCTAAAATGAGTTGTCAGTATTATCAACACTTAAATGAAAATGTAACAAACATATTTTTGATTCGTCTATTTATTTTGGTTTTGACAATGGAAGAATTACTAAAAACAAATTAATTTTAGTACGACAAATTGCGCAAGTCGTATACATTGACACAATTTACGTTAATTTTATCGTTTAATGTACGGCAAAATCATTTCGCATTTGAATTTACTTTGATTATATGCTGTCAAAAACGCTGTTCACGTTGTAATCTATATCACAAAACTTTTGATGTTGAAGTTTTCGTTGCTGTTAGACTAGGCGCGCATTCAATTTTTAGTTGAACAACTGTTTGGTTGCTTATAGAAAATAGATGAACTATTTGGTTGAATGTCCGCGCAGGTGCAAATAATTAAATGTTACACAAAATAGCGAACTCATTTTAGGCAATCGTTTAGTTTGTGTCAAAACACAAACTTTTTAGTTGCTCGAACCAAGCAGTTACGAAACTAAAAATTGAATGTGTGCGCCTAGCCTTAAAGTTGCTGTTGAAGTTGCTGTGTCAATCTGTTTCCCGCATAAACAAGTGCAGTGACATTTGTTTTCCTCTTTGTCATGTCAAAATATTTTTTTTTTGTGAAAAGAAGACGTCAAATTATGAAGCTGCCCACCATCTGTCATCTTCAATTGGATTCAAAAAATCTGTTATACAATGTAGTGAATGCGCTATCCAGTGTATTATAGAGATCAGTGGTTGAAATGAGCTTCGTTCGACTCGATCTCACTCGCTCAGCAGTGTCGAGTCGAAATATGAGACGAAAAACCTGGGTCGAGGAGTTGGCTTAACAAAATGTTTCACAATCGCTCAACACCATTTCAACTCAACTCCAAATCGAGCTCTAAACTCAAATGACAAAAAACCTGGGTCGAAAATCCGACCTTAATCCAACTCGATCTTTCGATACTGCATATAAACGCAGTAAGTATCAGTAGTCGAGTCGAAATGTGAGACGAAAAACCTGGGTCGAGGAGTTGGTTTAACCCACTGACAGTGGTACCACTTTACTTCAATTGAAGTAGATCTACTTCTTTTTTTCAAAATATTTTGAAATCTACTTCCTACTTCGCACCATCAGCAAAATACTGAAATCTACTTCATTTTAAAATTCTCTGTTTCCACCTACGCTGCCCACTGATCTCTATAATACACTGGATAGCGCATTCATCAAAAAAAGTTGACTCCAGTTGAACATTAGTTGCGTTTTATTATTCAAAAATCTATCTGGATCCGGATCTGGATTAAGTTTTAACATATATTACAAAAACAATTTGGGATCCTGTTTTCTATCGGGATCTATTTCAAAGATCCAAAAATTAGTTATTACACTGGCGAGTAGATGTCTTTTATGGTAAGGTAGTGTAGGTTATTGTGTTAAGAAAAAAGACAAGAAATAATTTAAAATTTACAAACCTAGGGATAAAAAGAGACGGGATTATAACACTGCTGGCACTAAGATCCGTATCGTTTTATTTTCAAGGGATGATCCAGATCCGGATCCAGATAGATTTGTGAATAATAAAACGCACCTATTGTTATATTATGAAGGCTTACACGGTGCCGTATAACAGTATAACTGTATAACATCTTAAACAGTATCATAAAGCGCGGAACAGATTGAACCAGCAATAGCACCGTCAACAGCAACAGCGGCCGCCATTAATTTAGAACCAATACATTTCAATTGTTCAAAACACATAAGAACAGCAACAGCAACGCCAACAGCGTCGTTAGGCCAAAGTCCTAAATTTGCTGTTGCTGGTGCAGTGTTGTTAACTTTCTCATATTCAGGAGCACCACAATGCAAAACAAAAAACAAAATATGTAGAACGTAAAATATTTTTTTCATTTTGCTACTTTTTTATTTTGGTTGCAATTATCATGTGAATAAAAAACAATAAATAATTTTTGATAAACTAAAATTGCAAAATTAAGTGTCCAAAAAGTAATAAAGAATTAAAAACTATCGTGTGTTCAAAAGTTGCTGAATAAATGAAAAAATTACTGTGCTTGCCAGTCTTTTGTCTAAAAAATCGACAACTGACACGATATTCCTTCAATTTTATTAAATTGTCAATTTGTCAATCAAAACAAATGATTTGCGTCCAATTTTCAATTTATTATTTTAATTTTAATAATAAATATTTAAAATTTACAAATAATGCGAGAAACAGATTAGCACAGTGACTTCCTTCAAACAGCAACTTTAACAACCACGTCACTCTTTTTAGGGCCACTGGTTTTAAATGGCTTTGATTACATTAACACAGCAACTTCGACATTAACGTTAGACCTTAAAACTAAATTCGATGTCGCTGTTCAAATGATACCAACGTTTGATACGAAATTTGTCAGTACTATCAACACTTAAATGAAAATGTGACAACCATCTTTTTGATTCGTCTATTTATTTTGGTTATGATAATGGAAGAATTACTAAAAACAAATTAATTTTAGTACGACAAATTGCGCAAGTCGTATATATTGACACAATATTTACGTTAATTTTTATCGTTACGGTAAAATCATTTCACATTTGAATTTACTTTCATTATATGCTGTCAAAAACGCTGTTCACGTTGTACTCTACTTCACAAGACTTTTAATGTTGAAGTTTTCGTTGCTGTTAGACTAGGCGCGCACATTCAATTTTTAGTTGCACAACTGTTTGGTTGCTTATAGCAAACATATGAATTATTTGGTGGAATTTCCGCGCTGGTGCATATATTTATATGTTACACAAAATAGCGAACTCTGTTTAGGCAATCGTTTAGTTTGTGCAAAAACACAAACTTTTTAGTTGCTCGAACCAAGCAGTTGCGAAACTAAAAATTGAATGTGTGTGCCTAGCCTTAAAGTTGCTGTTGAAGTTGCTGTGTCAATCTGTTTCTCGCATAAACAAGTGCAGTCGTCGTCGTGTGCGGACGTCTTTACTCGTATGATACAAAACAAAAAAATTAAATAAAAATAAGAAAAGCATTATTAAATAAAACGTTAAAAACATTTGCGCTATGGATAGCGGAAAAATAATCCATAAAATTAGTGAACCCACTGACAAATCCTATATAGACTCCATAAAAAAAAATATTCTTCCTTCCTCATTGTTAAACAGTGAAGATAAGGAGGATATAGAAAAACAGTTTGATTGGTATGAGGATGACTTCATCCGCAATACTAATACTACCAAAATAGTGCGTCTCCCATCTCAAAGCATGGAGACAGACATAATAATAGTTCGCCCGTTGCAAGAAAGAGGTAAAAATAGTGTGTTCGTCAAGAATATTCCGCATAACAGTAATGTTATTATTGGCACCGCCAACAATACTGTCACATTGCAGACACGCGGTGAACTCAGCACTGAGACCGTAACGGTCCTTAACGGTCCTTAAAATCTTACTTTCGAATGACCGCGAGACATTCACCAACATTATCGCTCGCAAAAGGCCTCAAACGAATTCACAAACATCGTTAAAAAAGAGCTGTCGCAGCAGATGCAAACCCTTTAAATAAAAATTATTACCACCTTCTGGACAAGGATTTGGAAAAGGAGTTGGCCGATGCGTCTAACAACAAAAACAGAACAAATCAGAGTCATACCACCAACGATCATTGTTGTCGATTAAAACATCATACATATATTAACTATGTGATCTCGTCTTTGGTCTTTGACTTGGCTCGCTGGTCGAACTCATTTTTATCTTATTTTTTGCATTTGAATGCAGCCATTTCGATATTATGACATCTTATTGAACAGTTTCATTTTATTTGAAAACCAACCACAGCCAGGTAAAGACCAAAGGTAAGAAAATTGCTTTTTCTTGTAAAAAATAATAATTTATTAATGGTAAAACATTATGGCTCGTATTCACCGAGCGCTCCTAAACGGCTCTTAACTTTACGAGGCTCTTAACTTGAAATTTCTGTGGGGTATTCACCAACCACTCGCAAGTGTTTTTCGAAGTTCGAAAATGAGAGCCACTCTATCTTGTTCAGGCATACCCAAACTGTGAAATGTTGGTCTTGACAGCAAATGAATACTCTTCTACTTGGCATTGCTCACATGGATTCGAGTCAAATGCGTGCGTGGCACACGCACAAGCGAACAAACTTTCGAAGAGAGCGCTCGTAGGTTAGAAGTGTTCGGGACCACTCCTAACTTCTAAGAGCGCTCGTACATCTTCACTAATATTGCTTGGTGAATAGGTTTATGAGCTTCTTAAGTTATGAGCGCTCGGTAAATACCAGCCTATGTTTTCTCTAAGCTAAACTAGAAACAAATAAAGAAGTTTTGCTAGAAAGACGTGGTCTTATTGGAACTGGAAGGAATTTCAACATTCATAGAATGTCAAGAAGACGGCGCCATCATGGAGAGGAAGAGGGCTGCTGCAGCAGCTGCGGAAAAGTCTCCAAAGCAACCAACTAAAAGTTGTTCCTTGTGCGAAGATGCGGACAATGAAAATATGGTGCAATGCGATGCATGTGATTGCTGGTTCCACTTCGTCTGTGTCAACGTAGGCGAGAAAATTCGTGATGAGGACTGGGTGTGCGGCAGCTGTGCTGGCGGTAACGCCACAATAACGGAAACAACGGTGTGCGGGCGGAGTTAACAGTGACGGTGTCAGTGATGGCAACAGAGGTGTAAGAGACAAAACAAATGACAACAGTACTTCTAATGACGAAAAAGAAAACGAGGTATGTAAAGAATCTGTAAGGCGTAGTAAAAATAAAAATATCACTGCTCAACGAAAACTAAAAATAGAGTTACTTCGTCTTAAAGAAGAAAAGGAACTCCAGATGAGGTTCCTAAAAAAGAAATATGAAATTATCCTCGCAGAAAGTGATTTAGGGTCAGATAGCGAGTCAGCTCTGAAGGGTGCATCGGTACAAAGGGTTGAGTGGGCAGCAGATGACAAGGTTGATACTAGAGGTTTAGGTGAAAGTATGTGTGATGGCATTAAACGCCAAGCTAAAAATTCACCAATTCCGTCAACGTCAAATATATGTGCCCCACGTGAACTTTCCACTTATCTGGCACCTAGTGTTGAGCAGATATATGCTTGTCAGGCGATATCGAGAGAGCTACCGATTTTTAATGGGAAACCTGATGAGTGGCCGCTGTTCCTAAGCAGTTTCGAAAACTCAACACGTTTGTGTGGAGTGAAGACGAGAATCTTCTTACATTGCAACGCGCATTAAAAGGCAAGGCTTTGGATTATGTAAGCAGCAGGCTTACGCTACCTTCACTAGTGCCCGAAGATATTTCGACACTTCGAATGGTGTTTGGTAGACCCGAGCTTATTATCAATAGTCTTTTGGCAAAGATTCGTTGTTCGCCTGGTGTGAATCCAAAAAAATTAGACACATCGAGTTAGTTTTCATGGAAATGGATCAAAAGGCAATAACAATGCAACACAGACTTCCAAATGCTATACATGCGGTGAAACACATTCCATTACAAAGTGCCCATTATTTAAAGGTCTCAATTACAGTACAAAATGGAATACGGTTCACAACAACAAACTGTGTCGTACATGCTTGAAGTTAAACGATGCTTTTTTCTGTACAGAACGCAAAGAATGCCAGGTCAAGCGAAGCATCATCCTTTGCTACACAAACCAAGTCCGAAGGATATTGAAACTCCATCAACATCGGTAGTTGCAGTTCACGGTATGCAGACATCGAAGATACTTTACCGAATCTTACCCATCACCATCTTTGGAAAAAATTGTTCAGTAGATGTCGCGGCTGGCGACTGGAAGGGATGCGAATTTAACAATTCTCACGAATCCAACTTCGAATAATGCACAGTACGATGAATGATTAAGATGGACTTCGTATAAGTCGTTTATTTCTAAATAAAGATCAAATTTGTACATTTATTACAATATTATTCGATATTCTTACCACAGTTTTACTTCCTTCTTTCTTCCTCGGCTGGCGAATGACAAATGAGTCAACTTAAATGAACTTCGCTCGTAAGGCGGATGAGCACAAAGAAAATAAATAAATGTCAGAACTTGGAAGAAGGAAAGAAGTAATGATGCGTTCACACATGGTACAAGGTACTTCTCTTTGAAACTGCTTCGTTAGACCTAATTTGTCTTAACTCCCAAAGTAAACGTGGGTAATGAATGAAGGAGAAATAAATAAATTAACCGCTCGCTGTTTTAGTGAATTTATAAACTTTCTGGTTTAGTGCACTCTCATTGTCAATTTGACTATTTTTTTCCCACGACACGAGAGGAATTTTCGTTCTACTCCTCAGCTCGACCGATTACTGTGAGGTGCAGATCGGTATTGTAGATGTAAATGCTATTGAATAAAAGATAAGTAATTAAAAAATGCTTTATTTAACGCAGAGCATAATTTTAAGTATAAGCACTTATTGCTTAAATACATAACAAAAATATAACGAACAGTATTGAAAATTTTAGGTTTGTGTATATTAATATTAATATTATTATATTAATATTATTATATTAATATCATTATATTAATATTATTATTTTAATATTAACATTGTTATATTAATATTAATATTAACATTATTATATTAATATTAATATTATTATATTAATATTATTATATTAATAACCAAAAAATTGTAAAGTATAACAAATAAACTTAAGAATATCTGCCGACTCAACGTAAATACGAGGGCAGTCCTATAAGTACTTAGCCTACAAAAGAAAAAAAAAATTTGGAAAAGTGGCGATTTATTTCTCAACATAGTCTCCTTTTAACTCGATACACTTGATCCAGCGATGCTGCAACTTCTTTAACCCATCCAAAAAATAAGTTTTCTCAAAGTCAGCAAATTAAGCTTCCTCATTCGACTCAAATTTCTGCCCGGCGATCGATTGTTTTAAGTTTGCAGACAAAAAAGTCACACGGAGCCAAATCTGGAGAATATGGTACATGGGGCAGCAGTTCATAGTAAAATTCGACCAATTTGGCCGTGGCAACGGCGGAGGTGTGCGGTTGCGCTTGTTGTCCGGAGCACAGTGGGCAGAAATCGTGGTTTAAGTGGTCAAATATATTTTTTTTGTTTTCGAATCACATAAATTTAATTTTAATTAAGTAAAGAAATATTTATACGTAAAATATATGACATTTTTTTTAAATAAATTAAAAGTAAGAAAAACTTATAAATCGATGTATGATGCATTTTTTGGCATAGTTTTAAGTTCCTAAAGACCACGAGTTGTAAGTGGAAGTTTCTGGCACAGTATGGAAGATGAGAACATCTTCCCACGCATCTACAGCTACGCCAAGATTTCTTAAGGATTGTTTCGCCTCGTTCGTCGTGTCTAATAATAGTTTCAGATCATCTGATGACTCCAGGGTCAGTTTAGGTTGGTCAAAGAGAAGTTTGAACTGGTTATCTTTCAATAACCTTATGTTCTGAAACCTTTTCACTAACAAAGCCCATGCAGATTCAAAGTTTGTGTCTGTATTTCTAAGGATTCGAGCCGCCTCACCGGTTAAATTGTCTTTTAAATACTGTAATTTATGAGCGTCGGATATTGAAACATTTTTATTTACCATAGCTTCGAACAGTCCCTTGAATTCTGGCCACATTTTAAGTGAGCCATCAAAGGTAGGGATTTTAATTGGAGGGAGCTTAAGTTCTACCAACGGTGTGCTTGAACCACTCAAAGATTTGTTAAGACAAACTTGGCTTTCGTTTATTGATAATTTTTCTTTTAAATCGGAAGAATAATTGAAAAAAAACTTCTTTTAATTTGTGGAACGTAAGTGCCACCATATATTTCACTTTTGCTTCTTCAGTAGGAGCTTCAACAATTTTTTGATGATGGGCTCTAGCCTCTTCAAACTATCTTTCTAAATTACCTAAACGCGCTTCATTCATGTGCACAGATTTTTTTGCAATTTCTAACTTAGTGTAAGCATTACAATCTGCTTCTATGTCTTGGGATATGGTTTAAACCGCATCTATTAAGCCCGGAAGTTTGCTCTTACTCATATTGAAGACAAATGTTTGATAATATTATATTCGAAGAACCCACAAAACACAATTTTGTTACGTAAGAATATGTTCTAAAATGAAACAAAATTTAATAAATGCCACACACCTGTTGTAATGCGTTGCTCCCACGATGCGCGAACTTCCTCAGCGCCAGATACTTTCAGAATAATGTTAATCGACCGAACGAACTATTAATGTCTCTCACACGACACAAACACGATTGTCTTTTAGTTTTATTAATAAAACTACGCACACGTACTCGTATATTTTTGTCTAATTCACTTTAAATGATTGTTTTTAGTACTAAGCGATTATTTAAAAAATCTTTTACAATCCGGCTCGAAGGACCAATGTATGCCGCAAGGACAATTAGCAAAAAAAAAAGAAAGGAAAAAATCAAATGATTGTATCCTCCGCAGTCAACCCGTTGCGAAGTCAAATCTAAAATTTATTTCCGGTGTATGTTAAGAACACTCAAATAAAGTTTAGCACGAATGCGTACACCGACCACTACCAACAAGCTTAACTAATTTAAGTTTCTTAAATTAAAAAGACGAAGGTTTTCCTTTCAAAAGGATTAACAAATTTGTTTTATTTTGCTTAAGTTTTTGTCTTGATAACACGAATTCAAAATGCTAATTAAAATTTCACAATCATTATTCTTATGATGAAACCTCTGCATACAAAACAGCTGGGATGTCCGTTGGTACAGCTATAGAGATCAATGTCCTATAGAGGGATTCCTCATCTGTACAAAATATTAACTTCCCGCTCCTCTCGTCTTCATTTTTGCTGATATCCAACGTCATCTACTTGGTGGACCATCAATCGTTGCTAGCATACATACAAAAAAAAAAACATCGCATGGTGGGAGGAGACAAAGTTCAAACGTCGAAGCCCATTTTCGGAGTTGACACCTACTATTGTCAATTTTATGAATGTCGATGGCTTTCATCTCTCATGATCTCCCAATTTTGGCTATGCGGTAGGTAAATCGATGATAAAAAAATCATGTATGAAGTCGGACTTTTGTTTTGCCGTCGGTTTTGAATATTTGACTTCGTTCGAATGCCAATTCCAACGGATATCAGAATAAAATGTAACTATTTCAACTTGACTGCATGTTGCGCTGCAACAGATAGGTTAAAGTGGCTGTCATTAAAGCATCTGACCCAGTTAGACCAGTAGAGGTCTATTGTGATACCACGATCTAATAAGGAACACAAAGGTTCCCTACTAGTTAAAACCATTTGGAGCTTATGATGAAGCGAAGGAGACTTTTAATGTATGTGTTTATGAGATCGTTTGGTTCGTGATAGAAATATTCTCCTAGATGAAATTTGCGTCTGTAAGAGAGGGCAGGGCATGTACAAAGAAGGTGTGCAATTGTTTCCTCTTCCTTCTCGTCCAAGCAACTCCTGCAAAAATCGTTTGATAGTACACCGAGTCGTGCGGCTGAGACAGTGCCCAATTATGACACCTATTACGGAGCTGATCTGAGATCTGCTGAGGGACAATAAACACTTTGACCGCTTCAAATCCAGTTTGGGCCAGATTTGTTTGGTCGCAAAACAAATGGTAGTGTTTAGCCATCTTGATTATTCCAGAGCAAGTCGCTTCAGCATAAGTTTACTTGTAGCTAGGCATTCCTATGTTTACCCTATTGGGCAAGATAGGCTTTTCCGTTCCAATTCTGGCGAGTTCATCGGCTTTACAATTCCCCCGAATGTCCCTGTGTCCCGGCACCCAGAAGAAGTGAATATTAAACTGTTTGGCCATCTCCATCAGAGACGAACGACAGTCTTGGGCTGTAGCCATGTACAACATGGTATACTCAATTTAAAAAGTCGCTATGTGAGGTGTTTTTTCGCACTAACTCGTAAATGCGGACATGAATCTTTCGAGTTTCGATAAAGCGCATATTCAATTTTCAATTCGTAAATAAATTAAAGTTGTGAAAAGTTGTGAATTTTTGTATCGCTTTATAAACTGGAAAAATTGAGTAAAATTAAGATGGGTGTTTCAAAATCAAACGGTACTAACTACTTAACGTTTCTTTTTATTTTTTTTACGTATTATAACAAAAATATATGATATAATTAGCATTAATGAATTCGATTACTTTTCAAAAGGATTTTTAAAAAATCGGGAACTTAAAATTATGCCAAAAAATGCATCATACATCGATTTATAAGGTTTTCTTACTTTGAATTTATTTAAAAAAAATGTCATATATTTTACGTATAAATATTTCTTTACTTAATTAAAATTAAATTTATGTGATTCGAAAACAAAAAAAATATATTTGACCACTTAAACCACGATTTCTGCCCACTGTGCTCCGGACAACAAGCGCAACCGCACACCTCCGCCGTTGCCACGGCCAAATTGGTCGAATTTTACTATGAACTGCTGCCCCATGTACCATATTCTCCAGATTTGGCTCCGTGTGACTTTTTTGTCTGCAAACTTAAAACAATCGATCGCCGGGCAGAAATTTGAGTCGAATGAGGAAGCTTAATTTGCTGACTTTGAGAAAACTTATTTTTTGGATGGGTTAAAGAAGTTGCAGCATCGCTGGATCAAGTGTATCGAGTTAAAAGGAGACTATGTTGAGAAATAAATCGCCACTTTTCCGAATTTTTTTTTTCTTTTGTAGGCTAAGTACTTATAGGACTGCCCTCGTATTTACGTTGAGTCGGCAGATATTGTAACGGAACCGGTGTTCGCCCTCTCCTTCCTATACCAAATCTACGACCTCAGGCCTACAGGCACCTAAGGCCGGTCCAGGCAGCAAGAAGGAGAGGGTGTCCAGTCTGCGGCCGCGCGGCATGCTTGCTGATTTAAGGCTTTAGCTCGTCGGCGGGGTGGGTTGTTGCAACCGCAGCACTGGACGTGTTACTATTTTCATGCCTAAATAAAAAAGAAAACGGGGTTCGAAAATTAGGGGGCCCAAAATTGTTTATGAGGGGAAGGAGGGTGTGTTTCTAAAGGGGGAGGGTCGGGATGTTGTTGACCCTCGGAGGATTTGCCCACCCTTGTACCCGCCGGATACCACCATGGCGACTGCAACCTCCTGTTTATGCAGTAGCCCCTAACCGAAGATAATGTTACTCCGCTTACCCTGTCTTCTTCATCTTCTCCCACGCTTCACTCCCCCCGTTGACCTAAAAAAAATGATTATGCCCTCATGGCAACCATGTCACCGCCCTTGCATACAAAAAAAAAAATCTACCCAAAAATTATAAAAAAAAAAGATCTTAAATGAGAATCTTTTCTGCTGCGTCATCTCCCGCGATGACAATAAAAAAACCTTTTTTTCTTTTCTTTTCATGTGACAATAATCATACACCAAATCTTTATTAAAATCAAAAAAAAATTTTAATTAAACATTGAAATTTTAGTATCTTTGAGATATAAAAAAAAATAATTTAACGGTAAGTAAAAAGAGTAGTGTGGTTATTCGCGTTTTTTTTTTTTTTTGTAATTTCACATAAAAAAGTTTTGTTTTTTTTTTTCTTTTATTTATTAAGGGTAAGTAGTATATCAAAGTATATATATTTTTTTTTTTCAGGTTGTTTTAAATTTCAGGTCACTTACATTTCAGGGCAAAAAAAGATTATATAGGTAAATAATAAATACAATTTGGTTTCAATCAACTTACATGAAAAATATCTTGCTGTAAAAATTATCCGCCGAGGTGCACCTTGTGGATCTGCTTCTTTCGCTTGTAAATAAAAAAAAGGTTATTTATTATTTCCTCTTTCCTCTTTCCTTTGCCTTTTTTTTCTATAATTTCTTCCCTTTTTTTTTTTCTTAAATTCACTGCATAACCACACTTTACATTAAGTTAAAGTTAAGGGATTCTATGATTATTTTTATTTTTCATTTAACTGATTTTATTTGACACTTAACATTTATTAAAACAAAAGACACATAACACACACATAAGGATTTTTTTAATTTAATTTATCTCTTTATTTTTTTTTATTTAATATTTCAAAACTTTACTTTATTTAATTTTCTTAATTTCCTATTTCGAATCTTAAAACATTACAAATTTTCTATTGGAGGATCACGGGGACACCACACAAGGGGAGGGAAAATTTTCAGCTTGGCTGCGACTTCACGTAAGTATCTTCCGGGGTTTTTTTTTTTTGTTTTTTCTTCGTCTATTCAGGCTTTTCTTTTCAGGTTTTATTTTCTTCTTTATATTTCTTTTAGGTTTTCTTCCTTTTTCAGGTTACTTTATTATTTATTAACAGGTCTTTTTTTTTTTTTGTTTTTTTTTTGATAGGTTTGTCTTATAAACTGTATGGGTACGGGGTGGGATT
This sequence comes from Chrysotoxum bicinctum, assembly GCA_911387755.1. Classification (NCBI taxonomy): domain Eukaryota; kingdom Metazoa; phylum Arthropoda; class Insecta; order Diptera; family Syrphidae; genus Chrysotoxum; species Chrysotoxum bicinctum. The sequence continues at coordinate 145,197,772 of OU426987.1, read as the reverse complement.
ATATGGGGGATCGCACTGGCACAGCACTTTCATTAACTCTTTATAGCATTATATATTTAAGTTTTTTTTTTTTTTTTGTATTGTTATCCTCGATTAATTTGTTTCTTTAATTGTTATACTTCTTTGGTTAATCACTTAATTCTTTATGTAATTTATATTTCTTTGTATAATTTATTCGATGATTAAAATTATCACAAATGAAACTTTATGTTTTAACCAGCTTCGCGACCCGCACATTCACTTGCTTAACCCTCGACTGACTATCGCCACCCATGCAACAGATGACGACACTTCTCTTTGGTATGATCTCTTGCTAATCAACAGCTATACCGGTGATTTTGTCATACGACACACCAGTTAGCAAAAAAAAGAGATCATACCATCGATTAGCGGGCCCTGCTGCATGGGAAGTTCAAGTTTAAGTTCATTTTATGTACAGGCATTTGGGTGGTGGCTCGTGGGCAGCGGGACTTTTTTTTTTTTAAAGTCTTCGTAATGAGTTTTATGATTAGATGATATTAATTTAACTTTATAGTCCGGGATGTTTAAGTTTTATTATTTTTTCTAGTTTATGGTATTATTATAAATCTTATTATTATTAATATTATTATTACTATTTTTATTATTATTATTAGTATTATTATTTGAATCAGGTATTATTATTAGTTTATTATAATATTATAATTATTATTATTATTATTGTTATTTGATTATCAATTGGTAGATATTATATTGGTTAATTATTATAAGTGTGTATTATTTTATTGAGGTAGATATTATATGTAGGTTATTTATTATAAGGTAAGTATTTTATTATTTTGGAATGTATATATTATATTAGCGTTATTATTATATGTAGATAAGTATTATTTTATTCAAGGTAAGTATTATGTTAGCATTTTGTATTATCGGTAAGTATTATATTGGTATAGGTATTATAGGTATTTGATTATTATTGTTATTATTATATGTATGTATTATAGTAGTATTATTTATTATAGGTAGGTATTATTTTATTAACGTAAAAATTATATGAATATTATTTATTATAGGTAAGTATTATTGTATTCAGGGTAAGTTTTATATTACATATTTTTATTATATGTAAGTATTATATTATTAAGGTAAGTATTATAAGCATTATTTCGTTATAGGTATGGGATTATAAAGGTAAGTATTATACAGGGATAGGTATTATAGGTATTTTATTATTATTGTATGTATGTATTATATTCGTATTATTTGTTATAAATAGGTATTTGATTATTAAAGTAAATATTATATTTAAATTATTCTTTTATAGGTAAGTATTTTATTATCATATTATGTTATAAGTGCCTTAGTGTGCCGTTCCCCACAAAACTTCTCTTTTCGAGAAAACCTTTTGAATCGAAAGGAGAAGGAAAGGAACGATGTCATATTTGTGTGTAGTGTCTTAATTGACTTTCTTTTTTTTTCTCTGAGTTTGAAGAGTCTCATGCACAGACTCAAAGCCGGGCAACTTCTTTCTTAGGTTTTCAAGTCCTTTTTGTGGTAAACCCCAACCCTTTTCCCGTTCAGGTCTTCAAGCTCGTAGAGGTTGTTTCCTAAAATTCTTGCCACTTTCATTTTCACAAATTTTTGACCGAGTTTAGCGCTAAATTTCTTAGAAGCATCGCTGAGCGCAAAATTTCTGCGGTAAACGACGTCGCCAACAACGTACTTCACTTCTTTGCTCCTTAAATTATACGCGCTCTCATAACGGCGATGAGCATCAGCAAGAGTGTTTTTGATGTGAGAATGTAAAATATTCATTGTTGCTGCTTTGGATAAGATTTCCACGCCCGAGTTGTTCAATAAGTTCAACCTTTTCAATACCCTATAGTCAGAACCATGCTCTACGCAGTTTTGCCCAAACAAGGCTTCATAGGGTGACATATTGATAGCCGAGTGGACGGTAGTTCGGAGTGCACTGGCTATAGACTGTAGTTTGTTGTCCCAGTTCTTCTGATCGGGGTCTATATACGATCGTATCGCAGCCAGTATGGAGCGATTCACTCTTTCACTGGCATTCGCCTGAGGAGAATAAAAAGCTGTCTTCACGTGCGTGATGCCGAATTGGGTCATTCTCTTTTCAAACTCCCGGCTGACGAATTGCTTCCCGTTATCCGACAAGATGGTTTCCGGAACTCCAAACATGAAGAAGACCTGCTCCTCTAAGAACCTCAGCACTGCATCGCTTGTGGCTCTCCGAATAGCCTTGATGATCACAAATTTCGTCAACTGATCCAACGCAATTACAATGTGCGTATTCCCGTCTCTCGAGCGTGGGTAGGGGCCAAGAAAGTCAATGTACAACATCTGAAAGGGCCTTTCAGCTGCAAACGCTTTACCCATAGGAGGCCTAAGGGTTACATTCGCAGCTTTCGAGGTCTTGCAGACGCTGCACATTCCAATAAACGCTCTAACCTGGGCTGCCATGTTCGGCCAGAAGAATTGTTGCTGCAGTCGATACAGGGTTTTGGCAACACCTCCATGAGAGGCCCGAGGCGGTTGATGAGCAAGAGCTATTAAGCGTTCGGTCATTGGTTCTGGGATCCAAAGCTTCCATACTTGGTCATCTTCCAGTGGATGACCTGTGCAATGTTTGACCTTCTTGTATACGAAATTTTCCGAAACTTGAAGGTCAGGTAGCTTATCACTTTGATCTCTGATGTTGTCAATGATTCTGCGGTATTCCCCAGATTGAAAGCTAGGGTCCTCAAGATCTATGTGCAATACATCACAGGTATCCTTCAACATCGAGACATCACAGATCAAGGAGTCAATTCCATGCACCCGTGAAAGTGCATCAGGAACGATATTCTGAGTTCCTTTACGATGTTCGATGCTGAAGTCAAACCCTTGCAGCTTTAGACTCCATCTCGCTAACCTTCCACTTAAGTCCTTCTGACCCATCAACCACTTCAGGCTCGAATGGTCCGTCACAATCCTGAAAGGATGCCCTTCGACATAAGCTCGAAACTTCTGGACTCCCATGACAGCTGCCAGGCACTCACGCTCGGTTACACTGTAATTACGCTGGGCCGAGTTAAGCTTCTGCGAATGGTAGAATATTGGCCGTTCGTTACCATCATCATCGTGCTGACTGAGAACACACCCGATGCCCGTGTCTGAGGCGTCACAGAGAATCAGGAATTCCTTGCTGAAGTTCGGATTTACCAACAACGGAGCCGACGTCAGAACATTCTTCAATCGGGAGAAGGACTCTACTGCTTCCTCCGTGAAGCAGAACTTCTTACCCTTCTTCAAGGTGTCCGTTAAAGGGCTTGCCAGAGACGAAAAATCCTTCACGAACCGACGATACCAACCAGCTAATCCCAGGAAGCGTCTAACTTGTTTCGCCGAAGTTGGAATAGGAAAGTCCACAATCGCCGAAACTTTCTCAGGATCCGTTTTCAGACAGCCATCTCCAACGATGTACCCCAAATACTTCAACTCTTTGAAACAGAATTTTGACTTCCGGACATTGATCGTCAATCCCGCCTCCTTCAATCGATCAGCAAGTAACCTCAATAACTCCAGATGTTCCTCAAACGTACTCGACACCACCAGTAAGTCATCCAAATACGGAAAGATTTTTTCTCTCAGTTGATGTGGTACCACTTTGTCCATAAGTCTGACCATACGCTGAGGCGCATTACAGAGACCAAAGGGCATTACCGTAAACTGTAACAGAGGCATGCCTGGCACAGTAAACGCCGTCTTTTCCCTTGAGGATTTATCCAACGGGATCTGCCAAAAGGCGTCCTTCAGATCCACGCTCGAAATGAAACGTGTATCTGAAAGACGCGATAGCAATCCTCCTATATGAGAAAGTGGATACGCATCTTTCTTCGTCACCGCATTAACTCTCCTGTAGTCTAGGCATAAACGATTTTTCCCGGGCTTACGCACTAGAACTACAGGAGAGCTCCACGCACTGGTGCTTTCCTCAATAACCCCGAGTTTAAGCATGCGATCCAATTCCACATACAGAAGTTTCTGCACCGCTGGAGAAATCGGGTAATGACGCTGCTTAATGGGCTCAGCATCCCCTGTGTCGATTGAATGTACCTCTAACATTGTTTTTCCTAAGCCTTGAACATCAGAGGACGGAAACAAGTCAATGGCATCTTTTAGGTATTTAGATTGTTGCTGGGTCAGTACGTGCGCGTTTGGCTCAGCATCTGAAGAAACTGAAGTCAGTTCCGAGACCAAATGAGGCGCGATTTCGAACTCTCTCCAGAAGTCAATTCCGAGGTAAAGTCTTTGTTGCAATGTTGGGACGAGATAAAGGGGAATAGTTTTCGTCATCCCTTTATATGAAACATCAACATAGATTTTGCCTACTATGGCTTGATGCTTCCCATCTGCTGTCTTCACACCGAAAGAAAGTTTCGTGTACTCACGCCCATGCTTACGAAGAAGTTCAATTCCGTCCGCACCCAGGCAGCTAATACTGGCTCCGCTGTCCAGCAGACCCAAGAGTGATTCGCCAAAGATTTGCACAGTCGCATATGGGCGCGGATCTTCCGTACTGCACAAGGTGGTGGCTTCAATGGCCTTATACGTTGCCTTCTTTTCTCGGAATCGTTGTCTCAGCTTGGCTACTTTGTCTGAAACGATGGTCTTTTGGCTTCCGAAAATACGCTTCCGCACTTCGTGGTAGTTCTGGAGCCTCTCATGCAGGGATTTATTCGTTCTTCTTGGAGCTATAGGTGGTGGTTGGTCTTGGTTTTCTTTGTTGTTCGGGGGTCTTGGCATTATCCGTATAGCAGGAACAGGTGGTATTGTCTGTAGGGGTTCCGAGTCTGGTACGGACTGCGAGTACTCTCCGAATGAAAGTTGAGTGGTAGTAGCAGTTACAGGCGGTCCGGGTTCTTCTCCAGAGAGCAATTCCCCCGGGGTTTGAAACTGCTCTTCGCCTCGTTTCCCGTGCATCGCGGACATTGTGGAGAGGTGGTGTTTTCCAGGCCACACCTAAAACAGAACAGAGATCTCTGGGGGTCTGGGCATTCTATAAAGGAATGACCCTTTGCCTTGCAATTCCAGCAAGTGTAATTCCGATGATCTCGTTCTCGTTTAGGGTGGAATGCCTCGAGCTCTGGGTGTAGGTCCTCGTCTTCGCCATTCTCAGCTACCAGCTCTGCAACTGCACTTCTCCTCAGCGGCATCGCAGTGGGCACGACTCGAGTCCGTTGTGAATCACGGTCGACGATGTACTTCTCCACCTTTCTGCAGACATGAACCATTTCGGCGAGGTTGTTCGTGTGGAATGTAATGAGAAGCATTCCCATTTGGCGCCTCACATTGTTTTTCAGCACATCAATGATTTCTCGATCCGATTTGGGAATCCGCAGCCTTCCATTCAACAGTTGAATTGCGGAGAAGAAATCGTCGAACGATTCGCCTGAACCCTGATGCCTGTCGTAGAGCATCCTCGACAGCTCTGAGTCGGATTCCAGACTTCGAAACTGTTCAATCAGAGCAGTTTTGAGAACCGGCCACGTAACTTCTGGATTTGCTTTCAGATAGACCCAAAACCAAGACTCCACAGATCCTGCAACAAAGTGGTGGAAATTGATCACCACATCATCCCACGTTGCACCATAGCTCGTTCGGAGACGCTCCAGTCGAAAGAGGAAGTCATCCACAGACATCTTCCGGTTATCAAAGGTTAAACCCCACTTATGAAAGTCTTGAGGTCTATATCCGGATCCATAATATCGATGCGCGGACTGTGAGCTGTTGACAGGATCGTTAAGTGTCAGGTTGTGAAGTTGTCTTAAAAAGTTGTCCATGTTAGACGGCTCTCCTGATGGATTTTCGGGATTTCGTCTCGAAGGTGCTGGCGGTGACTGGTATCGTTGAGGTCGTGATGGTGTTCGGCTTTGGATCGGAGATGGAAGTCGAAAATGATGTGGCGAGGTGTTACTGGGCTGGCCAGGTGGAACATCTGAAGTCCTGCGCGATGGTCGATCGGCATCCGGGTTACTAGGCCCACCACGATGAAGCTGCCTAGAAGAGGTTTCGGGTGTCGGAGCTAAGGCCAGAGTGTCCCTGATAATGCTGGCCACCTCATCTCGCAAACTCGCCCTAGTTCGTTCCATCTCACCGGAAAAAAATCGGAAATCCTCTGCACGACTAGCTCCTACTGCTGCTGTGACGACTTCCTGGATGTACCCAGTTATATCGTCGGTGTTTCTGCCAATAGTTTCGGGAACACGTGGTGTAGGCTGCAGACGATAAGAACTCGTGCTTAATCTACCCGATGCTGCTCGACTTTCAGCTTGAGCTAATAGTGAAGCTGCTCCTTCAGCTCCCAAGGAAGACCGGCTTGGTTCATTCGGTTGATCCGCTTGCTTTTCTGTAATGGTATTGGCTTTGTCTAGGTCTAGATCGCTAAAGGAATTTGTTAAAAATCGGTTTGATCGAAGAACTCGACCACGTAAGGATGTCCTTGCTTTCTTACGACCTCTCAAACTCGACATTTTAGTAGAAAATTTCGAAGTAAAATTTGTATATATTTTGTTTTGTTTTCCCCTTCCTTGTTTTTGGTTGGGTTGAATTAAGGTTAAGGTTAGGGAACAGGATCAGGATCAGATTTAGGTGTAGGTTAGGTTTAGGTTAAGAATTTAGGTTTAGGTTTAGGATAATGTTCAGGTGAGTAGATAAATGTAAGTATTTCTTGATAATATTATTTAATAAATTTTTTTTTCCAGGTTCTAGTTCAAATATAGAAAAGTAAAAAAAAATCTTTAGAAATTTCAAAAAAAATCAAAAAATGATTTCAATATGAGGATGAGTCCTAATAAGGTAAATATTCCCCTTTTTTTTTTAAAAAAAAAAAAAAATAAATAATTAACTTCAAAAAATAAAAAAGTTCAAAATGATCTTTAATTCAACTAAGGTTATTCAAAAATTTTAAAATTCAAAAGTAAATTGACGATTCCAATAAATCTAAAAATCTCAATGATAGGTAAAAAAAATATTTAAATGGTTTTTTTTTTGGAAATAAAACTCAAAAGTAATCGAAAATTTCAGTTAAATTCAATATCGGTAAGTATTAAATCAATTTTATGTAGAATTTGTAACTAAAATGTTAAAATTTGTAAATATTATTTATGTTTTTCTTTTCAGGTGTTCGGTCTTGGCAGAAGTGAAACAATAGAAGAAGAAATCCACGATGAAACGATGAAGACAGGAATACCCTTTAGAAGAAAACACACCAGTTTGAACGGGGTAAGTATTCACAATGCTGCGATAATACGATATCTTCGACAATGGACAGTGGTGCTATTGGGACTGAGGCTTGCAATATTCAGAAAACATTCTTAGCATTTCTGACAGTCAAGCTTCTGAACCAGAAAAGACAGAAAAGAGATGAAAACTCGAAGCATACAAAATTAAACAACTGAAGTTCAATAAAAAGATAAGAATCTAAACTTAGGCTTTAATTTTTTAAATGTCGAAATTTTATTTTTACGATAAAACTAAATTACAATACGCAACTGCGTAAATATGGGTAAAATAACCCATTTACCGGACGATTGTTTTGGGTAAATACCAAATAAAATAATTATAAGTTTGATCTTTACGTAATTAATCACTAGTCCATGTCTCAGATATCATATGTCTCAGCAAAGTTTCAACCACACCGTATCAAACCTCCCTCAAAGATGTTAAAAACAATCCCAAAATTTCGGGCCCCACGTTGGGCGCCACCTGTAACGGAACCGGTGTTCGCCCTCTCCTTCCTATACCACCTCTACGACCTCAGGCCTACAGGCACCTAAGGCCGGTCCAGGCAGCAAGAAGGAGAGGGTGTCCAGTCTGCGGCCGCGCGGCATGCTTGCTGATTTAAGGCTTTAGCTCGTCGGCGGGGTGGGTTGTTGCAACCGCAGCACTGGACGTGTTACTATTTTCATGCCTAAATAAAAAAGAAAACGGGGTTCGAAAATTAGGGGGCCCAAAATTGTTTATGAGGGGAAGGAGGGTGTGTTTCTAAAGGGGGAGGGTCGGGATGTTGTTGACCCTCGGAGGATTTGCCCACCCTTGTACCCGCCGGATACCACCATGGCGACTGCAACCTCCTGTTTATGCAGTAGCCCCTAACCGAAGATAATGTTACTCCGCTTACCCTGTCTTCTTCATCTTCTCCCACGCTTCACTCCCCCCGTTGACCTAAAAAAAATGATTATGCCCTCATGGCAACCATGTCACCGCCCTTGCATACAAAAAAAAAAATCTACCCAAAAATTATAAAAAAAAAGATCTTAAATGAGAATCTTTTCTGCTGCGTCATCTCCCGCGATGACAATAAAAAAACCTTTTTTTCTTTTCTTTTCATGTGACAATAATCATACACCAAATCTTTATTAAAATCAAAAAAAAATTTTAATTAAACATTGAAATTTTAGTATCTTTGAGATATAAAAAAAAATAATTTAACGGTAAGTAAAAAGAGTAGTGTGGTTATTCGCGTTTTTTTTTTTTTTTGTAGTTTCACATAAAAAAGTTTTGTTTTTTTTTTTCTTTTATTTATTAAGGGTAAGTAGTATATCAAAGTATATATATTTTTTTTTTTCAGGTTGTTTTAAATTTCAGGTCACTTACATTTCAGGGCAAAAAAAGATTATATAGGTAAATAATAAATACAATTTGGTTTCAATCAACTTACATGAAAAATATCTTGCTGTAAAAATTATCCGCCGAGGTGCACCTTGTGGATCTGCTTCTTTCGCTTGTAAATAAAAAAAAGGTTATTTATTATTTCCTCTTTCCTCTTTCCTTTGCCTTTTTTTTCTATAATTTCTTCCCTTTTTTTTTTTTCTTAAATTCACTGCATAACCACACTTTACATTAAGTTAAAGTTAAGGGATTCTATGATTATTTTTATTTTTCATTTAACTGATTTTATTTGACACTTAACATTTATTAAAACAAAAGACACATAACACACACATAAGGATTTTTTTAATTTAATTTATCTCTTTATTTTTTTTTATTTAATATTTCAAAACTTTACTTTATTTAATTTTCTTAATTTCCTATTTCGAATCTTAAAACATTACAAATTTTCTATTGGAGGATCACGGGGACACCACACAAGGGGAGGGAAAATTTTCAGCTTGGCTGCGACTTCACGTAAGTATCTTCCGGGGTTTTTTTTTTTTGTTTTTTCTTCGTCTATTCAGGCTTTTCTTTTCAGGTTTTATTTTCTTCTTTATATTTCTTTTAGGTTTTCTTCCTTTTTCAGGTTACTTTATTATTTATTAACAGGTCTTTTTTTTTTTTTGTTTTTTTTTTGATAGGTTTGTCTTATAAACTGTATGGGTACGGGGTGGGATTATATGGGGGATCGCACTGGCACAGCACTTTCATTAACTCTTTATAGCATTATATATTTAAGTTTTTTTTTTTTTTTTTTATTGTTATCCTCGATTAATTTGTTTCTTTAATTGTTATACTTCTTTGGTTAATCACTTAATTCTTTATGTAATTTATATTTCTTTGTATAATTTATTCGATGATTAAAATTATCACAAATGAAACTTTATGTTTTAACCAGCTTCGCGACCCGCACATTCACTTGCTTAACCCTCGACTGACTATCGCCACCCATGCAACAGATGACGACACTTCTCTTTGGTATGATCTCTTGCTAATCAACAGCTATACCGGTGATTTTGTCATACGACACACCAGTTAGCAAAAAAAAGAGATCATACCATCGATTAGCGGGCCCTGCTGCATGGGAAGTTCAAGTTTAAGTTCATTTTATGTACAGGCATTTGGGTGGTGGCTCGTGGGCAGCGGGACTTTTTTTTTTTTAAAGTCTTCGTAATGAGTTTTATGATTAGATGATATTAATTTAACTTTATAGTCCGGGATGTTTAAGTTTTATTATTTTTTCTAGTTTATGGTATTATTATAAATCTTATTATTATTAATATTATTATTACTATTTTTATTATTATTATTAGTATTATTATTTGAATCAGGTATTATTATTAGTTTATTATAATATTATAATTATTATTATTATTATTGTTATTTGATTATCAATTGGTAGATATTATATTGGTTAATTATTATAAGTGTGTATTATTTTATTGAGGTAGATATTATATGTAGGTTATTTATTATAAGGTAAGTATTTTATTATTTTGGAATGTATATATTATATTAGCGTTATTATTATATGTAGATAAGTATTATTTTATTCAAGGTAAGTATTATGTTAGCATTTTGTATTATCGGTAAGTATTATATTGGTATAGGTATTATAGGTATTTGATTATTATTGTTATTATTATATGTATGTATTATAGTAGTATTATTTATTATAGGTAGGTATTATTTTATTAACGTAAAAATTATATGAATATTATTTATTATAGGTAAGTATTATTGTATTCAGGGTAAGTTTTATATTACATATTTTTATTATATGTAAGTATTATATTATTAAGGTAAGTATTATAAGCATTATTTCGTTATAGGTATGGGATTATAAAGGTAAGTATTATACAGGGATAGGTATTATAGGTATTTTATTATTATTGTATGTATGTATTATATTCGTATTATTTGTTATAAATAGGTATTTGATTATTAAAGTAAATATTATATTTAAATTATTCTTTTATAGGTAAGTATTTTATTATCATATTATGTTATAAGTGCCTTAGTGTGCCGTTCCCCACAATATTCTTAAGTTTATTTGTTATACTTTACAATTTTTTGGCTATTAATATAATAATATTAATATAATAATATTAATATTAATATTAATATTAATATTAATATTAATATTAATATTATAATAATATTATTATATTAATATTATTATATTAATAACCAAAAAATTGTAAAGTATAACAAATAAACTTAAGAATATCTGCCGACTCAACGTAAATACGAGGACAGTCCTATAACTACTTAGCCTACAAAAGAAAAAAAAAATTCGGAAAAGTGGCGATTTATTTCTCAACATAGTCTCCTTTTAACTCGATACACTTGATCCAGCGATGCTGCAACTTCTTTAACCCATCCAAAAAATAAGTTTTCTCAAAGTCAGCAAATTAAGCTTCCTCATTCGACTCAAATTTCTGCCCGGCGATCGATTGTTTTAAGTTTGCAGACAAAAAAGTCACACGGAGCCAAATCTGGAGAATATGGTACATGGGGCAGCAGTTCATAGTAAAATTCGACCAATTTGGCCGTGGCAACGGCGGAGGTGTGCGGTTGCGCTTGTTGTCCGGAGCACAGTGGGCAGAAATCGTGGTTTAAGTGGTCAAATATATTTTTTTTGTTTTCGAATCACATAAATTTAATTTTAATTAAGTAAAGAAATATTTATACGTAAAATATATGACATTTTTTTTAAATAAGTTCAAAGTAAGAAAACCTTATAAATCGATGTATGATGCATTTTTGGCATAATTTTAAGTTCCCGATTTTTTAAAAATCCTTTTAAAAAGTAATCGAATTCATTAATGCTAATTATATCATATATTTTTGTTATAATACGTAAAAAAAATAAAAAGAAACGTTAAGTAGTTAGTACCGTTTGATTTTGAAACACCCATCTTAATTTTACTCAATTTTTCCAGTTAGTAAAGCGATACAAAAATTCACAACTTTTCACAACTTTAATTTATTTACGAATTGAAAATTGAATATGCGCTTTATCGAAACTCGAAAGATTCATGTCCGCATTTACGAGTTAGTGCGAAAAAACACCTCACATAGCGACTTTTTAAATTGAGTATACCATGTTGTACATGGCTACAGCCCAAGACTGTCGTTCGTCTCTGATGGAGATGGCCAAACAGTTTAATATTCACTTCTTCTGGGTGCCGGGACACAGGGATATTCGGGGGAATTGTAAAGCCGATGAACTCGCCAGAATTGGAACGGAAAAGCCTATCTTGCCCAATAGGGTAAACATAGGAATGCCTAGCTACAAGTAAACTTATGCTGAAGCGACTTGCTCTGGAACAATCAAGATGGCTAAACACTACCATTTGTTTTGCGACCAAACAAATCTGGCCCAAACTGGATTTGAAGCGGTCAAAGTGTTTATTGTCCCTCAGCAGATCTCAGATCAGCTCCGTAATAGGTGTCATAATTGGGCACTGTCTCAGCCGCACGACTCGGTGTACTATCAAACGATTTTTGCAGGAGTTGCTTGGACGAGAAGGAAGAGGAAACAATTGCACACCTTCTTTGTACATGCCCTGCCCTCTCTTACAGACGCAAATTTCATCTAGGAGAATATTTCTATCACGAACCAAACGATCTCATAAACACATACATTAAAAGTCTCCTTCGCTTCATCATAAGCTCCAAATGGTTTTAACTAGTAGGGAACCTTTGTGTTCCTTATTAGATCGTGGTATCACAATAGACCTCTACTGGTCTAACTGGGTCAGATGCTTTAATGACAGCCACTTTAACCTATCTGTTGCAGCGCAACATGCAGTCAAGTTGAAATAGTTACATTTTATTCTGATATCCGTTGGAATTGGCATTCGAACGAAGTCAAATATTCAAAACCGACGGCAAAACAAAAGTCCGACTTCATACATGAATTTTTTTATCATCGATTTATCTACCGCATAGCCAAAATTGGGAGATCATGAGAGATGAAAGCCATCGACATTCATAAAATTGACAATAGTAGGTGTCAACTCCGAAAATGGGCTTCGACGTTTGAACTTTGTCTCCTCCCACCATGCGATGTTTTTTTTTTTGTATGTATGCTAGCAACGATTGATGGTCCACCAAGTAGATGACGTTGGATATCAGCAAAAATGAAGACGAGAGGAGCGGGAAGTTAATATTTTGTACAGATGAGGAATCCCTCTATAGGACATTGATCTCTATAGCTGTACCAACGGACATCCCAGCTGTTTTGTATGCAGAGGTTTCATCATAAGAATAATGATTGTGAAATTTTAATTAGCATTTTGAATTCGTGTTATCAAGACAAAAACTTAAGCAAAATAAAACAAATTTGTTAATCCTTTTGAAAGGAAAACCTTCGTCTTTTTAATTTAAGAAACTTAAATTAGTTAAGCTTGTTGGTAGTGGTCGGTGTACGCATTCGTGCTAAACTTTATTTGAGTGTTCTTAACATACACCGGAAATAAATTTTAGATTTGACTTCGCAACGGGTTGACTGCGGAGGATACAATCATTTGATTTTTTCCTTTCTTTTTTTTTTGCTAATTGTCCTTGCGGCATACATTGGTCCTTCGAGCCGGATTGTAAAAGATTTTTTAAATAATCGCTTAGTACTAAAAACAATCATTTAAAGTGAATTAGACAAAAATATACGAGTACGTGTGCGTAGTTTTATTAATAAAACTGAAAGACAATCGTGTTTGTGTCGTGTGAGAGACATTAATAGTTCGTTCGGTCGATTAACATTATTCTGAAAGTATCTGGCGCTGAGGAAGTTCGCGCATCGTGGGAGCAACGCATTACAACAGGTGTGTGGCATTTATTAAATTTTGTTTCATTTTAGAACATATTCTTACGTAACAAAATTGTGTTTTGTGGGTTCTTCGAATATAATATTATCAAACATTTGTCTTCAATATGAGTAAGAGCAAACTTCCGGGCTTAATAGATGCGGTTTAAACCATATCCCAAGACATAGAAGCAGATTATAATGCTTACACTAAGTTAGAAATTGCAAAAAAATCTGTGCACATGAATGAAGCGCGTTTAGGTAATTTAGAAAGATCGTTTGAAGAGGCTAGAGCCCATCATCAAAAAATTGTTGAAGCTCCTACTGAAGAAGCAAAAGTGAAATATATGGTGGCACTTACGTTCCACAAATTAAAAGAAGTTTTTTTTCAATTATTCTTCCGATTTAAAAGAAAAATTATCAATAAACGAAAGCCAAGTTTGTCTTAACAAATCTTTGAGTGGTTCAAGCACACCGTTGGTAGAACTTAAGCTCCCTCCAATTAAAATCCCTACCTTTGATGGCTCACTTAAAATGTGGCCAGAATTCAAGGGACTGTTCGAAGCTATGGTAAATAAAAATGTTTCAATATCCGACGCTCATAAATTACAGTATTTAAAAGGCAATTTAACCGGTGAGGCGGCTCGAATCCTTAGAAATACAGACACAAACTTTGAATCTGCATGGGCTTTGTTAGTGAAAAGGTTTCAGAACATAAGGTTATTGAAAGATAACCAGTTCAAACTTCTCTTTGACCAACCTAAACTGACCCTGGAGTCATCAGATGATCTGAAACTATTATTAGACACGACGAACGAGGCGAAACAATCCTTAAGAAATCTTGGCGTAGCTGTAGATGCGTGGGAAGATGTTCTCATCTTCCATACTGTGCCAGAAACTTCCACTTACAACTCGTGGTCTTTAGGAACTTAAAACTATGCCAAAAAATGCATCATACATCGATTTATAAGTTTTTCTTACTTTGAATTTATTTAAAAAAAATGTCATATATTTTACGTATAAATATTTCTTTACTTAATTAAAATTAAATTTATGTGATTCGAAAACAAAAAAAATATATTTGACCACTTAAACCACGATTTCTGCCCACTGTGCTCCGGACAACAAGCGCAACCGCACACCTCCGCCGTTGCCACGGCCAAATTGGTCGAATTTTACTATGAACTGCTGCCCCATGTACCATATTCTCCAGATTTGGCTCCGTGTGACTTTTTTGTCTGCAAACTTAAAACAATCGATCGCCGGGCAGAAATTTGAGTCGAATGAGGAAGCTTAATTTGCTGACTTTGAGAAAACTTATTTTTTGGATGGGTTAAAGAAGTTGCAGCATCGCTGGATCAAGTGTATCGAGTTAAAAGGAGACTATGTTGAGAAATAAATCGCCACTTTTCCAAATTTTTTTTTTCTTTTGTAGGCTAAGTACTTATAGGACTGCCCTCGTATTTACGTTGAGTCGGCAGATATTCTTAAGTTTATTTGTTATACTTTACAGTTTTTTGGTTATTAATATAATAATATTAATATAATAATATTAATATAATAATATTAATATAATAATATTAATATAATAATATTAATATTAATATAATAATGTTAATATTAATATTAATATAATAATGTTAATATTAAAATAATAATATTAATATAATAATATTAATATAATAATATTAATATTAATATACACAAACCTAAAATATATAATATAATATTAATATTAATATTATAATATTAATATTAATATTAATATTAATATTAATATTAATATTAATATTAATATTAATATTAATATTAATATTAATATAAATATAATATTATATTAATATTAATATTAATATTAATATTAATATTAATAATAATATTGCATCATTCTTTACTGCACTTGAACGATGCAGCTAAAATGCAATGCATGCAACAGAATCTACTTCGACTCCGCATCCAATAAAAACAGCTTCTTTTTCCGCGGACAACTCCAAATCAGTAACATTAGAACAATCTGCACCCTCAACAGGAGTTGCTTCAGCAAATAACGCGTTTCTAGCCGAAAACAACCAAGCACCCGTTCTTCTGGCTACGGCCCTTATTAAGGTTTTGACACCTGCTGGCCAACCGTTGCTGTTGCGAGCTTTACTAGATCCTGGGTCTCAAGCTTCCTTTATCACTGAGTCTGCAGCTCAACTTCTTAATTTGAAAAAAGAAAGAAACTGCTTTAACATTATAGGGGTTTGAGAAACTACCACAAGCATCTCAAAGTGGAAAGTAAGTTTTACGGTTTTATCAAACGTAAACGCAAACTTTAGTCTTCAACTTAATGCTTTGGTCCTTCCCACACTGACAGCTGTCCTTCCTACACAAAAGATACCCAATGCAAATTGGAATCATCTCAAAAACAGAGCTTGCTGATCCCCGGTTCCACATACCCAATAAAATCGACGTTTTATTGGGCAGTGATGCTTATCCATCAAATATCCTTGAAGGCATAATAAAAGGAGAACCGGGCACACCTATGGCACAAAGGACGGAACTAGGATGGGTGCTTTCTGGAGGTGTTTCATCCAACAGCCAATCACGAATAACATCCCTTCATACTAAAACAGAGCCTCATACCTTAGATTCCCTGATAAGTAGATTTTGGGAACATGAAGAGGTTTAGAGACGAAATTTCCTATCACCGGAGGAAGAAAAATGTGAAACACATTATTGCAGAACGCATCAACGACAACTCAACGGGTCGTCCAACTTCCGTTCAAAGAAGGAAAGTATCCCTCGATTGGTTTGTCTCAGAGATCAGCTCTTGTAAGATTCCTTCAATTGGAAAGGAAATTCCAAACAAATCCGTTATTTAACGAAAATTACAGAAAAGTTTTCAACGAATACAAAGAGCTTGGACACATGACTGAGGTACAACTTAATGATTTGAATTCACCCCACTATTTCCTACCTCACCACGCAGTGTTAAAGGCATCGAGTTCAACAACAAAACTCCGAATTGTGTTTGACGCGTCCTGCAAAACATCTGACGGGACGTCGCTCACCCACCATCTTTTTGTTGGCCCTAGATTAAAAGACGATATTTTCGACCATGTCGCACGATTCAGGAAATATAAAATTGCATTTACAGCGGACATAAACAAAATGTACCATTCGTACGCTTCAACAACTGGCAACTGATGAACGGAATGACTTCCCACTTGCATCAAATATAGCCATGCGAAATTTCTACGTGGATGACGTAATTCATGGAGCAGACTCCGTAACAGAAGCCTTGGAGATGCAGACTCAACTCATAAGGATGTTGAAGAAAGGAAGATTTCCCTTACGAAAATGGGCAAGCAACTGCGAGAAGCTACTTATGGCAGTTCCCGGAGGAGGATAGAGAGGTTCAAATTCCACTCTCATTTGATGAAAAAAATGCGATTAAAGCACTTGGCATCCAGTGGCACCCTGCAAAGGATATCTTCACCTTCAAAATCTCACTTCCCGAAAATAAAGGTATTACAAAGCGGACTATCCTCTCAGACCTGGCACGCCTTTACGATCCAATGGGTTGGATAGCACCGTGCGTCATCATTGAAAAAATAATAATGCAAGATATTTGGAAGGAGAAGCAGACATGGGATTCTGAACTCCCAGCAACAATAATCTCTGCGTGGCAAAGGTTGAAAGCTGAGCTAAGTCTTTTACAGGCCATCGAGATTCGTCGATGGATCAATGTTACCACCGCTTCAAAGATTGAAGTCCACGGATTCTGCGATGCGTCTGAAAATGCATATGCGGCAGCAATATACCTTAGGGTTACCACCGGTAATGAAACTTTTACAAATCTCGTCATGTCAAAGACTAGAGTAGCACCTCTAAAAAGTAAATCCTTAGCTCGTTTGGAGCTTTGTGGAGCTGTGGATACGATGGAACTCCAATCGGCAAAAATGTTTAAGTGGTGTGATTCCCAAATCACACTTGCTTGGATTCGAAGCGCACCATACATTAGAACGACTTTCGTTGCCAACAGAGTGGCAGAAATACAGGAACTTACTGACTCTGGGTGTTGGAACTACGTTCCATCTAAAGACAACCCCGCAGATGTTGCATCGAGAGGAGCCCACCCGAGTGATCTAACTCAGAACCGTCAATGGTGGTATGGGCCTGAATTTTTACAATCATTTGATGCACACCTTCATAAATCTATTAAAATAAAAGCCACGGATCTTGAAACCAAAGGTTCGGACAATTCAAAACCTAAAAGTAAGTTGATCACATCTGGGTACCCCATAGCTAACATTTTTAAGCTCTGCGTTCACTTCACTACATTTGAATCAAATCAACTTCTATTCAACCGTTTTTCATCACTTAACCGATTATTTCGAGCTGCAGCGTACTGGCGTTGGTACTTAACTAATTTGAGATTCAAAGCAAAAAAATTACCCACCCATATATCTGGACCACTCTCAGTCGATGAGATATCCTCTGCTCGTTTGCGTTTGATTGTTCTTGTACAACAAGTGTATTTTAGTGAAGAAGTTCAGAAGTTAAGCAATGATAAAACGGTTTCTAAAAGAAGTAAACTAGCAAAACTTTCACCATTTATGGACGAAAAGGGTATTCTAAGAGTTGGAGGTCGATTAGAGAACGCTGAGCTACCTTATGGACAAAAGCATCCAATTATACTGCCTTCAAGTAACTTTCTTACATCGCTAATTGTTCATGACACACATATGAAAACTCTACATGGCGGTCAACAATTAATGATGGTTACACTTCGGTCCGAGTACTGGATTTTTCAGTTGAAATCTACTGTAAAACAGTGCATCCACAGATGTTTAAGATGCTACAGACTCAATGCAACAGAGATGCAGCAAAAGATGGGAGATCTGCCACCTTTACGAGTAAATCAAGCTCGACCTTTTCGAGTATTGGATTTTTCAGTTGAAATCTACTGTAAAACAGTGCATCCACAGATGTTTAAGATGCTACAGATTCAATGCAACAGAGATGCAGCAAAAGATGGGAGATCTGCCACCTTTACGAGTAAATCAAGCTCGACCTTTTCAGACATCTGGAGTTGACTATGCTGGCCCTGTGCAACTTAAAGCTTGAAACGGTAGATGTAGCAAAATTACCAAAGCGTACATAGCGATTTTTATTTGTTTTTGCACGAAAGCAGTTCACCTCGAGCTAGTAAGCGATTACACTACATCTGCCTTTCTTGCAGCGTTTAAACGTTTTACAGCTCGCCGTGGAATTTGTTCAAATTTATACAGTGACTGTGGGACGAATTTCAAAGGCGCTGCAAACGTTTTAGAGGCTGAAATAACGTACATGTAAAAGCAGTGGGCAGACGAGATCTGAAAGCAGTTGCAAGCCAATGAAACAAAATGGCATTTCAATCCTCCTGCAGCTCCGCATTTCGGCGGGCTCTGGGAGGCAGGTGTGAAGTCCATGAAGCCCACCTAAAGCGTGTCATCGGTCATTACACCCTGACTTTCGAGGAATATGCAACCATACTCGCTCAAGTCGAAGCTTGTATGAACTCCCGTCCACTTTGTCCTGTAACTGAAGATCCCGACGATCTCTCTATCTTGACACCAGGACACTTTTTAATTGGAGCAGCATTAAATACTGCACCGGAAAAAGACCTTACAACAAGTAAAGAGTCCCATTTGGATAAATGGCAGCTTTTGCAAAAAATTCACCAAGATATTTGGAAAAGGTGGAAGTCTGAATACTTGGTTCAACTACAAAAGCGTTCAAAATGGCTCACACCAAACAATGAACCTAAATTTGGACATTTAGTGCTCTTTCCTGATGAGCAGACGCCCCCAACTATTTGGCGAATTGGCAGAATCACGGAAACAGCTGATGGCAAAATTCGTGTCGTAACAGTCAAGACTGCAACCAGCTCATTTAAACGCCCTGTAACAAAACTTAGCTTCCTACCAATGCTAAACGATTCAAGCACACCATCCACACACACACACATTAAAAATCAATTATAAATTAATCCTACCACCACTATATAATTTTAATTCAATTAATAAATATCATAATAAATCTATAACCATAATAATCTATTATTGCCACACACCATTCACCATACCTACCTATTTTCTTATTTCATGTACCTACACACCTGTTACCCGACGAGGATCTATCACCCCATAAACAACCTGCGAAGTCATCATTTGGGAACTTTCCTGCGGCCCGCCTGGATGTTGCAGCGCAACATGCAGTCAAGTTGAAATAGTTACATTTTATTCTGATATCCGTTGGAATTGGCATTCGAACGAAGTCAAATATTCAAAACCGACGGCAAAACAAAAGTCCGACTTCATACATGAATTTTTTTATCATCGATTTACCTACCATCATCATCATCATCGGCTCGACAACCGGGTTCCGGTCCTGGCCTCTTTCAACAAGTCTCTCCACCTATCCCGGTCTCTAGCCGACGCCATCCAGTTGCGCACCTACCGCATAGCCAAAATTGGGAGATCATGAGAGATGAAAGCCATCGACACTCATAAAATTGACAATAGTAGGTGTCAACTCCGAAAATGGGCTTCGACGTTTGAACTTTGTCTTCTCCCACCATGCGATGTTTTTTTTTGTATGTATGCTAGCAACGATTGATGGTCCACCAAGTAGATGACGTTGGATATCAGCAAAAATGAAGACGAGAGGAGCGGGAAGTTAATATTTTGTACAGGTGAGGAATCCCTCTATAGGGCATTGATCTCTATAGCTGTACCAACGGACATCCCAGTTGTTTTGTATGCAGAGGTTTCATCATAAGAATAATGATTATGAAATTTTAATTAGCATTTTGAATTCGTGTTATTAAGACAAAAACTTAAGCAAGATAAAACAAATTTGTTAATCCTTTTGAAAGGAAAACCTTCGTCTTTTTAATTTAAGAAACTTAAATTAGTTAAGCTTGTTGGTGGTGGTCGGTGTACGCATTCGTGCTAATTTTAATTTGAGTGTTCTTAACATACATCGGAAATAAATTTTAGATTTGACTTCGCAACGGGTTGACTGCGGAGGATACAATCATTTGATTTTTTCCTTTCTTTTTTTTGCTAATTGTCCTTGTGGCATACACTATCCTAACCTAACATAACATGTTGTTTTTATTTAGTGCGGTTAGCAATTTTGCTTGCACTTATTTTCTGTCCCCAACAAAAAAACCGTATGCTCTATTTATGTTGTTCTCATTAATTGTTCCGTTACATTAAAAATTTGAATGATGGAAATGACAAAATTGAAATTGAAAAGAAGTTTTGTATCCAATTTAAGTCAATGTTTTGAAAAATTTGCTCTCCTACATTAACAGGGAGAAAAACAACATTTTTTATCATTTATTTTAAAATTGAAATAACACATACCTATTTGATAAATTAAACGTTATACATATATTGATAGGTACTTAAATAAAGTTACAAATAAAAAAAAATTATAAAAAAAATCAACTGGTTCAAAAGTTATGGATTTTTGACCACTTAAACCACGATTTCTGCCCACTGTGCGAAGTGAGCAAACAAGCACCCATCGCGCCGACAGCTTTCTCATGCCCAAAATTTCATGGAGGATATGATCCACGCCGGTCATATGCCTACTGCTTCAGCTATCTCGCGCACCTTCAATCGGCGGTCTGTCAAAACGAGATCATGGATTTTTGACACGTTATCCGCCATGACAGCCATTTTCGGGTCACCTGGGGGTGGCTCATAAAAAATCGATGTACGTTGAAACTCGTTATACCAATTTTTGACGGTCGCCATCGAAGGAGAAGAGCCACCGTACACAGCATCGAAGCGTTCTTTGATTTCTCTGCGCGATTTTCCTTCCAAAAACAAGAATCGAATCAACGAACGATATTTCTTTTTCCATTTTTCTAAAATTTACCGACAAGCTGGCTTGCACACGTGGTCTAAACAAAACTAAGAGTCCGATTCGGATGAAATTTTGCCAGTAGCCGTCCAAGAAAATGTACTAGACGATAGTAAATCTCTATTACGATATTTGCACCATCGGGCGGTGAGTCTAAGTACTTATCGAACCGCCCTCGTATTTAAAATTGATGTTCTCACGATGGGTTTGGTTCTTGTCGGCTGGCAATTGGTGATTTTGTGTGTGTGTGTTTTTTTTATAAGACCCTACGTTGTGGGCTTCAATTAATTAAAAGGTCAGTTATGACTTTATTCTTTATTTTTATTATTCTGAAAATCGTTATAAACTGAAAACTTAAATCTAACTTAAAAACTAAATCATTAAATGTGTTGTAGGTTGCAGCTCGTGTAAAATATCACATTTCATCAAGTCATCCTCTGTGGCATACTACTTGACTAATTCATATGTGCTATGTTTTAGCATAGCATATTAATTTCGACGACGACTGTGGGAATGAGAGTGACGAAGACACGAATAACAAAATCGGGTTAACTTAAATAGGCAGTTTTAGAAAAATTAAAAAAAAATCATTTAAATGTAATCGAAAAGTATTAGAAGTAAAACAAATTTCATCCACTCATTTGTTAATTTTTTTTAATATTATAATATAATTTTTAATATACATATATTCACAATTTAGTAGATGTTAAATTTTTATTTTTTGATTTTAGACATTTATAATTCATCATTATCAAATATGTGAAATTTCTGAGGGTATTTATATTTACATATGTACATGTACATCCAAAAAATTAAAAAAATATATATTTGAATTAAATTAAAATTTCAATCTATTACCAAAATTTAAAATTTTAAAAACTAAAATGGTTTGTAAAAGATTTTATTCGATGAATTTGATGCTTAAGTGCAAAAACGTTTCATTTGCATTCCTTTTAGTAAGCATTTAAATCTATAAATACAGTTTCATAGGATTATGGCACAGGCTTCAATGGCAAGAGGCTGCTTCCTACGCATTACTGGAGGAAACGAAAACATAATTCACTTTCTTGTTTCTTAACCCATATTGAAAGAAATTAGGCAATATCATGATGGACTCGATTTATTGATAATTGATTTGAGGATGTAAAATGAATACAAACGATAATAAAAATTGCTTCCTATTGCCACTCTGCACTCAACTATAGAACAAGATACTTGAATTTTTTAATATTTGTAAGGACACTCCTGTGCAAAGCTACTACATATTTTGTTATTTAGTGTTGTAGTCTCCATATTGTGTGTTTAGTATTTAATAAATATATAACAAGTTAAATGAAAATGTTTGTACATATATGTATATAATTAAGATTTATTTATTTTTTAAATTATAACAACATTTATTTTGTATGAGTGACGAGTTTCGGATTTTATATATCCATCATTGGGCTTAATTTTTATTTTTATAACTTCAGGTGTTGTTTGGCTAACTTAACTTCGTATGTGGTTGTGGTATTGCTGTTTGTTGATCGTGGTTTTGTTGAAGGTTTATTTGTCTCATTTTAGTTTGGATGCCTGTTTTGGTATATGATAGCAGTGTTGTAAAGTGTTTTTGTTAATTTTTCATTGAGTATATTGTCTTGTTCAGTCTTGTATCATTTATATATTTCGTATTCTTCTAGTGCGTCTAGTCTTGTTCCTTTTTTGCAAAAATGAAGTTGTGTTAGGTTCGTCTCAAAGTCAGTGTAATTGTGAATTTTGTCTATCAAGTGCTATGCGAATGTAGATTTAGTGTTTTGTTTCGGTCTATGTTCTGCAAATATGTCGTAGAATGTTCTACCTGTCTGTCCTATGTTAAAACTGTCACAACCATCGCAATTTATTTTGTATACACCAGAAGAGGATTTTGAATCGTTTATTCGGCCCTAGCGAGGTATCCGTTCGGAGCGGAAAATTCTCCGATTTTGTACGATTCGGAGGATTTTTGCTTCGAAGTATTCTTCCGAACAGCTGTTCGGAATTTTTCTCCGACATTATTTTAACGCACCCGGCGAACTGCGTTGAAGTGCGATCAAGTGCTTTATTTGTGAAATTTCTGACAGCTAAATGCTATTGTTTTTCCGATTTCGTCCGACACAAATTTTTCGCGGAACAAATTGCGCCAACGCATTTGTGTATTATTTTTCTTTCCGATAGGATACCTCGAAAGCAATTTGAGCCTCCGACAAAGTACGCGTTGCGGACAATTTTCCTCTCCGAACGGATACCTCGCTAGGGCCGAATGAAAATATTCAAATGCGTTGGCGTAATTTGTTATGCGAAGAATTTGTGTCGGACGAAATCGGAAAAACAATTGCATTAAGCTGTCAGAAGTTTTACAAATAAAGCACTTGATCGCACTTCAACGCAGTTCGCCGCTATTCGGAAGAATACTTCGAAGCAAAAATCCTCCGAATCGTACGAAATTGGAGAATTTTCCGCTCCGAACGGACACCTCGCTAAAGCCGATTGTTTTGTTTTGAAGCATATTTGAATGTTGTTTTAAGTTTTGAATGAAATATTAATGTTTATTTTCTTTAACTCGTTTTGTAAAATATGTGGAAGTAAATTGGTGTAATCCATCGAGATGTATTTTTTGTGGTTTCACCTGTGGGTTTTTTATTTTTGTTTTTAATTGTCTTTTTGTTTATTAGTTTATCTATTAATTCTGGTGTATATCCGTTTGAGGTTGCAATTTGTTTGATTATTTTTATTTCTTCCGACTATTAAATATACCGATGACTAAAAAAGACTACGATGAAGAAATAAACTCACAACATCCAAAAATCAGGTTCACGATGGAAAAAGAAAAGGACAATTCCATTGCATTTTTGGATGTAAAAGTGACAAGGCGAATGGATGGAACTTTGGGGCACACAGTCTATCGCAAAGAAACACACACAAACAGATACTTACATGCTACTTCCCACCACCACCCGGCAAATTTAAGATCTGTTGTCTCGACACTATTTCACTATTTCTGAGAGCTAATGGCTATTCAAAAAAGCAAATGACTTAAAAGCCAGTTGTGTCACAGAAAAGGGACGCGAGCATTTCAGACAAAAAAGCTTTCTTACCATACGTCAAGGGTGTGACGGATAGAGTTGTAAGGTGCTAAAAAGATATGGAATAAAATTCATATTTATACCACCACAAAAGGTAAAAAACTATATTTTGTCATCAATGGATCAATTCCCTCTCGAAACACCGGGCGTATATGGAGTCCCTTGTAGCTGTGGGTCTTCTTATGTTGGACAAACGCAAAGAAGTGTTGCTACTCGTCTGAAAGAGTACATCAGTGCTGTAAGTAAAAAACAGCGGGAAAAGTCGGCAATTTGTGAGCATATCTTTGACAATCTGGACAAACTTCACTGGATTCATTTTGAACAAGCAAAGATTTTAGCTCAGGAAAAGCATTATATCCCACGTTTGGTACGTGAGGCGATTGAAATCAAGTGGCATCAAATTTCAATCGTGACGACAGTTTTAAACTCTCTCGCACGTTGGATCTTATCATCGGTACCACACGGGCACCCCAAATTAAGATTAAAACACCCTGCGATGTAGTGAGCATCGTTTACTCCCAACAACCGGCACCTCAACAACAACAACAACATCAAGAGATAGAACTGTCTACGCACCGCTACAACCTGCGGAGCCAATCTAATTAATAAAATTTCAACAGCAGTTTCCCGGTGACCACACTCAATGCAATTTGATGCGAAACGTTCGGGGTGAGTTATAAATTGCACTCATATTAAACTTCAAATTACGCGGCTAATCCGAAAAATACTTATTGATTAAGACTGAACAACACAATATACCTAATTACAAATTAACAATCAAAGCAAACACACTTTACAACACTGCTATCATTCACCAAAACAGGCAACCAAACTTAAATGAGACAGATAAACCTTCAACAAAACCACGATCAACAAAAAGCAATACCACAACCACATACGAAGTTAGGTTGGGCAAACAACACCTGAAGTCATAAAATTAAGCCCCATGATATGTAGAAAGATATATAAAATACCAAACGCGTCGCTCATAAATAAAAATCAACAGTCTCCGTCTTGCTCTCGTTGAGTAAACATCAACTAGCAACTTTGACAGTGACTTAGAAGTTCAAATAATCAGTGTTCTATCTATACTTTTTTTCCTGAAGTGGTCTCTTTCTATTGCTTTTGCTTTTGCATATTCGATTCGCTAATAAAGCAAAACCACACTTTTTGCACGTGGTGGTCTAGTTTTTTCTCTTTATCTTTCCCCACGATGGGGTCAAAAGCTAAAGGGAATCGATTTGAGGGACTATCTCCTGATGCCCTTCTCTCGAACCCTCCGGCAAAAAAACAAAAAACGATCCCTTTCGAAGCCTTCCCCAGTTTACCAACAAAAACAATCGCCAAAAACCCTAAATTTGTAGTCATAACCCATACTGATGACAAGAAGCCCATCACTTCTGTGAGCATATTCGTTCTGAAAAAAGTCATCGACGAAGTAAGTACTGAATATGAAAACATTACTCAACTACCAGACGGCAGCATCCTTATTTTAGCTAAAAACACCAAAATCGCTGAAAAATTCATGAAAATAACAAATATTGCAAACATGTGTTCAGTAAAGGTTAAATTCCACGATCGCCTCAACGCTTCAGAAGGTATTGTCTATGCTCATTGGTTGAAAAATATTCCAGAAACAGAAATAATTGCCGAAATGCGCTCAAAAAATGTCAGAGGTTTATAAATTCAACAAAAAAATTGAAGACTAATATGTCCCCTCCGGTCTCATGTTTTTCACATTTGACCTCTACCAACCACCTACTACCGTAGAAATAGGATGGTACAAAGCCAAATTCAACGAGTATATTCCAAACCCAATGCTGTGTCGGAACTGCCAGTTGCTTGGCCATACAAAAAAACGCTGTGATAAGCAACAAATCTGTGAAACATGCAATCTTCCTTCACACATGTCAAAAATCTGCACACGTACCATGTGCGCCAATTGTGAAGCAGCTCACCCTTCCTCATCCTTAAATTGTCCAAAATATACTTATACAAAATAAGGAAATACTTACAATAAAAACGAGAAACAAGTGCTCCATGGCAGAAGCCAAGCGCGCATATTATCAGCTTAACCCTGCAAACCAACAACCACATTCAAACACCTACTCCCAGAAAATCCGACAAACCAAAACCAATATAAACTCAAGCTCTTCACCCGATACAGACAAACAAGCCGATTCACTCGGCACTCTCAAACCCAGCACAACCCCATCACTAGCCAACAATAATACCATAGCAAACGTCATCATTCCAAAACCATCCAATCCTCTAAATCAACTCGCTTCCACCTCCTCCAATTCTCTTGGCTCTGAACAAAACCCAAATTCAAGCATTGAAAAGCAAATAAATCCAAAAACAACACAACCAATCATTAACCAAAAACCCAACGAAATGACTCATACAACAACATTACAAAATCAAAAAAACACAAAGACATAACTCCTATAACAAAATTACAAAATCAAAAACTCCATAATTCACCAATCTCCTCACTTACAAACAATTTACTGCAAAACAATTCTTACTTCATGAACATATCCGATGATGAACATGAACCCGCATAACTCCATTAACAATAGCCCAACCCTCAGTCCACGATCCTCTTCGGCCGCCGGATGTGCTTGTTTATCTGATGGCAGATTGACAGGCGCAGCCGGCGATCGTGGGGGATCGTGGCCTCCACCCGTTCAACACAATAACCAAACAACTAAAAAACTTCCGTCAGAATCAAAGTCCCATTCAACAACCTCGAACCCGGGCACAAGTAAACACAGTTTTTTTGTCTCGAGTCAAAAAAACCAGTGCAATTACTGCCAAGTAAAAAACATGACTCTCACTATTCTACAACGGAATATTAAAGGTTTTTTAACAACCTTGATGAGTTAAATGTTGTATTAAAAGAACACAACCCAAGTATAGTTTCTATCCAAGAAACACATGTTCCTTTCGACTCATCGCCTATCGTGCCAAAAACCTATAAAGCCTATTTTACAAATAGCCAGTGTAATACGACTTGTAAGCAAGGCATAGGCCTCCTCGTTAAAAATAACATTCCACACAAATTTTTATCTATAAATTCCAATATACAAACCATCTGCATTGAAGTCCAACTTCAAACCAAATTTACCTACATTAATGTATACATACCTCCCGAACAAACTATACAAACAAACGATTTAAACAATATTATTTCCCAGGTCAACTCTCCAATAATATTTGGTGGCGATGTGAACGCCTGGAGTACACTTTGGGGTTTTCCTATTACTAATAAGAAAGGCCGAATGATTGAAGACTTTATATTGAATTCAAATGTAGTTATTCTTAACGATGGATCTCCTACCCACCTATCGACACATGGTACATTCACTCATGTTAATATAACATGCTGTTCCCCCAAACTCTTCCCCGCAACTTCCTGGAAAACATTATCCGATCTCCATAACAGTGACCATTACCCTATTATAACTACGGTTTCCATTGGCAATTCCTCTGCAAAATATCCCCAATTCTTAAGTTTAAAACCGATCTAGCTGATTGGTCAAAATATCAACTATCAATTGAAAATTACCTGACAGGAAAAGAACAGAGTCCCAATAACAACAAAGAAGCAGCGAACATTCAAAAAGCTATAAGGGCTGCCGCTACCGCATCTATACATCAAGCCAATCCTTCACACTGTCCAAGAATTAAGAGAGTCGTTGCTTGGTGGAATTCAGAGCTCATAGAACTTTGTAAAATAAAAATGTTATCCCTAAAATGATTTCAGAAAAATCCCACACAAACACATCTAATCCATTATAAAAAGTCGAACACCAAATTCAGAAAGGCGCTAAAAGAAAGCAAAGCCAAAAGCTTTGGTGAATTCACTTCACAAATAAACCCCAATTCAACTTCAAAAAAAATATGGCAAGATATTTGCCGTTTAACAGGAAATTCTTCATCGTCTAAAATTCTAAGCATTAAAACGCACAATGATTTAATCACAGACTCAACAGTAATGGCCGATTACTTTGCAAAATCCTGGTCTGAATATTCAAGTGACTCAAATTTTGACAACACTTTCAGAAATAAAAAAAATGAAATTATCAATTACATTCTTAGTCAAATAAATAATCGATTCATCAAGTCATTGGATAAACAAATCACCCTTCTAGAATTCGAATCGTCTTTGAGTAGCGTCAAGGGCAAAACACCTGGAAGAGATAAAATCTCTTATCCTATGATAAACAATCTCCCTCTTGAAGCTAAACTTCGACTAATCCGATTGTACAATAACATCTTAGAAAGTTCGACCATACCTCAAAACTGGAAAACTAGTATCTTGCTTCCAATCCCCAAACCCAAAAAGGACATACATAGATCTTATAGAAAGCTATCGTCCGATTTCACTCATTTTATGCTTATCAAAAATCCTAGAAAAAATCATCGCCAAGCGCATTCTTTGGTTTGCAAATAAAAAAAAATGTATATCCCTCAAGCAGGTTGCTTTTAAACCCAACAAAGGCTGTATAGATGCTCATCTTCATAATAGATAGCTACATTTCAAAAGCCATATCGTCGAGAAACCATGTTACAGTGCTTGCATTAGATTTCGAACGAGCATTCGAAAGAATCGGCAAACATGTCATTCTAAACAAATTAAAGGAATGGGGTATAAGTCTAAAAATCTTCAAATTTATCGAAAAGGACAAAAGGACATACATAGATCTTATAGAAAGCTATCGTCCGATTTCACTCATTTTATGCTTATCAAAAATCCTAGAAAAAATCATCGCCAAGCGCCTTCTTTGGTTTGCAAATAAAAAAAAATGTATATCCCTCAAGCAGGTTGCTTTTAAACCCAACAAAGGCTGTATAGATGCTCATCTCCATATAGATAGCTACATTTCAAAAGCCATATCGTCGAGAAACCATGTTACAGTGCTTGCATTAGATTTCGAACGAGCATTCGAAAGAATCGGCAAACATGTCATTCTAAACAAATTAAAGGAATGGGGTATAAGTCTAAAAATCTTCAAATTTATCGAATCTTTTCTCTCAAATAGGAAATTTTCCG
This sequence comes from Chrysotoxum bicinctum, assembly GCA_911387755.1. Lineage (NCBI taxonomy): Eukaryota > Metazoa > Arthropoda > Insecta > Diptera > Syrphidae > Chrysotoxum > Chrysotoxum bicinctum. Next base: position 145,168,203 of record OU426987.1, on the reverse strand, counting down.
CAAGAGTAAACAATCAATTTTCAAAAATATACACACTGGAGAACGGTATACCTCAGGGGTCTCCCCTCTCCGTAATCCTTTTCACCATAGCTTTCGATGACATAAGCTACATTCTTAACAATCACAAACTCTTAGATCATTGTCTGTATGCTGACGGTGTCTATATCCTAAGCAAAATGTCTGATTTAACTAAATGTAAAAATCTTCTTTCAAATGCTGTTAAAGATATTTTAACATGGTCTTGTAAATCCGGCGCTAAATTATCACTAATCAAATGTAAATTACTTCACATCTGCCGAAAAATTAAATGTAGGTACCAATGTAAATTTATCTATAAATAATGTTACGATTACAAATATCAAATATCAAATATTACTAAAATGTTAATACTAAGTAAAATCGACTTTGGAATATATATATATGGCAGGTGCCCAAAATCTACCCTCAACATAATCAAACCACTTTATCATCTTGCAGTAAGAAAATGCCTCAACGCTTTTCCAACGACACCTATAAAAAATATTCTTGCCGAAGCCGGACTCCCATCTATAGAACATCGAATAGACGAGCTTACCCTAAAACTTACTCTGAAGTTAGTTTTTTCTAACAATTCGGTTATTGACGGTGACATCGTATGCGCTTACCGAGCTATCTTCTCCGATATCGCATCACAACTCCGCAGTCAAGGATGGAATTTTCTCACATTTTGCATCAATCTTTACGGCCGAAGCATTTGGCATTCTTCAAGGAATTAGAGCGGCATCAAACCTCAATGGTAAAACCATAATCTGCTCAGACAGCATAGCTGTTTTGAAAGCTACCGCCAACCCAAACAATAATGTCGAACTTATAAGCGAAATAAGAAGCCAACTCTGCAGACTATCAAAAAAAAATAAAATTAATGTGGGTTCCCGGGCATTCTGGAATCTGTGGAAACGAAGAAGCAGATAGAGCAGCTAGCTCAATAAACAAAGCTCCTGTATTCTATTTTAGCATTTTAACAAAAAAGGACTTAGTTAATACTATAAAAAATTCTGAAAGAAAAAAAGGCTTGGCCACACTGCAATAACCCACGAACATCTCCTCAACAATCAACCTCGTCCGTTCTGCACCACCTGCAATGTTCCACTAAATCTAGATCATTTATTAAATAGATGTATATTATCTAAAAACTACCTAAAAGATTTAAACATACTCGAAATACTTAAAAATCCCAGCACTAAAAATATTGAAATAGTAAACGAATTTATATCTTATCTTAAATATAAAATTTGACAGTATTACCTCAGAGCTAATAGTCCTCGCAGCTAGGCTCTATTCTTGTATCTTTATTAGGTTATTTTTAAATACCTGGTATTAAATAATAAATAAATAAATAAAAATCAAAATAAATGTTGTGATAGTTTAAAAAATAAATAAATCTAAATTATATATTCAATTCAATTTATTTATTATGAATGTCCAAGTAAGACTAAGTCTTTTATAGTACTAACAATAAATACAATAATTATGTTAAAATTAAACTCATGTATGTAGTAAGAAATAAGATATGAGGTAGAAGAAGTTTGAAGAAGGAAAGGAGTTAAAGGATTAAGATAGGATTTATAATGTTTCTAAGAAGCGCTTTCAGATAAAGATTCCAGTATTTTATTCGTTAAAGTTTTAAGTTTGGGAACATTTATTTGTTTAATATTTGTTGGCAAAGAATTTCACAACCTAGAAGTGTAGACATAAAACAATCGTGATGAATTAAGATAATGATACGTTGGTATAATAAGGTTAAGAGTTCTACGTGATTGTGAAAATTCGAGTTTTTTAAAAAGATAGTAAGGTTGTTTTAATATATATTTACTTTTGCATAAAAATCAACTTTCTTGCATCTAAAAACCGTGATAATGAGCAGGCTAAGACCAGTAGATTGTTTTGTGAAATGTAGTTATATCTACGAAGGCCATACACATAGCGAACTGCATTGTTAAATGCAACCTGGATTTTGTGTTGCGATACTGAGTCAAACTTACAATACACTGTTTCAGAAAAACATAATAGGGGCAAAATAAGTGTCTTTATAAGTGTCAATCTAGTTTCTTGAGGAGTAAATGACACTGATAGCCATAATTTGCGGAGACCACCATAGATTTGACCAACAACATAATTTATATGATTAATGCGGGATAAATTGCAATTTGAAGCCAAGAGTAGTTATGTATGTTGCTTACAAATGATAGTCTACTATGTGAAAGAGAAATAGGCGAGAGAGTTTTAACATCAAAGTTACTTTTAGAGATTAACATCAGTTGCGTTTTGGGTCCATTTAGCGTAAGCCGGTTTGTAAGGGACTAATCGTGTATAGCTTTTAGATCCTAATTAATCCTACAAACCAAGTCCTCATTAAGGCCAAGTGGTCTCGATAAATAAAACTGTACGTCATCTATATACAGGGTGTCCCACAGTCACCGCCCCAAATGAAAACCATGGATTGCTAAGGTAATTTTAAGTCGAAAAACTTAAGAGATAATTTTCTCGTTTTCGTCCCGTTTTCGAGTTATAACGGTTTTTATTATTTTTGCTCTCTTTTCCCTTAACTGGCTTTATCTTTGCCAAACTACGCCCGATTCGTTAGATTTTTTTTATAAGCAATCAAGATTTTATTACAGTTCTAGTTTGTACCAAAACTTTTTTTCTCTGCGGACAACCGTTTCTTAGCAATTTTGCATCAAACCCAATTTTTTTCGTTTTTAAGTTGTTTTTTCACTTTGATATCATTTTATTCAACAAAAACACGTTAATGAATATTAATTTTTTTCGCTTATTATTAAAGCCCAGTATATTTTCTTAAAAAAAAATATTTTTTTTCCTTAAAAAGAATACTAAATGTAATTAACAAAAAATAAAAAAAAAAACTGAGTGAATTAAAAAAACACTAATTTTTAAATATAATAAACGCAGTGGAAAAACTGGACGATGCAAATAGGGAAGAATACAAAAGGAAGGACAGATTTTGGGTCAGTCCATTTTTGAGCAAAAGAGATTTGCACGATCTTGAAGAACATTTGCTCCAAAACATAATTGAGTAGTCCCACAAGCATGAAAAGTCTGAATGCCCTAATTAATTAAAAAAAAATTATCAAAATACTTAATATCTTCAATGTTTAATTCTTTTAGGCTGGTATTCACCGAGCGCTCATAACTTAAGAAGCTCATAAACCTATTCACCAAGCAATATTAGTGAAGATCTACGAGCGCTCTTAAAAGTTAGGAGTGGTCCCGACCACTCCTAACTTACGAGCGCTCTCTTCGAAAGTTTGTTCGCTTAGACGTGTGCCACGCACGCATTTGACTCGAATCCATGTGAGCAATGCCAAGTAGAAGAGTATCCATTTGCTGTCAAGACCAACATTCCACAACATTTCACAGTTTGGGTATGCCTGAACAAGAGAGAGTGGCTCTCATTTTCGAACTTCGAAAAACACTTGTGAGTGGTTGGTGAAAACCCCAAAGAAATTTCAAGTTAAGAGCCTCGTAAAGTTAAGAGCCGTTTAAGAGCGTTCGGTGAATACCAGCCTTAATGTTAATTTTGGCCTGCAAACAACTAAACAACATTATGTATGTACTTCAACAGACAGTAAATGGTAGAAAAATTACATCTTGGCTTCACAGAACGTAATTTCTATCCGAAGTGAAAACATAACATGAGTTTGTCAATGAAATGAAGGAATGTTACATGAAAATGTGGGAATTGGTGTCAAGACTCGACGTCTTGTGAGAAATTTGTGTCTAGTGAAGTTGGGGTGTCTCGAAACGTCAAAATTTATATCTGCATTTATTTCTTCTACGAAGACAAGAAATAAATAGATAAAATTATGTCTGAAAATAACAAAAATCGAGACATAAGGGGCTCCACAAAAAATATTGGCTACATGACACATTTCTTGCAATCATTTATTTCAAGTGGAAGCTCAGTGTAAAGATGTTGAAAAAACTGCCATTGAAAACAAAATAGATTTTTTTTAAGAACTTTTCGCCAAGATCGGATGGCAAACCCTTACAAGTGGTGGTCAGCAAACACAAAACTGTTTCCCAATTTGACAATATTTGCTGAAATCTACCTCTCGTCTCCTGGTACTAGTGTATTAGTGTGAAGTTATTTGTAGAAGCTGTAATTGATTTCGAATATAGACGTTACACAAATCGTATGCTACCAACGAGTGCTGAAAAAGCTGTTTTTATTCACCACAACTTACCATTAGTAGATTTTAAATACTAAAATAAAAAAATTTAATAAAATTACAAGATTTTTTGTAAGATAATACATCTTTTTTTATTCTCCGAATATCACAAAAATTGGCCGAATACCGAATAGTGGCCGAATATTCGCGGCATCTCTAGTATATATACAAAGGTGTTATTAGCCACCACCATATTTTCCATGATTAAGGCTTTGATTACATTAACACAGCAACTTCGATATCGACATCAACGTTAGACCAAAACCCTAAATTCGCTGTGCAAATGCTACCAACTTTTAAGGCGAAATTTGTCAGTATTATCAACACTCAAATGAAAATGTGACAACCATCTTTTTGTTTCGTCTATTTATTCTGGTTTTGACCATGGAAGAATTACTTAAAACAAATTAATTTTAGTACGATAAATTGCGCAAGTCGTATACATTGACGCAATTCATGTTAATTTTTATCGTATTATATACGGCAAATTCATTTCGCATTTGAAACTTTTTTAATTATATGTTGTCAAAAACGCTGTTCACGTTGTAATCTATTTCACAAGACTTTTGAAGTTGAAGTTTTCGTTGCTGTTAAAGTTGCTATTGAAATTGCTGTGTCAATCTGTTTCTCGCATAAACAAGTACAGCCATATTTATAAACTCATTATAGTGAGTACATAAGGCTATGCAACCCTTATAATGCCTCTAAACGCAAAATCGTGATTTATAAAACTTATGTGACGTTGAATAGAGGCATTATAAGCTAAACGCGTTTGGAGGTGCCTACATAAGGACATTTTAGAACTGAACTGTCACATTCAATGTGACATCACATTGAATTATAAAGATTATCAACAAAATAAAACGCCTTTGACTTGATATTGAAACTAAAACTTTGTGTTATTTTTATTTATTGAAACAGAAATGTTATACTAATATTATTAATTATTATTAGTGTTGTAATTTTTATTTTGCATTATTGAATTTTGTCTTCAAGAACTTGTCTGAGGAGTATTCCAGCTAGGATGAAACGAATAACAATTCGATTTCTAGTATTGTGCTAGAGATAATAACATACTTTATCTGATGAATCAAAGTTAATTGTTCGAATTCTTTTAGCTTTTGGTAGATTCGTTTTTGTTTATTAAATTCGATAGACAGACAAGATGGTTTTTTTTTTGTTTTTTGACAAACAGCTGAGTGTTATGAAGGTTAAATGTAATAGATTCTTACTTTTTGGTACTTTATTTGACACAAGCTCATTATAACTATGCAGGGTAGGCAAATGTTTTATAAATATGAATTTGCATAGTGGATGAATAAGTCCTTATGCATTGCATAACTATTCACGCGTTTAGCGAATTCTAATAAATACGGCTGGTAAAGTATAAAATTAATATACTGAACGCACTAAAACATTTCTCTGTATTAAAAACAAACTATGCAGAGAAGAGAGCTTGGAATTAGAATAAAGATAGAGAAAATGACAGATGGAGAAAAAGATACAAAATTAAAGAAAACAAATTTATTTTTAATTATAGATAGAAAAAGAAAAAATGTAATAAAAATGAGATAAATTAATATATGTAATTAGTTTCAAAAATTAACAATAGAAATATTTGAAAAAATTAAATAATTTATATTTATTAAATACATATTTTGTTTTCTTTATTGAATTTTTTGGATATAAAATAATTGTTAAATTTGTTGTCATTTCTCTGTAGAGATATGCTCAAATGTACTTAATATTAAACAATTACTTGTAATGTTATATCAATGTTTAAATATAGTACCATAATTATAATAGCTTATTACAGAGAATTTTTGCAGGCTCTAGGTCAATAATACAAGATGTTACTGGTTAAGCGACGTTTCGAGCGACGTTAGTGCATACATAGCATATATAGCCTCTACGATGGTGCTGACCAGTCGACATATGCACTGTTAAGCAGAGTGAAATCTTTTTTGGGTAGAGTTGTGGAAACTGATGGTATCCCTCAACACTTCACTCACAAGTTAACCGATTTGTCCAAAAAATGGTGGCTTAATCACCAAATATCTACACCATGCTACGCCCGTTCAAATGGACTCACCGAACGGAATGTGCAAACATCATAAATTCTGTTAAAACGCTACTGGTTGGATGTTACTGACCCGTTCAAAACTCTACTCATCCTACGAAATCTAAAACAAATTACCTATGGAGGTAGAACCTTTGTATATATAAGCTATAGTATTATCATGAATAGAATAGAATAGAATAGACTTTATTTTACAAAATTCATTTATACAATAATTGATTACAGGTCTTATATGACCTGGTATAAAAACCGTCGGTCAGTGGAGAGTAGGATAACATACAAAAAAAGTAGATAGTAAAAAGAGAATATTTTATTATTAAATTTAGCAAAGACAAATCTAGCAATTGCAGTCCCTAGCCTTAAGATGTCGCCACAATCTTTCGTCTTCTTGATAGTACTATAAGTTTTATATACAAAGGTAAAACTTCAGTTTCAAATACTCAGCCCAAAGTAAGCGATAATGCTATGGTAAAAACTGCCCATAAATCAACAATCGGTAATCATACAAACCGAAAATGGTAAAAGATACAGACGAAATACAATTAATTTAAAGAAGATTAATTTAGACAAGATGGATGTAAATCCTCACCGGGTGGTGAAATGTCACTAATAGAAACAGTTCCCAGCGATATATAATATAATATATAATAAACAAAAATAATCTTTATTTACTATTCCTTTAATTACATGCATAATTCTTTTATTAACGAAAACGTCTTCATACTAGGACTTTTTAATATCGACTGGTTATATGAGGCAAACATGTTCGAAAGTATCTGAGATACTTTTACAGAAGGTGTGTTTTTTGTACAGCTTTAATAGGCGACGATAAATAAAACGCATCGGGGCATAAAAAAAACCTTGGCAGCACTGTGCTGTGAATGACATTTTAAAACAAAACAAATCTCATCTCTTTCTCTATCTTCTATCGAACATTTTTGACATTTCCATCCTTCGTCGCTATCTTTTGCCATAGAATAAGAAATACTTCTTGTGTTGTGGGTAAATTCCACCTTCATTGCGTCCCATTGTTGCACCGGGATGGAAAAAGTTGATACGCAGATACGTATACTCTCCTTCCACCGATTGTGAGATATTTTTGATCGGCACTATTGGAAACTAGAGTGCACAACTAGATATTTTGGGCGCAGCTGTCAACGTCAGCTGAATAAAAAAAACAATTTTTTTCTTGTTTTCTTTTATCTGACTTTTGTCGCTTTGGTAGCACAGTTTTAAGCCTCGATAAAAATTATGCCCCGAAAATTCTCGGGGCATCGCTGATGCCCATAGTCGCTTATTTGTTGTTGCATTTAACATGTGAATTGTTTGCCCCAGGCATCGTTTTTTTATCTTCGCCTATTGAAAATGTAAAAAAAAACACACCTAGAGTGACACAAGTGTCGTCCCACTTTTATTTCTTTCTAACAGAAGTAACACTGAACCAGATTCATCGTTGACATACCAACCGTCACAGTGGATTCTATTTTCAATCAACACTCCCATGCAGGCAAATTTGTAGATTTTTCAAATTTAACTAACATTACTAGTTTCTTCATGTGTATGTGAATTAATTTTTTGAACTATCCATTTTTCATTAAGTTAATTGAATTGAATTGTATAAAATGTTTTGGTTTACTGAACAAAATAGATAAAAGAAGGTGTCACACGAATGACAAAGTTTATACTAACACTAATATGAATAAAGCAAGTTCTTAGCTGTACGTTTAACTGAGAACACGTCTTTGCATTATAGAAAGCCAAAGAAATCAATAACTAAGTGCTCGCTATTTACCAAGAAATAGATATTAATCAATTTACTGAAGACATCACGACTACAAATCTTTCAACAACCTTAGTTATAAGGCCGATATAACGAAGGCAGTATCAGCAGCAAGTCCACCAAGACTTAAAACGATTAAAGAAGTGCAAATGCTCACTTTTAGGATAGTATCAAGTCTTAAAGTACAAAACTTGCCCTTGTTTATAAATCTGGGACTAACAAAAGAAAGGTATGGAATTTTAAGAAGATTCTCAATGGGAAACAACGTAAAGTCTGGCGTTACAACGCAATTGACGCTGTAACGGGTGCAAATATGTTTATGGCCTAAATTGTTCTCCTGAAAAATGAAAAACCCTCGCCCATAAGGTTCAAGTATGCAGAGGAAGCTGCAGTTATTATAAGGAGCAGTGTGAATGATATCAATAGTCAAATCGCTGATCTTCAACTTTTTGAATACAAATCTAATGAGGAATTACTTATTGTTGTAAGCCACGAACTATTTTTAACGATGATTGACCGAAAAGTGTTAAATAAAATAACTAACCCTTACATTTCTTCGCAAAGGCATGTCAGAAACTTAAAAAAAAAACTTTTTGCAACAGCAAAACAATCTTTGTTAAATGGTTCTGTTTTTTTCCTACAGTCTCGCTTTGAAATAATCTGCAGTTACTACAAACATCAACACTTGAGTTTTATTTTAAAGTAAAATACTATTTTTAATCTTTTGGATAGTAATGTTTTTTTTAACATTAAATTTAGAAAAATCCTTTAGGGATTTTAACTTAAATTTTATCATATTTATAGCACTAAACCACTTTACATACTTTCTCCTAACTTACACTCTCCCTACTTGCACTCTAGTGTTGAAAAAAATAAAAATTTAAGGTTTTGATACACCTGCACAAGTATTTAAGAAAATTACTGTTCGCTGACTTTTAGGCACCACTGTGACTTCGTTTCACTTTTAGGCTGGTATTCACCGAGCGCTCTTAAACGGCTCTTAACTTGAAATTTCTTTGGGGTATTCACCAACCACTCACGAGTGTTTTTCGAAGTTCAAAAATGAGCCACCCTCTCTTGTTCAGACATACCCAAACTGTGAAATCAAACTGTTTTCGAACTTGAATGACAGCTGGCAGTAAGAATCCTTCGGTCAATTTCGTATTTTGCTTGGGGAGCGTTGCTGGTGACGATAACTGGTTTTGGTTTTGCACTCACCGTCGTTTGTTTAGTTTTCGAATTTTCGAACATACTATCGAAGAGAGCGCTCGTAAGTTTAGGAGTGCTCGGGACCACTCCTAACTTTTAAGAGCGCTCGTAGATCTTTGCTAATATTGCTTGGTGAATAGGTTGATGAGCTTCTTAAGTTATGAGCGCTCGGTGAATACCAGCCTTAGACAATCTGCTTTAACTTCAGTTATACTTTTGACATTTTTTTAGGTAAGATATTAAGTCCATTTCCTATGGCACGCAAGTCGTATTTCGGCAGAAGATTCTGAATAGCCTTGGAAATTTCCTTCAAGCAGAAAAAAATATCTCTACTCCTTGAAGAGCTATGATTTTTGCACTTATACCATATATATCATATATTCCGATTTTTCGAGATTTACACCACTTTTTCCACACAGACAAATTGTCTAATTTATATACAAATAAGACATTGTTGAAATAAACCATTAAACCTTTGTTAAAAATTCTTTCTGAATTTGTAATTTGTTTATTTTCAGAAAACAATTTTTGAAAATAATACTCAGTTTTCCAATGAAACCTGTGATTTATTTTTCTTTTTTGCTAATACTATTTTTTTATGATCATACCTATGTATGTTTTAATTTTCCTAAAAAGGAAGGATTTCCTTTTTGTTTCAAATCTACTCCGGAAATCTTGCATTTGCTCCACTGTTTGTTCAAATTTGTTCCGAAATTTCATGACTGAGGTTCGAACCCTGCCGAGAACTTTCAAATTTGCTGTCACAGAAAATAGTGTTGCCAATTTAAAGTTGCCCGCCTCTAAAAAAACACCTTTTATTATTTGTATGTGAGGAACACCTCAAGCAATGAATACATACATTACGTGTTGTATTAAATTTGTTTTTTGGAAATACTAAGAAAAGTTAATTTTTCCTCCCAAAGAATAATAAAAATTATAATTTTTTAAAATATTTTATTAATCATACATATTTTAATTTTCATTTCCATATTCCCCATGTTCCTATTTGAACATAAATACACTAGACTTCATATTAAGAGTGTTTTCATGAATTACTCAACTTTCCAAAAAAATTATTCTAAGTAGCTAGGTACGCAAAAGAGTTTGCCAATCAGTATTTTTTGTTATTTTTAAATTCTTTATGGCCAATGTATGAAATAGCACTAATGAAAACCAATTCTTATATTATATGTTTATAGTGGAGTTGGTAGGTATAATAAGAATAAGGATAAATATGGTTCAAAAAACCAGATCTGCTAAATTAAAGCAAAAATAAATTTGCACATGGAAGTCCTCTACCTATTCTTATAATCGTTTTTTGACATATGGATTAGGATATAATAAAGTTAATTTTCATTCGATTGTTTTGGCAGACGTAGTATGTACATATTTCGTTTATATGTGCATACATACTTATGTACCTAAGTGAATTTTTGATAAGCATTTAAAAATAACACCAAATAAAAATTAGATACATACTAATTAATGAATGATGATAGCATACTCTTTTAATAACGCATATGTACATATGTATGTATAAATGAAATTAACGATGGGCTTGTATAAAAAATAGCCGATGCTTTATGAGACATACTCGTATTTTAATAAATTTATAATTCATCAATATTTTCTAGTGAATAATATTTTATAGAATATTTAATTTATCATATTGTTATACAAAAATAATCAGTCAATTATTTTGGCAGTGATAATTTACTGTGTACATAACATTCAATAATCTTCTTACTTTAAACTCCCTCGAGTAGATATTCCAAATATTCTTTATTATTGCTTAGTTTAGATCAATAAATTGATTGTTTTGGTCATACATTTTACACCACAAACAAATGTGCCGTTTGTTTTGAAAGTGATGTAAGTTTTTCTTTTTTTTTCAAGTTAGTGATAACATAAACTTCAATTTAACGGTATATCTTCAAATAAACATGTGATATTTATTAGTTGCATTTGTTTGTAAATGAAGACTTCAATCGTATTTAATGCGTTTCTCATATTATACCACTTTCGAAATATTACGCTCAAACATCGAAAACTGTCTACATAAAACATTTCAAAGCTTTAGTTATTTTTTTTTGTATAAAATTGCCAATAATGTACACATATTAAACATTTTATTTATTCTTTGATACATCTAGAATACAACATTTAAATACACACCATGATCCATTTGGTATATTGTAAAAAAAATGTTATTTTCTTGGTTTTTATATTTTGTTAATAGTTACAATACAAAAATAATAATATTTATCATTTATTTATTATATTCTAACAGTTAAGAAAATTGCACTTTTTCACAGCCACACATTTCAAGGCCTGTTATTTAATTTGCTTTTGGTTTAAATTGTATTTGATTGATTCTTATCGTGACATATACGTATGTAGTCTTATGCTAAACTCAAAACAATAGAAAGTAAATATAATAATTGTTAAAATAAATTATTGGTACATTCAATGTAAAGAACTACTCGAACTCACCTTTTCATTTACAATAAATAATTTTAGTTCTTGTTCTGAAAGAAAGAAAAACGCTTTTGGATTTGATTTAATAATCGTTCGCGATTATACGTTCACACGTATCGAATGATTGTTAAGTTTTACCAATGCGAAAGGATATTATATTTAAAGTATGAAAACTGGTCGGATTGGATCTAGAAAAATTACCGCTAATTTTATTATTATATTGAAATTTCCCAAAGATAGAAACACTGTCTTGAATGAACTTCAGAGGAATTTAAAACATAATTCACATCTTTTTTACTTTGTGAAATTTATTTTGTCAGGACAACACAAAAAGTAGTTATCCCATTCATCAGATTTATTATGTTTTTCATAAGATTTAATGTGGCTTTAAAATGTATTTATGTTATTGGTAAATATTTCAAAAAGGTTTTAAAGGCTAAAATCCAGGCACTATATCTATAAGGGATTATTTGTATTATTCTGTTCATCTCACATTATTTTAAATTTAAAACTTGCCATAATGACCAACATATATCAATTTTTATTATTTGTCATAGAATGTGTATTTACCTAGTTTGAATTTTCTCATATTCCCCTATTTCTTTCGTTTATAAATTTAGAAATCAAATGCAAATACATTATGGGTAAACCAGTTTTAATTGGCTTCGGAATGAAGATAGAACACAAGTTTAACATAAACAAACTTCTTTGGTCCTTTATGTCCAGTGTTTTTGGTCAAAGTATGAAAAAAAATATTTATTTTTTATCATGGAGTTCATTCGGTACTATATAGTATTATTTGAAATCATAATTTTCAAATTAATATAAATATTTATATCAAAAACATCTACATAAAAATATAATTAACGGGGTCACAATTTAAATACACATACATACATACACAAACAAACATACATATACATACATACACATACATACATACACAAACAAACATACATATACATACATACACATTCATACATACACATACATACATTGAAATTCGTTAGTATATCTTACTTTCATCTGAATTAAAAAAAAAAACTTACCTTAACCTATATTTCATTGTTCATTGCCACCTTTTGTAGTAGCTAGTAGTACTAAGAATTATTTGTCTCATTTTATAAACAAATAAGCTGTTTCTGCTTCCAAAATAAAGATTTTGATAAAAATAGCTTTAATATATGTACCAGGTTGTTCAATAAGTTTTGTCGTTCGATAACAGAAGGCGTTGCTACTAGCCCAAATTTTTTTTGTTTTGTTGGTACACTCTTCATATTAACGTATGTGAAGTTTCATTTCAATCTGTCAATTCATTCTTTGTTTAGAAGCCATTTAGTGTCGCCGTGTCAAAGTATTTGTTTACGATGGAAAAAATTGAATATCGTTCAGTGATAAAATTCTTATTTTTGGAAGGTGTAGCACCAAAAGAAATTCACGAACGAATGTTGAAAGTGTATAATGATTGTTCACCTTCAATGAGAACAGTAGAAAGATGGGTTGCTGAATTTAAACGTGGTCGTACAAGCCTTGAAGACGATCCACGTGAAGGACGTCCAAAAAGCGCATCAACACCAGAAATCATAGCCAAAATACAGGATATGGTTTTGGAAGATCGTCGATTGACTGAGAGAGATTTAGTAGAGGCTCTACACATCTCATTAGGCAGTGTGAGCCATATTTTAAGTGAAATTTTGGGCTTTAGAAAGCTGTGTGCACAATGGGTGCCGCATTCGCTAACGATGGAACAAAAACACATTCGAATGCGACTTTCTCAGCAACATTTGGAGCGTTTTAAAAAGGATAAAGTGGATTTTGTGCGTCGATTCATCACTATGGATGAGACTTGGGTCTATCACCATGATCCCGAATCAAAACAAGGGGCTAAAAAGTGGTGTGAACCTGGTTGTTCGGCTTCGAAACGAGTTCGTGTCCGGAAATCGGCCAAAAAGGTTATGGCATCAGTTTTTTGGGATGCGAAAGGAATTTTGTTTGTGGATTACTTGCAAACTGGTAAAACAATTAATTCTGAATATTATTGCATCCTTTTGGACCAGTTGAAGGAAAATATTCGTGAAAAAAGACCCGGTTTGCAGAAGAAAAAAATCCTTTTTCATCAGAACAATGCACCGTGTCACATTAAAAGTAATATAAAATATCTAGGCATTATTAGTGACGATAAATAAATTTTTAATAGAATAGAAGCAATGTTTGTAAAAAAGTGGGACCAAAAACCAAGATTCAATACTGAAATTCCAAAAATTTTTTCGAAATTATGTTACACAAAACTTTTAAAATGTGCTTAAAATGTTCTGAAAATATCTAAGGAAAAATATTAATATTAGCTGGTTTTTTTTTGCAAGTCCATATAGAATTGTAGAAAAAAAAGACATCGGAACTTTTTCGCAAAAGTCAACACAAGACTAGCATCAACCAGAATCTAGAAACGTAACTTTTGGTTTTGATAATATCATTTTGGCATCACCGTTTTTATCACGACTTACAGCCCGATTCTCCCCCTTGTGAGGAGTCACAAGCTCTTATGACTATTCCTTGTGAGGATTGTTGTGATTTGATAACATTTTGGTATTCTACCCCTAATCGTCACAAGCAAACTCAAAACGAAACTCACCACAACATGGTGAGATTTTTAAGTGTCATTATTTGAACAGCTGATTATTCAAAACGAAGAAATTACTTTAAAAATTTATTGTTTTGGAGAGCGAATTGATCATTTTCTATCTCTCAAAATTTTTAAAAGCCGTCGGCGCTGTAAACTTCTTGATACGATTAGTTTCTTAAAAAAAAAATTTGTTTATGTAAAAATGGTACTTTTCATTTTGGTGGAAAAGATCAGCAATAATATTCACTAGAGCACTTCCATTTTCACAATTATTTACAAATCTAGAAAATTTTCTTACAAAATATACTGAATGTCAATCAGGGTTCGGACTTAGGTTTTAAATTTTCGAAGTAGATACGGAAAAAAACTGAAGTAGATCTAAAATTTTCGAAGTAGTTTTAGGAAATTAAATTATATAAACATAACATATATAAGTAAATTCTGATTTCAGACTTTTAAAAAAAATTTTAATTAAATATAACTATTTTAAAGTAAATTTTCCATCACAAACTTGTACGAATTTTATCAATTCAATAGGTGGCTCATAAATATCTTTACGTTTTTCTGTAAGTGATCTCAAAAACATTAAATTTTCCACAGTGTTTACGTTTAAATGATTCCTAAACTTGTTTTTTATGTAATGCAGAGTGATCAGCGCTGTCTTTAAATATGTTGGTTTAGAATTTCAAAGAGAAGTAGATCATAAAAAAGAGAAGTAGGGAAGTAGATTAAATTTTTTTCTCAAAATCGAAGTAGATCTACTTCGATCGAAGTAAAGTCCGAACCCTGATGTCAATCCAAGAAACTTCAAAAATTTATGAGTTGTGACCTGCTCTGAAGGAGATCACAGTTTCGATTGTTTTTGTGACTCTCACAAGTTGTGACTGAGCGGCAGAATTCGACGCGATAAAATTACATAAAATCAAAATAATAATTAAACTTACATTTTTATTTATTTTAATGTGAACAACAAATTACCATTCATTACCATCTCCCGCCATACTTTTTTCAAAATTCAATACTCTTATTAATTTTCAATAAAAAATAGAAAACGGGATGTTAAAATGTATTTTAGTTTTTGAGAAAAAAAAATGAAAAACCCTTTTTTTGGTGTTCCCAATTTTGACCTGCTCAGGTCAATTATTAAATTTTAGCAAATAATAAAAAAAATAAACTGGATTAACTAGATTTCACTTTTTTTTTTATTGAGGCATGTGTTCAATTTAACAAAATTGACCTTCATGCCTACCTGTTACCCTAATAAAAATAAAAAGGATTACCTATAAAAAAAATTAAAAATATGTTTTACCTAACCAGAAATAAATATGGAAGGACATTCTGTTTAAAACTCATTTATAAATTGCGTATCAAATCTTCAACACAAGACGATGGCAAGTTACTCTCGGGAAGAATTGACAGATATGCACTATTGCTTCCGTTTAGCGGATGGTTCTATACGGGAAGCACAGATATTGTACGCTGATAGGTCCCCCAATAGGAGATGTCCCCACTATATACTTTTTGCAAGACTTCACAATCGTTTTCGGGAACATACAGTGCTGGAGATTCAAAGGAGAGAAAGATCATCTGGTGAATCAACAAACATAGAGGAACGGATTTTGATTTTGGATTTGGTATCAAGTAATTTCACTGTTAGCACCAGCAGGATAGCAACTATGCTTGGATTGCCCAAGAGTAGAGTTTGGGGGGCAGTGATTCATATCGATGGCCTCCACCCATATCTCTCTACCCTAGTGCAAGAATTGACATCAAATGATAAGATATTGAGATTTGAATTCTACAAACGCTATTGCTGAGGGAAGAAACAACACAAGGATAGTCTGGACAGATGCAGCGCAATTTACCAGAGATGGAGGGTGAGTTCATAATCGTCAGCCTAACTAAGAACTACATTATCTGCGTTCATAAAGTCAGATTTTCTATCGAACTTACCTAGCCCAACTGCAGTACATACCGTTCATAAACGTCAAACTGTCGTCAGCAGTAGAGCGAAAATTAATAATTTTACAGTCACAAAGAAGGACGAAGAGGCACTGTTTAATAATAAGAAAGAAGCTTACAATGAATGTGGACCTCGACGTCCTAAAATGACTACGGAATATATCGCCAGGATACTTTGAAACCACCTTCATTAAGAATGCATTTTTTGGCAATAAAGTCAGGCCTTTTTGCTTAATAACTTGCATTACTAGAGTCACAACAATCTATATGTTCAAAAACAAAATAAATCGCAGCACCGCTTTAGCTGCAATGTGTGGTTTGGCATTGTTGGACGAACGGTAATTGGACCACGTTGAATACGGTTTTAAATGGAGAATCCTATCTGCAATTCCTAAGAACCCTTTTGCCAGATTTATTAGAAAACGTCTCTTTGGCTATAACAGACAATTTAATATACTAACAAGATGGAGCTCCAGCACAATTTAGCCTGGCTGTGAGAAACTGGCTGAATAATCATTTCAACGACCAATGGATAGGAAGGGGAGGTCCCACTGAATGGCCACTAAGATTACCAGATTTAATTCCTTTGGATTTTTACGCTTGGGAATTCATGAAGAACTATGTATATGAAGTTAAAATTTCTTCTTTGGGGCAACTTAAACAACGCATTGAAGTCGCTGGAGTCAAATTGCAGGAGAATTTGGGGGACTTAATTTTATCTGCAGCTATAAGAAGATGATACAACGTTTGCCTTCTGAAGAGTGGCTATCATATCGAAAATTTCTTATAATATCATTAGTTTTTATTAGAATAGGCTAGAATGTAACAGATAATAAAAAAGTTATTTTTTCATTACTTGCTAATGAAAACGAATGTTATTTATGCAAACAAAAAAGTGTTTTTCCTGAAAAAGGTACAAAAACTAAGATACATTTTAACATCTGGTTTTCTGTTTTTTATTTAAAGTTAATAAGAGCATTGAATTTTTAAAACAAAAATTATAATTAAATAAAATTTTGATAATAATTAGTATTTTTTTTTTTTAATTTCGAATTTGAAAATTAATTTTTTAAAAATTATTCACAAACACAATTTAATTAGAAATAAAAATTAAATAAGAGGTTTCTGGCTTTCCAAAAAGGTATAGCATGGCATTGTAAGTTTTACCGTTGTTTTTAAATATTTTTTTTTGTTTCGTCATATTTTAAGAAAATTGCCCCTCCCACCTAAACGGAGGGAAAAAGACCGCCCCTCCCATACGATTTTTGTCTTGTCTTAACTAAACCTACTCGTTATAGCTTTTTGGTGCACCTTATACCAATCACTCTGTATATACTGCCTCACGCTTGCTCCCACAGCTACCCCTACATGCTTGTCTGGCAAAGGGTTGGAACTATCAAAAATGTCTGGCTAACGAGGAAACATCATCTAATTGTTATCCAAGTATTATATATAAAAATCAGCTTTTATACTATAACTTAAGTAGAATTATTTTTTTCATGAACATTAAGGGTGTCTGGCAAAGGGTTGCCACTACGTAAAGTGTCTGTCAATGAATGACGTGATTTTTAATAACATTCTGAAGGTAATACCAAAAAATCACCCTTTATGATTTGACGAAACTAGATCGGTATTTTACACACCTTTAGTACCGTTTATCTGCACTGAAAAACTTTCAGCTTTTATAAAATAACGAAGGTCTGGGGTTCACGGGTTCTTAGGCTAGCCGCGCACTGGCAACTGTGATCGAAATCAAATAGTTTAATCACCAGTTGAAAGAAAACCGCGCACTCGTAACTCTTTACTCACGCTCACTCTTTTCTCTCTTGCTCTTATAGAAAACAGCTCAACTGTTGCGAAGGCAATCGTTTAGTTTGTGTCAAAACGCAAACTTTTTAGTTGCTCGAATCGAGTTGCTCTAAGTGCGCGGTGTCCTATATAAGCCCATAAGTTTCATTTTAGCAACTAAACAGTTGCGAAACTAAAAATTGAATGTGCGTGCCTGCCGTTAGACTATTGCGTAAGTTCAACATATGAAAGCATTTCTTACTGCAAGTTCATCTAAAGTGTAAGCATTCTTGTAAGTTACTTCTGTAAGGTAAGACTTACGTAAGTCATAAATTTTACGAATTTTTGAATATTACAACAACAACTTGAATGAACTACCACCAAGTGGGTTCTTATTTGGCTGGAGTTATAGCTATTTCACGGTTGCCAAGCCGATCATCAGACTCCTTTATTAGTGGTGCTTAGCCTTTATACTATCAAGTTTAATCGAAAAACTTTTTGCCTTGACTGAGATTTTTTTTTTTCGATTAAACTTGATAGTATAAAGGCTAAGCACCACTAATAAAGGAGTCTGATGATCGGCTTGGCAACCGTGAAATAGCTATAACTCCAGCCAAATAAGAACCCACTTGGTGGTAGTTCATTCAAGTTGTTGTTGTAATATTCAAAAATTCATAAATATATGAAGCTTCGCAGGTACACTGCATGTATGTAACCATACAAAAACCCCTTCAATAAATTTTACATTTGTAATCTCGACTTAACACCCCTACTCCACAGAAGATAAATTCTCTCAGGATGCTCATCATGATATGAAATCTTCAATGGAGTCGGGATATTTCTTCTTATGATATGATGTCAGCGATCTATGTCTTCGGTTTTATATTGATATAAATGTCTGATATACAATTTGACAGATGGTTTTTTTCGTACTTTTTGTCGTGAAATTGCATTTCATTCTCATTAGTTCTGTTCAACCAGCTGCACTGGACTACTCTGGCCAGAAAAGTGTAGCTTTTTTGTATTCATTGAGAAAATTTCTGAACTGACTTACACTGATTAGCGTTCATTGAGCTGAACTAGTGTACTCTACAGCAGAATATTTTGCACTACCTGCTAGTGCAGGTTGGTGAAAACTGTCATAATCAATTGATGTCATTATTCGATTATACTTTGTTAACGAATAAAGTTGATTTTTTCCGCGCTTTGTATTTTTGTTGAAATTTTTAAATAATACGTACATTGATTAAAGCTAACTTCGAGTGTAGGGCAATCTCCGGCGATTCAGTGTTCTCCAATTAATCCAATAATATCTTAATAAAATCTATATTTGTAGTATTTAGACGAAGAATTCCGAACGCAAGTGTTTGAAAGTTCGATAAAAAAGGTGAAGAGGAGGAAGAGATTTTGTGCCTAAAAAGCCGACAAAGTCGTCGCAGCACTGGGAATGAATTTCGTCCCTTTGCCATCGACTTCAGCGCAGGCATAAAACATTTTTCTTGCGCCGAATTTAATGTGTTTTCTTCTTTTTAACATTTGACGTTTTTGCTGTGACAAAGTTTTCATGAACCTGCACTGCACTACACTATTCTACACTGGCCTTTTCCTGGTTGAACACAACTATTATTATTTTGTGTCTTCTCATTTGGTTAGCTTTTGTCAAGTATTCCGTCGGCAAATATTTTTTTTTTCATTTTGCAAGTAAATACATTTGCGTGTCATGTTATTTATTCATTCGTGCGTTAAGTTATGTTTCGTGTTATTTATTTATACTTTAAGTAGATGAGCATTATTTTTTTGCAAATAACGAGTGATTTTTTAAGAGCTATCGGAAATTTAAAAAAAAACATAAAAATCGCACGATCTAGGCGGCTAATTGACTGGCCCCAAACGTGAAATAAACTGTTCACCGAACTCGCCATTGGTCCATTACGCGTACTGTGTGGCAGGTGGCACCGTCGTGTTGAAACCACATGTCATGCAAGTCAAGCTCTTCCATTTTGTAAAAAAAAAGTTTGTTATCATCGCACGGTAGCGCTCACCATTCACAGTAACGTTGCGATTCGCATCATCTTTGAAGAAGTACGGCCCAATGATTCCGCCAGCCCATAATCGGCACCAAACAGTGACTTTTTCTGGATGCATTCGTAGCTCTTGCAATGCTTCTGGCTGCTTTTCACTCCAAATGCGGCAGTTTCAACCAGAAATGAGCTTCGTCGCTGAACACAATTTTTCGAGAAAAGTGGATCTTCGGCCAACTTTTCGAGAGCCCATTCAAAAAATTCGGCGTTGTGGTAGGTCGTTCGGCTTCAATTCTTGCACCAGCTGTATTTTAAAAGGCTTCACACCTAAATCCTTCCGCAAAATTTTCCACGTAGTCACGTAGTGGAGTAACAGAGGCTCAATTGCTATGAACGGCGCCGAATCGATAATTCACGGTCATCACTAACACTGGCCGATACAGCTGCGATATTTTCCTCAGTTCGCGCTCTACGTAAGCGTGTTGGTGGTTTAATGTCCAACAATATAAATTTGGTGCGAAATTTAGTCACACTAGCCGTGTTTTTTTTCGCAAATCCATATAGAATTGTAGAAAAAAACGACATCGGCACTTAGGAGCTTTTTTTCCAAATAGCTGGAAGCACTGTGTACGCCATGGCATCAACCAGCATCCAAAAACGTCACTTTTGACTTCTCTGAACAAATTATCGATAACATATACATAAATAATATTATTTTGGCATCACCATTTTTATCGGGTCTTATAATACGTTTTCACCAAGAGTAAATCTGGGATTTAAGTTGATTTACCATAAATCTTCTTTAAATCTCGAAGATTTACCATACAAATTTATTTCGTAAATCTAGTAGATTAGAAATAAATCTCTACTAAATCTTCATAGGATCGATCGGTCGAAGTTCGAACTGACCTAACATCCATACGGTGCTAAGCTATCTCGATGATTTTTCATCGTTTGGCACAAATGAAACTTTCTTTCTCTCGCTTATACTTTATTATAAGTCCGGTATTATGCCGGGTATACATTGTTCAAATGCATGACAAGCATATGCAAGTGTATTGGTAATTTGGGGTTGAAATTGCATATACACATACATATCAAGCATGAGTCTTCAATCTTTTATTTTTACATCGACGGTGTGGTGAGAGGACGTTGCGCTTTGTGAGTTTTTTTTCGGCAAAATTGTGATTTTACGAATTTCTTTGGAACTTTTTCAATTTTATGCGAGTTATTTGTTTTATTTTGTCTGTCCATTTCATCATACAATTTTTGTTTACTGTTTTAATATTTAAATCTGTGCTTATGTTGCGCTGTGTTCTCATCTCTTCAACGTACTATACGCAAATGAACCAATAAATGCATGATCAATCGTCAATCTTGCATATACACTACTTCAATGCAGGACGCTAGATTGAAAGAAAATCAAAAGATTTTGATTTTGCTTCAATCCAACGTCCAATCTATACGTGTGACTTTTTCACTAATACACTTGCACATGCTTGTCATGCATTTGAACAATGTATATCCGGCATTACACAGCGCATGTTGAGTCTTGCATGAATGAAGTGTGAAAGAGAAAGAAAGAAAAAAAAATGAAACAGAAAGAAAGATTTCTCGACATGCACAGGTAGGATATTCCTTGCATGTTTTTGACGTTTCTCTTTCTCCTTCTCCGTGGTTCTTCTTTGTTAATCAAGCATCTCTCATATGGCTATTGCTAATGAAAATTAAATAAATTGGACTAAAGCTTTAACCAGCGAGTTGATTTTCAATTATGAAATAAATCCAATAACTTGTTGAAATCATTCCCAGACTCAATTTTTGTATTTTAATTATTTTTTTTTTTAAATTGCTGAACCGAAAACCGAAATACCGAACGAACAACGAAAATTGAAATGAAAGATAGCTGTCAAATAATGCACAAGACTCAAAAATCGAAAAAGTCTTCCGTGTAATAATGCCCGCATCACCGAATGACAGTGGAAAACGAAATAACCGAGAACTGCGCATTAAATACATGCGCTGTGTAATACCGCACTAAGAAAAATTGAAACAACATTAGCATTTTGATAGATGCTGTCAAAGTTAATCTTCCTATTAATCTTTCAGTGCTGTGAAAACCCCACATAAATCTCAGATTATCTTTTGGTGAAAACCTTTGAGTATATATAATATATATATACTCAAAGGTGAAAACGTAGTATTAGATTAAGGCTGGTATTCACCGAGCGCTCATAATTTAAGAAGCTCATAAACCTATTCACCAAGCAATATTAGTGAAGATCTACGAACGCTCTTAAAAGTTAGGAGTGGTCCCGACCACTCCTAACTTACGAGCGCTCTCTTCGAAAGTTTGTTCGCTTGTGCGTGTGCCACGCACGCATTTGACTCGAATCCATGTGAGCAATGCCAAGTAGGAGAGTGTCCATTTGCTGTCAAGACCAACATTACACAACATTTCACAGTTTGGATATGCCTGAACAAGATAAGGCGTTTTTCTTTTTTAGTTCAGAACAGAGTCTGAGTTATCAAAAAATAAATTGTTTCTTTTTTAGTTCAGAGCGTTCAGAGTTTCGTAAATGTGTTTCTTTTTTCGTTCTGAGCATGTTCTGAGCGTGTTCAGAGTGCGCTCTATGAGCTCAGAATAAAATAACTGAGCAGACAGAGTACAATGCTTAACACAGGCATTTGACAGATGGAAATTAAAAAAAAAATGTCGACAGCTATGTGTTCAGGTGTGTTTCAAGAAATACTCAGAGCGCTTAGAGCACGCTTGGTTCAGAGGATGTTCGGAACACGCTCGACATGCTTGGACTCTGTTCGGAGCTCTATACTGAACTAAAAAAGAAAAACGCCTATAGAGAACTTCGAAAAACACTTGTGAGTGGTTGGTGAATACCCCACAGAAATTTCAAGTTAAGAGCCGTTTAGGAGCGCTCGGTGAATACGAGCCTAAGTCTGGTATTCACCAAGAAAATATAAGGATAGAGATGTCAGACATTGAGTTGGAGAGACAGATATCTTGTGGTGTCGGGTTGTAAACTACAGAAGACATGTAACTTTCTGGCTGCATCGAATTAACAGCAGACTGTTCTGCAAGAAAATTTGACATGAGGAGTGTCATTGAAGATATGCGTTGGAATCGAAGACGAAGTATTATTTCGTAAATTTTTTATAAATGACCTACCTTTGGAACATTGTAGTAGTTTTTGCCTTGTTGGTAACTTTGTTGGTCGACGGTTTTCCTCGATAGGGTAATCATCGAAAATTTACTTCACTGACACTAAAAACCTCTTCACAGCTCAAATCAATCCAAGAATTCTTCATCGGTTCGATAGATTTTTCCCTACTCAAGATAAAATTTTTCAGTCCGAAAAGAATTAAATTTGTAATCATACATGCACTGAAGCCAACGTCCACAAAACGTACCCACAAAAATCACCACTGACAACCAGGAATGAACACCCTGAGGACAATAGAGTCAACCAACATTTTAAATTTAATTTTTTGTTGTCATGTAAATTTTATATAAAAATAATTAAACTTAAGTCACTGTATATAGTTAGGCCCCCTATGAGCCAACAAATATAAATTTTCATGCATAATGTAGTATCTTATTAGTTGTAAGCCAAATTGTAAATAGTATGTTCAATAAAACAAAATTGAATTGAATTGAAGCCAACGTCACTATCGATGAAGCATAGGGACTAGTTACAGTTTTTAAAGGTATCGTTGAGGAGATAGTGTCAGTTAGCTTTCTCGTATTGCGAAACGTTTCTCTTGAGAATTTTTCTCTAACTGAATTATTTTAGGACTAGAAATTTGTAAATAAAACACAATGCCCTGTTGTGCCTAGAGGCTGTAATACATGAATAAATAATTGATCAGGTTCAGAATTAGGAAACAAAGTCTAGAATGTCGGAGAGAAATAGCGCAGCCAAAATTGTGTAAAATCGCATGGAGAGTCAGAGTGTTCCGAATTCAGTAGAATTCGAATTACCCAAACTCCTACTGTGATAAATACAATATGGAAATTGCGCTTATGGACGGTGAATATAAACCACATGAAATTAAAGTTTGTATTTCAAAAGGGGCTATATTGTGGTTGAAGCTGATGCGCAACATAAATAGCGAGGACGTGGTGTGACAAAAAAAGGCACTTAGGCCAATATCACCAATTTGTAAATAATAATACTTTCCAAAAATTACATGCAATGACGAAACCAACACAACAGCGGATGATTTGGAAAGAAGACCATTTTTTTGATGCAGCATCACACTCAGCTTTATTGTGAGTTTCACCCGAACAACATTCCACCCGGAAAATTTGACATCTCACATTTCGAGAGCACAATAATACTACGTTTTCACCAAGAGTAAATCCGCTAGAGATTTAAAATAAATCTTGAAGTGTTTTCACCAAAGAAACTGAGATTTATTTGACGTTTTCACTCTGTCTTGTCATTCAATTGTCAATTTGAACAAGAGAAAAAAAATTGCAATTGGATAGTAAACAGGAAAAAAACAGATATTTCTATTTTGTGTTGATTCTCAATGAAGAAAGGTGCGTTCATAGGTGCGTTCTACAAAATAAGGTTTGTTTGTTTTGCAAATCTTCTGATTGTGAGAAGATTTCAAGGAGATTTATTTTAAATCTTCATTTGAGGTGATTTATATTTGTATGGTAAATCTACGAGATATAAAGGAGATTTATGGTAAATCCACTTGAATCCCGGATTTGCCTTTGGTGAAAACGTAGTATAAGGCGGAAAATGTAAGTTGTTTGTTTATTTTTTTTAAGATAAGAAAATTCATGTTTTTTTGCTATAATGCAGGAGCAAAACAATAAAAAAAAAGACCAAAGCGATATGCTGCTTAATAAAATGCAGGAGAATCTTGAAATTGCCAAGGGGTTCACTTAAAGCAAATCGAGAGTGGCCGAATTTTGGAAAAAGAAGTGAAGAGTGAGTTTGAGTGGAAAAAATTAAGAATAAGGCTAAAAGAGGATTGTGCCAAACCAACATCGTGGTCTTTGCAAATTCCTTTTTGGTACCCAAACTCCGCAAAGAAACCTGCCTGTAGGACTGATGAAATCTGAAAAAAAAAATAAGGATTAATTCCTTTTCACAATCACGCATCTCCAAAAGATTAGAGTGGATCCCTCAAATTCCTTCCAAGTGCTCGCTCCTCACCTTTGTTCTTCCTCAGACAAGATACGTAGCGCTATGCTATGCTATATTTATGATAATTATCCTTTCTTTGTTATAAAATAACAATTTATTTTATATCCTGAAATTCTTATTTAACAATTGTCAAAACAAACAAATGTTTGTTCAAACTCATTTTCCGAACGCGATAAATCCGCTGTCTAAAAATAGGTGTGTAAATTATTCGTTTCAGATAATCCAATTAAAAATTGGGAGGCACAGTGAGTGGCACTACTAGCGTAGCCACAATTTTATCTCTATCGCAAGTAATTTGGACAAATAACTGATGCCCCAAATTCAATTATAGCACTATTTTAGTTAACAGAGAATTTAGAGGTTGCATTTCATTCTCCGTTGCTATCACAGCGGAGGGAGAATTTATTGCCGGGCCTCATTTTTCTAAACGTGCCTATTTTTCAAACTGTCATTCCGGATTCCAAGTGAAATTTATATTCGGCCGAAACTCATAATCAGCCCTATCAGGAGTTTCGCCCGAATAACCTTTCACCCGAAATATTTTTGTTCCCCCGGATTTTAAAAAGCAATCAGGAATTTCGCCCGAACAAGATTTCACTTCGAATTTAGAACTGACGGTTCGAAAAATAGGTATGTTCATAAAACTGAGGTATCAATAAATTTCCCAATCTCTGTGATGGAAACAGAGAATGAAATCTGAGCTTACTTTTTTCTTGTTTAAAAAAAAGTTCAAAATAAATTCGGTTTTGCATTTTCCTCTTAAAATAGTGTCCATTGAGTGCAATGATACGATTTTTAATCCTTCTCCAATCGATTTATTGAAGAAAAAAAAATTTCTGAATTTGCGGATACATAAAATTTCCCTCTCCGTTTTTAATCATGAAGACTATTCGTCTTCGATACATGAACAAACCTAACAATCTGACTTTTTGTTTTGACAGTTGTTGATAACCAGTAAGAATTAAATCAAGCGACGAATAAAACAAATTGGTTTGGTTGGTATTTTTATTTAAAAGAAAAAAGTGTAATTTAAAAGTGTAAATGATAAACTAAAAAAATCATTCTAAAGAAATTAAAACGCAAAGCATACCTATGCATTTCCTGTTGCTTGAGGAAGATGTAATACTGCGTTGAAATATTCGGAGGCAGTTAAGAGACCACTCAAATCCGTTGCAGTTACCTGAACCATTGTAAGAATGAAACTATACATTCAACTTCTTTAATATCTAACTATAAATAATTTTCAGATTTCAACAGCGCTATAAAGTACCTATTTCTACCTGATGGTAAAGAAATATTTAATTTATACTTCTTTACTTCCTTTTGTATTAAAATAAAGATATGTTTTACATGATTCCTCTTGTTATTTTTTTATTCGCCTCCAAAAAAGAAGTGAACATATTAAATGTAAATCGTGTTGCATTTCACCCGAACTGAATGCTCCTAATAAGGGGAATTTTTCGAACAAGAAATTTTTTTCGCCCGAAACTCAAAATAAGGGAAAAGAAAAAAGGGAAATTTTTCGGGTGGAATGACATTCGGGCGAAACTCCTGATAGGGCTGAATAACTTTTAAAATTTCGGGGGAACAAAAATGTTTTGGGGGGAATGTTTTCCGGGCGAAACTCACAAGGTTGTTTATTCGCTTCCATGCATCTTTCTATTGAGTGTATAAGCACATGAACTCAGACTGCATTTCTTTTTTAAACGTTTATTTTATGATTTTATTTGCGAGGCTATTAGTTTCTTATCTTATTCATTTTTGGTACCCTCTATACCTGTCGGCATCACGGATCACGCATACGAAGCTGTTGTTATTTGTTTGTTCAATTAATTATGTGCAAGAATAATTTTTATTATTTATAAAAATTTTGCTCATCCTTCACGTACTTAACAACGATTTTTTTATGATTTTGTTATGTGATTTGTGTATGGAAGTTTTTTTTTTTGCATCAACAGCGTTCCAGGTTTCATAAAAGAAACAATAAAAAAACATGCACGAAGAAACTTTATGCCATTTTTTCAAGAAAATTATTATTGTAGTGCCAATACCAATACAACATGGATATGATAAAATACTCTTTCATAAGATGCAATGAATTTATTTATACCATTGATCTCGGATACGCTCTCACTCCTCTCATTGTTTCTTGTGCAATAACATTTAAAAGTATTGCATATAGATGCACGTATGATACTTTACTAAAACTAAGATTTAAGAAAAATAATTTTACCACAAATTATAATGAAACTGTGGGTGTTGGTTTCGTTTATTTTTTTTTAAGAAATGTGTGACGCTTATTTTCTTTTTTTCGTTTTATTAATTATATTTCTTACTAAACTATCGAAATAAGCTGAATAAGTTGAATTTATGATTTCATGTCTTTTAACAATAATTTTTCATGACTCTTTGCGCCTGACCCTGAAACTTAAATATTGCATCTTCCAATATAAGCTCGTGGGCTCTTTCGGTCCAAGTTAAAGCTCGTTGTTGACAATGGAATTAAAATCAATCAAGTGAGTCATATTTCCATACAAGGAAAAACGATTTTTAAAATGCAGACTTGGTTCCAAAATATTATGCAGTCATAAGTTCTAAAACTCGAAAGAAAAAAATTATTAAGCATTAGTAACTCAATAAGGCGCCCGGAAAAGTTCAGGTTTGATTTTTAACAATGCATATTTAAATATAAGAAAATAGAGATATTGTTTAAAAATTGCGCACAAGATTTCAATTGAAATAACGTACTCAAAAATCAACCCGCTGAATAAACTGCACGCCAATAATTTGTTCGGTGCTTTTATTTGGCATTTGTTAAAAGTAACAACTTATCTGAAAAGTAGGTAAAACATCTGTTGTTTATAACTGGTTATATAATTTAATTTAATCACTTTTCCAATTATTGGAAAAGTATTATTTTAGTTCACATAATGAACACAATATTTTCTTTTAATCAAAGCTCCAATAAAATGCGCTTCTTAACTTAAAAGTCACTAACAAGTATACTGTGTCGATGCGAATGAAAAGTGTAATACTACTGCTTCGAAAGTTTCTTTGAGGGAGAATGAGTAATGACGCTTACTAAACTATGTCCAGCGCCAGCTCCTAAAAGTTAAAGGGCCACGCATAGTCCCAGAAATTTGCCGAACTACACAAAATTTACCGACGTCTATAATAAGATAAATCAAATAGTCAATAAACTTCAACCTCCCGTCGATGTCGATAAAACCGAAATAAAGGGCGTTTTCCTAAATGCAGTGTTGCAGCGCATCGTGAATTTTGATACTTTTTTTATTCACTTACTTCAATAAAATAATGTTATTAAATACGAATTCTAAATTTTAGTTTTTTTTAATCCTATCCTATCCTACTAATATTATAAATGTGAATGTTACGATGTATGGATGTTTGTTACTCAATAACGCTTGAACAACTGAATGGATCTTGATCAAATTTAACACACACAAAAGTTATAGTCTGGATTACCGTATAGGCTACTTTTTTTTATTATCAGGGGAGGGGCATTGGGTGGTCGAAACACCCCAAAATTACTTATCTCTACTTCTATCTTCGTATTGCACTGAAATGTAGTACATATACAAAGGTAGTTGCATTGAAATGCCATACTTTGGTGGTGCGGGCCCAGAGGAGTGGCATTGTTTGATTAATTTACCTAAGCAGTAACGATAAAAACACTCAAAAAAGTTAAAAAAAAAATAAAACAAAAATAAAATTCTCCGAATTCAAAACAAAAAAAATTTGACAAATATTTGTGTGTTTTTGAATTTAAACTATTTTAAGGTAAAGTAGGCTACACACTGTCATTTTTTTACATCATTTCTGCTGAAATGATGGAAAAAATGATAGTGTGTAGATGTAAATGATAAATGATGAATAAATGATGATGGAAATGATGAAGATCAAAATTTTTCGTGGGTATGACTGGAATGATGAAATGAAATGACAGTGTGTGGGAAACATATCAGCGTGCGTCATTTTTGAATGAATAAAATTTCAAAAATGATTGAAAAAATGACTTCATTGAAATGACAGTGTGTAGCATCAAATGAAATGTTCAGAAATGACAGTTTTGGAATGTCATTTAAGAAATAATAGTGTGTAGCCTACTTAAGTTAAACTTTATGTGCCTACAGGTTTAACTACATACAATGTTATAGGATAGTTACATACGTATGTGATTTGCTCATTGTTTGTTAGTTTTTTCAAAATATACTTCGCTTGGCTCCATTACCTTTAAGAAAAGGACTTGATTTGATTTATTGGCTTGCTGCTTTGTTTTAATCAAGGTACATGCATACGTTAAATAAAAATAATTCGTACGCTTTCAACTTCTCATGTTGAACAGGAGATCAGTTGTGACAGTTCTTGGCTAAGCTAAACGTGTTTATTTTTCAGTGGTAAGTCGTCTTTTTCAAATAGAGCTGTTCAACGATGACACACAGAAGTAAAATAAACACCCAAAAACAATATTCCGTACTTCACACAAGATTTCCATTTACACAAGATTTCCAATGCAAGAAAAACTGAGCGAATCTACAGAAACTTTTAGACACATGACTTATTTTGAAAAACTTCAGTTGAAAAAAAAAATTGCTTGCGGGAGTTCCCGCACGGGTACGCTAGTGAATTATAAAAGTAAATATTGGATTTCAGAGTAAAGATAAACCTTGCGAGGGCATCAAAATCCACGATGTGCTGCAACACTGCATTTAGGAAACCGCCCAAACTGATTACAAGTATAACCGCGACATACTTATTAATTTATGTTAACTAACATTACATATGTTTTAAACTGTTGTTTTTTGTGAAGATCATTCAAGAAAAAAGTGTTTGTGTTTTTTATTTGTGTTTCTTTTAATATATTTAACCGATAAAAAAAAATATATACAAAATCGTACAGTAACTAAATATAATGTGTTTTTTAATTAATAAAAGTATTAAAATTTACTACAAAGCTAAGCAATTTTTAATACATTTTTTCTCAAACTATGTATAGTAATTTGTTCCAAAGAATTATGTTTTTTTTTTTTAAATTTGAATATAAGAGGAACTGAAATGTCCAAAAAATATTTGTACTAAAATGAAATGGTTAAATATTTTCATTTTTTTTTAAATAAAATAATAGAACCAGAAAACTAATTCATTTTTCAAATGTAATTGTCTAAATTTATTTAGGATTTTTTTTAAACTACGTTTTGTTTTTTAGTCTTTCAATTTCTTTTTTTTTTTTGTCGAAGGTGGGGTTTTAATATAAAAAAAAGGTCTTTTGTTTATGAGATATTTATATTTCCTTTTTAAATTCAAGCAATCTCTTCGAAGTTATACTAAGCTATGGGTGATAGATTATATTTTTATAATATTAATACAATGGGGGCTATCGTGAACAAAATTTCCCTCGTAATTTTCTCCATCTTCGAAAATTGGAAAGGTCAATACTTCTGCACTGTTCATTGTAAGCTGGCGACTGACCTTTTTAAATGAAAGGCAAAGTCACTTTGAAACTTAATTCCCAATATCAATAAATTCCAAGGGAAACTTTCGACATTATTCGAGATGACAATTTTGAAAGTTGGGAACAATTCCCAGGGAAATTTTATTCACGATAGGCCCCAATATTAGTAATTCTACTTGGAATAATGTTTAGTTTGTTGAACTGTTACACTATCAGAGGTTTGCGTTCGATTCGCAGCCACTGCCACTTTAATATCTTTTTTTAAAGGTACTGCATCTTGCGGGGAAGTGACAAGTATTCTTAAAAAAGGCTCCACATCTTTTTTCGATTTTTGAAAAACCGCATAGAAGCTACGTACTATGTATGTTACCTCGCATGACGTACTAACTACGTACAGTCCTTTCGACTTTTATTCAAACAATTTTAAGTTACTATTTAAATTGGGTTCAAATGTGAAAATTATAAGTTTCGCTTACCTAACCATAATATAATTATTTAAGTTATAATTATTATAAAGTTAAAACTGAATCATTGAAGGGAATATAGGAATATCAAAAATTAAAAGTGAACATTTTGAGGATTTTGGAATGATTTTTAATAAACAACTTATTAAAAAAAGTGCGGCCCTTCAATTGTCAGTTATGTATTTTAAAAACAAAACGAAAATAATTTGTTATTTATTTAAGTTTTAGTAGTTGATAGAGCTGATACAGATGAAATTCGCAAATAAATACCGTTGGAAAATCTCGCAGAAATTACAATTTCGAACGGATTCGTAGGCTTATGTCGTTTTGATATGGCAATCTCTCTCCGATCCAGGATCCCAACTGAACACTTTTTTTGATTCTGAAGTTTTGTGATTGTATATGTGAAACATCAAATGTGGACAGTAATGTTATCCATTTGAAAATCAAGAATAATGTTTGTCGAAAATCACTTCGCACAATAACGATACAAAAAATCACAACTGTCGAGTTTGTATATAAATCTATGAGTCCTTCTGGTTTCGATTCTGATTTCAAATCAAGAACAAATTTCTCTTCTTTTCAGAATCAGAACAGTCATTTTGTCCTAAGTGAACTCTTTCAGAGGGGTTCAGAAGGCTTCCGGATTGCCAATAAAAACAACATTAGTGTTGACTAGAGTGGGGAGTAAAAATGCAGTTAGAAAACAATCACAACAGTCGCAAAAAAAAAAAACGACGAAATAAACGTTTGGTTCCACGTGTGTGTGGAGTAGGTATCAACAAATCAGTTTATTAGCGTTTATTTATAATCGTGTTTTTGTAACGTTTTTTTTAACATATTTATTCTGCGAGTGCAAAAAAGTCCCTAAAATTATTAAGGGGGAAGAGCTTTTTTTTATGAATAGAGGTAAAGGTTTATAAAACTGAAACATTTGTTTTGAGTACAATATTAACTTATTGTACAAGATCTTAAGGTATTTGTGTATAGTACATC
The DNA here is from genome assembly GCA_911387755.1 of Chrysotoxum bicinctum. Taxonomy (NCBI): domain Eukaryota; kingdom Metazoa; phylum Arthropoda; class Insecta; order Diptera; family Syrphidae; genus Chrysotoxum; species Chrysotoxum bicinctum. The sequence continues at coordinate 145,135,917 of OU426987.1, read as the reverse complement.
CAACGAGAACATAAGATCACCGTAAAACAGATATGGTCATTTTTTAAAAATGTCTGTGTTTGCAATACGATATAACTAAAAATTCTGCGAAAATATTAAAAAAATGAATAAAATTGGCATACATGTTTAATAAAATATCACCCTTTCACCTTGTATGGGTTTTTTGTTTCTTCGATGTCTTTTTAGGCAACGATTTTTAAGAAAAAATACGGAAAATAAATTTGAATGCAAGTTAATTCTTGGAAATAGTTAAGTTTTTCAAACTAAACTGTTTATATCCAACGAAAATAAATAAAGTCTGCAGCTTGATAGATGCGTAGTGCATAAACTCATAAAGTGATAGGTTTAATTTCAAATCTTGTCAATCAGGAATTTTGTTCAAGAAAACTCATGATCGGACTACGTAAAATCCATCCTATAAATTGGGTGGAATACTTAAGTTGTTATTTCATTAAAACCTGCATTCGAATGATATAATCGATTCAGACAACATATCAATTCTTCACCCAAATCATTCGAATGATTTCTCACATCTACTAACTCTAAGCGAAATGAAGACTTGACACTCGAGTGCCTATTCGAGACCGGGAACATTGAACAAAGAGACAGAAAAGAAAACAAACAAAATCGAGAACTCAAGAAGTTGGTTATTGTGTATCTCGTGTGTGTGTATTCAACTATTTATATTAATTTTTGCACTTGATGCATCGCTGAAGGTTGAATATGGAATTGTTAAGGAAAGGCGAGAAGCGAGAACCATATGTTATGATTTTTCTGTTTTGTTTTGATTTTCTTTTTTACCTTGAAATTGAGTGTTTGTTTCCTACATTTCCTTTACGAACTCATATCTCGATTCTTTAAATCATTCGATTATACCCAACACTAATACAGAGCCCCTTTGTAAGTGTAGTTTTTGTTTTGGGGAGAGTACGATAACTTAGGCGCCAAAAATTGATAACGGATTTTTGTAGAGGGGTCAAATACAAGCGTTTTTTACTATAGGAGGGGGGGGTCTATCTTGCCCCGTTTAGGAGGTAGGGGCGATCTTAGAAAAAATGACTTAAATTGAAAAAAAAAAATATTAAAAAACAACGGCAACACTTACAATAAAATACTATACCGGTTTTGAAAGCCAGAAGTCTGTTCTATAATTGTAAATTTAAATTAAATTATTTATGTCAATAGTTTTTGAAAAATTTGCATGCAAACTCAAAATTTTGTTAAAAAAAAATGAAAAAAAAAAGTTTAGAACAATTTTTTTCAAAATTGTAAAATGAAGTGCTTAATTGGCTTTTTGTGGTCAATGATACTATTAATTCTGAATCGAACACAAAAAACCGAATGGTTTTGTCCCTTCTAGTTTTTGAGAAAATCGAAAATTACTAAAACTACTTTTTATGAAATTTTTGATTTTTGGTATTTAACTACGGTGATTTCATTTTAAGGATTAATGTTAATGTGGTTTATTTGTAGGTAAAGTACAGCAAATCATTTAGGGTTACCAAGAATGCACCAGAGGAGGTAGAATTGCATGGCATTTCGCGTCTCAGTCAGTCAGTTTGTGAGTAAGTCAGGTGTTACTTAAAAATAGTCAAGTCAATTTTTCAATGTTCAATGTATTAAAACCGTGTTTACAGGCATTTTGATCACAAAAAAAAAATTATAGCAAGCACCTCCCGAATCTCGAGGCCCATGGACAAATGTGCCGATAGATGTGTTTATTGCTCTGAGGTTAACTTTTATATGGATTGCACCAGAGAAACTTTTAAATCATTAGTTTTAAGCAAAATTTAAGTAACGTTATATATTTATTAAAATAAAAGATTAGCTATGTAAATCATTTAAATGTAATTTGAATTTTATATACCCACCTACAAATTTGTAACTATATATTTACTTATGTATCTTAGTCTGTAAGAGTATGATAATGCTCTGGTTGATGAATAAATAATAATAACAATATTGTATTCTTACAATTTTTGTCACCTTTTTGAGTTGGACTTGAGGGGAGTTGACGCTTTAGTTGGAATTATACCAATTTCTTCTAAGAACGCGATGCTTTTGAAATATTTTTGTTTCAAATATTGAAAAGTTATTTAATTTAGGATGAAGTAGTGGATGCTTAGTCGCCATTCTTTATTCAAAGAAAAAAATACTTCACTCTTACAAAGGTTGAATAACGAATGACCTTGGTAAACAATAACTTGTACCATATTAGCATTAAAAATGTTAGACACAAACAATAAACATACATATTAATTAAGGAATTATATAAATTTGCTGCATTCCTACAGTAGTACCTAGGTAATGTGAATTTTTCATACTGTATTAAATTTTCATGTCTGAACATATTAAATGTGCAACTTTGGGCTACGTACATACATATATTTAGTAGACATTGGATATAGACCATAGGGTAAATTCAAAGTTTCTTTAAATCCAAATTCTGTAAATGCAAAAGAAACCTTGCATACACCCAACCTCGCACCTACCCCAAATCCTATAGTGTGCCCAGGCAGGGGGGTTGCAGGGGGGCAGCATGCCCCCCCATACATATCTCACTGTTTATACGCCGTAATGCGTAAGCAAGCAAGAAAAGCAAATATCCCATAAAAAAGTAGTTTTAGTTATTTTCAATTTTCTCAAAAACTAGACGACATAAAATCATCTAGTTTTCAGTTTTTGAATAAGAATATATTAGAGCAACGAATTTTAGGAAAAATAATAATATATAACTTTTCAGTTTTGAAAAATTAAACTTTAAACTTTTTTTTTATGTTTTTTTTTCACCAAAATTTGAGTTTAAAACTCGTTTTTTTAAAAACTGTGCATAGATTCTACTTGATTTAAAAATTATCTAATAGATCAGAGTATTGGCTTTAAAAAAAGGTATAATACTTAATTGTAAGTATTACCGTTATTTTTTAATATTTTTGTTTCCATTTTAGTACCTTTTTTATAAAATTGCCCCTCCCGCCCAAACGGGGGAGATAGACCCCCCCCCTCCCATAGTAAAAAATGCTTGTATTAAACTGTTCTACAAAAAACCGTTATAATTTCTTGGCGCCTAAGTTATCGTACTCTTGCCTTTGTTTTTGTGGATTGTATCAAATTAAAATTGATTCAAGGGTTTTTTGTGCAATGATGTTTTTAGAAATTAATGTAATCTTCTTTTATTTCTTCCATTTTCGAGTTTTGTATTTTGTCGTTTTTCTTTTGCACCGACAAATTTCCTCAACCATCATATGTCTATAAGTATTCTGTTTTTATATCTAAACGTACCTAAACGTGCAACTTTCTTTTATTCATATTTTTTTATTTTGTAGCATTCAAAGTAGATCCGAGATCTACACCCATGTTCTGCATTTCACTTATTGTGAATTCGACTTGTGATTTGTCCATTCCGAATGTGAAATGTTGGTGTTCTGAATTCCACCCGAAATGAAGTTTGTGAATTGAGTTTTCGGAGATGCAAATTCGTGTTCTACATTTCGAATACATAGCGTTTTATGGCGAATTCAATTCACTTAAGTTTTATTTGGTGAAATTGATAAACGTGTAAATAAAGATTTGAAATTTTGATTGATTCTACCACTTATTAATAATAACAGTGAATCTATTTTCGTTATGCACAAGAAACAATGTTTTAATAAATGATGCAAATTGTCTTTCAGCTGATTTTGACATTTCACAAATAAATTCGGAGTGAATTGAATTCACTCCGAATGTAGAACATGCCTTTTCATTTTAAGTGAAATTAAAATTCGTTTTCAATTCACTTTCACTCGGAATACAGAACATGGGTGCTAGTCTTAATAAACGCGATTTCCGGTATGGTTTTCAGATCCTTCAGAGATTTTTTTTATAAATCGATCCACTGGATTCCATCACGAATTTCCCTTCCAAAAATCTGGCCGCTTATAACAATTTTCCTCAAGCAATTTGCTCTTATCCAGAATAATATTCCAGCTAAGAAAAATAGTAAATAAATTGATGAACAAGTGAAAAATGTGTTAATGATTGGATTTTATGTGAAGCGAAATAGAACGTTTGTCCGGACAAAATAAAAATTGAAAATTGCGTTTAATTTAACAATTCTTAGTATTTCTGACATGAAGACGATAGCAAATAGCTGGTCTCCATGAAGTATAACACTTTTTGGCATTTAAATTACACTTGAAATTCGTCAAAATTTTAAGTCCTTTGAAATTGAAAAACAATTGAGTGAAATTCTCCATATACCCCCAAAATTTCCTTACTAGGCTAAACCGGTATCTTTTCATTGAATACTGTCACCATTTCTCATCCGATGTTGACAGCTTTGTTTAAAAAAAAAGAAATGAGGAAATGCAGAAAAAAATCGCCAATATTTTCGATAAGTTATTCATCATTTTTCATGTTTATATAAAGAATAGTACAAATTCAAAAAGATATAATTTTCCCCTTTAATCATTAAAAAAAAACTTGAAAATAATCTTCTATATATGTATGTATTAGACTGGGCCAAAAAAATTGACTATTTTTTTTTTTGAAAGATATATCGAGAATATCATTCAGAATGACAAAAAAAATTTTTCGTAAAAGTTTGAGCCCTTAATATCAATTTTAAGAGGGCTATCATCGCTAATTTTGATTTTTAGTCATAATTTCATGTTTTGCGTCAGAACTGACAAAACATTGAAGTAAAAAAAATTCATTTTGACTTACTTTTATATAAAATTAAATTCCCTACAAAAAAGGTCTGATTGAAAATTTTCGTCAGACAAGCCGTTTTTGAGTAATTAAGCTTAATAAATTGTTATTTTTCGTTAGTTACAAAATTCCAAATTAAAAAAGTAAAATCGAAGAAAAATAACAATTTATTAAGCTTAATTACTCAAAAACGGCTTGTCTGACGAAAATTTTCAATCAGACCTTTTTTGTAGGGAATTTAATTTTATATAAAAGTAAGTCAAAATGAATTTTTTTTACTTCAATGTTTTGTCAGTTCTGACGCAAAACATGAAATTATGACTAAAAATCAAAATTAGCGATGATAGCCCTCTTAAAATTGATATTAAGGGCTCAAACTTTTACGAAAATTTTTTTTTGTCATTCTGAATGATATTCTCGATATATCTTTCAAAAAAAAAAAATAGTCAATTTTTTTGGCCCAGTCTAATATGTATGTATATAAAAATATAAAAAAAATATATATATGAACCGTATGGGCCGTATTAACAATCAAATTAAGAGACGACTTTAATATTTGTGCGAAATGGACCATTATTTAAAGAGCTCTATAAAGGTAACCATACATGTTATGAACTTAATATTTATGTGAACTCTAAATTATGAACCATTTATTATACGGAACCTAAAAAACAAAATGCAGCATATATGGTCAGTTATATAGAGTCCATTAAATAATGCTTCATTTCGCTCAAATATTTAAGTCGTCTCTTAATTTGATTGTTGGTAAGGCGCTATGGCGTGACAGATTTTGATAAAATTTTCTAGCAATCTTCAAATTTATGTGATAATTTCTCATTTGCCCTAATAAACCTTTTTTTTTTGCTTGGCGTAGCAAGATACTCTACCTTTATATACCTGTTTAGACTTCGTCACATGACCGCCCCTATCCTTCCATTGGAAGTCATCTGGCTATAGACAGACAGTGCTTCCCGTGCGAAGCCCGTCGGGTCGCTAGTAATATACTAAGACACGAAGTTTGGATTCATTCTTAAAATGAAAGGACTAAAAAGGATTTTGTGTGCCTTAAAATAACTTTTGCATTTAGCCTTTTGGAGCCATATGAAATGGGGAAAAGTGTATTTCAATATTTTTGGGACACGTAATTTATAACGCAACTGATTAAAAACATTTAAAACGAATTTAATATCAGAATCAAATAATTCAATACCATTGGAAAGAAGCATTGCGCCTATTAAAATCGGAAACGTATAATAAAAGTATCAAATATTGTATGATATGTTTAAACAATTTGATGACAAAATTAAATCGTCTGTAATATTTTTTGATTCATCTGAACAATAATTTTACTGAAGTAGTTTTACAAACTTGAATTTTGACATTTAAAAAAAGGATAACAAATGTATCGTTCATACTTTCATATATAAATCCTTTTTTTAACCTTTTTTTAAAGATTAAAAATATATGTGCATTTCGTCGAACAAAAATAAATACCTATATTGTTGTCAAGTTAAAAAAATGTATCTATAACCTCAAAAAGTTTTGCTTGAATTAAAAACAATAACAGACCATATTCTCTTTTTTTTAAACTAAGCACTAGATTATTAGTACCAAAGAATAATTATAATACACAGTATTTATTAAATTCAGATATTTTAGAAAATCGTTTTCACTTTTATAATTTGCATAATTGCGTTGCTGATTTTGGCAGTGGGTTGGTAGTGTAATGTCGTCCTTAATGTTTATTTCTTTATACTATTTTTTACAGCTTAACTTTATAAACAATTTAATATTTGTTTGTTAAAATTTTCAAATAATTTGATTCGTATTTAAAACATACGCTTAACTACTAGGCTAAATGCAAATGGTTGTTTCTTTTTATACGATAAAAGTATGTTCAATAATAATAAAGAAGAAAAAGATGTAGACACGCATATCTAGTAAAACAGGCATAACATTATGTTTTAAGGATTTTATATGTACAATTAAAGGAAAATAATAATCGCCTAGACTTAAACAAATTTTGTAAAGATATTATAATACAAAAATTCCACTAACGTATTGTAGTTTTGTGTATTACACAGTTTTTCATTAGTTTAACTAAACCTTAGCAAAACTAAACTAAATAATATAAGCCAATTATAGCTTAGTAATAATATTAGGGAGTTTGCAATTGAAATTTTATAAGCAAACATTTTAATATTATTATATTAAAACAGAAAATTTATAAATTGATTAAATGTATGTGTTTTTTGCGATCCCATATTTAAAATGTTTTTTTTTTGTATGTACACACGCATACTTTGACAATTAGTTTTTGTTTACAAATTTCAGTACAAAACAAAAATTAAATTCTAATACTAATTACAATTATTTTCACTTATTTATTTTATTACTATCCAATATATTTGTTTGTTTGTTTTGTTTCATGTTGTTGCATTAAATTTAACAATTTAAGGTCACGATGGCTGTATCGTTTTTGGTTGCTTACGCGATTGCTTTTGTCTCAGTTCTATTTGTGGAAATTTCAAAGGAAGATTACTTACACTAGATAAGCTAGAAGGAGCAAATGTACTACTACGACTCGTATCATCTGCTGTATCTTCAGTAGTAGTTGATGATTGACTGTATATGTTTGTTGATGTAGAATCCTGTGAGTTTTGCCGACTTAATGAGTGAAAACTTTGGAATAAATTTGGTGAGTGCGCGAGACGATATGCAGATTTTAATAAGGATTCAACATTTGTTTTTTCTTTCGGTTGCATTCGATTGATCGGAAGAGTTTTAATGTAAGGCATAGCACTTTCTGGAAGCCATTCATTTGAAATACTAAAATAAATTTAAAAAAGGTAACTGAGGATTCTTGTTTTGTATTTAATTGTAATTACATATTAGGCGGTGCCCACTCAACAAAGCATTCTGAACTTCCATTCGGTTTTTTACGACGCATCGTAACTCCCCCTCGAAATATTATACAATTTTTTCCATTTGTAAGTGTACTTATTTGGCGAAGGCGGTGATGCAGTCCTTCCATTATTCCGGTATCGAAAAAATCGAACATACGAGCTGTGAAAACATACAAAATTAAACGTTAGGTTTTTTGGGAAAATAGAAAAATATATGTTCGTACAGCGGTACATAATAGTTTCTATTTTTAGCTTACTAGTTTTTGATGTAATTGACCTAAATGAAATAAGTTTATGATTATTTTCTACTTGCATACATATATCTGAAGTTATACCACGATATAAATTCTGCAAATATCATTCAATTACTAAAGAACTTTGCAATTCAAAAGTCGATCGCTTTAATATTTATATAACAATAAGAAGGATTTTTGTCAATTTCCTCTGAGAAATTAATATTTTAAGATAACACAGTGTAATAATACTATAGCAACTTTAAGATGCATATATGTATCATCATTTTCAAAAAAATTATAGCATTTTAAATTAAGTTTTCAGAAATTCAGCTTCTACTTCTCGTCTCATCTCTCTGCTTCCAGTAATTTAATTAAGAGTTCTCGCAACAACTCTGTCTTGGTCTTTTAAAAGGAGGTTCGGATTTCGGTCACCTCGCTAGAATATTGTTGCTTATTTTCGAAGCGGCTGAGCCAATCTAGGCGATATGTTTCGACTTTTGACCATTTCTATTTATCCCCACAGGACAATCCATACAGGACCAAATATCATTTCAAAAGACCCATTTCACACCCATGAGTGAGCATCTCAACTAGTTTTATGATTTTCGAAAAAAAAACTTGCCGAGCTAGATCTTAAATTAAAGGGTGAACTACTTGCAATTATTTTGTTCTCGGTTTTAAAAGCTACGAAAATGTAATCGTAATAAAAGTTATGGTTCCATATACCCCACAGTAAAAGGGATAGCTGATGGGGTAAATAAAACGTTGTTTGAGATGGGACGGTGCATGATTCTAGATTCTTCTAGAGAGTTTCTGTGTGCATAGGCTATAAACTCTGGCGTTTCTGTGCAAAATCGATCACAGACGAAAGTTTTACATCACTTGACACCAAACCTAATTTTCGCTATTTAGAGGTTTTGGGCAGAAATGGTATTGTTTTAGGCAAAAAACCAAAAATGTCAACATTATCCGAAGGGTTATGACAAAAGTAGAATGACTATATTATAGCGAGAGATTTGAGGTTCTTGTAATCTGACAACGCTTCTTGTTATTCAAAAGTATCATTAGACATTTTCGACGATTGCACGGGTCTAAGCATAGATACTATTGTTCCAGGTACATTTTGACTGATGATTCACAGTGGTATCACGATGAGCCGTATGGAAAATAAAATTACATTACATTAAATTACATATTACACTACTCCGTAGATAAATCTACGAAGTAGAGACACTGAAAGCACTGGCAACTGAGGCCATCGGCTTGGACAATACAACAGAGAGAGACACACGAAAAGAAAGAACAACAGAATAAATACATATCAACAGCACACGGTTGGTTGAACGGACCACCATCCAAGTACCAATCACGCACAATGATGCTTTATTTTGCTGATCGATGGAAGCGATGCTTTTATCAAAGCCAAGTCTGTTGACAGAAAAAAATAAAATTATAATGATTCTGCTTTGGTTTCTGAAGTGCGGTAAGATGCTATTGTCGCTAATGTTAATTATGCTGTAGGGGATGTAGCTGCTGATGAGGCAGTTTCTGATATTAAGATTTTAGGACAGGCCAACAAACCCGCTAACTGTCAAATGGGTTATATGCAGACGAGTGGAAGTCTGTTAGTTCGTCTAAATATAACTCACTGGTTAATAATCAGAAATAGGAGTTGGTGGTAGAAATAGATTTTCAATATAAAGTGTGATAAAACCGGATTGGCATTCCGGTATAAGGGCGGTTGGTGGTAAAAAGTACGGGGTTGATTAAATCTATATTTTTTGTTTCTTCTGTGTTAAGATATTCATCTTTAAACTCATTTTATCGTTGGCGGCAGAGTATAAGCTGATCGTGTACCAGATAAATGTGCCATTAGCGTACCTAAATTTGAATCTTCAAAGAAATATGTAGAAGCCCTAGTGTTTTGGAGACAAAGAAATGGTCAAAATTCTAGTGAGAAATGATGTTTGACGAATGTGAACACTAATATTTTCCATCATGTCGTGCTTTTCAAACAGATTTGAGAATGTGAACGCTTATATTACCAAACGAAAATGCTATAATATAACTTCAAAGGTAACATTTATCTGGTGTTTTATTTAATATATTTGGTTTGTTCCAACAGATCACAAGGTAAGAAGTTTTATGGTTGTGACAAAAAGATCTCTAATTATTTTAAAAACTAAATTTGAAGTATTATTTTTCTTTTTGTTGGAAATGAAAATTTGAAATTTCTTACTCTTTACTTTAAATTGGATAGAAGCTAAAACTGTCGAGGGAGCTGTTAGCATGATTTCATCGAAGTAAATTTGAAAAGTCGGATTTTAATTTTTAAAAAATAAGCAAAGAAATTTTATAATTTGGCCCATTAAATAACCTGGGGCGACTTTCCTTTAAGTTAACAGGCGTATAATATTGACCTCAATATTAAAGATTTAAAATGTCAAGTGAGGAACACAGTTATATCATTAAACTTTTTTTTTACTTTTTCAGTTTTAACCTCACTATTTTTGTAAGTTTTTTTTTTCTTTTACTAATTTCTATATTAAGCTACCAAATCAACAGTTTTTTTGTTTAACTTAATAGTACAGTGGGTGGACCGCTCTGTTGGTTGTTAAGATTTTAGGTCCTTTTTCGGGTCCAATCATGCTCACGCAACTGCGTTGCTCCGCTTAGGGTAAGTAAATTCGCCAGGCTGGCACATATGTCAACAGTTTTTTAACTTAACAGTACTGTGGGTTCCGAAACTTCCCTATAATCTACAAATTATTTCATTCCAAAATCAACAAAAAAAAACAAAAATTCCCAATAATGTCCAAAAATAACCAGCCACTGGTAATACTTACATAAAAAGACATGTCAAAATAAATTAAAAAAAAAATTGTTCAATGAAATTCAGAAATGTTTTGTGTGAATTTTGTATGCAAATTGAGGAACTTCAAAAATTAATTAAAAATAGTTATTAATCTTTTCCCACTTTAAAATTGTGATATATGTTATTAAAAAGTACTAATATACCGATTAAAACTATCCGCGTGTAAAAATTCGTACTACCTAAAAGGAAACTTGAGCCAATAACCTTATAGGGACAAGCTTTTTATATATAAAAATAAATAGAGGTTCTTATACATGGCCGGGCGTGCATTTTCACATCAAATTATTAATTGCATGTTTTTTTACGTAATGTTCTTCATATATTGATGGTGCATCTATGTATTTTTATCAAAGTCTTATCTACGCACCCTGCTACTTAAATTCACTTTCGTAAAAAAATTCAGAAGAAATGTTTTGGCAGTTTTCTGGCCATCGAACAACATCATACTCGTATAATACTCGTACAAACGCTCACACTCTCGATTTGTTTCTTACTTCTAACCCTCATAAGACTACCATAACGGTAAACTCTCCATTCGGCACTTCGGACCAATGTGTAATATTAGCCAATTTCTCGTGTGACATTCATCCAGTTAAAGAGAAGCATCCCACTAGGACCGTTTCGATATACGAGATAGCCAACTGGGACGGTCTGAATAACTTTTTTAGAATTTTTAACTGGTCACTATGTTTCTTCGATAGTGACAGTGCTGATATGATCACAGAAGTGATTTTTCTTGGTTTTTTTTTATTTTATAATCTACACGCGCTCAAGGGATTGTGATTACCCTTTTTAAATGTTTGAACACAGCGCGGGCGTGAAGTTAAGGAAGAGAAAGAAGGATAGGAAAGATGTGTGGCACGATGTTCTGAGACCGAAGATTGTTGTCTCAGATATTTTATCTCCGGGGATGGCGGCTGAACTAAAGCGGAGAATGCCGTGTTTTATTTATGAGTCGCTTATAATTCACATTATTTTATTCATGTTCATCCTTGTTGGGCACACTAGTTTAACTCAATTACATGTTGTTAGTGTTATGCCTGAACAACATGTAATGAGTAAACCAGCAACCCATTGATGACAATTTTAGAAGGTTTTTAATGGAATTAATTATGTTGAATGCCCAAAGTTTAAAATACCCAGTATTATATACATTTATCAATAACAAAATTTGTTGAAAAATTTCAATTAAGTAGGTACTTATCAAAGTCACTTATAAATGTCAGTCAACGCTCGTAGTTTGAAGCTTAATTTCGCCTTACAAATGCTAGGGTCGAGCTTTTTGACACATAAAATCGTAAATACGACCAAAGGCTGTAGAAATTTCTGGTCATTTGTCAAGAACGTAAGAAATTCAACTTCATCTTCGGTCCAACGCTCATGTCATGGTAGACAAACCAATAACTAGCTCTTTAGATAAGGCAACTGTACTTGCACAGCTCATTTTGCTGCTAGCTCTACGTTGCCTGTTAGCAACAATGCCCCTCCTGTACTTGAGAACGTAAATAATTCAATTGGACAGGTATGTACATTTCCGCACTCGTACTGATAGTAAACTCCCCATTATTCATCACTGGCAAAACCATTGAGTAAGCTTTTCCATCGCTCCTACTGTTCTGGAATCTTCCCTAGAAGATGGAAAACAGCATTTGTTCAGCCTGTTCCTAAAAAGGCGACCCTTCTTCCCCCTTCTCCTATCGACGAATTGCACTTAAATCCTCCCTTTCCAAGGTCATGGAATCGCTGATAAATCATCAGCAAGAAATATCACGAAGATAGAAAGCTTCTTAATGACCGGCAATACGCATTTCGCAGCAATCGTTCCACTGGTGTTCTGATGACATATCTCACCGAAGAGTGGAACAATCTTTACTTGGAGAAAGAAAGATTATTGCGCTTGATATTTTTAAGGCATTTGATAGAGTTTGGCACCAGGCTCTCTGATCGAAAATGCGTGCGTTTGGTATTAACGAAACCCTTATTCTTTTAGAAATTACCTTCTAGATCGTTCAATACATATTGTATTGGACGGTTTAAAGTCTGATCTTCACAAAATACTACTCTCAGCTTTTCATACTCGTTCTCAAATTCATGTCCATCTCCTTCGGAACGGTATCGTATGATAAGCTCATTAAACTCCGATCTTTACAGCATTGTTAAATGGGGTATAAAAAACATTGTGTTTTTAGTTTCAAAAACTTAGTGCTGTCTATTGTCGTTAAAGCAAAATGTCCCCCTTATGCCATTGTCCTTGAATGGCACTTGCATTGAAGAAACCGAAAAGCTCTCAGTACTCGGTTTGTGTGTCAACGAGACTGTCATCTCACCTGGCTACCATTTATAAGGCGTTTATACATCCAAAACTCGAGTACAACTCACATCTTTGGGCAGGCGCATCATAAACTTTTCTCCACTTATTGGATAGAATTCAGAACAGAGCATTAACACTGATAGGAAACAAAGTTTTCATGGATTCATTCCCATCCCATCAAACACCGTCGGAATGTTTCATGTATTTCCTTGTTTTATCGCTTCTTTCACAAGCGATGCTCACTCGAAGTAGCCAATTGCATTTCTCCCCTTTATACCCGTGATACCCGATTCGCTAAGAATGCTCATCACTTCACCCTCGATCCTAACTTTGGTCGTACCGTCAAATATAGAGATTCGTTTTTTAGTCGCACAACACGATTATGGAATTACTTACCCGGCACGGTTTTCTCTGCCATTTCAATATATAATTGATTTATTTTTGATGATGGTTAACAGAAATAGTGTGTAGAGGAATGAACGACACTTTGCCCACTCAGCGGTCTGGACTAGTGGTAACAGATACTTCGTGTAGCCAAGTAACCGTTTGCTGGTCTGTGTTTATGATCAATAAATACTGCATGACGGAGTTCTTGGAATCAACGACCATAAGCAAAACATCTTTCAAAGTCGCTTTTACGGATTTTTGCATTCGGCGCTTTCATTATCGCTGCACTTTTGGACACTGTGGTGAGAAAGTATCTTTCTTGAGTTCGGTTTGATAGATGATGGCTCTGAACATGAGCACTCTTGGAGTATACTTAGTAGCCATTCCCTCTTTTGTTGGACTCCTTCTTGAAAAACTTGTACTAAAACTTGTAGTACAGGGAAGATATGATATTTGCTTTTAGTCTGACCATTATAGATTTCAATAAGTTATCTTTATTTTAAAGCGTCAACACCTTTTTCTCAAAGTAGAAATATTTGCTATCAAAAGCTCTAAAAAATCTCAAATCCTGAAAGTTACATAGTGAAAACCAAAGAAAATGCCATATGAATTTCCATCAACTGGGCGCAATGGTAACTGATTCAATGTGTTTTTTTTTATAATAAACACAATGTCAATAAGGGTTGGTTGCAAATTGGCGATCAGTGTCCTTTCACCCCGGGAGCAGATAAGTCATGGTGGGATGTACGTGAGCTCAAAGAAGATTACACAAACAATTTAAATTTAACTCAGTGACTCTGTTTCAGTGGCAATTTCTTAAGTTAAGGTGCCGTGCAAATAGCAGCAGGCACCAATGTTTCTGAAAAAGCTCTCACATAAGGCCTGTACTGCAAATATAAATTGAACAGAGTATAGTTAATTTAGAATTATATAAGCTATAATTTATACCTTCACATTAAAAAAAAAACTGAGTTTTCGGGAAATTTTCAAAAAAAAAAGCTCCAGTCCAAATTTAGGGTACTAATGTCGTTTTTATTTGGCAATCCGGAAGTCTTCTGGACTCTTCTGAAAGTGTTCACTTGGGAAAAAATGACAGTTCTGATTCTGAAAAGAAGAGAAATCTGCTTCTGGATTTGAAATCAGAATCGAAACCCGAAGCACTCACACATTCATATACAGTACGTTCTCGATTAACGCAACTCTCGATTCACGCAACTCCTCGATTTACGCAACAGCTAAATTTATATCATTGTTGACTCAGTAATCGCAACTCTTCAAAAAAAATTTACTCGATAAGTGCAACTTTTGTTTTTATATGCATTTCTTTATTTACTCAGGATCTTGGCTATGTTTATGTTTGTCTGTGGCATTGCATTTTGTCTCGCAGTTTTTTTATAGTTACTTTTGAGCACTATGCCGCGAGTATAAATGTTCATAAATCTACAGTCAGCAGAATAAAACGAAAAGAGGGTGCAATAAGAAAGTTTGTTTCTAATGCTGAATGTGGACCCGAAAGAGGATTACACTAAAAAGTGGCGAATACCCTAAGATGAAAAAAGCTTTGTTCAAGTGGTTCCTAAATCAAAGAAAGCAAAATTTGCCCATTTCCTGCTCCAAAAATAAAGGCTGAGACTGCAATTCAGGCTTTCAATACAGCTATTCTATGGGCTGAACAGAATGCAGCCCCTATTGAAAAAATGTTAACTCTTCAAAACTTAGAGAAATGACGATTTTCAAAAAAATCTCAAAAGCCAAAAAATACAAACAAAAATGTCCAATTTTTTCCAAAAAACATAATTTACCTAGCTATATATAGAAAACTGAACATACTTATGTATATCTTAATGAATTAAATTATTTTTGTTTTGTTTCTTATTATTTATGTGTTGTTGAATAAAAATTTGTTGCATTAAATACATTATATAAGTGCAGGTTTTTTTTATTTTCGCTTTGCTTCTCGACTTGAGCCTAAAAACAATATTTACTCGGTTATTGCAACAACCTCGGTCATTGCAACCACCCTTGTTTTAATTAGTTGCGATAATCGAGAACGTACTGTACTTAAACGTCAAACTCAACAGCTGTGATTTTGTGTATACTAAATGTGCGAAGTGTATCTTTCAACAAACATTTTTCTTGATTTTCATTATTGTCCACATTTGATGTTTCACATACATACATATACAATCATAAAAAACTTCAGAATCAAAAAAAGTGTTCAGTTGGGATTCCGGATCGGAGAGATTCCGAGTTGCCAAATAAAAACGACATTGGTACAATTAGGATACGAAAAATCACAACTGTCAAGTTTGACGTTTAAGTATATGAATGTGTGAGTGCTTCTGGTTTCGATTCTGATTTCAAGTCCAGAAGAAAATTTCTCGTCTTTTCAGAATCCGAACCGTCATTTTTTGCCAAGAAGAGTCCAGAAGGCTTCCGGATTGCCAAATAAAAACGACATTAGTGTATTTCAACTGAAGTGGACCGAACTACAAATTTTTAGATGATAGAAACCAAATTATATTTAGCTTTGGAGCTATTTTTTTCTTAAATAGCGAACAGTTTAAGGTGTTTTTTATTCATAAATTCACACGAGCTCAATTAAAGTAAAACACAGCACTACCGATGGCGAAATTAGGGAGGAAGATAAATATGTAAATACAATGTGTAAATGCTTACTTTAACTAGGTGATGCATAATTATACTAAACATTTTTATACTAAACATTTTTCGTGAGATGAGAAACCCTGAGTGGAGACATCATTCAATTAAATTATCGGTGTGAAAAATTTTTCAATCCCTCTGATCTAGGTAAAAATTATAAGGCGTTTATACGTCCAAAACACGAGTATAACTCACATCTTTGAGCAGGTGCAACCCACACTTCTCTTCATTTATTGGAAGGAATCCAGAACAGAGCTTTAAACTGGTAGGAAACAGATGCAATCATTCCCATCTCTTCAACACCGTCGGAAAGTTTCATGTATTTCCTTGTTTTATCGCTTCTTTTACAAGCAATGTTCAGTTGAAATATCTTGTTGCATTCCTCCCATCAGTCCACCCGTCATACCTGTTTCGTTAGGAATGCTCATCAGTTCACCCTCGAGCCTAATTTTGGACGTACTTTCAAATAATGACAAAACATTTTCTGTTAGACTGGCACCATGCTGCATCTCATTCCAAGACTTGAAGTTGGGAAACATGAAAGTCGATGATCTTTCACTAAACACCAAATCGATTTGTCAACCTTTGAATAAATATGTGATAATTAATTTCACATTTTTCAAAGCATTTCATAGAAAGCTCATAATCCACCAGTGAATTAATTAATGCGTAAATGTTCTAAGTGCAATTAAATTTATTAATAATGCTTATAACAACAAAAACTAGTTAATTGTTTGAAAAATGTACACTAAATATTAGGAGATTTCCAACCTTCTACATAAATGCGGAGGGACCACCTAAAAATGTTGTCCTAATGGATGAATGTGGAAGACAATATGATGTCAGAATAGGTCACAGGTAATATCCTGTTGGCACAGTGAAAAGTCTTTTCAGATATAAGTGGTTAGAAATTAATGGTATTAGTTTTGAAAATTATTTTGTTTTATTTGTTTTCCTTTGAACGGGCAAACACAATTTTGCACCATTGCTATCCGCTTAAGGGATCTAATAAATAAAAGGAATGATCCACTATGTTTTCAGTTTTTATAAATTTGATCTTTTAAATTACAGGGCTACCAACTTGAACACCATTTTGTAAGCAATTCGATTTAAAATGAAAAAAGTATATATACTATTGTGAATAAATAAGAAACATTTAAAATTGTCTGTTTTTCCAATAATTTTACAACAAATCGAATTTAACGCATACAACTCTAAACCTCCATGCCAAGGTTACGCACTTAGTTTTGTCTTACCTGAAAACGGCTGTCTTCGGTAGCGTAACTTCTTCCCATTTTTTCTCAATAGCTTTGGCACTGGTGGATCTGAAGTTCGTTTACTTGTACTATCTTTACTTTCGGTGGCAGTGAAATGTCCATTAACATGTTTCTGAAGAGCCAACTATTTAAAAAAAAGAAGAAAATTAAAGACAATCTTTGCCGTGTAATCGCTCTTTTTTATTTAATTATTACCTGTGATCCAAACCGTAGTCCACAGCCATCTACAATGCACTTGAATGGTTTTGTACCTCCATGAGAAAGCACATGTCGCTCCAACCATCGCCTTGAGCATGATTCCCTTCCATAGACTTTGCATCCCAACCACAAGCAGGCAAATGGTCCTGTTTGCGTGTTTACATGATGCGTTTGCATGTGATCTAACAATTTAGAATTACTATCGTGCTTCTTATTGCACTTATCCCAGTAACAAACGCCATCATGCCGACGCATTCCCTTTGGACCGAATCGATGGCCACACCCATGTTTGGCCGGGAAGCGTATTGTCTTTGGTTGAGACAGTATCGGACTAATTGCACACTTTGGCAGAGAATCATTGTCAGCTAAAGCAATATCAACGGTGGGGGAAAGCTTGCTTATAACAGAAGAAGTATCAGAGGATGAAGTCTCGATTATGTGCATTGGCGTTTCTGATTCCTCTATTTTTTCATGAATTTCAAGCCTTGGACTTTCTACAGAGATCAATGATGAAGAAGTGACAGAATACTCTGGCGGAGATGGTGGTGAGTCTTTGATGCTCTCTTCAGAGATTGTGGTATTCGAAGAGTTTTCTGTCGAAAGCAATGAAGAAGATTCCACACATATTGTATTGGAGATGTCATCTTCTTCTTTCTCTACTTGGCTTTTTTCTTCATTTGATAGATAATGTTTGGAAGGGGGAGTATTTAAAGTTGTCTCATTCTTTGAGTTCTTCAGGATGTCAAAAATATCTTCATTTGTATGTTGCTCTTCTTTCTTTGCTATCAGCGAGGGATAAATAAGAGCAGGGGGTGATTTTGGAGGTGTATTTATAGAAGGTGCTGCTAGAATAAGTGGCCCAGAATCAAACCACACTTTGTTTGTGCTATCCGAGATAGTCCTTTTGGCTTTTGAAACGCTTTCCTGTTGCCCACCATTTACTTGGTATGGCTTTGCTGGGATATGTGTCTTTGAGGCACAACCGCTGACAATCGGGCTTCCCGATGATATCGTCACCAGCGGAGGTGGCTGCGTCGCAGACACCTGATGTACCGAGGGTGTAAAAGTGGCATTGCCAGCCTTTACTATTGCCAATTTGCTGAACGCACTTGATGAAACAGCCAAAGGGGGTATATTTGTCTGCTGGTGCAGTGGTGGGATAGAGGGATCAAGTGATGCAGCCTGCTCTGATTTGTATTGCTGCATTTGCTGCTCTTGATGGGGACTGAAAATGGAGCTCAAACCAGGCATCACAGCACCTTGAATGGGCTGAAGGGCGGGTATTTGTTGTGGTTGAATGGCCACAGTCTGTTTACCTGTCCCAGCCAGCATCGCTGGTAGTGAGGCGGCATTAAGTAGTAAGCCAGTAGTTGTTGCCATAAATACAGGTTGGGAATGATGCAGGCGATGGTTGTGTGCAGATACTGATTGTTGTTGCTGTTGCTGCGTTTGAAATTGGTTAGAGAGCATTTCCTGCAAGCTGGTGGCAGTGATTGAGGAGGTATTTTTGTTGATTGATGCATGCGACTGCTGTTCCATGGCTGTGGTAGAATTGGTCATGGTTGCTGTATTTATTGACTGATTCCCACTGTCCATACTAAAACTTGCATTAGGAGTGCCTGTTGGGGTTGGTGAAGGTGTATATTGCTGCAGTTTAAATACGGTTCCATTGAGAAAGTACTGGGCAGAAGTAGCAGCATGGGGATGATGGTTACCACGAGCACCTGTTAATTGACTAACATTGGCTGCAATCAGATTTGGAAATTGGACTAGATTTGGCATCATCGGTATCTGGTATAGTGACGGGCCTGTTGACATTTTTGAAGACGGAGAAGTACTGTTCGACGGAGCTTTTCCAGCCGTAAGTTGCTGTTGCCTTGGAGACGTGGACACTAATTGGGGAGGTTGACTCGATTGTGGAATATGTATGGCAGTGAGGAGCACAGCAGGTTGCTGCTGTTGAGCTGCAGTTTTGGAAGCCTTTTGAGAGGAAGTCACAGACAATTCGTGTCTTTGTCTAGTGTCCGCTGTTCGCGGTGCAATAGCCACGTGCTTTTTTGGAGATTTTTCAGTAAAGTGTGACAATGGTGGAGCCGCTGTGGTCTTGCGAAGATTTGGTGCGACTTGAGCTATTTTTGTAGGCCTACTACGTTCGATTTTCTTTAAGGCCGGAGGCAGTGATGGTAATTTCGAGGGGGCATTCGTTGCTGTCCGCTCTTGTTCCTCACGCATATGTGAATTAAGGAGATTAAAATAGTTGTTTAAACTACAACTTGGGGTTTCAACTGCAGAGACAGTATTGTTAGAAGATGATGATGATGATACAACGGCTGTTACAGTGACCGCAGGTGATAGAGATGATATTGTAGATGAGGTTGGCAAAATATTAGACAGTGTGTTATCTTTTTTAAGGCCGCTCTGGTGAACTTGTGCTTTCATTTGTGATTTAAAATAGCCTGTTATTTTAGTTTGTGATTCCTCCATAGCGGCAACTTTCAGTCTTTTGTTATTAGATGCTGTCTGTGACGGTTGCAGTGCAATGCCGTTAGCATTAACACCCCCGACACCATTGCTGCTTTCTCTTGAATTTCCATTTATTGTGCGTGTTTTCTTGGCACCGCCATCTATTGGTGTGGATGATATTTGAGAATGCCGCTTATTGCTATGCTTGTTGTTGTTCGAAGTTGTAATATTAGCCTTTGGACTGCTTGCCAATTCACTGGTAATGTCTGTTTCTGTGCCAACACCACCATTTAGTGTAGTCCATGGCCAGATATGTTGGTTCACTTTTTGTATTGGCGATGGTAATTGTGATTTTGTGAGTTTCTGTTGTTGTTGATTTTTGATTTCTGACCGTTTCTGTTGTTGTTTATTGCCTTTTAAAACATTTTGTATGGGTGTTGCAGCTGATGCTGTTGGTGACTTTCCAGCATTTCCGTTTGTTGTTGCAAGTATTGTTTGGGGTGGCATTATGATAGACTTTTGACCCAATTCATCTCCTAACAAAACTGGATTGTACGGTGAACCTGGGTCAGACACATCACTAGATGTAGTACTAGAATCCGTGCAACTGAGAGAAGTTGCAACACCACTGCAATGAAAAATAAATAAGACAATAATTTAGTAGAATTTACGAACGATAAATAAATGTTTTAAATTTCTTTTATTCATTAACTAAAAATTTTGACATTTTACTTTAAAGTTAAGTCAAAAAGTTTGTAACAGTACGAAAAACAAAACAAAAAAGAATAAATAACGTCCCAATCCCAAGTTCTTGGTTGTACTTATAAGATTGATGATAGTTAAAAAAAATAAATAAATCTTCGAATAGACTTCAATTACACGAGTGGATAGGAAATCGGATCGAATCCGAATTGAGATTTTGATCGGGGAACATGAACACGCCAGATCGAAAGATTAAATTCAAATGGATTCGAGGTGACAGTTTGATTTCCAGTGTGTGCTTTGGAATTCAGTTCCTTTATAATCTCATTTCTTTTATAATTCTCTTGTATAGTCAGCTTTAAATTCATGGGTTGAGCCATTCCACAAGAAATTAAATAAATTTTAAAAACAAATACATTCATATTTTGAATTCGATGCAGCTCTCAAGGCTGAATCGGATCGAGTAATCCTATTTCGATCCGATCCAGGTGCACACGGAATCGAATCCGGTTTCAATTCAAATTCAATTCTTGTAAACGGGGTAATAGTAATGTTATATTGCACAGTTACCTTCAATTGACTACAGAGACTAGATGACCTGAATATCAAACCTTACTATACTCATATTTACGAAATTAACTATAAAAACTGTAGATATACAATTTAACAGTTATTTGTACAGTAAATTATAAAATAGTATATATATGTAGTATAGTATGTATCTACATGCGCCATGTTCGATCAGCTGAAATAAAATTTTTATATTATACGTGCACTCAAGGGGTTATGAACACCTTTATACTCGTAATGTTAAACACAGTGCGACAAATTAGGAAAGTAGGATAGGATTAAAAATGAGATACCGATGCACATTGGTTTTTAATTGTCTTCACATTGCAATGAGTGACTGTTTCACTAGAGCACTGTTTATGAAAACAGCGGTAAATTGACATGAAACATTGCGGCGGCGCTCGAAAGATACAAATGTTTCAGTAAGACAATGGTCGGCTATCATTTCATACCTCTCTTTTGAATTCTATCCAAGAGACTCCAGTGGGTTTTTGGATCACCTGCCCAGATGTGGGAATTGTATTTCAGTTTCGGAGTTGAGTCGAATGACATCGACTTGTTTTAGTTGATCACCCAAGCTTAAGTCGTCCTCCAGTTTATTTTCATACTCATCACTTTACTTATTTCATAAACTTTATGCTTTCTGAATTGCTAAACAGTTCGTGTTTTAATTTGTTCTTGATACAGATCATTAATTGGAGACGAGAAAAAAAAATTTAATGAAATAAAATCAACTCGTTTTGTTTATTATAAAATCATTAAAAAAGTCTTTTAACACGTGTGCCATAATGTCAAAATTAATTGGTTATGTCGAGCCCTACGAAATCGGAGATAATTTCAAAGATTATTAAAATCGCCTAGTTAATTTCTTTAAATTAAATACAATAGGTGATAACGACAAAAATACCTATTTTATCGGAATCATGGGGAAGTGTATATACGAGCTGTTAACGAAGCTCACTTATTCAGCTAATCCAAGTGAAAAAACATTCGCCGAAAATATTGCCCTGCTGCGCAGTCATTTTGCGCCTAAGCCCAACAAGAGAGCGAAACGGTTTAGATTTCATCATATTGTCCAAGGACTTGGACATGCCAGTCAAACCACCAAAGCTAAGGATAAACAAACTCCAAATGTTAATTTGGGAGTTCACAAGTTGAAAATATTAGACGATCAATTGTCCGATCGTTTTATAGTAGGTCTCAAGCACGAAAAAATTCAGCAGTCGCTTCTGGAGCACGACAATCTAAGTTTTGAGCAATTCTGCGATAAGGCCTTGTCCATAGAGGCGTCCGAGGAAGCTGCGTCATCAGTACAAGCACCTGTCACAAAAAATGCTGTCTACAAGTCTGACAAACCAAATAAAAATAAAAGTCCACCGTCATCAAAACAATCATCGTCATCGGGTAATTTTTCGTCACACAATTCATCACGCAGTACAAAGTCCAAAAGTCAGAACAGCAAATGACCACGATGTGGAAGACCTGCACATCGAAATTGTCCAGCAGTCAGCTGGGAATGCTTTACCTGCAATAAACAAGTTCACATCTCTACGATGCACAGAGGAGTATTCGACCCAAAAATCCGGTCATAAGTAAAAAAAAAAAAATCGCATTCGACCCGTTAATTTTTGCTTTTTGCATTCTTCAATACCCATGCTAACTAAAACCGGTTTCAAATAATAACTGTTGACCCCCTAATCCTCAAGATCTTAGTCTAAATCTAGTCAATTTTATAAGCTCACGCCACATAAGCTTATTTTGTTTTCTAATAATTAACACTGAAGTCTGTTTTTTTTATTGTGATTTGTGATAGTTGTGAAAAATTTCTAATGGATGTCTAAGGTCAAGGTATGTACTTTATTTTAATACAGAAATTTTATATATATTTTATTGATAAAGTATTAAAAATTGAGATGACAAGAATGCATAGAAAAACATGAAAATTTATGTAATTTTCGGTGGAAAAAAAAGTGTTTTTGTTATAGTTCCGGGTACGATCGGGCAAAAATTTTTCTTTTATATTTAACTGTACATTTTTGTCATCTCATGTACATAAAAAAAAGTCACCCATCTTGTCACATTTTTTTTTAATGGGGTTTCTTAGACTTGAGGTATTTTTAGTCAATTTGCCCTTTGTTGTTTAAAAAATTATGTTTAATTTAGATATATAACCAAATTACATTCAAATGATCTTTAAGGAAAGCAACAAACGAAAAAATTTCATGTATAAATAATTAAAATGAATTAAATAAAATTTAAAAAAAAAATACTTAATTAAAAAATTTTATTTTTATCTAACCCGAAAATTTTTTTCAGTGTAACTTTTTAATGCATCATAAGTTATAAAATAATATTTTAGGCCAATTCCAATAAGAAAAACAAAAAAAATATTTTTGACCGGATTTTGAGGTCGAATACTCCTCTGTGCGATGTGTCGAGCTAGAGAGAGTACGAGCATAAAAGTCATCAACAGTGTCAATGCTGTCAGTCAACCCTAGCAATGTGTCATCTCGTAGATGTGTTAATGGAAATTGACACCGGAGCAGTAACATCCATATTGAACGAAGAATTATATACATAATTTAAGTTTTTCTAGCTTTAGTCTTATTAAAAAAATTTCTAATCTTGTGTCTGTTACAGGTTGTAATATCGAGGAATTAGTCGTCGTCAAAGGTGTAAAGGGAGGTTGTGTTTAATGGGTCGTGATTGGATAGACCAAATTTTCCCAGATTGGAGAAATAATTTTAAGAATATTTTCACAGTAAGTCAAGTTAAAAATGATGTAAATATTGTCGCGGAGATAAAATCTAGATTTCCAAGTGTCGTGAATTCAAATTTAAAGTCGCCTATAGTCGGTTTTGAGGCAGATATAGTCTTAAAAGAAGATGCAGAGCTAATATTCCATTCAGCATATAGTGTCCCTTTTAAACTTAGAGACAAAGTTGTAGCTTAGATCATCTGATTTGTGAAGGAATTTTAGTCAAAGTCTCGGCCAGTCCCATTGTCATTGTGCCAAAAAAGGATGGCGCAATTCGAATTTGTGTAGACTGCAAAGTCACACTAAACAAATGCATATACACTATGCACCATCCGTTTCCAAAAATCCAGGAAATTTTTGCCGAGCTATCAGGTTGTTTTTACTTCTGTGTGATTGATTTGACAGGAGCATACCTGGTGAAAGTCAGTGACTCTTCTAGAGAATTATTAGTCATCAACACTTTTTTAGGTCTATTTGCATACACTCGTCTTGTCCTTGGCATACGTAGTGCGCCAGGCATTTTCCAGTCAATTATGGACAGGATCTTGTTGGGCTTAAAAAGAGTTAAGTGCTATGTCGATGACATTTTGGTCGGAGTGTCATCAGTTGATGAATGCAAAGAAACCTTATTTGAAGTTTTTCGCAGGCTTTCATTGCATAATTTCCGCATTAATTTGCAAAAATGCAAATTCCTGGAACCGTCTGTAAATTTTTTAGGGCAGAACATTTCTGGAGAGGGGTTAAGACCGAACCAAGAAAAGGTGAAAGCCATTCTTGAAGCAACTGCTCCAACTAATATTCAACATTAGAGTCTTTTATATGGTTGTTAAATTTTTATCATCAATTTCTTCCTAACTTTTCTACGGATAGTTATCCGTTAAATTGTCGGTCGGTCGATTGCGGGAGTGCATTTAAAAAATGTAAACAGTTCTTAGTCAATAATTGTCTTTTAGAGCTTTACGATCCTGACAAAGAAATCGCCGTTTCAACTGATGCCAGCCCAGTTGGGGTCGGAGCAATCTTAGCACATGTCGTGCAAGGGGTAGAAAAGCCAGTGTTTTTCGCATCATACACGCTTAGCGCAACTATTCTCAGTTACATAGAGAAGGTCTCGCAGTGATTTTCTCGATTAAAAAACTTCATACGTACATTTGCGGCCAAACATTTGTTTTGTGTACTGACAATTTGGCCATTAAAGAAATGTTTACTCCTAGTAAACATAATTCTCCGCTTGCGTCAGCCAGACTACAACGTTGGGCAATAATTTTGTCTCAATACGAATACAAAATAATATATTAGAGAGGTTGTAGTATGTGTCATGTAGATTTTCTTTCACGTCATCCTTTAAACGTAGAGTCGAAAATAGAACATGTTCCTATTAACTACTATAATTTAAAAAAATTACTTGATTTTGCCTTAAAAGATGCGGATCTTCATTCAGTTTCAAAATTCCTTCGTTGTCGTTGGCGAGACACCTTCGGAGCATATGTTCTCGTTTAAGCCTCTTAAACCATTAGATATTTTAAATCCGAAAATTAATGAAAATGAAAATATTGTCAATATAAAAAAAAAAGAAAACTAAAGAATTTTGTAAGGAACACAAAGAAAATTTTCATTTAGATAAAAATAAATATGATGAAATTACAAAATTTTTCGTAAGGGAGAAGGCATTATATAGAAGTGAATTGAAGAACTTTATCAAATGTATGCCAGCAGTTGTCAAAAAAGTTATAAGCAATTTAACGCATCTTGTTGTGGTATATTTAAAAATTCGCTATGTTCATCAAAACCAGTTAAAACAACAGTCGAACTCAAATTTTCAAATTAATCCTCATGTCATACATTATGAAAACTCTAGATCAACTGCTGGTGCACATGCTGATGCTAATGTACCTGTAAATGAAGACTTAATTGAAAATAATGAAGTCAAAAATGAATTGTTCGATAAAAATAATTTAAACAAAAATCAACTCAGCCATGAACCAATACCTGTAAGGAAAGCTCAACGAGCTGCCACAAAAATTGTAAAATCTTTTAAATATTAAATATCATGTATTACTATTATCTTGTCCATTTTAAGAGGTTACTTAAATTTGAGTGGTGGAAAGTGTTATGTATTTACTCATCTTATTTACTTATCTCATAACGTGAACATCACGTCATTTAACTGTCAAGTCGAATGACATCGAATGTCCATATACTTGTTTTAGTTGATCACTCAAGCTTAATATGTCCTCCAGTTAAGAAGTTTCTTTTCATACTCATCACTTTACTTATTTAATAAACTTTATACTTTCTGAATTGTTAAACAGTTGGTGTTTTAATTTGTTCTTGATACAGAACAAACATGTGATCACTCTACAAAAGATGGCCTGTGAAGCACATACCTAGAACTGAAAGCTGTTCAGTCTGCTTGATGCAAGTGCACCCATAGAAAGTGGCATATAGGAAGGGTTAAGCTTAATCAACAGTAAACAGCATTGAGATTCTACATGGACATGGACAACGCTGTCAAGATCTGAATTTAATGAGCTTATCATACGCTGCCGTTAGAAGTTCACATCCGAAGGACAAGGACGTGAATCTAAAAACGAATATATAAAGTTGAGGGTACTGTCGTCAGCGAAATAATTTAGTGGATTAGAAGTTTCAGACGAAAGGTCATTTATGAAAATAAGGATGAGTGTTGGATGAGTTTGACAGAAACGAGCACTGGCGCACACCAGTGTTTATTTTGTGGATATCAGTGAAGTGAAGTGAAATTCATCGATACCAAATGCATGCATTTTCGATAAGAGAGCTTGATGCCAAAATCTATCAAATGCCTTTGAAATATCAAGTGCAATAATCTCCTTTTTTCCAAAACAAAACGATGTAAAGATTTGTTCCACTGTTGGGTAAGATATACCATCAGATAACCAGTAGGTATGATCATTTTGAATTTTGTTCTATAAAATGTACCTACATACGAGTATGTACATAATATTTTTTTTTCTATTTTCGATTTCTGTGCTGTATGATCTAGGTGTTCTTTCTCTTGCAACTATTTTTGCTTTAATACATAAATAGGTCTGAAGAAGGGTGTAATCACACCCGAAACGTCACAACTCAAAAAATAAAAAAACTATTAATAATTGATCTTGAGCCACATTAAGGCAAACATCATTTTTATATATAATAATATTCATGCTTATTTTGAGATTCGAACGAATAGCTAATTCGATAGAATAGATCAGACCAAAAACATAAATGTTAAAAAAAGAGCCAAGTTCTTCTATACAAAAACCTTTGTGTAACAAGTCATCCGTGAAAAGTACTGAGATCTAAAATTACGCCAAGTTCTTACTTCATAAAGGTTTAATACCGAATATTTAAAGTAGAATAATATTGAAACAGCTACAATGCAATAGAGAAATTTTATTATTTAATGATTACTGAATAAAATTTGATGGGTTCACTGGTCAAGTTTTTAAAAACTTTTGAATTGGGCATAAGAAAAAACTTGCCAAGTAAGCCCATCAAATCATATGGTCAAGTTTTTAAAACCTTTCGAATTGGGCACAAAAAAAATTGCGAAATCCATCAAATTTTAGTTTATAGCTTCCTATTTCTTTTGGTATATTTTCTTTTTGTCATTGGTTGTTTTGATTTGCGCTTCAATTATTTCTTCTTGTCCTGGCAAGGTCCTGGTAACACTAACATACCTACCTTTATTATAAATACTAATACCTACATCCACTCAAAGGTCATAAAAAAGCAATAATTGTTGAGGATGCGATGATGTTTTTGTTGCAAATTTAACTCCTTTTTTAAATGAAGGTACCCCACCAATTAATAGCCTAATTAGTGGTTTGATTATACGAGTAGTTCACATCACAGTTAAGAATTTTTTTTTATGTAAACTCGTATTTTTTTCAGGTATGCAAATGTTTTTTTTTTACATTCATGTTATTAACATAACATAGAGTACCAAATCGGGCACTCTAGTTCTAAAAGACATGAATTTTCAAGATGCATATATAGTTTCAAAATGACAATAAAAAGACATTTCGAATAAAAAATCTTAGATTTTCTATTTTTCGCTTTGAATGTTTTACAGCAGCCGAAAGTGCTCCGTTCAACCAACACCAATTCGGATAAAGTGGGCGGATACTACGCTCACAGAATGGAAAACCTAAAATTTTCGATGTATTCCTCTGCTTGCATGACAAGACCTACCATTGTGCAAAATTACAAGATTCGGGAAGTGTTCCAAAATTTTGATGATCTGTCAGTCAGTCAGTCAGTTACGGTTTTTTGTGATTTTGGAGGCCTTATATCTCAGGAACCGCTTATGCTAGAAAATTAAAATTTGGTGAGGCGCCTGTGCCTGACTAGTTTAGCAAATATTCGGAATTTTAAGTTTCTGACTTCATTGGTACTGAAGATAGGGAGGGGTCAAAAATCGCCTGAGTTTGTTCCTGTAAAAAGGGTGTAGTGCCAGAACTTGGCTGGGCACTACCGTGCCCTTTGATCTTTTAACTCGAATGAACTTTACATATTTTCACATTCGAGCGAAAAATGTTCATTGTCGAATGATTACAAAAAATGAAAATCAATGAAATTCATTTTCGAAATCAGCTGTTTGAAATCTACTGCCATTTCTATCTGATTTAGTATGACAAAACTGTTTTTTTTGATGATATTTATTTAAAAAAAATGATGGTCTAAAAATAATACTTCATCATTTAAGAAAAATAAAGTAAAGATAAGTAATGCTAACAGCCCGGTAAAATTTAAATTTGAAAAACATCAATAAAAACTGACATTTTAAAATTTGGGAGCCTTTAGAAAACAGTATGGTAAGTTTATTGATATCAAAAAGAGATGTGAAATAACGGTACAATTTCTCTGTATAATAAAATACTTGATTTATGTTTAAATTTTCATGTAAACTAAATTGTGTTCATAATTGATAAACAAAACAAAAACAGGTAATCAGAAGGCAACTTCAAAGCCTATTTAATTTACACACATCTGGTCACACTAGAATTTTGAATTACCATTTGTTTCATAAAAATATTGATAAATTTAAACGAGACGTTAAAAAAAAAACAAAATGGCAATTTTTTTATTTGTGAATAGTGAAGACGGCGAGGTGCATTTGTATAGGAGAAGGATAATGGATGTATCAAATCCATTTTATGAATCTATTCGCCAGAAAAAATTGAACGAGAATGAAATGACATTTCTTTCGAACGATGTGAAAATTTGTCCAGTTTTCGAAAGATGAATAAACTTTCTACTGATAAAGTGAACTTTCTAATCGTACAAGTATCAAAATACAAATTATTCGAATTCGAAATACTTTTTAATGAAGTCGAATGTCAAAATAAGGCTGATAAGATTAAAATATGTACATTAATGCAGAAAAACCCCAACGCTTAAAAAACAATAATTATAACAGCAATTTCTGAATAATTTTAAAAATATGACGACACTTAAATTATTTAGCTTATTTATTTCTCTTAAAAATTAACTCAAAAGTTATAAGCTTTTAATTAAGTATGAGCTTTAATTTCTTTATTTTTAAACAAACATTTTCAAACCTTCATAAGTCTCCTCTACCGCCTCTTCTTTTACATTCATCGTAGAAAAATCACAATCAGCCAGGTTGTAACGAAAGATTTACAAAAACAAACGCGAATAAAACTCAAATTGTTTCTTGTGAAAAAAGTGTGGAGATTTGTCCAAGTAATCTCCTCTCCTTGTATCACTCAATCAGAAATGGTTGGGAGTGTTGCACTTTATTTTATATTTGCTATCTCGAACTAATGAGTGAAGATCTCACAATTTCGTATTTTTTTATTTTAAGGTAGGCTGAGTTCTTAATTGCAAAACTGCCGCAGTCCTGCAAAAATTGCGTTCATAATTGTAAACAAACAGCATCATCTCTGCATGAGCATGGCAACATTTGTGTTCATAAAAGAAAACTTACAGTCAACATGCGGTCAATTTGGCATGTGTTTTTTTTATGTTGCTGAATTTGCAGGAAAATGGCAGAGGATCAAATGTGAGTAATTTTTTTTTTAAATTAATTTATAATCGTACAAATATTGATTTGTACATCTTTGATAAGAAATTAATAACTATCCATCCACAGGATTGAATACGAGGCCAAAATCTGGTCCGATGCTGATATCGAACTATTTTGGCAATTATGAACTCATTTTTAACAAACTATGATGATTGCACACATGCTGTTGTAATTGTGTTCATAAATATATTCGAAGCATGTTATAGGCAGGGCAGGGGCAACAAACATTGCAATTACGAACTCAGCCGTAATTAACAAGTATTATTTTTTCCGTAAACAGTATCGCAAAAATTTGTATTCGTTATTATTATGCTGAAGTAGGCAATATATGAAAAATATATTACATACAATTGTGTAGAACTGATTCTTCTTCATACTAAAATATAAGGATATATTTTCTCCGGGTATAATCAACCAATCTTTCTTAAGCCACGAATGCTTCCTTTCGCAATTTTACCTAAAATAAAAGAAGACCTTGACAACCTTATTAGTGATGAAGATGATAAATAACCTAGGAATAATAACAGGTATCCTTACTGGACACTGCAAACTTAGAAGACATCTAAGTTTACTTGGTATGGTAAGAAGTGCCACATGTAGATTGTGCAACATGCATAAAGACACACAGGACCACATACAAGGAAGATTTTGTCCACTCATGCACTAAAGGAAAAACCACTTGGGGCAATACCAGGTGGAAAAGAACGAGCTATCCTCTCTAAAGGTGCCATAAATACTATGATTCCTAAGAGCAATAGATTTGGAAGAGGAACTGTAGGATAAGGGAGCTGATTCATTTTTAAGTGGGGGGACAGTAGATCTCCAGGTCGCAGTGCAATACTCTCAATACATAACCCATCCATTCATTCAAGAAGTCAAAATCTTACTGCAAACATTTTATTTTGACTTTTGTCTTAAAATACTGTAAATCTTTTGCTTTATTATTAGTGTTATTCTTGCCTATAATACAATACAGATTCGTGAGAGCCGCCTCACAGACATTGGTTGATTTTTTTTTCATTCTTGGAAATATTTTTGTTTTGAAATGCATAGAAAATTGTCGCTTCTTTCATATATAAAACAGTTTTTTTATAAACACTCTTTAATTTTCAAATAATAGGGACTCAATGATGCAGTATTTTTTAAACAAAAAAATGGAATTCATTTTTGTAACTTGTTTTCCTCAGACCCTTTTTATGTTTTATTTTCGAAATAAATTTTTAGGCATGCAATTGATTCACTTAACCTTAACAATTAAAAACAATCCTTGAAAAAGTTGTTTTAGCCTTAAAAAAACTTTGTGTGAGTACATATTTTTACAAAATCCTAATTTCAGGTTTGAAGATGATTTTAAAAAAATGCTCAAAATTCTCGATTTTTGGGTAGTCTTAAATGAATTTTGTACTTATTTGGAGTTATATTTTCAAAAAATTGGACCCTGCTCCCTGTAGGGTTTTTAAAAATCTCCCTTAGAGATGAGAACGCTTAAATAAAAAAAAGTTCGTTAACTAGAGAAGGGGGTGGGGCATCTTTACATTATAAATAATAATAACTAACATTAAGGAATCTAAAAGTATGAAACAGTGCATACATTGACATGAAAGAAAGAGGGAGGGGTGGGGGATTTTCCTTTTATCAATTAATCTTATTTGCTCTGGTTAAAGAAATTTTTTTTTTAAGTTATCATTATTTGTTATAGACTCAATGGCAAAACAAAGTATGGCATGCTAACGGTTATTTTTTCTCTCTTAATTAAAAAAAAAGTAATCATGTGATTTTATAATAATGAATGCCATTTTTGTTTGTTTTTTTTTTAACAAAGCGATAGTCTATATAATTTTGAAACCTTCCAAGTGAAAATGGTTGTGTTTACTTACGAAGATTTAACGTTTTAAAGACTAATGCGATAGTAAATTCTGTGGAAAAAAATTGGACTTGTTTGAATTTTTTCACAAGTTTTGTTTGAAGCTCAAAAATAGATTTGTAGAATGCAGTTACCAAAAAAATTTTATTTTAAAACGGTATAAAACGTGGCTTGAAACGGAAGTGAGCGACAAAACAGGCGTAAAACCCAAGCTCAAAGTACAGGGAGCACTATGCTTCTTTTTGCAGAAAAAATGAATCTGAAAGGTGAAGTTAAGCTTGATGCTTAAAAGTAATAGAATTCAATAAAAATTTAATAAAGATTTAATAAAAAGCATACTTTGGTCTACACTGACCCATGTTATTGAAAATTAATCAATTAATTAATACCAATGGTAGAAAGTTCGTTTATACTATATTTTTATACAACTTTATAACTTTGGACATTTAACTCACTTTCTCGTGTTTTTTTTTATTTATTTCCATTTTCATTTGCTCTCTCATGTTTTATTTTATTTGTATTTAAATAAATGTAAAAATATTAGTTGATATTAATTTTTTACTTGGAAGGATGTTGGCAAAACTAGCATCTCTCGTTAGTTAAAAGTTAGAACAGGAAGTTAGTTTTCAAAATCATATTTGGTCATGATCGCAATGTATTTCTTTTCTTAATAAATAAAGATTAACCCAGCTCGCAGGAACGAGTTCTATTCATTTAAAATGCATCCGACGTAATAATGGGTGTTTTTCTTTATTGGAAAGTTAACTAAAACGTAGTCACCCACCTTGGCACTACAATCTTTATGGCCGATAATTTTTCCATCATTCGCCGATTGTTCAGTTTGCCTAGAATTTAAGTCAATAGTGTCTCAATCGTCCACACTCATTCCAGCTAAATTGCTGTTGCTGGCCTTGTTTTTTTTTATTTCTAATAGGGTTAAGAGGCTCTTCATACGACCTAAAACTGAATCGCTAAGTGTTATCATCTTGATGGAAGCTGGATCATCTCGAAGTGTTCTTCGATAACATCTTCGCAGAAATTGCTGTCAATATTTTCACCGATGGTAGCCTTTGGTCCTTTTACATTTCGGGTGTGTGGATTATAGATGGTTAAAGTCAATCAGAAAATACTTACACTATAAGTGTTTTCGCCTCTAGGCACATTAGACCATTGTTTCATATCTGCTAATCTCTAGTGCCAGCAAAACACTGTCAGAGAAAAATCCCTAAGAGAACTGTATTGCAAAACAAGAAAGCGAACTGGGTCTAAGTGATTTCTTGAGGAACATTAACGGGTCACTATGCTTTCTCGATAGTGACGCAGACTACAGTACAGATATTATTTCAAATGTATTTTTTTCGGAATGAGAAAGTTTACGAGTATCTAGCGTAGCAAAATATTTATCAAACCGAAAAAGAATTCATGGTTTGATTCGAGCAGTAAGGTTATTAGGGTTAAATAAGTAAGTTTCCGATCAACCCTAAAATGTTTCCAATTTTGTTCATGGAAACGCTGATAAATTATTTATCAGCTCAAGAAATATCTTGAAGAACGAAAGCTTCTCAATCACCCAAAGTATGGCTTTTGTAATAATAGGTCTACTGGTGATCTGATAGTATATCTCACCGAACAGTGGCACCACAAATCTTTACATGGTTTTGGAGAAAGTAAGGCTGAAAACACACCGGATAAAGCAAAACGTGTTTTTTTGTTTCGTGAAACAAGAGAACATTGTTTCTTATGAGACTACACACACCAAAGAAAACGAAACAAAACACACGTTTTTGTTTTAAAGTGTTTCGGTGGTGGTTGTCGAAAATACATGCTATTGTATACGAGCAACACACACCGAATGAAACAAAACTATTTCGAACAAGGGTCGTTGACGATAATTGCATACTTTCTTATGGCGCAATGCACACCAAATGAAACAAAACATAAAAACAAAAGCAAAACAGAAAAACATGTTTCGTTGCCGATAGCTGACCTATTGTTATTTGCAAAAAAATTTGGATTCCGTTCTTTTTATTTTCTTTTTTCGTTGCACTTCACAGATTTATTTGCTTCTACGTTTACTCTGTGTGCAAATTTTTAAATAAATATGGTCGCAGATGGAGAAAAATTGATTTTCTTAATTGAGGTAAGAAGCCCTACCTATAGTTATAAAAATAAGGAACATAAACTTACTATTGATAAGCTGTGGATTGCTACTTTCTACTATGACATTTTTCAAGATGTTCAAGACTAAAAGCTTTTCTCTTTTCTTATAAATAAACACATAATGTCTATTTTGTAAACACAAAATTGTTATTTGTGTTTACTTGCCGTAGAGTTATAATCTTTCAGCCGGAGTTAAGCTTTTACGATAGTTCGTACTTTGTTTCATTTCAACGCACACCAAACGAAACAAAAAAACAAAACGTTTTGTTTTTTTAAATTCTGTTTCGCTTGGTGTGTGTTCAAATAAAAAATGTTTTTTGACTATCGAATATAAAACGTTTTGCTTTATCCGGTGTGTTTTCAGCTTAAGATTATTGCACTTTATATTTCAAAAGCATTTAATAGAGTTTGTTATCTAGCTCTCTAATCGAAAATGCGTGCATTAGATATTGATCAATTTCTTCTTCTACCATTCGAACCACTCCATTCTAGTTGTATTCTACGGTTTTAAGTTTGAAATTAATAAAAAAGATGCTGGTGTTCCACAGGGCTCATTGTTTTGCTGACGGTATTACACTCAGCTTCCCAAATTCGTTTTCAGATTCACGTCCTTGGTATTCGGATGTGGATTTATAACGGCAGCTTATTATAGTAAAAACATTCTGTCAATGTTTTTAAAATGAGTTAACAAATAAGAATAACAAATTATTACGATGTTTCCAATGTGAAATCTAAGATTTCAATCAATATCTCTCCTCCCATTTTATATTTTAATATTTCATTGAATTTAAAACGAAATCTTAATACATATTTGAGCAAATATAAGGAACTGGAGATCAAAAGCGAACGTGTCCTCATTAGCATTTTTTCGCTTTCGTAACATTTACGAGATTTTATAGTACAAATCTAAATAGAATTGAAGAAGTTTTGATTAAAACCGGTTCTAAGCTATACAAAATAACCATACAAAAATTACTATTCAAAACAAAAATACACATATGTATATCGTTAGTTTAATACGTCTTCTTATAACAAAAATTCATTGTAACTACAAGTTCCCTTTTGTTCGTAAGCTTTTCATTTTAAAATGTGATTATTCAATGGCTTAATCTATGCTTAATACGAATTTTAACGCCATTATGAATTAAAAAACTAAAAGGTTATAGTTGGAGACGAAATTTTAGTTTTGGCGGAGTGGTGAAATCTTTGAAATTTTCATGTGGAAATCCAGATTTAGGTTGGATGGGAAGAGAAAAAAAGATAATATGCCAAATTACTTGAATTCAAGTCTTGCATTGTGTATTGAGTTTAAAAAGCTATTTTTGTACTGTCAACGGCCTTGGCTCTGATGAAAGCATCGCTTCCCATCGATCAGCGAAATCAAGCATCGTTGCGCGCGGTTAGTACTTGGATGGGGGACCGTTCAAATACCAACCGTGAGCTGTTGACATGTGTTTTCTGTTGTTCTTTCTTTCTGTCTGTCTCTCTCTGTTGTATTGTATAAGCCGATGGTCTGAGTTACCAGTGCTTTCAGTGTCTCTACTTCGTAGATTTATCTACGGAGTAGTGGAATATGTAATGTAATGTAATGTATTTTTGTACTTGTGATATACCTCGACCTACAGCCTAAGCCGCTGAAGCGATTTTTTTAACCTTGGTATTTAAGGTTCTTCAGGATTCCCCAGGGGAGAAATTGATTTTTTTAGCTCCAAAACTAACGGTACTCAAAAAAATGTGGGTCAAATAAAAGTTTCTTTTTAAAAATGCACTAAAATGAACAAAATTAAATTGTTTCCATGTATTATGGCTTTATTAGTAAGAGCAACATTCCCATTAATTATGGAACACAAAGTCGTTCACGTGGCTGCCTCGGCTGACTTCGCAATAGCGCATTCTGTCGCTCCAATTTTCCGAGACCTTGTTGATGGTTTCGGGCTGTAAGTCATGGATTGCTTTGATAATATTGGCCTTAAGTGCTTAAACGGTTTCCGGATTGTTGGCATAACATTGGTCCTTCACGGTTGCCCTCAAAAAAAGAAAAAAGTCCAAAGGCGTCAAATCGCAGCTCAGAGGCGGCCAATTGACATCACCAAGACGGCTGATAACACTATTTGGGAATTTGGTGTGCAAAAAATCGATTGTAGCATGGGCTGTGTGGCATGGTGCCATCCTGCATGAACCAGAGGTCGACAAAATTCATGTCTTCAATTTCATTAAAAAAAAAAGTCGGTGAACATGGCTCTGTGACGCCCAATGTTGACCGAAACGTTGTTCCCAGCCTCATTTTCGAAGAAAAATGGTTGAATGATGCCACCATTCCACAATTCGCACCAAATTGTCACTCTCTGTGGATGCATTGGCTTCTGGATAATAACGTGCGGGTTTTCCCTAGATGCGACAATTTTGTTTGCTAAGGTAGCCGCCGAGATGAAAATGCACCTCGTCAGAAAAGATGATTCTTCGCCCTAAATAGTTGTCCAATTCAAGCTGCTCTTCTAAGGCCCAAACTGGGAAGCGATAACGAAGTGGATGGTCGTGCACGCTCAATTGCTGAGTCAATTGGACCTTGTTAACGAATAATCCGAGATCCTTGTGCAGAATTCTCCTCAGGCTAGTGCATGAAATGTTGAGCTGTTGAGATCGATGACGAGTTGATGTTCGTGAATTTGGTCTCACACTCTCGGCTACAGCAGCCACATTCTAGTCTGCGCGCAAAGTACGAAGACTGGGATCATAAGGTAATGTTCACAAGCATACCAGTGTCACGAAATTTGTGCATAAGCTTGCGTACAGCAGGCCCGGTGGGTGCTTCATTACGGCCAAAACATCTTTTCAACAAACTCATTGGTTATGCTACACAGCACTCACTTTGGAAATAAGTTTTCAATATTTCCCAGCGTAAAGCGACTCATTTTGATCCGCATAGGTATGATACTGACTTTCTGTCAAGATTTCGAGCGGGAAACAGCTGTCAGTGTCAAAATAACATATGATTTAAAAAGAAGTCACTATATGGCAAACCATGTACTTTTGGGGTGAACTGACTATACTGGTGCCGATTCGTTTGCAATATAACAAAAACATAATCGTTTACGTTGCAGACACAGTTTTAAATTCTTGATGGATGCAAAATGTTTATATACAAACACATGTTGTGAAGTTCGTAAAAGAATGAAACGAGAAATCTATATTAATTTTTTTTAAGTGGGATCTTAACCCCCATTTATTCAGCTCCGTACCGGAGCATACGGGTCAGAGGTTCATTAAGGCCATAGGAGGTGTGGTGCGATAGTAAATAGAATAGGCGATAGTGTCTCAGGTTACGGGTGTTCGTGTTGAAAGAAATCGAGTTGTAGAGAGAGAGGAGCAGAGAAAAGCCGATGTATGGAAAGTATGTCAGCAATTTCTCTACGTTCCTGTAATGAGTTGAGGTTTAACAGTTGAGGGCGGTCACAAAACTTAATGCTGAGTTGGTCTTATGGATTATTTCATAAATTAGAAATAGAAATTTAAGTTCGCAGTCACATAAAAGGCCAAGATCCCTTATCTTTTCTTCTATTTGTATGAGTTTATTATGAAGATAGTAAAGACAGGGAGTTGTTTTAATGCGTTTATGTAAAAAGATCTAGCATTTGCTAAAGTTAAGCTCTAAGGAATTGTTGGTACACCAGGTTGAGGAACTCTCGAGATCTGTTTGGAGGAGAGATATGTCTTGAGGTGCTGTGATGATTTTTGAAAAGTTTCGTGTCGTCAACATAAAGGGATATTTGTCTATTTGACAATGAATAATAACCATGTCAATGTCGTTAATTGTAATGAAAAAGAGGAGGGCCTAAATGACTACCGTGGGGGATATCAGAAGTGGCTAGAATAGGATTGGAAAGCGCGGATCTGAACCGGACACAATATTCACGATTCTATAGGTAAGAAGTAATCCATTGCTGGAAAAAGGGTTCAAAACCTAAAGAGGATAGCTTAGACTATGAGAAATTTTGTCGAAAGCTTTGCTAAGGTTAGTGGAGACCATATCAACTTCATTCCCGTTTTATGAGGCTCTTAGAGTGAATGAAACGAATTCTACAAGGTTTGTGGAGGTGGATCTGCTTTTTAAGAGTGTCAACAAAAAGACACTCTTTTGCCGAGGAGGAATTACAAATGTAATGTGATCTGTGGTCCGACACAGTCTATTTAAGGTGAGGAAGGTTAAAATCGTCACAGATTACAACTTTATCTCGGGGGTCGCATTGTTTTATTCAATTATCGATGACGCGAACAGCAATTTCATATGTTAGTAGAGGTTTGGAAGGCAGTAAGATGAAACAAAGTCAACTTCAGACGTGCTTGAGATTGAAAAAAGGGACGAGTCAAATGTATTTTTGATCGCGATAAGGACTTCTATGCAAAAAGAGCCAACGGAGGGCCGATCATCATCTCGATAGACATTAAAAGAGGGAAACAACTCTTGGTTGTTGATACTGGGAGTAAGGTTAGTTTCAGTTAGAGCGTAGACACCGAAAGGGAGGGAGTTTTATTGTCTTAAGACTGAGTTGGTTTTGGATCGAAGAACTCTTACATTTTGATAATAGATAGTTACAGGGAGGTGTTGACCTGTTTGAGTGGAACGAAAAAAACGGTTGTGATCATTTCTGTTGCGTTGTAGGTGAGATATTCGCTTAGCCTGTAAGTATTGACGGAAAGTATCTAGATCATCCTTTACTTTTTGTGGTGGTAAGTTAAAATTGTCAGGATATTTGATGAAAATTTTCATGAGCTTTGAAAATTCTGAAGGGAGACCAAAACGCTTGTTCTTGTTTTCCCTTCGTAACAGAATCTGACTTATAGTGCATATATTTTTTGTCCCTGAGCCTAGAGAGAGCATAGCGACATTCAGTGGAATTTGCAGTTTGCTGGGTAAGTTTGACTACTGGTGGTAAAAGAGGACCAAAAGAGTTTTCTGAATTTTGTGTGTGGCAGATGGATTCTTTGACTGAATGGGGTTCAAAATATGAAAGCTTATAAAGTTAGGATATTTAGCTCCTGTTCTTAGGTGTAAATTGGGGAGAGTTGAGGAGAGAGATCGAGACGGAGGTGGTGATGGGGTTTTAGTGAGTTTAAAAGAGACTCTCAATAGAAAAATTATTCATTATATTATACTTAAGTACACATGAACAAAACCACAGTCACAGCATGTTGCAAAAACATTTAATAAAATCGCATTCATTTCTCAGTTCATTATTCTTTACAGCAAGTTGGCCTAGTGAATGAACCAAGTTCAAATATACCAATATAAGTTAAAAAATTTACTTTCAGTATAAGAAGCAGGTCCCATTGGGTACATCTGGGTGATAAGCAGTAAAGTTAACATAGAGATGGCTCGAAAAAATGTAGTGATCAATAGAAGTTGAATTTATTACAAACAATTAATATTGCTTAGTAATTAAGTGAGATATGTGTAATGAAATAATAGAATTCTTTTTCTGGTTATATACCTACTTATTGATGTAATGAGTATAGAATTCTTTTGTTGACTTGATATTTATGTAATAAGTCGCAGATTTTAGGCTACATAAATGTATGTAGCCTGTATAGATTTTAGCATCTACCTATTCAGTAGCCAAAGTATTTTGATATTGTGATAAGTACAAAATATGTATACATTTTCCCTTCAGTGTAGGTAGAAATATTTCACAACCATTACCAAAAATGTTCAATTACTCACGAGGAAAATCAAAATCCGTCACTGTTCAGATTCAGATTTCATACGACCTTCGCATATAATGTATAACCGTGATTTTGTATTGCGAACTCTAGCCTGGTGGTGGCGCTGAAATTAGCGCTAGATTTTACAAAGAAGAGTAGGATAAGATACAAAACAAGTAGGTATACTCTGGGCTCACGTACAGCCCATCATGACCTATTTACTCCATGGGTGAAAAGAGACTGCACTGATGACTGATCACCAATTTGCAACCAACCCTTATTGTGTTTATTAAAAAAAACACTGAATCAGAGTTACCATTGCCGAGTTGATAGAAATTCATATGGCATTTTCTTTGGTTTGTGCTATGTAACTTTCAGGATTTAAGCTTTTTCGAGCTTTTACCATCAAATATTTTTCTGAGATTTGCGGGCAATTTTTAATGCTCCTACAGTCCTACGGCAATCCTGTAAGAGCTTTAAATTAAAGACAGCTTATTGAAATCCATAATGGTGAGACTGAAAGGCAAATATCCTATCTTCCCTGTACTGCAAATATAAATTGAACAGAGTATAGGTAGTAAAAAAGAGAATATCTTATTATTAAATTTACCAGAGACAAATCTAGCAAGTACTTTCCCTATACTTAAGATGTCGCCACAATCTTTCGTCTTCTTGAAAATACTATACGTTTTATATACAAAGGTACGAATAAAGTGACCGCTCGATTAATTGATCTTCGATTTGACAATCGTAATTTTTATTTTCTTATAGATATGATAGACGGTAAACAACATCTTAGGTAGACATCTTATAAGAACTTGTTGAGTCTACATATACGCCATTTGTAACAGACCGGAATATTTGTATTTCATTGTTCTTCAAAGCATAAATCATAAAAACAATCTAGTTTTGGAGTACCATCTTAATCTAAATATTATTTATAAACATTTTATATTGATGCCTAACGTCCATTTAACTTAAACCGAAATTGATTAACTTGATACCAATGTAGGTAGATATGTACCTATTTAATATCTTACAATTAATGAAATATTCATTGAAGCGCTTGTCAATAAATACGTGAGAACGCATTTTGACAACCATTTGGTAGGTATGTAATGAACTTTAAATATGTAAATATCCAAACATGTTATGAACGTAAAGTCTTATACTCCGATACTATCAAAGAGTGTTATTGGGAAATTTAATAAATAACACTTGCACTTTTTCTCATGGACCAGTTTGAAATAAATAGTTCTGAAAAAGACAAAAAGGAGGGGAAGAGCTGGAGTTCGAATACGATAAAAATTATAAATATAAATACCTATATGCTTAATCTTTTGTTTACTATAGGTAGGTATGTTAAGAAAATATAATATAGTTAGGTACTTACATAAGTAAATAAGTGGCATACGTGATCAGTAGGAAGTGTTGTACTCAGTAACATCTGAAGACAACCGTTACACTACAACAGTGAATAAA
Source organism: Chrysotoxum bicinctum (assembly GCA_911387755.1). Classification (NCBI taxonomy): domain Eukaryota; kingdom Metazoa; phylum Arthropoda; class Insecta; order Diptera; family Syrphidae; genus Chrysotoxum; species Chrysotoxum bicinctum. The sequence goes on along the minus strand of OU426987.1, from coordinate 145,094,596 downwards.
TGACCCAAAATATAAAACTTCTTTTACTAGATACACACACAGTTTTAAATATGAGCAATTCCCAAAAGTAAAAAATAACACCCTAAAGAGTAAAAAGAGATGTAGCTCTTTAGTCTATCTAATCCCCTGAAGAAGCGTAACGCGCAGTTTCTTATTCTCCATCAAATTCTTATCCACCTACAATAATACATATTGTAAACATCAATACATCGTTCACTGAGATGGGTGATAAAAATCATAACTGTAGTTTTATAGGTATTTAAATAATTTTTAATTTTATTTAGGTACAAATAATGAATTACGTACATACATAATGTATATAGTTAGCTAGGTAGGTACTAATATAAGAAACTGGTGTCATTGTTGTCAAAATATACGTATAGTATATAGTATACCTACCTTGATCTTAAAAAAAAATGTCTAAATCTATTACATATATTTTAACAATAATTAAGAGAAACCTCAATTAGGCTCACTGATGCCACCTCCACATGTAGGTATGTATAAATATAGACTTGGAATTGGTTAAATAATTAAAATTAATATTTTATAAATACATACTGATAAATGACATTTTTACTTTACCTACACAAAGCCGAATAAATGTACCTATACACATTACGTATGTACATATGTACATATACCTACATACTTTGTTTTTCCGTTTTCTAAATTCGCCTCAAAAAGTATATAGGAAGCTTCCCTTATATAGAATGAAAAAAATACTCTTGTAATCCCAAACCCACCCTATCTATGATAATAATAGCTTCTGCCCTGCCCTTTCCCAGACATTTCGTTTTCAATCAATTCAGTGCACTACCTTTAGTGCAGTCCGTCTCTTCTACTCATCTACCTCTAGTTATTTACATTAAAGCTTTTATAGATAAATTTAAATGACTGTAAAAAAAAAATAAACTCAGAAGTTCTGAAGAAAGGTATCCAAAAAAAAAAAAAAGTATATTTACCACCTAAAAAAATGTTTGTGTAATGTGCTACTCCAAGCCATTATGGGTATTAGAGAAGAAAGAAGCAGGTATCTTACCTCTTTTTATTATTAAAGAATAAAATCCTTGATGATGACAATAACAATAATCCACAAGATCTGCTTTTGTTTATTTAATGAAGTATTGTTTCCACTTTTTAAAGTTTTTTCTATGATTATCTTCTAATTTTCCAGAAGTGATTCCAGATACTATATCCAAAAAGGAAAAAGACACAGGACAGAAGGTAGATATGTTATACAAAAGACCACTTTTTTATAATAGGCATTGGGTGTATGAAGGGCCCGCTGAACCGAAAAGAGAAGACACAATAAATACTTTTATTTTTACCTATGTTAAGTTAATAATTGATTTCTTAACTAACTAGGTATTTTTTTTCATAAGAAAAACATGATTTTGAGAAGATTCCAAACTTCATTTCATAGGTAGATAAATATTATGTATGTATGTGTAAGCATCGATCGAAGGTACAAAACATGTGCAGTCGCACATTCAATATGTTTAAATATTATTTCCTTATAATCTAATCACAGTCACTAAATTCCTGAGTAGTTATCTTTTAAATTCGATAGAAGAAATATCAAATCTATAAACTTTATACTACATAATCAATTTCGAACACAGTTGTTATATGCACTTAATATTTAAAGCAACATTAAACGAGTATGGCTCCGCGCGATAACGGAAGATGAAGATGCGCTGCAGTCAACGCGAAGCGAAGGAAAATGGCTGACTGATGTACACTTGCCTTGCCTGAAAGAATCCATGCAAGTTCTCCTCTTCGTTGGGTTGAGTTCAGTTCGGTTTTACTTAACTTCTTTTTCTTCCTTTTCTCTCGCTCGCAGAACAAAAGAAAACACCACTTTTCTGTTTTCTAACACAAAAAAAAAGAAACACAAACAAAAACCAAGCCACTAAATATACCGATATACGGCATTTCCAACACACAAATTTATATACATTAAGGCAATGTTTGATAGTGTGTCTTTGACCTCAACTACCACCCTTTGCCCTTCTGATTTGTCACATCTGTTCTGTTATGTTCTGTTCGCTTTGGCTTTTGAGTTTGTGTGCGAGATGTTCATACATATGTTAGTATACGTGAGAATTATCACTAATTAAAAAAAGGACCTTTACTCCGACACACAACAAAAATAACACAAGCAAACAACGATAGATATGATATCAGCCACTGGACAGGAGAACCTGAAATAATAATAAGGAAAAAAATCGAATACCCACGATCAAATAAAATTGTATTTGTGTCATGTTTCGAGCGAATAACATTAATTCAAATGTGTTTGTCGGAAAACCTGAATTTTGTTTGTGTGTGAGTAGGGGTGGATAGGAGCCTATACATATCATGCTACATATTTACATGTGTGTGATATGGTAGAAACAGCTGGTGGCAGGAGGTAGATTGGAAGGTAGAATTTATTGTAGGGACTTATGTACCTACCAACTGCATTTTTTTAATTTTGTTTATCCTTGCATGGATAGGATATTAAGGTATAAATACACCATATTTATTGTGAACAGATTTGTTTATTTTTTGTTGTGAATTGAACTAGCAATTTTTTGCTTCCGCAATATTCAATGTATGTAATATCATAACGAGAATTCGTTTAATTCTTTAGTTGGTAGGTTCGTACTAAAGGATACTTAAAATTTAGTAAGGATTCAACAAGACACAAAGCTTTAAAACTTGGGTCAATTCCAGCAGAATGCATTGAGGTAAAGGCGAGTGCATTTCAGGCACATGAAAACACTGCGGACATTATGTAGGTACATATGCATATACTTATGTATGTATTTCTATAGGTACGATAAATTCTTAGAAGAAAATCAAATTCTTAAAATTTTGATTCAAAATCATATGAAGGCAGGTAAAGAAAACCAACGTAGGTAATATAATGTATAACTGAATTCACTGCCGTAGGTAGGTACCTGGAGAAAATTAGTTGCAGTAACCATTTATGCCCACTTGAACTTTATTCGTAGATTGTTAACCCTGGAAAGTCAATTTGACTCACCCGAAAACAAAATATTGCTCTATCTTTTTAAGTATCCCGAATAACAGGTTGTCCGTTTAATTTATCCTAGTCAGTGTGTATCAATCGGTGAGTGGACGGCTTGTTGGGATAGGTGTCACCCTTTTTGGGAAATCCACACGGTGATGTGAGTCAAATTTACGCATGCTTATATTTAGTGTGATTTTTAAGATTTCGATATTTTACATATACGTTTATTATATTTATTTATAATGTTAAATATACATACATAGCTTGCATAAATTTCTTAGTCCTATACTCCCATAATATTTCAAAGAAAGGTAAAAGTGTAAAAACTTCATTAAAAGCTTGAGTACGAGTCTGACTTCGCCATTTATGAAAAGACTGGATATCCCACCTTTGGTGACATACTGAAGTGATAATATTAACAATTTAGTATCTGGAAGCGGCTCAAGCTCTCAAAAAGAAATTCCAGAGCAGTCCTTGCAGAAAGTGCAAAAGGGTAGAGAGCAAAATCTTGACTTGTGCCTACAATGTTTGTGACTGTTTTTTTTTGTTTTGTTTTTAATAATATTTGTTTATTTACTTTTTAATAAGAATGTATGTTATTTCAGTGGACTAAGTACTATTTTTTTAATTTTATTTTTAAGAATTAAATATTTTTTTTAAAATTTTAATTTAATTTTATTTTAATTTTATTTTATTTTTTGTTAAATAAAAACTAGCAATGCCATTGCATGTTCAAACGGTATTTCATTTAGCTAAAAAAAAAACCATTTAACACCAATTTAACAACTCTTAAAATAGTTTAGAAAATTAAGCTTTTAAAAGTGTATGCGTCAATTTTACGCATGCTTATCTTTAGTGTATGGCAAAATAAGCTTATCTTTCCAGGGTTTTAAAGTTCGTACGGACATTAGGGTGAGTCATTTGTAAGAGCCATTTTTTACAAAAAAAAGATAAAAAAGTGAAATTCCAGTGGAAAAGTACTAAGTGCTGTGCTGCACAAGTGCAGATGTTTATAAGTCAAAAAAGGAAAACATTCCAACAAAACATATACTTCATATACGTAAATAAAATTTCGTTGTACATGGAAATGGAAAAATTTCCAAGGAAATGTTCACGTTTATTATTTTTTGTATTTATTCAATATATTGTTTGTTATTTGCTGTATTTTCAAATGCGAGGAAACAATTTCCTTATCTATGACAGAGACTAGGTTATAAAGCGAATTGTCCGTAGGTATGATCAGGTCTGTTCGCCAGATCAATATGAAGAAATCATTCGTACTGCCAAAAAGCGCATATATGAGCATATATTTAACTTTAAGGATTTGACCAAATTTACATTAAAAAACACCAAAGATATTGTTAAGAAGGAAACTTTCACCTTGAGCAAATATAGGCATCCGATATGATATGAATCCTTGGCTTCTGTCGATGTTCTTTCATTAAAGCTATTCAACACAAGGTCCCTCGTTCAACAATATGCAACAATGTACGCCCTCAAATAATTTTTTAACGAAAAATAATTTAGCAGCGCAGCATTTAATCAGAGACTTCGCAGCTTTCGATGAAAATCCCTCGAAATGGCCACTTTTCATCAGAGCACAGAACAGGGTGGGTTTAGCGACGAGGAAAATCTAATAAGTTTAGACAAGGCTCTGAAAGATGGGGCACTAGAGTCGGTAAGAATTTTGATAATACAAAGAAATTGTGTAGGACGTGCGATCCAGACTTTGAGAATGCTGTATGGACCAGAACTAATTATCAACACTCTGATTCGCAAGATTAGCTCCACACCCTCGCCAAAGGCAGAAAAGCTCGAAACGATTGTCACCTTCGCAATAGCAGTGCAGAACCTTTGGGCTACAATCGAAGCTTGTGGAATAGACGACCATCTTAACTATCCCATGTTGATGCAGGAACTCGTGCAGAAGCTTACCCCAACTCTTCGTCTTAATTGGGTCATCCACAAGCAATCATTGATGACATGTACACTTGTACACTTTAGTGCATGGATGTACACTTTAGTGCATGGATGTACACGATGGCTGAAGCTGCAAATGGAGTCCTAGTTTCAGCTCCCTCTACATACTCGTATTCTGAGGAAAAGAAACGCAGAGGATGGAATGATGAAGGGGTCGTAAACGACCCCTACAAAGAAACCCTGCTTCATTATTTTAGCTCGCAAAACAAGTTCTATGTTTGTGGTGGCAACTGTTCTTCGGTAGCAGATTGTAAGCAGTTAGAAAGCATTAACTATGCCGTAGATATCTGAAAAAGCAACTGAACTACAAGTGCAAGTCAGAGTCTATATGTGGAAAGAACAACTGTGTTCTTAAACACCACGAAAAGAAATCCGCACAGTACTCCTCTACGGAACCGTTGCAGTTGCAGTGCACTCAGAAAATGCATGTGACTCTCAGAACTACAACACCTATTCCATTTTGTTTCAAGTTGTACCCGTTTTACTCTACGGAAAAGAATACAAATAAAAGTGTTTGCATTCTTGGACGATGGATCGTCTGTAACTTTAATCGATGAAGAACTCGCAGAACAGTTGAACGTACAAGGAACGCCACGACCTCTCTGTTTGAAATGGACTGGAAACACTTCGCGATATGAGAGTAAGTCCGACCTAATCAACCTGTTAATATCCGGCACCAATGCAAATTCAGAGAATTTCCAACTATACTCTGTTCAATTTATATTTGCAGTACATGCCTAATGGGAGAACTTTTTCAAAAACACTGGTGCCTGCTACTGGTTGCATGACACCTTAAGAAATCGCCACTGAAACAAGAAAGAGAATCACTGAGTTACATTAAAATTGTTTGTGTAATCTTCTTTGAGCTCACGTCCATCCCACCATTACCTATCTGCTCCCTGGATGAAAGGAGACTGATCGCCAATTTGGAACCAACCCTTATTGGCATTGTGTTTATTAAAAAAAAAAACACTTTGAATCAGAGTTCCCATTCTCCACATTCCTTTGGTTTTTGGTATGTAACTTTTAGGATTTGAGATTTTCAGAGCTTTTGATAGCAAATATTTCTACTTTAGAGAAAAGATGTTGACGCTTGGTGTTTTTTTGTTTTCACGTTTTATGCTTTCTATTAATGTATGGAAAAACAGTTAAAAATTAAAATGCAGTTATATAATTGTTATAGCTATTATCTTTGAGAGAAAGTTTTTACTATGACTTATGAAGGTTGATACTGAAAAATGGCATCGTTGTTTCGAACACGTTGAGAAACTGATTGAGCCAAAGATGTGGGAAATGGAGTAATGACGTGATTTGTTTTTACTTAATCAAGTAGCATTAAAAGAAAAAAGACATCGAAGATGGGTGGCCTTTTGTCACGTGAGCTGCTAACAGAAGCACAAAATTGTGTATACGCCGAAGAGATTGAAGACTTAACCATGAACCGTTGTGTCGAGAAAAGCAGTTTTATGTATTTTAAACATGTGCCCATTTCTGGATGAAAATTGACTCATTCGAGCCAATGGAAGAATCCGTTTGCAAGAAGAACTCAGCATGGACCTCAGCTTACCCATTATCCTTCCAAAATATCATCGAATCATTATTCTTATTATCGATGATGTTCATTATTGTTGGAACCACCAAAATTATGAAACTGTGGTAAATACTCTTCGCCGAAAATTTTACATTTCTCAGATGCGCTCGGCTTTGAGAGTTGTCAAGTTTACAATGAAAGATTAACAGAGCTCGACCACACCCACCGATTATGGCACCATTTCTCCACGCGCGAATTGCAACTTTCTGTCGGCCGTTTTCTCACGTTGGCGTCGACTTCTTTGGCCCTCTTTTTGTCACTGTATGTTCAAGAACTGTACTTTTAACCACCCTCACCATAAGGGCCGTCTATATAGAAGTCGCTTATACCTTGACGACTGATTCCTGTATCGTCTGTCTGCGAAATTTTATGGCCAGTAGAGGTACACCCATCGAATTTCATAGTGACAACGTCACTAATTTTCACGGCGCAGAGCGAGAGCTACGGGAAGCGGCCGCTAGCATCCAGCGAGACAGGTAAGCTGAGACTTTTACTACAGTAAATACTCAATGGAAGTTCATACCACCGTAGTAGCTGGGAGCATTTAGTAGGTTCCATCAAAAACGCACTTTATGTTATAATGCCAACAGGAAATCCAAACAACAAATTGCTACGTTCTATGCTTATAGAAACAGAAAATATTATTAACTCGCGGCCCATGTCATATATTCCAATAGACGCCAAAAATCCTGAAGCTTTAATCTAACCATTTTGTATTGGGTTCGGCCTGTGGCTCCGTGGATTTAAACGACGACGACGTGAAAGTGCTACGTAGAAAGTGGCTCATCTCACAGCAGTTTGCTGACCACTCTGGAAGCGCTGGGTAGCAGAATACATACTTGCCCACACTTCCCAGACGCTCAAAATGGTTCACACACGCAAAACCTCAGAAGTTGGCGATATAGTCCTGGTTGTGAATCCAAACAGTCCTAGAAACAGCTGGCCTAAAGGACGAATAGTTAAAGATAAACTTTCCAAGGACGATCAAGTACGAAGTGCGTTCTTACAAACGCAGACTGGAGTCTACGATAGACCTTCAGTAAAATTGGCCGTTCTCGACATCAGAGTTCCAGGAGACACCAGTCCGCTGGAGAAACTACCATGGGGGAGTGTACCAAAAAAGTAGCTTCTCAGACTGGTCGTTGGGTGGAGCCATCTATAAACTAAATACCCATTTATCCTACTTTACTTCTCGCTTACTTTATCGTTAAGCATTTTCATTTCCGATTTCGCCAGTCACGAGGTGGCTTTCCTTTTTGCAATTTAACTTACGTAAATTACTAACTTTTTGTAACTTGAATTAAATACAAATAGGTACATTATAAGAAGACAAAGAAAATATAATGAAATAAAATGCACGACTGGGTCGCACGAACTTGCTCCTATGTAATAGATTAGGAATTTTAAATACGAATTTTGTTAGAGAAAACTGTTGATAAGGATAAATTTAATTTTTAAATTCTTTTAGTAGTAAGAGACAAAAACAGAACGCTATCCAAATATGAATTTATGCAAGAACAAAAATTATAAGTCGTTGTAGTGGTTTCTTAAAAAAAGATTTTATACACAAACTTTTTAAAAGCTTTTTAAGAAAAAAATTTGGTACGCCAATTTAAAGTTTTTATTATTGTTCCAATAAAAATTAAATTTACAAAAAAAATATTGAGATATCGAATTTTCAAAAAAAAAAGAAAAAATAGATTTTTTTTTTCAAAAATTCAAAAAATATTCATTTTAAAGTTTTGAAATGCAATGTGTCTTAGATTTTTTAGAAGCTTCTCCATAAAAAATTTCATTAAGATCCGTTATGTGGATAATGAGAAATTCAAAATTCGAAAAAATGGTTCTATGGTAGGTACAAGCTGTAATATCTTAATTTCAAATTTTTTTTTATTAAATTAAATATCGTTAACATTAATTGAAAGAAAAAAAAATGTATCAAAATTCTAGGCAGCGTTTTCGAGAAAAATACGATTTTTGAAAACCATTTTTTTTAATTTTTAGCATTAGGTAAAATAAATTTTTTTTCTCACATCTTGTAGATCCTCTTGAGAAACTTTAATTTATCAAGTTTAAAAAAAATCTAGCATGGGGTTTTCGAAATATTGAGTTTTGAAAAAAAAATTTGAAAGTTTTTTTAAAAATCCAAAATTTTTTTTTTTGAAAATTTGAGTACACAATTCTATTTATATTATTGGGGAGCTCTAGCAATAAAAAATATTTATAAAATTTCGAAAAAAATTCGTATGGCAGGTACCGTTATTTTTGGTCTTAAAAAATCAAATCAATAAACATCCGGGGGGAAAAAATTAAAACCCATATCTTCCAAGTTTGAAGAAAATCGGCCGAGCCGTTTAGCTGCAATCGAACAGACAGACAGAATTGCGAGACCCACTTTTTTGGTCTTCGCTATCATCGTAATGTCAACTTTGATCAAAATCTCGAGTTCGATTTTTTTTTCCGAATGCATAACTTGCCTTATAGTACCTATAAGTCGCAAGTAAAAATGTACATATCTGAATATTAATAAAGGTTTATTCCCAATAAGGGATTTGTAACCACATGAACAAAGTAACCAATCTGTTTTAATTTGCTGGTTAACAAATAAGTTTGCGGTTGTGGCCAACATACGAATAACAAGAATAAGTTAACAGTTTTTTTTTAAATGAGTCTCTATTCAAGATAAAGCAAAAATAGATAATATTTGAAGCTAAATGAGTCCCATATGCAGCGAGTTATAAGGTCTCTTGAAATGTACTACGAACTGTACAAGGATCATATATGTATATCGATTAAGGTAAATATGAAGAATTTATATGAAACATTACAATATCTCTAATAAAAATTATAACAAACATCTTGCGGCGGTTTTCAAAAGTATGGATGGCAATAAGCAGACGTCTTGCATTATAAGATAGTATTTCAACATTCCATCGTTGTTCATTTATTACGAATCTTGTAAATTTCTATTGAACTCTTCCAAGATGACGAACTGAATCGAAGATGAGGAACTGATTCTACCTCTTCTTCGTCCATATAGCTTCTGCAAAAATTGTTTTAGTAAACTTCAAGCCTCGTTGCGTGCTTGCGTTAATCAGACAAGTGGTTAAATTATTTCATCTTATCTTATCCGTGCAAATTATTTGAAAAAATAATGCATGATCAAATCCAAAAGTACCTAAATATTACGTCAAATATCCGCTTCAAACTTGATTCTGGCAAATTTGGTGTCACTGTGCTCTTAGATTTCTCTAAGGTATTCGACTGCATTGAACATCCTTCTTCCTTAACTTAAGAGAAACTTTAACTTCTCTAGCACATCACTTAAGCTACTGTGTAACAAACCTAGTTGACAGGGTACAGCAAATAAAAACTTGGGTTGGCATTTCAAACCCTCTTATTACAAATCTGATGATGTTGTAGTTTACATTTTTTGTACAACTGGTTTGATGGCTCGTTTAAATGAGGACTTAAGCCATATCCTTTCTTGGTCTAATGCTAAAATGAATCATTTTAAAGGGATGACTGCAACAAATATTACATAGGACAGACGGGAAGAACATTTCACGAAAGATTCACAGAACATTTACCTAAACCAAACACAAAATCAAATTATGCTTTGCACCTTATTGACGAGAAACACAATTGTTCGAATTTTTAACAATAACCTTAGCCCAATGCACTTACTTGACACATTAGAAGAGTTTGAGATTTATAAAGCAAATAAACTAGAACAGGACAAACTACTTAACGACAAAGAGTTTGAGATTTATAAAGCAAATAAACTAGAACAGGACAAACTACTTAACGACAAACTAATGTTTAAAACAAACGCACTATTCGACACCGCAATCACATTATACATAAGATGAAAGACGAGAACAATACAATATTCAGATGACAGAAATAAACAAACAGCAAGTGGCAATTAACATTTAAGAACAAAAATCTGATGATGGAAATTTATTTCCGAAACGCGTAACATAAATATAATTTAAAATAAGTTGTAAAATTTGTGTTTTTTAAATACATTTAAAATTTAAAATTAAAAGTTTCTTTTCTTTTTATTATTTATATTATAGCTAAAATGAAGTTTAACCTGCTATGTCTGTTGCCATGTTATGTCCTAGAGATGAGTTCACCTTTTTTGATTATCCCACGGTCGAACTTGATAATGAAGTCATTATCTATGTATGTATGTATGTGAAAGATGTAAAGCAGTTATGAATACAATAAATAATAATCTCACTTACTGTAAAGCAATCTCAGACACCATTAGGAAAATTTACACTGGATTACGTTCTCTGAGATCTTCTTCGGACTTATTGCACTCCAATATGAAAATCTGCTCCATTAAATCATTAATTAAGCCATATTTTACTTATAATTCTTCCGTATAAGTAGTCAATTTTGGACAGTGAGTGTAGGCGCAGATTGAACGGTGCACTCAATGATTGTATTCGCTAATGTACCTAGATATTCCAGTGTTGCCCATCTGCGTCACACGCTCTTTGGTTTGAACCTTGATGAGTACCTCAAGCTCAGGCTTGTTTTGAATCTCCACAATAGGTGTCCTAATTATCTCAGTGAAATACTTAACTATGTCCATTCCCAAAGGGGTTTGAAACTAATTTTACCGCGTTTCGTATACAGCATAGCGGAACGTTCATTTAACGTATGGAATGCTCTTCCAAATGCGTTTCAAAGTACTATCGTGCCCACAGCATTTAGGAGGAAATTATTTATGCACTATAAAAATCGAACTTACATAGGAATATAAAGGGTGTCCGGTAATTCGTCTGCCATACTTTGGTATGTGATTCTTGGTCATATGCTAAGAAAAAAAATTGTTCTACAATAAAGTCTATTTTCAACTTAGACATCACTTTTGGACGATTTAAAAAAGGCTAACTTTGGTTTACCTGACCCATGTTAAGGTCAATTTCTCTGGCAGTACTAATGGTAGGGACCTAATTTTAGATTTTTTTTAGTAGAAATACTAACCTTTAAAACTACGTTTAAATTGAGCGGATTTGTTTTTGGGCTGCCAAATATTCAATTTTAAATGGTGTTCAATTTTTCTTGACCAAGCTAAATTTTGACTTTGGGGTCAATTTTTTCCAAAAAATGCGTAATAAACATAGTTTTCTTATTTTTACCTCATGAACAACACAATAATAAAAAAAAACTCATTAATAAATGCACCCAAAAACACAAACATTTTATGATACTTGGGAAAATATAAAACAGGTAAAATAAAAAAAATGATTTTTTTGCCGAGGTGTAAACGGTTTCAATAAAACAATAATAATTTGTGTATTAGTTTTAAGTAATTTTTTTATTTTATGTATACACAAATACAGTCGTTATAAGTGCTCTTATCATTCGGAAATACTTTCAGTTAAAGTTGTTATTTCAGATGAGTAAACGATTTTCAGTACAGTGAGATCGGGAGATCCTGCAGGCCAGTGAATTGGTCCATTTCTGCCTATCCATCGATCACAGTATTTTTAATCCAGCGAATCCTTAACTTCACGACCATAGTGAGCCGGAGCACCATCTTGTTGGAAATATGATGAAGCAAGTTCAAGTAGTGGAACATCCTCCAATATGTAAGCCTGGTAGATTATTTTTTAAAAACTCCAGATAGAAGAATTAAGTTGGGGTGGTATTTTGAAATTCCCGATTAATTTATTTCCAATTTCACCTGTCCACTTATTGACACTAAATCTGTGCTGAAATAGTCTTTGCCGTCTTGAATGTGGATTGCTCGAAGCCAATGTATGGAGATTATGGAAATTCGTAATACCATCTCTTGTGAATTGAGATTCGTCTGTGCAAAGAATTCTGTTTATAAACTGGTTGTCATCCAAGCTTGTCTCTAGCAACCTGTTACTCTTTTCCTGTCTCTTTTCAAAATCATCGGGAATCAGTTCTTGCACAGGTGTATGGTGATATGTTGAGCCAAAAGCGTCTTATGCTGATGGAAGAATCGATTTCAACAGCTGCAAGTATTCTTTCATCGACCGAAACTCTTCTTGTGCTTGCAGCTCCCGCGTTAGGTATTGAGAGTTTAAACTGATCCATTTTCTTGAAGCCTTCAAAAACAATTTGAGAAGGAAGTCGTCTCTTGGGATAAAGTTCCTATTATCTTCGCTGTGCTCTTCTTGAATTTCCATACCCATAAACGAATAAAATGTCTGCGTATTCTTCTCTCGTAAGTGAAGGCATTTCAAAAAGCGCTCCTATCCAGATGTAATCGTGACTTAACTTGATAATCTGATGAATGAATATGTTTTCTATTCTTTTATACCACTTATTTAGTTAATTTACCCACTAAACATTCGTACCCCAAATTTAACTCTCCCTGAGAAGAGGTAAGGTAATTAGGGTTTTGACAGCGAGTCAAGTAGGCATAAGTAAACTTTTAAGCCTTTTTATGAGTGCAGGCTCAAAAATTAACAAAAAACTATCAGTTCTTGGAAAACCACTCCAATTGCCAAGTGCTGCAATAAAAGCAGGTAAAAGTCCCAAAATTCGATTTTTTACCTATTTTAGATTTTCCTTCTTTCTTCTTCTTCCTTTGCTTCGGCGCTGTTATGATCTCGATGTCGAGGGGATCATAACTCTCCCACGTATCTGCTTCACACTAGTGATCCGCCTGTGGGGTTCGCCGGGTTGACCTCAGAAATCGGCGGCAAGCCTCCCGGTTTTGTATTGTTCCATTTCTGAGGCCAACTGAATGCTGGTGTTTTTGCATTTGTTTGTACCAGGAGTGTTTAGGCCTACCTTTCTTTTTATTCCGAATTGGAACGTTGTATGATATTGCCTTTTTGACGGGGTTCTCAGGATCTCTCCTTTGAACATGGCAATACCAACTGAGTCGGTCGTGTTCAATTTTTTGGGAAATGGTATTCTTAACATGAAGGCTTCCTCGGATCTTCGTACTTCTAATTCGATCAAGCTTTGTAACTCCTGCTGTCATACGAAGCATCTTCATCTCAGCTGCCGTTAGCTTACTCTCATACTTTTTGTACATTGTCCAACATTGTGAACCGTATGTGAGTGCTGGACGCACAACTGAAGTGTAGAGTTTTCCTTTCAGCTTAGGGGGCATTTTTCGGTCACAGAAGATAGCAGAATTTTCCCGCCACTTCATCCACCCTACGCTTACGCGATGATTGATATCGTCATCACAAGTAGCTTCGTTATTTATCATAGACCCCAGATCAGCGTTGCCGCCAAAAAAAAATTTTTCGTGCCACACTCTTTGAAAAAAACGTGCCATTTGTGACATTTTCGTGCCATATGAAAAAAAACTCAAGTTATTTTTTAAAAATAAATTTTAATTAAACACTATTACAAGCAAATAACAAACAAAAAATCACTTCCTCTATTCGTGTATAGGTATTTTCCAGAAATAGGAGTTTTTGGCAAGTTCATAATAAGTAATGAGTATGTATTATGTAACTACCTATATCACATCACATGATGAGTACCTATTATTATTATTTAAAAATATGAAGACGTTATAAAGCTTTGTTATAATAAGTTAAATAAATAAATTAGCTGGAGGTTTTGAATTTCGACAATTATTAGGCTTAATAGTTTCATTATATGACATTATAGCATTAATTGTTTTGTATTACAGTCTGTTTTTGTTGTTTGTTTTAATATTATTTAGCCTTGAAAACAGTCGCCCTGCTGATGCACTTCCGTGAGGCAAACTGAGAAGTATCAACATAAATTTTGAATTATTAATGAACCTAGAACGTTTTTGGATCTTCAAGAAAAATACTTTCGAACATCTTTCTCGCACTCTAATAGATGAGAAAATTCTGATACCAAAATATTGAAGTGTGGCAGAATACTTTGTATATTTGGATTATTTCTTAAAAAGGTTGGGTCAATTATCTTAAACTCATTTAGGTAAAATAATGAAAAAAAAACGTGCCATATTGAAATTTTTCGTGCCACCGTGCCACGAGAAAATTTCCGTGTCAAAATGGCACGATCGTGCCACATCGGCAACGCTGCCCCAGATATTTAAACTTTTCACACTTGGGAAGCACTACTCCATTCAAATAAATGTCTGGAATAGGCCTGTGTGGATCAGAAAATGGGCAGCATAGGTATTCTGTCTTTTTCGCGCTTATGCGGTACCCACTTCCTTCTAGAACATCCACCCATACGTCAAGTGCTCGTTGTAGGGATATCGGGTCTTCACTTATGATGGCTCCATCGTCAGCAAAGAATAACTGATGTACTTTTGGATCCGTCACTGTGCCTTCAAGCAGGTAATCAAGAACTGTAATAAAGAGCAGGGGACTCAAGACACTTCCCTGGTGTACACCTACTGTGATTTCGAATTCTTCGGTGACTCCAGCTGCGCATCTTACTTTAGTAACTGCTCCATCATACATGTCCATAATTATCCGCACATAGGTTTCTGGAACTCCTCGTTGCCTGAGGGCCACCCATATTAGATCTCGTGGTTGCCGATCGAATGCTTTTTAGATTTTCCCAAGTATCATAAAATTTATGGGTTTTGGGTGCACTTATTAATAAGTTTTTTTTTTGTATTATTGTTTTGTTCATCAGAAAAAAATTGACCCCATAGTCAAAATTTTACTCGGGCAAGAAAAATTGAACGCCATTTAAAACTGAATATCCCTAAAAACATATCCGCTCCACTTGAACGTAGTTTTAAAGGTTAGTATTTCTACTAAAAAATAAGTCCAAAATGAAGACCCTAATTTAAAGGGTGGTTAAATATTAAGGGCCGATGTTGATTTTGAATAAAACACAAATTATTTAGGAAATTATTGTCATTTCTTTTTATTATGATAATATTGGTATGGTTCAATTAAGTATGGAACAAAATATCGGCCAAATGGCCGCCGAGACCTCGATGACGCTGAGGCATAATTGAGGTTCTATGCCGTTAATGTGCGGAATTATCTCATCCTTTAGCTCTTGAATTGTTGCTTGCTTATCGACGTACACCTTTTCTTTCAAATAACCCCAAAGAAGGAATTCCAACGGTGTCAAATCACATGAACTTGGCGGCCAATTGACATCGCCACCACGTAAGATAACACGGCCATTGAATTTGTCGCGCAAAAGAGCCATTGTTTCCTTAGCTGTGTAGCAAGTGGCACCATCCTGTTGAAACCACTATCGTCCACATGCATATCTTCCAATTCGGGCCATAAAAAGTTCGTTATCATCTCACGATAGCGAACACCATTCAAAGTAACTGCCTGACCGGCCTCATTTTGTAAAAAAATACGGCCCGATGATGCCGCCAGCCCATAAACCGCACTAAACAGTCACTCTTTGTGGGTGCATTTGTTTTTCGTCAATCACTCTTGAATTATCATTCGCCCAGATGCGGCAATTCTCCTCATTGACGAATCCACTGAGGTGAAAATGTGCCTCATCACTGAAGATGTTATTGTTCGAAAATTGATCATCCACTGTTGCCATTTCTTGCCACCATTCTGACCATTGACGACGCTTGAAATGGTCAAAAGGCTTTAGTTCTTGAGTCAATTGCACCTTTTAAACGTGTAAATGCAAGTCTTTATTCATAATGTTCATCAACGACGAGCGTGAGAGGTGCAATTGTTGGGCACGACGACGAGTTGAGGTGGACGGCTCTTTAGCCACATTATCGCGAACAGCAGCAATATTTTCTGAAGTACGAGCATGCACTGGTGTTTACACATCTCCTACAGACGATTGCACGCACATTTGGACGATTAAATTGACCGAAAAAATCACGAAGTGCACGATATGCATTTTCATAAAAACCCTGAATAACTTTAACGCGTTGCTCGATTGTGTATCTTTCCATGGTTCAAATTGAGTTAGTCTGAAATTGAGAAATGTCAAATGAAATGCAGAAAAAAACTTAACGTTTAAATGTGGTTCACATTCAACATCGGCCCTTAAAATTTAACCACCCTTTAATATTATAAAATAATGATTACTGACTAAAATTTGATGGGCTTACTGGTCAAGTTTTCAAAACCTTTTGAATTTGGGCATAAAAAAAAACTTGCCAAGTAACCCCATCAAATTTTAGTCAGTAATCATTAAATAATTAAATTTCTCTATTACATTGTAGCTGTTTCAATATTATTCTACTTTAAATATTCGGTATTAAACCTTCATGAAGTAAGAACTTGGCGTACTTTCAGATCTTAGTACTTTTCACGCCTGACTTGTTACACAAAGGTTTTTGTATAGAAGTACTTGGCTCTTTTTTTAACATTTATGTTTTTTGGTCTGATCTCACTCCTTTTTGCAAAGATTTTAATATTTTGCAAGATAGAAGGGTGGACTCTACCTACTAAAATCAACTTAGTTTGTAGCTTCCTATTTCTTTTGGTATATTTTCTTTTTGTTATTGGTTGTTTTGATTTGCGCTTCAATTATTTCTTCTTATCCTGGCAAGATACCTAACACTAACATACCTACCTTAATTACAGCAATCGGAAGTGCTCCATATAAATTAAACATTTTCTCAGAAAGTGGGCGGATACCATGCCCCCTGAATGGAAAACCTCAATTTTTATTTTTGGTCCTTTATATGCAATTCGAGCTCTACCGTTCTACCAAATTTCATTGTTCTACTGCAATCGGAAGTGTGCCATATATAATTTACATCAGTTCTGAGGAAGTTGGCGGATACCAATTTAAGCCCTACCATTGTACCAAATTTCATCGTTTTACAAAAGTCGGAAGTGCTCCATTCAACCAATACCAATTCGGAGAAAGTGGGCGGATACCACGCCTCCTGAATGGAAAACATCAATTTTTATTTTTGGTCCTTTATATGCAATTTGAGCCCTACCGTTCTACCAAATTTCATTATTCTACTGCAATCGGAAGTTTGCCATATATAATTTACATCAGTTCTGAGGATGTGGGCGGATACCACGTCCCTGAATGGAAAACCTCAAATTTTATATTTTTTTCTTAGTATGCAATTTAAGATCTGCTACTTTAGTAAATTTCATCGCTTTACAGCAGTCGAAAGTACTCCATTCAACCAACACCAATTCGGAGAAAGTGGGCGGATACCACGCGCCCTGAATGGAAAACTTCAAATTTTCGATTTTTTCCTCTGTTTGCATGACAAGACCTACCGTTGTACAAAATTACAAGATTCTACGATGTCGGGAAGTGCTCCATAATTTTGATGATCTGTCAGTCAGTCAGTTACGGTTTTTGTGATTTTTGAGGCCTTTATATCTCAGGAACCGCTTATGCTAGAAAATTGATGAGGCGCCTGTGCCTGACTAGCTTAGCAAATATTCGGACTTTTAAGTTTCTGACTTCATTGGTACTCTAAATAGGGAAGGGTCAGAAATCGCCTGAGTTTGTTCCTGTAAAAAGGGTGTGGTGCCAGAACTTGGCTGGGCACTACCGTGCCCTTTGATACTTGAATATAAGAACAAACATATTATTATATTCAATCAGTCAGACGGCAACACCATTGCCACTTTTTCGACTCATGAAGTTGCACCACTGTGGTACCCCCGACACGTAACATACCTAAGGTTTGTACACTTTATAGTCTCTTGCTTTAGCATAAGTTTAGCCATAGCCATGCGATACCAATCAACGGCAGATGATAGGCAATACATAACATAAGATACATCATTATGTACGACGCCGACGGACGGTGATAGTATATTTGAAGTTTAGTGAAATAGCACATAATATGTAGTTTAACAATTCACTAGGGTTAGTTTTATGATCTTCTTAAAATCAGATAAAATTATTTTTGTTATGAAGATACGCGAAGTACAGACAAACATTTGCATGTACAGGTACGATAATCTCAAAGCCGTGAGAGTACATACCGTTTGCCATAATTAATTTCGGCGAAGTCTTAAGTCATTCTTCCGAATGAGTAATTAAGAAGATGGAAAAATGTAGAAGAAGTTTAGAGCAAAGTACCGTTTAAAGCAAAATTACTTATGGACGGAGAAGTATTATTACTGGAAAAAGGATATGTTGGATTGAGAGATTGGAAATTACTTAGAATTACGGGAACAAAAATTAGATGAAGATTTAAGATGATATATTGGACCGCAAAATCAAATGTGTGTCAAAATTATCCAGGCAGAGTGGCAAACATATTCTTAAAACAATACCGCAAAGACAATATAACATCCCGAGTACGCCAAAACATAACTCCAACAAAAGAAGCCGTCTCAGTTTCGACAATGCACAGGTAACTTGAAATTCTGCCTGGTATAACCATTTTTTCGAGAGGCCATAAATATCCAAAATATCATTTTATATACTGTTGTGAACAGAGCTTTATACTACTACAGCACCATCTGTTGGAAAATTGCATTTCTAATTTATGGAAGAAACAAAAGAGCTCTTTTCCAATGTCAAATGTATTTCCCCTTATTCCAACCATCTAGAACATTCCAAGACAAGAACTTTCGAGAACAACTAATTTGAGTATATAAGGGAGTGTTCACGGTGAGCGAGACACAGTTTATTTTCGATTATGAAATTGTGCAAAGCTGAACTATTGGATTGTGGAAAGTGTAATTAAAGAAGTGTGATTTAAGTTTGAATAAAAGTATTGGAGTTGATTATAAATTGAGATTTACTGTTTAGAATTGGAAAGTGTGAATAAAGAAGAAATACTAAAAAGAGTAATAAGTTTTTAACGAACCTTAGCAAAATATTACAATACAATGGAAGATGTCGTGAACGAAGTCGAAAAAAACGAAACTTTCGTTCATTTTCACAAAGTTCACGAAACAATTGGAAAAAATATTTTAGTTGAATGAACGATTGAAAACATTTCCTATCGGTCTTTATCTCGTTCGGAACGAAACGGCTGGATAAAAAATGATTTTATTTGAATGAGCAATTGACTGAAAAGATCAAATGCTTGAACCAATCAAGCAATGATAGATTCGATCTTTCAAAATGAATGCTCTATCTTGCACACGTCTAATGGGTTGAAAGTCTACCAGCTACTAGACAGCCATTTCTCCGTAGATGTTATCGAAATAGGTGAATAAAAGATATTAATTTTGTTTTTTCTAACCAAAAATTGCAATCATTTAGCACAGCCACTTCTAATCTTATCTTATCTTATCTTAGGCGAGATTGACCTAATGTTTATTGTTTATGGTTCACGAGGGAATGAGTTAGAAGTCCAAACGGCCACAGCCATCCGAAATTGAAGCTTGGCCACCCAAATTTATCTTCTTTTTAAACACAAGTGGTCAATTGTTTTGTTTAAGACTTATCATACTTATAAGTGAGTCAAGAATGATTACACTTGTGTATAGAGTGAGGCAAGTAAGTAAGTAGGATGAAATCTTCTTAACAAAAATTACTGCAAAAGTTATTCACATTTTAAAATGAAAAACTGCTGAAGTTCGCATAAATATTAATGTTAAATGTATACCTACCCTGTAAGAAAAAACTTTTAACGGAAAGATTTCTCAATCCTTATTTATATAATTTATTTGCTATGCTTAATTGGTTAACAATATTAAAAAATAAAATATAATAAGGCCAGTTTTCTTTTATTATTATCTATTATCATTTATATTCGTAGGTTCAATATTATAAAAATTTTTCATGATTAATTGTCGACATTAACAGCTTTTTATCAAGTAAATCACAAAATTTTTAATTTCACCAGTTACAGAAAAAACTATTATAAGGACTTTGTCTACTCAAATTCCAATTACTTCATACCAAGATATAAAAATAAAAATATACAACTCTTCAAAAACAAAAAATGTTTCTCTAAATACTTTTTTCTTTCTTTTAATTTGTGTTTCAATATATCTATGCAATTATAGTGTCACTTCTGCTGGTTTAATGAACTTTGAACAGCACAGCCAAGTCCAGACCGACCTGAAAGCTGGAAGAACTTTTTTTTGACATCGCGTCGTCTCTTGAATTGTGTCCACTGCCAGACCCAATGTTCTCGTGGATTCATTCACATCAGATCTTTATTTTATTTACCTACATACGTACATACATAATTTTTTGTAGATCCATTTGTGTATTATGTGTTTGAGACAACTAACTTACAGTGTACACCAAAAGTTAAGATACTTTATCTGAAGAATTAATCTTAAAGGTATGAAATTTTTTCACAAAATACACGCCTGGATCGAACTTACATGCTCTTGCAGCTTATGAGGCAGCTTGAAACTGGAAAATATATCTACTCGTATTTGTATATTTTTAATATTTCAATTGGTTATATGTTTTCAACTTATAACTGCATAGGATTGTTACAAATAAGTACATATAAATATTGAAGAAAACCTCATTTCTTGTTTTTTTAAGAAAATGATTTAGGAGAGAATTAAGAAAATGATTTCATAAACCAAAAATAACAGACTGGGAGATCAAATTAATAGAAAAAACTAGACTAAAACACTGGTTATACAAATATTGATTTATGGATGTGAGATATATTGTAGTTGTGACTATAACAGTAGAAGGAAGTTAAATGTAGCATAGCATAGTATTGCTAGATATAGATACATATATGGACTGAGAAGATAGGATAGGATTTCGTCCTACTCAAAAGCCATATATAATCTCTGATTTGATAATCTCGCCCTATACAGAATTTTAATATTATTGTTTAAGATCATGCGAACACATCAGCCTCCTTACTTTTTACCAGATTGCAAATGTCTTCATCACTTATGTAGGTCGCAACAACTTATCCAATTCAGATTCTCGTGTTTAACTGTCTGAACGCCAATTCTTTATCAACGCTATTCGTTTGTATAGAACAGACTACCGCCAAGTATTAGTAGTATCGGAAATCCCCGGGAATTAAAAAAAAAAGCTAGAGGCGCATTTAGCCTACAACTAAATACTAAAAGTCGTTTTACTTTTATTTTTTGTTTCCGCAAAGCAATATCAAATTAAATTTTTATCTGATGTAAGCTTAGACATGTATTTCATATTGGAACTTGAATTAGTTTATAAGATATTGTATCTTAAAATGCAAGTAGGTAGCCTAATAAAATGAAATCTAAATCTAAATCTAAAAAAAATAAATCTTTCGCATAAAGCGCTGAATTTTACAAATCCGTCCGATCTACGGTCATAAAGGCATTCTGATGGGAAGTTCAATCAAATGAATTTCTTGACAGTTTGTTTTTTCGAAGAATTGTAAGACCAGTTTCTAAAAAAAAATCTTAAATTCGACGTTTAGTAACGGCTTGACTCGAAAGTTCGTTCAGAACATAGGATCGCCTTTATTGTATATGGGGCATATGGAACTGTTGGTACAGTCTTCGAGTATTCTAACGTTCACCTTTTACTTGGTTGATGCTTACACCCTACAAAAAATAAAACTCTGGTGGTAAACCATCATCTAGCGCCTCTGTTACTGTTAATCCTTTTATACCCAAGCCTTTTTTACTCAATTATATAAAATTTTGAAAAAAATAAGTTTTAATTTTTTTTCAAAATTTCGAGTTTGAAAATTAATTTTCTAGAAACTATTCACAAACGCAACTTAATTAAAATGAAAATTAAAGAAGAGATTTCTTTTTCATTACAAGTTTTACCGCTGTTTTTAAATAATTATTTTTATGTTTTAAATCAATTTTGTAGAAAATTGCCCCTCCCGCCCAAACAGATGGAAATAAACCCACCTTTCCCATACGATTTTTTTTTCTCAACCTAACTACTCTTTACGGCTTTTTGGTGCACCTTATACCAATCACCCTGTATATCTATGAAAAAAGTTCTTTTACTTGTGAGGTCTACTGTACCTACTGACTTCTTTAACTTCCCTGCTATTATATTGAACTGGAAAAGACTTTTTTTTTAAAGTACGAGTATTTCGTATGTTTATTCGCAAGAGCTTTATTATGATGACTTTTTTCTTTCTTCTTCATTATGTTATTGTTGTTATTGGTACTTCTTAATTCATTCGCCTCTTACTAGAGTCTCAGTCGAACTGTGGTGAGTTCATGGTCATCATCATTCGTAATTCAAAAAGAAAGCGAATTCAATATAAAATCGTAAAAATGTGTAACGTATTGAGTGCGGTCAGTTTTTGCGTAAGAAAGTGTAACGATAAAAATAAGAACTTAACAAAAATTACCATGGGTCCATAGCGGAAGAAGATAAAGTGTTTTTAATAAAAAAAGCTACACTTAAGCAAATTCGAAGTTTTCTTTTAGGTTTGCAATCAAGCAATGCTGCAAAAGGCAAATTCAATATTCAATTTGAGTTTGTTTTTTGTTTTCTTTTTTTTTTATATTCAGTTTTGTATTAACCTCTATGATTAAAAATATTTAAAGTCTTATGTAGATATTAGAATTCACTTAAAATCTTTAAACAAACAGATCAAGAGAGATGCAATTTATTAGTATTTATTAAACTTCGAAGCAACGTTGGATTATTCGTCTCGTTTACCTATCCATTATAGTTGCACTGAATATAATGTGTCAAGAAAAGTACTAAAAAGAGAAAATCAATTTCGTTTGACTTTCAAAATTAATATTTACAAGTCAGCTGTTTGTGATAAAAGAAAAACATTGTATATTTTAAATGCCGGACGGATTCATTTTGTTTAGTTTTTTCTCTTTTACTCGTAGTATTTATAAATAAAAGACATCGATCGATTCCTAGTCAAAAAAAGAATAAAACAAAACTGTATTTCAGCGGCTTCTTACTAGGAAATTTTAAATCCTCCACGAGTATATGTTGCCTTTAAAAGTGCTTATCATCTTATCCGTTTAGAGTTGGAAGAAATTTGTGGGTAATCTTTTCCTGCCGACAACACGCACACAGGGATGGTTGCGAGTTGTGAGCAACAATAAGTATTTATACTTCAATTTTAGAATTATTTTCAAAATCTGCCCCCTACTTTGCACTAATAATAAAATTTTGGATTCTCACAAACTGTGAGTGGTATATAATTGAAATTATATTTACTAAGAACGCCCATGTATGTATGCCATTATGTATGGATGATAACATCATTCAATGTCCCCGCAGCTTTCCTGGGGGCGCGCATTCGAAACGTCCAATTTTCCATATCTCTGGCGCATTAATCAGGCTGATTTTTACCAATTGCATTCATTGTTATATATACCTGTGACTAATGAAAACCCCACACGAAGCCAGTTCACTTATGAAAACCCTACAAGAAGCCTAACGGGTTAAAATCGCGCGATCTTGGTGGCCAATTCATATCGCTTCCGCGTCAGATAACCATGTTCGGAAATCGCTCGTCTGTTGTGTCACGGGCTGTTGACATGAAAAAAATGTCTTGTTGAAACCACATAAATCGTCGGTATCTATATTATGCAATTCAGGTGCCGAAGGGTTCAAGGGTGCCGATCTACAACCGACCGCACGCCCACATAGAGAGCTAGCCGACCGCTCTTCTTAATGTCCTTGATTTAAATAAAAGCAAAATAATTAATATAAATAAAAAAAAACATACATTCAGTGCCAAGTGTATAAAAAAAATAAATCCATCCACCCAATCAATCAATAATATAATTCAGTGCCAAATTTTATATACATATAAAGGGTTTTCCAATAAGAGGTGTTATTTTGAATAGCCCGCTATTTCGGTAGCTGTCACTTTTGAAGCTGTCATTTTTTGACATTTGACAAGTAGAAACTACGCTATTAATAAAAATGGAACGATACACGCTTCAAAAACGCATTGAAATTATTAAAATTGGGTCCTTGAAATGCATGAAAATGAACCGGAATTTCATCGAAAAATCATCTTGACTGATGAGGCCCATTTCCACCTCGGAGGCTACGTCAACAAGCAAAACTGTCGCATCTGGGGCTCGGAAAACCCAAGAGTTATTGTTGAAAAGCCTCTCCATCCTCAACGCGTGACTGTTTGGTGCGGTTTATGGTCCCGCGGGGTCATTGGACCTTACTTTTTCGAAAATGAGGCTAGAGCAACAGTTACGGTCAATGGATTGCGCTATCGAGAGATGATTAATGATTTTTTATGGCCTGTATTGGATGGTATTGGTCTGGACAACGTTTACTTTCAACAAGACGGCGCTACGTGCCACACAAGCAATGAAACCATCGATCTTTTACGGGAAAAGTTTCCGGACCGTGTTATCTCTCGAAGAGGTGATCACAATTGGCCACCGAGATCTTGTGATTTAACACCTTGCGACTTCTTCCTTTGGGGCCACGTGAAAGATAAGGTCTACGCCAACAGCCCAGCGTCGATTCAAGACCTCAAAGATGAAATTCGTGAGGCTATCGAGGACATAGGGCAGCCACTTTGCGATTTGGTTATGGAAAATTTCATGAAAAGGATATGGTCCTGTAAGCGTGGTCTTGGCGGCCATTTGGCTGATGTTGTGTTCCATTATTAACGGCATACCTTCCTCTTTATAATGAAATAAACATCCGATCATTTATCTCCAAAAATGCCATTTTTCTTTGAATATCAAAATAACACCTCTTATTGGAAAACCCTTTATGTACCTACAATATAAAAGAAATAAAATGCACGACTGGGTCGCACGAACTTGCTCCTATGTAATAAACTAGGAATTTTAAAAACGAATGTTATTGGAGAAAACTGTTCATAAGGATAAAATTAATTTTTTAAATTCTTTTAGTAGTAAGAGACAAAAACAGAATGCTATGCAAATATGAATTTATGCAAGAAAAAAATTATAAGTCGTTTTAGTGGTTTCTTAAAAAAAAGCTTTTATATATGTAGATACTAAATTTTTAAAAGATTTTTAAGAAAAAATGTTGGTACGCCAATTTAATAAATTAAAATAAAAATTAAATTTACAAAATATTATGTCGTTTCTGAGATATCGAATTTTCAAAAAAAAAAAAAAAAAAACAAAAAAATAGATTTTTTTTTCAAAAATTCGAAAAATATTTATTGTAAAGTTTTGAAATGCAAAATGCAATGTGTTTTAGACTTTTTAAAGCTTCTCTTTAAAAAATTTCATCAAGATCCGTTATGTGCATAATGAGAAATTCAAAATTCGAAAAAATTGTTCTATGGTAGGTACAAGCTGTAATATCTTAATTTCAATTTTTTTTATTAAACTAAAGATTATACAAATTAATTGAAGGAAAAAAAAAATTATCAAAATTCTAGGCGCCGTTATCGAGAAAAATACGATTTTTGAAAACCATTTTTCTCTTATTTTTTAACATTTGTATGGTGGGTACCTTTAGTTTTAGGTAAAATAAATTTTTTTTTCTCACATCTTGTAGATTATATTAAGAAACTTTTATCAATCAAGTTTTAAAAAAATCTAGCATGGGGTTTACGAAATATTGAGTTTTGAAAAAAAAATTTTGAAGTTTTTTTTAAAAATCCAAAAAAAAAAATTTTTTCAAAATTTGAATACACAATTGTATTTAGATTTTTGGGGAGCCTTAGCAAAAAAAAAATTATCAAAATCGAATGTACCGTTTTTGAGAAAATCAAGAACAAAAACAAAATGCTTCCATGGGGGGTACCCTCAATTAACATTTTTCGGGAAATTTTTTTTTAATTATTAACTAGATTAAAATAAATTATTTTTTTTTTGTTTTTATTTCTTAAATCTGTCGAACAGTTTTTGAGAAAAAAAAATATTTATAAAATTTTGAAAAAAATTCGTATGGCAGGTAGATACCGATATTTTTGGTCTTAAAAAAAAAGAAAAAAACGTGAGGGGGGAAAAAATCAAAACCCATATCTACCAAGCTTGAAGAAAATCGGCCCAGCCGTTTAGGCTGTAGTCGAACCGACAGACATACAGACAGACAGAATTGCGAGATCCACTTTTTTAGTCTTCGCTATCATCGTAATGTCAACTTTGATCAAAATCTCGAGTTCGATTTTTTTACGAATGCATAACTTGCCTTATAGTACCTATAAGTCGCAAGTAAAAAAAATTAAAACCACAACATATAAGCCAAATTGTGCATTAAGTGTCGAGCGGTTGTTTCCCTGCCCCTTCCTTCCCTTTCTCTGCAATGTTACATAGGTCTGGTCACCGATCGTAACCGTCTAGTTTAATTTTCTCTTTTTTTTTTAAGTAAAACTTCTTTTCCGGCGTTGGGGGTAAAACATATTTTCTTCGCAGCTGTCAGTGACATGTCAAAACGACACGTTAACAGTCAAAGACAGCGACGTGTTTTTAGAATACAAAATGTTTGTACGTTTATAGGTTAGAATCTTGCAGAGGCTTTGCTTGAGAGAAAAGAAGTTTTACTTCTACAGAGCGTACGTCAATACACAGGGATTGGAAAAACCAGACGGTTAAAACCGAAAGCGGTTATTTTGTTTCAATTTACCCGGTTTTCACCGGAGATTTTTTTATCTCGGTTAAAACCGGTGTTTTTTTTTTAATCCAATAACCGGGAAACCGGTTATTTACTTTGGTACCACAGAAATAAAAAAGTGTAGAAAACGTCTTTGAAACAAAATCTCCTTGTCTCAAGAACTGCACTTGTGTGCAACATGCGACGTTATTCACCATTTCCATCTTTTCTTTTATAGAGTAATTAAGTGTAGTGGTAGGAAAGTGAAATCGTTAACACTACCGCAAAATTGCGTTGTATTGTTTTGTATATTATTGTGTAAATGTAATAGTGTGGAAAAAATACCGTGTCCGCTTAAGGAAATTCTACATTTACATTCTAAATTCAACAAATGTAACCGTGTAAGTAGGCGTGTCAGTGGGCTGAAATTTTCTTTAGTGATTTCTTACGATGTGTTATATCATATCTGAAAGTTTCCTTACAATCGGACATGTGGTTCGACAGTTATTGAATTATGACGTCGTCTCCATACAACCCAAACCACTGTGTATTGCTTGGAATGGTAGAACCATTTATTTTTCGTTGTCGATCAATTTTTTATTCTAAAGCGCCTTTAATATGAATAATATTGTGTACCTATTAAAATTTTCCAAACATCTTTTTTTTTTAATTTTTTATAAAAAAAATAACAATTTTTCTATATTTAATTTCGAAAACGACATGATTAATTTTTCTTAATCTTCATATTTGACCGTTTTTAATACTATTCAAAGATGTGTGAAGCAATATTATGTATTTTATCTGAAAATATCGGTGCCAACTGTACAAATATTAAGAAATGTTTTTTTCTTAAATCGTATTTTTCTCATAACAGTTTTAAACAAAATTTTGTATAAGGAAGTTTGTAAAAAGTTTGAAAATTATTGCATGTGAAATTAAAAAAAAAAGTTTTTGAAAAGAAATCTATTTCTCTATTTTAAATTTAAATTTTTAATTTTAATTTTATTTATATAATATTAAAAACTTAAAGTTGGCGTACTAAAAATTTTTTATTACAAATGTTTTAAAAGATTTATTTATAAAAACTTTTTTTTTTAAGAAACCACTACAACGATTTATATTTTTTTTTCTATCATTTCATATTTGCTAAGAAATCACATGCCTGTCTCTTTTTATCTCCAACTACTAAAAGACTTGGTTTATCATTTAAAAATGAAGTTTATGCATATGAACATTTTTGTCTTATAACGTTCATTTTTAAAATTATAAGTCTTTTACATTATTTATTTATTTATAACATACACATTGAGAAATTAAAACACTTATAGCAAGTGATGTTTTACATTGAGGTTACAGCAAAATTTAGTAAAAAGAATAAAATATAAGGTATAAAAGATAAAAAGAATTAAGCAATAACAATTTTGAACAAATTAAAAAAAAAAAAAAAAATATACAAAGGATAATAAAGCTATTTACATATTCGTTAAACATACGCCACAATAATACGTATGAAAAAAAGGGAATAGGAGTAAACTGAAGTGAAGGTATTTAAAATCAGCTAGCCAGAAGTTTGGCTGAAAAAGAATCTCAATTCGTTGCGAAAACGCCTAGTGCCATCTATTTCTCGAACATGCCTTGGTTTGGTAGAGAATTCCACAAATAGAGTTAATGAAAAACTGCCGTTCCGATGTAAGGCAAGAGAAGCGGGGGAGAATAAGCTGGCGAGACCTGACTGAATTACTTAAATTTAATTAGTTAAAAAGGAAACTTGGTTGATTTGTTTGGATAACATTTGAAAGCAGGATAAGGGATCTATAACGAAGAAGATGATCAAATGACATATTATATAGTACCCTGGAAAAATATGAAATTCGGTCGAAACGTCTAACATTAAAAGCATATCGTGCAATATTGTTAAATGCAACATTTAGTTTCCTCCTGCTAGAAGAATTACAGTTGCAGAAAACTTCACATCGGTAAATCAAGTTGAGAACTATTAGCGTTTTTGCTAGCAATAACCGTGTTTTCAAGGGAGTAAGATGGTGGGATAGCCCAAGCTGGCGTAGAGTTCCATAAACTTTTCCGACGGCCGTGTTTATGTGTTTAACCCATGTGAGCGTCCTGTTGAAAACAACTCCAAAATATCTTGCATTGTCAACATATTCGATAACTGATTCACGAAGCATGATATTAGGGAAATATGATAGATCAAGGTGTTTTTTTTTTACTGATTACTATGCATTTGGTTTTTTAAGGATTTAGAAAAAGACCATTATCGTGTGAACAAGCGGCGATCCTCTCCAAGTCAAAGTTTATGGAATTTGCACAGTCTTCAATAAAGCCCTAAGAGCATCTTCTATAAACTTGAAAATCATCGGCATACATGTGAATGGAAGATGAAACTTTCGAAGGGATTTCATTCACGTACAGTGAGAACAAAAGCGGTCCAAGAATGCAGCCCTGTGGCACACCTCTGCCGTTATTAAGAAAGTTGGATGTTTTGTTGCCTACCGAAATTGCCTGTGATCTGGATTTTAAATAGGATGAGAGAAGAGTAATAATTGCAGAATTCGAAAAACCGTATAATGTTTGGAGTTTTTTGCAAAGGTTATTGTGGTCAACCGTTTCGAAGGCTTTTGAAAAATCCAACAGTACTATAAAAGTAGCTTTGCCTTCATCCAAAGACTTTCTTGTCTTCCACCACAGTGATAATGGCAGAAACACAACTGTAATGTTTCCTAAAACCCGATTGTAGTGGAGATAACAAATTATTTGTATTGATGTACGAATTGATTTGTCTTTTGGAGAACTCTTTCAAATACTTTAGATAAAAACGGGAGGATCGATATTGGTCTATATTCTTGACAAGAAGAGCTTTTTTGATTGCGTATAATTCTGGATTTTTCCATTGAAAGGGGTAAGTACCTGTTGTTAGGATGAAATTGAAAATATGTGTTAAGGCTGGAAGAATGAAAGAAAGAATGATTTTAATAAATTAAAGCAAGTTTATGTTACCCAGTAGTGCATTTTATTTTCTTAAAATATACCCATGAATTATTTCCCTAATTATCCTTTAAGAATCTGTATAAGCACATAATTTCCTCAAATATAGCCAAAATCTTTTTATTTCTATTTTTAGATTGGAATATCTTGAAAACTACACGTATGAATTAAAAAAAAATACATATACACTTAACACTGACAACACGCATATTCGAAAAGAATTTTTTTTTACCGGCAACTAAATCTGTGTAATAGGTGTATGGAAAGTTCATCTCAGTCAAAGTTCTGGAAACGATATGAAGTGCTGTGAGTTTTCTCAAAACAGCGCCTTAATAATTTTGTCTATTGCAAGCGAAAAACATTTTTCATTTCATGTCTTACAATCTTATAAATTTTGAAAATAATCTCGTATACAAATTGTGCTGTGTTGAAAGAAATCGATTTAAGCGTAAAATTGTCTCTACAAATTGTCACTATATAAAAGGTTTAAAAAAAATCATATAAAGGCTGAGAAAATAATTGGTTCCGAGCCAAAATAACTGGGTTAAGATTCTGTAAATAAAGTTTATAATTATCTTTCGGTCATCATATTTATAACTTCATTACTTAATTTGGGGTGCAATATTTGTGAATCGATATTGAACTATATATCCAATGTCATAAAAATGAATATGAATGTTGTAAAGGAAAATATACAAACAAATTAAAATTTATTTTTTAATAAGGAATTCTTAGTTAATTAAATAATTTAAAATATTCTTATTTTTAAATTATTTAATTTAACAAACTTTAATATTTTGTTTCGTTTAAAATAATATCGTGGATATTGAAAAAATAAACACTAACAACAAACAAAAATTTATTCGTGTGACAAGTTTTAGAAAATGCAAATTTTTGTTTGCGATTTGATTAACTTAACATTTTTCGACTTTTAAAATTCATGTGATTTCAAAGAAAATATGTTGAAATTCTTATTAAATTAAGACATTATGCAATTTGTCAGATGATTCAACAGGTAATCACAAATATCACTAGACGTCAAATTAGGCCTTGTGCGTGCTGCTCACACTGCTGGAACTCATGATGAACAACCAATACAAAATCTAATCCAAACATTAATTATAAATTAAGGTCTATTGCAATTAATAACGTGTTTTTCCTTAATTCTGTAGACTTATATAGGTACTGTTTTACACAAAGACTTACATTACTATCATAAACTCATCCTGAGACCAGAGATTATTTGTATTACCTGCAAATAGAACAAAACTCATACAATGAGAAATACAAAGTATTTAATATAGCTACATGGTTTAAAAGTGAAAGATAAAAGAATAAATAAGTTACGTTTTAGCTTCGAGATAAAAAATAAATACTCTAAGCTCCCGCACCTCAAACAATATTAAGGGTGTCCCCTAATTCGTCAAGGATATGATCTATGGGTTTTTCAGCAAGCTTGATATTGATTTTTTATCATTGTTACTTTCATTAAAAAATAGTAAAAAGTCATGTATGTAACGCATTTTGTAGAGAAAATTGAACTCAAAGTCAGTAGATGTATGTGTACATATACGAGTACTGTAGAACGATTTTGTTCTTATGGCCACACCGCAAAGCAGCTCTTGGCACTTCATTATACTCCTTGGTTTCCATTTCTGAGAATTCTGCATGAAAAGGTTGATCTTTTCCACTCAAAAGTATAGAAAATGAATATAATGTATCTACTATAAATACTCAGGAATTCGCATTTAGCCAATGCGTCGAACCATAAATTACTAGTCGTTTGTGCAATAAACTCTGATGATTATGTTCCTCTAACTTCTCGACTATCACCCGTTTGCTTACAAATAGAGTTAAAGTTAGCTTATAGCTTTAGTAAAATTTAGTATGATGTGTGGTTTAATTTAGAGTAGGTAAGAGTCCGCCTGACTTGCCTCTTCAGCTCATCCGCTGACATTCATTTCACTACATGAGACTGTTTGTCTACATGTCAAAGTAATCATTCAATCTTTGGAACCGGTTCACTCCAAAAATTGCTCCGTAAAAGCTTTTCTCTGCTCCTGATACTTAAGTAGCCGCTGCCCCAGACTTTTGCTTGACGGTTCAATGACGTTGTCTTGAACGTTACCTAGATAGTGAAATGCTTCTGGTGGAATGAATTCACTACGGCGCTTTTTTCTTTGCTTTCTTTGTTGTTTATTTATTCAGAATATGGTACATAACTTTGTAGATACTTAAAGCATAGGGATGAGAATTATATAAATTCTTAGCAACTATAAATTTAACAAACGTGACAGATAATTAGAAAAAATGTAATTTAGTTTTGAGAAATAAATCATTTTTTAAAAAACTCAATGGACTTATTACTAAAATCTTAAAACTAACATAAAACAATTAAACATATTATTTGGCAATGTTTTTTAATATTGGGTTTTCTTTCATTAAACATTTGTTTATAAAGTTCGTGTGTATGTGTACTATGGAACATTTTTCTTTTACTGTAGGAATATTAGCGATTTCATGTAGTCCAATTGTTGAGAAATGCCAAGGGAGGTTTAAAATAGTTTTAAGTATTTTATTTTGACAGATTTGTATCTTTTTATAGTGACAATCTGCACAAGTATGCCAACACGGTGAAGCATAAAGCATAGCGGGGAGAAAAACTACTTTGTATATTAATAATTTATTTTCAAGGCTTAGGTGAGAGTTTTTATTCAAAAGTGGATACAAAATTTTGATTAGAAATTGAGCTTTCTTAATGCTTTCTGAAACTTGGCTAGAAAAAGTCAAGCTTTTATCCAAAGTTATACCCAAATATTTAATAGTTTTTTCCCATTGAACAGGAGCATTGCATACTATTAGATTTGTTTGAGGTAGATTACTTTGCTTTCGTTTCTTTGTAAAGAAACAAGCTTGAGTTTGACCAGGGTTAATCTTGATTTTCCAAGAATAAAAGTAGAGTTCAATTAGATTAAGTGCCTTTTGAAGGTTAAACAAAATT
Source organism: Chrysotoxum bicinctum (assembly GCA_911387755.1). Classification (NCBI taxonomy): domain Eukaryota; kingdom Metazoa; phylum Arthropoda; class Insecta; order Diptera; family Syrphidae; genus Chrysotoxum; species Chrysotoxum bicinctum. The sequence goes on along the minus strand of OU426987.1, from coordinate 145,061,689 downwards.
TGTTCACATTTTTCTGAAATACTATAAATGCATGTATCGTCTGCGAAAAAAGATCTTTTACAGAAGCTGAGAACAGGAAAGTCAGATACATATATGTTATACAGCAAAGGAGAAAGGGTCGATCCTTGAGGAACGCCGGCCTTTATAGAGTACAATGGGGATTTGCTTAGCGAAATTTCAACAAAAAACTTTCTTTCATGCAGAAAACTTTGAACTAATTTAATAAGATATGTAGGAAGACCATTTACTAAGAGCTTATGAACGATACCGTCATGCCAGACGCAATCAAAAGCCTTTTCAATATCAAATGACACGATTCCAACAGATTTTTTATTTTTAAGTGCTTTTTTAATGTCTTTGGTTAATCTCATTACTTGATGCGTTGAAGAATATTCTTTTCTAAAGCCAAATTGTTCTGGTGGAAGAATATTTTTGGTTGAAACGATTTCTGTCATTTCTAGACAGATGATTTTTTCGAATAGCTTTCCTAAGCAGCTAAGCAAGCTTATAGGGCGGTAAGAAGATATTTCTGTTAGTGGCTTATTAGGTTTTGGAATCGGCACAATTTTTGCAACTTTCCATCTTCTGGGAAAATAACCAAGCAAAAAACAGTTATGGAAAAGATAACTTAAAAACAAAATACAACTTTGAGGGAGATTCTTTAATATTTGGTTAGATATGTTATCATAACCCGGGGCTTTCTTTTTTTTTAGATCTGTTTTAATAATATCTTTAATCCTGTTCGGTGAAATGTTGGGAACGTTTTGAGGATCTATAACAATCTGATCTAATTCAGTCATACTTTTATTAACTTTTTTATTTTCATATTATTAATTACTAGGGAAAAATGCCGAAATATCAGGCTATTTGGCAAAGTCATTGCTCTTGCGACGTGCATATCAGCTTGATTATAAAATTATCAACTATGTTTATATTTGTTGTGTTTTATAGAACATTGTTTGGGATAGTGTTTTTTTTATTCCGATTCTGTTCTATTCATTCCAAAACAGGTCCTCAGACACTCTCTCTCAAACACCCGAAACTTTTTCGTTTGAGATGGGGTAACGTTAACTATAGAGGACATGGTTAAGAGAACTAATAAGGTCGCTGGTGTAAACGCAAAACCTGCTAATTTACCTCTCCTCCCTCAATTTTTTGAGCCCACATAATGCAATCCAAAACTTTACGAGTGGTAAAAATACTTCATAATCCTAGTCAATGTTCGAATTTCCGTTGTGTTAAACGTTACTGAACAAAAATACTACTCGTATATAAAAAGCTACTGTACAAATATGTCCATACAAATACAAGTATTGGAAAGGAATTCAAGCCATATTTCCAAGAAAAGTATCGTGCTAACTTCATATGACTCTTTGACATTTACAAACGTCTAAAAAGGTCTGTTTATTTTGTTTGCAAGAACTGTCATTGTTTTAGATGTGTTCACAAGCAATTTATTTAGAAAAATTGCTTTAGTACGATACTAGTTAGATTTAGGTAGATATTTAAAGTCTACTTAAGTTAGCAAATTCATAAGTAGTATCATATTTCATGAAAATTTGTTTGTAATAAAATACACGTTCCAACATCTATATACAATTTTCAAAATGCAAAGTATTTATGCTTAAGTAAGTACAAACGATCCAGTCGGGCATTTTATTTTCGATTAATTTCTGCTGGGACCTAGATTTTTTTGTCCGATGTTTTTGCAGTTGGCTACAAACTGTAATATAGTTTTACTGTTGAAAAAAAAGTCTGATTGCTGTAATTTCTTTTTAAATTTTGTTATTGGTGACTCTTCCATTCAAACACTTAGAGCTCTTCGTTTTATATAATAGGCTCCTCCCCTTTAGGCTCTTATTGATCTCTTCAAGATTGTTTGAAAATAACTTTCAAAGATACCTTCAAAAGACAATTGTGTTGCTTGGGTGGGAAGGTATCGTAACTCAATTTTCGGAATATTCTTTTTCTTTACTGTCTCAAAAACTCACACGAAATCCATTCTTGATTCTAGTAAGGAACTTACCCCATAAAAAAATACTTTTCTACCGAGTGAAGTCTGAGGCATCGGAAAAGTGTTTCAAGTTCTGTTTAATCCAGATTGAGGTTGTATGCAACTACATACAATTGTTTTCCATGTTGAAAAGGAATGCAGACAATGCAAGCTTCCACTATATGTAACCTAATTAGCAACACCTCAACATCTTTTGATAGCCCCTTCACCTTGTTTTGAACTATTAAAAAGACGATTAAGCTGTTATCCGTTGTCAGTTTGGCTGTTTTTGGCGGATTTTGTACCATGGTTTTCAATCCTGACGCGACTTTGTGGTTCTTTTTCTATCAAGCGGGTTAATAATTGCCTAAAACATGAAACAAGCCCCATAATTGGCAGCGTACTCTTTTCGGTTCTATCACATTGCTTACACTCCCTTAATTGGTTCTCCCCATACTTTTCACTTCTAGACTGCATTTCACAGTTTGGCACGAGCTGACCGAATTTTTGGCAACGAAGACATTGAATCATGTCTCTGCACCTTCCTCAATAACCCAAGTGAACGGCCTGTTAGTCCAAATAAGTAATTTATTTTAGACTATACAGGTGACTTTGGGTACCGGACTTTGGTAACTGGACCATGAACGTTGGCAACTGATTATTCTCCCGTATAGACTTTGCTGTGGAAAACGGTTTTACCCCAAACAAATCCAGATCGCTGTTCGAAATTTTGCCAAGTAGTCTTTATAACATTTTGAGTTTGTGAAGGCGGTCAGCCATCAGACGAATAGGGGGAATAACATGTAGCATACGAAAACATGCACGTGCCGTAACTATTCGGGACTGGTGGAAGTCTGATCATAGCCTCTTCGTGGCGGCCGCTAGAAACAAGCCTTTAAAAAGGTTTGGCTAATATGATCAGGCTGGTTCCTCAGGTTGGCGACAGGTTAATTCCCTGTCCCGTAAAACTTTTGAATTACGAGACCGACAACAAGCCTCGGAAACGGACTGATCACACGACGACAACCAACGCAACGAAAATTGAAAAATGATTTACGAATTTTCTTATGGAACGTACGATCGCTCTATAGAGCTCGAGCTGCTCAGCAGCTAGCCGATGCCCTGTCAAAATATAAAGCTGACATAACAGCTCTTCAAGAAATCAGATGGACAGGGAATGGTGTTCTACAGAAGAAAGAATATGACATATACTATAGCTGTCATACAAAACACCATGTGCTCGGGGTAGGCTTCCTAGTCAGCGAAAAAATGAAGTCTACCATCATCGGCTTTAATGCTATAAGCGAAAGGTTATGCACCCTTCGCGTGCGAGGCAAATTTACGAACATCAGCCTCATTAACGTTCACGGACCTACGGAGGAGTCCTCAGACGAAGAAAAAGAGACTTACTACGAACAAGTCGAGAGGGCCCTCAATGCCTGTCCAAGGTATGATGTTAAAATCATCCTTGGGGATTTGAACGCAAAAATAGGTCGGGAGCCGGTATTCAGGCATTACGCAGGCACCCATAGTTTGCATGAGAACACTAATGACAATGGACTTCGAGTCTTAGAATTGGCAGCATCGAAAAACATGGTCGTTGCGAGTACCAGGTTCCCGCGTAAAGATATCTACAAAGCCACCTGGGTATCACCTGATGGAGTCACTCGTAACCAAATAGACCACGTGTTGATAGACCGTCGCCACTACTCGAACTTGATGACGGTACGAACGTACCGAGGTGCCAATATCGACTCGCATCACTATCTTGTTGGTATGGTTTTCCGAGGGCGGATTGCCTTGCGAAGACGCATTGCATCCGCCGATCAGGTTCGAATCAACACGGCTGCCCTGCGCAATGAAAACACCAGTAACACCTTTGGTAATGCGTTAGGACTCGCCCTAGAATCACTTGATTTAGGGAGAGTAAGTCCTGGAGCCAGTATGCTGGGCGTAAATGAGAAGTGGACACGCCTTAAGAATATTGTCATTAGTACTGCCAACTCCATCTTAGGCAGCAGTCGTAAAAATCGGAACGACTGGTTTGATGATGAATGCAAGCTAGCGACTGAACGTAAGAATGTTGCGTACCGAGCAATGCAACAATCTCATAGAACGCGGGCACGCGAAGAGGAATATAAAGAGCTCAGAAGAATAGAAAAACGGCTACACAGACAAAAAAAATCAGCCTGGGAGAAGAACCTAATCTGTGAAATTGAAAATAGCCGAGAGCGAGGTCCGCACCAGGCGCGGAAGTTCTACCAATCCGTCCGAAACATGACGCAGTACACACCATGCTGCACATACTGCAAGGACGGAGAGGGAAATCTGATCACCGATCCTGAAAGCATACTGGAGCGATGGGAAGTGTACTTTAATGAATTGCTAAATGGTCAGCTCACTGCAGAAGTGGAGGCTCCACTACTTCAAGAAGAATACTCTATGTTGCCGCCACCAAGCATAGAAGAGGTTGAGAAGGCTATAGGCCGGCTTAAACAGAACAAAGCCCCGGGAGCCGATGGCATACCTGCCGAATTATTCCATCACGGCGGGCCAGCCTTACGTCAAGCAATTCATGATATTATAGTACAGGTATGGGAGCAGGAAGAAATGCCAGAAGACTGGCGAAAAGGTTTAATATGCCCCATACATAAGAAGGGAGATGTCACAACGTGCAGCAATTATAGAGGTATCACGTTGTTGAGTACCGCCTATAAGATACTCTCCTCTATCCTACAAGACCGGATAACCCCATACGCTAAAACCGTCATCGGACAATATCAGTGTGGTTTCATTCCAGGCAAATCAACAACTGATCAGATCTTTACCCTTAGGCAGGCGATGGAAAAATGTCTAGAATTTAACATCCCAACATACCATCTGTTTATAGACTTTAAGGCCGCCTATGATAGCATAGCCAGGGTAGAACTTTACAAAGCCATGAGAGAATTCGGCATCCCAAATAAATTGACACGACTATGTAGGTTGACCATGACCAACGTAACAAGCCAAGTAAAAATAGCCGGATTGCTATCCAGACCAATCAACATCTTTAATGGACTCCGACAAGGGGACGGTTTGGCCTGCCTCCTCTTCAACCTGGCGTTGGAGAAAGCAATCCGTGACTCTGGCACGGCAACAAGAGGGACCATCGTCAACAGGTCCAGCCAGTTACTGGCTTACGCAGACGACATCGACATCATCGGAAGAACCGAACAAGCTGTACACGATTCCTTCATCCATATCGAGCAGGCGGCACAAAATCTGGGGCTGCACATTAGTGAAGGTAAAACAAAGTACATGGTGGCGTCGAATGCGAGAGGAACAGTTGGTCAAACAATCAAGGTTGCGGAGCACGAATTTGAAGTGGTGCAATCCTTTAAATACCTTGGGTCAATAGTAGCAGCCGATAACAATATAGAAGAAGAAATACGCGGGCGGCTTCTCAAATCCAACAGAGCCTACTATAGTCTGTCAAAGCTCTTCAAATCCAGAAATCTCACCATAACTTCAAAACTACTGCTGTACAGGACCATGGTCCTGCCAGTACTCACATATGGATCCGAGACTTGGGTGCTTAGCAAAAGGCACTCCGACCTCTTAGCTGCGTTCGAGAGAAAAGTCTTAAGGAGAATTGTTGGCCCCATATGTGAGGAAGGACGATTCCGGAGACGGTACAATCATGAATTGTACGCAATCTACCTAGAAGCAGATATCGTGACAAAAATTAAGCTCGGTAGACTCCGGTGGGCAGGGCACCTAGCTCGCATGAGCGAAGAGGAACCTGCTCGGAAAGTTCTTTGTGGTACATTCTATGGTAGACGACAGCGTGGTAGACCATGCTTGCGCTGGAGAGATGGCGTAGACCAGGACGCCCGAAGCCTTGGGGTGCGCAACTGGATGGCGTCGGCTAGAGACCGGGATAGGTGGAGAGACTTGTTGAAAGAGGCCAGGACCGGAACCCGGTTGTCGAGCCGATGATGATGATGAAGGTGTATTAGGATTATCAATTTTACTATCGGACAAAACATTTGCAACTAGAACTGAAACCAAGTAGTTTCTTAAAATTTATAAAAGTTGTATTCACAACCAAAATAATTTTTATATATTATAGAGGCTGTATATTTAAAGTAAACAAAAATATATAACTTTTAAGATCATAATAAACTTTTAGTTATCTACGTTGAATTGTATCAAGTAACTTCATATTTACACGCGACAAAACAATTGCAACTAAAATCAAATCAACAGCTAACAGCATATTAACCGTAACATTGCTGTTTTTATTCAATTTTTTAATTGTAAATTACATTGACCATATGTTTGAAGGTCGTGACCTGAAAGCTCATTTGCATAAATATTTTTACTGAGAGCAGATCTCCGAACATATCGATTTAAAAAAAAATAAAATGCACGACTGGGTCGCACGAACTTGCTCCTATGTAATAGACTAGAAATTTAAAAAACGGATGTTATTAAAGAAAACTGTTCATAAGGATAAAATGAATTTTAAAATTCTTTTGGTAGTAAGAGATAAAAACAGAATGCAGAATATGAATTTATGCAGGAACAAAAATTATAAGTCGTTGTAGTGGTTCCTTAAAAAAATAAGCTTTTATGTATAAAAATTTTAAAACATTTTTAAGAAAAAATTTTGGTACGCCAATTTAAAGGCTTTATTATTGTTCGAATAAAAATCAAATTTACAAAAAAAATATTGAGCTGTTTTCGAGATATTGAATTTTCCAAAAAAAAAATATTTTTTTTTTTTTTCAAAATTCAAAAAAAAATTTTCTTAAGGTTTGGAAATGCAATGTTTTTTAAACTTTTTAGGAGCTTCCTTATAAAAAATTTCGTTAAAATCCGTTATGCCGATAATGAGAAATTCAAAATTCGAAAAAATCGTTCTATGGTAGGTACAATCAGTAATATCTAGATTTCAAATTTTCTTTTTATTAAATTATAGATCGTAAAGATTAATCAAAAGAAAAAAAATTTTAGCAAAATTCTCGGAACCGTTTTCGAGAAAAATACGATTTTCGAAAACCATTTTTTAAAATTTGTATGGAAGGTACCGTTAGTTTTAGATAAAACAATTTTTTTTTCTCAAATCTTATGTTAAGAAACTTTTATTTGTCAAGTTTTAAAAAAATCGAGCATGGGGTTTTCGAAATATTTAGTTTCCAAAAAAATTTTGAATTTTTTTTTAAAAATCAAAAAAATAAAAACTTGAAAATTTGAATATGTGATAATATTCAAACTTTGGAGGAGCTTTGGCATAAAAAAAATGATTTAAATCGGCTCTACCGTTTTCGAAAAAATCAAAAACAAAAAAAATGGACACAGGGTGGATACCAAAAGTAAAAATTTTTTGTAAAATTTGTTTCAACCATTAGCTAGTTTTAACCAAATGAAATTTTTCAATTTTTTTTTTAAATTCTGTGGGACAGTTTTTGAAAAAAAAAATATTTATAAAATTTCGAAAAAAAATCGTATGGCAGGTACCGTTATTTTTGGTCTTAAAAAAAAAAAAAACAGAAAAAAACGTCCGGGGGGAAAAATTAAAACCCATATCTACCAAGTTTGAAGAAAATCGGCCGAGCAGTTTAGGCTGTAGTCGAACCGACAGACAGACAGAATTGCGAGACCCACTTTTTTGGCCTTCGCTATCATCGTAATGTCAACTTTGATCAAAATCTCGAGTTCGATTTTTTTTCCGAATCCATAACTTGCCTTATAGTACCTATAAGTCGCAAGTAAAACTAATCATGGAAAGTTTGCTTTGTTTTAGTTGTGACCTGACAGGAAAAAAAAATTAAAAAATGTAAATAAATTCTATTTTCTATCTAAACTGAAGCTTAAACGGCAGAATAGTGTCGTTTAACTTAAATTAGAGAATGCACTCTGTTCAAGGTTTAAATGAAACTGTGAAACCAAATTCATTGTTGAACTGAAGTTCAGTGTATTTTAAACTTCCACTGTAAATCTGGGGGTTAAAAATTGTATTTATTTTAATTATAATTTTTCCTTTTTGTTAAGAGTTAACAAGACCTGTGGAATAGCAAACGGTACTAATACTAATCCTTTTAGGACAACAGTCCGCAATTTTTCCGAATAGGTATTCCACTAAATCGTATTCAACGATTTATTCTTTTAACAGTATGAGATTGTTTCCCTGATTTATTTTGTTTATTCTTTTGTAAAAACCAGATGGTATGCAATAAAAAATAAAAAAGGATAATCCGCTAATTTAATAATTGGCCTGAACAGATCAAACTTGGCAAAACCAAAAAAAAAGTGTTTTTCTTGGAAAAATGTAATTTTATCTTTTTTATTTCTCAAAAACTAAGATACATTTTAGCATCCGGAGCATTGAATTTTGAAAACAAAACTTAAACATTACATACAATTTTGAAAAAAATTAGTTTGAATTTTTTTTTGTCAAAATTTCGAGTTTCAAAATTAATTATTTAAAAACTATTCACAAACGCAACTTAACTTAAAATGAAAATGAAAGAAGAGGTTTCTGGCTTTCCAAAAAGGTATGGCAGGGCATTACCAGTTTTACCGTTGTTTTCAAATATTTTTTTTCAGTTTTAAGTCAATTTTTGCCCCTCCCGCCTAAACGGAGGGAAATAGACTCCCCCTCCCATACGATTTTTTATTGTCTTAACCCAACCTCCTCGTTACAGCTTTTTGGTGCAAGTTATACCAATCACCCTGTATATACCTTATATGCATATTTTTTTTATTAATTTGTACAACATGTACAGAAACTTGAAATTCCGAATATTTGCTAAGCTAGTCAGGCACAGGCGCCTCACCAAATTTCCTTCCATAAGCGTTTCTGAGATATAAGGCCTCGAAAATCACAAAAACAGTAACTGACTGACAGATCATAACAAATATGGAGCACTTCCCGACATCGTAGAATCTTGTAATTTTGCACAACGGTAGGTCTTGCCATTCAGGGGGCGTGATATCCGCCCACTTTATCCGAATTGGTGTTGGTTGAATGGAACACTTCCGGCTGCTGCAAAACGATGAAATTTGGTAGAGCTGTATAGCTTAATGTATGTACATTCAAAGCAAAAAATAGAAAATGTAAGATTTTTTATTCAAAATGTCTTTTTATTGTCATTTTGAAACTATATCTATATGCATCTTGAAAATTCATGACTTTTCTTAGAACTAGAGTGCTCGATTTGGTACTCTATGTTATGTTAACATGAATGAAAAAATAAAACATTTGCATACCTGAAAAAATTACGAGTTTACATAAAAAAAAATTCTTAACTGTGATGTGAACTATAATCAAACCACTAATTAGGCTATTAATTGGTGGGTTACCTTTATTTAAAAAAAGGAGTTAAAATTGCAACAAAAACATCATCGCATCCTCAACAATTATTATTGCTTTTTTATGACTTTGAACGGATGTAGGTACTAGTATTTATAATTAAGGTAGGTATGTTAGTGTTAGGTATCTTGCCAGGACAAGAAGAAGCAATTGAAGCGCAAATCAAAACAACCAATAACAGAAAGAAAATATACCAAAACAAATAGGAAGCTATAAACTAAAATTTGATGGGCTTACTTGGCAAGTTTTTTTTATGCCCAATTTGAAAGGTTTTAAAAACTTTACTATATGATTTGATGGGCTTACTTGGCAAGTTATTTTTGTATGCCCAATTTGTAAGGTTCTAAAAACTTGACCAGTGAACCCATCAAATTTTAGTCAGTAATCATTAAATAATAAAATTTCTCTATTACATTGTAGCTGTTTCAATATTATTCTACTTTAAATATTCGGTAATAAACCTTCATGAAGTAAGAACTTGGCGTACTTTCAGATCTCAGTACTTTTCACGGCTGACTTGTTACATAAAGGTTTTTGTATAGAAGAACTTGGCTCTTTTTTTAACATTTATGTTTTGGTCTGATGTATACAGGGTGTGCGGTAATTCGTATGCCATACTTTGGGATGTGATTCTTAGCCATATATTGTAAGAAAAAAATTGTTCTACAGTAAAGTCTGATTTTAAACTTTGACATCACTTTTTGACGATTTAAAAAAAGGCTAACTTTCTTGTACCCTGACCCATGTTAAGGTCAATTTCTCTATCAGTACTAATGGTAGGGACCTCATTTTGAACTTTTTTTTAGTAGAAATACTAATCTTTAAAACTATGTTTAAAATAAGCTGAATTATTTTTAGGGCTGCCAGATATTCAATTTTAAATTTTGTTCAATTTTTCTTTCTCGAGCAAAACTTTGATTTTGAGTTCATTTTTTTTTTTTTAAATGTGTAATAAACATAAAGTTTTCTTATTTTTACCTGATGAACAAAAAAATAATAAGAAAAAACTCATTAATAAGTACACCCAAAAACCCATACATTTCATGATACTTGAGAAAATATTTTCCTTCAATTGCATTAATACTTAACTTTAAGCCTCTTTCTAACCTAACATTGATTTTCAGTAGTAAGACATAAATTGTTAACTATCTATCTAATATAAGAATGAATGTTCATTAGTGCAAACGTTACGCCTAATTTTCGGTAGACGATGCGGCCCTTTAAAGTCGACTCTTCAACGTTTGAGGGCCAAATTTGAGATGACCGATTCGGTTATCAATCAGCACTCGTACGTCGAAGGAACGCAAGATCGGCTGAGAATATCACCGCGGTCGGATAAAGTGTATATCAGAACCCGAAATAGTCGATTCCCCGCCGTACACAAAAAATCTGCCTTTCGCAGACATCAACTTGGCGAAGTTTACGTCGGCGCTTGGGCCTACACCCGTACAAGATCCAACTGCTTCAGGAGCTCAAAGTTTAAGAAAACGCTGGTTATTTGCTGACTAGGCTTCGGAGCGTTAGGAAGGAGACCCAAATTTTGGCCGTAAAATCCACTTTAGCGATAATCATTTTCGCAGCAATCGTTCTACTGGTGATCTAGTAGCTAACCGAAGCGTGAAACAGATCCCTACATTGTTGTAGGGAATGTACGATTATAACCTTCTGGATCTTTAAATGCATCTTGTATTAGATGGTTTTAAGTCTGATCTTCACAAAATAAAGTATGTTATTCCCCAGGGCTTCGTTTTGTCTTCAACTCTTCCTCATCTTTTTTTTTTATATAATAAGCACACACTTAAAGGTTTTTTGTATACCCTTAATATGCCAGAGACACAGTTTGAGCATTAGGAAAAAAGGGAGGGGTTAGAAAGGAGGTGTCGGTGTATATTGGTTTTGAATTCTTGAACGTTGCAATGACTGGGAAAGACAGAGCGTGGTAAAGAATTCCACATTCGGCTAAAAAACGAACCTCTATACTTCACAGTACGGCCGAAGTTGGGCTCGAGGGTAAACTAATGGGCATTCCTAGAAGTACGAGTATTACGGTTGAATTGTTTAAGGAGAGGAATGCAACTGGCTATTTCGCTAGAGCAAAGTCCGTTAAAATAACGGTAAAAAAGGCTGAGCGCTGAGGCAAGAAACATTACGACGATGTTGGAGTGACGTAAATGAGCCAATGATGTTATTCTCACCAATTATTTTAAAAGCTCTTCTTTGAATACTGTCCAAGAGACTTAAGTAAGTTATAATATATATTATAAGTAAGGGAGTTATACTCAAGTTTCGGACGTACGAGTATATAGGCTTTATAGATTGTAGCCAGATCAGAAGGAGAGAAGAACTTCTTGCACCGTCTCAGAAAACCCAAACATCTTGCGGAATTTTTGGCAACATCGCGTATGTGATCGTTCCACAAGAGGTGGTTCGTGATGCACATACCGAGAATATCGAGATGTTCAGTTTCGTTGATGCAAGTGCCACTCATAGATAGTGGCAAGGGGGGTATATCACGCTTTAACGATACAAGACAGCATTGAGTTTTTGAAGCATTAAATTCGACACGGTTTCTTATTCCCCATTGTACAATGCTGTTTAGGTCGTGATTTAATGAGCTTATCATATTTTGTCGTTGCAGTTCCACATCCGAAGAGGAGGGATGTGAGTCTGAAAACGAATATGAAAAGCTAAGAGTACTATCGTCAGCGAAACAGTTAATTGGATTAGCAGTTACAGACAGGAGATCATTAATAAAAATGAGGAAGAGGGTTGGGGACAAAACGGAGCCCTGGGGCACACCAGCATTTATATTGTGGGTTTCAGACTTGAATCCGTCTAATACAACTTGTATTGAAAATTGAACGGTTCGAAAGAAAATTTCTAATCCAAAGAAGGGATTCGTCGACACTAAAAGTACGCATTTTCGATAAAAGAGCAAGATGCCAAACTTTATCAAATGCCTTTGAAATATCAAGTGCAATAATCTTACTTTCTCCAAAACGATGTAAAGATTTGTTCCACTCTTCGGTGAGATATACCATCAGATCACCAGTGGACCTATTGCTACGAAAGCCATACTGCCGGTCATTAAGAAGCTTTCGCTCCTCAAGATATTTTTTAAGCTGATAATTAATCAGCGTTTCCATGACCTTGGAAAGAAGGGACGTTAGTGCAATCGGTCGATAATTGGAGGGAGAAGAAGAGTCGCCTTTTTTCGGAATTGGCTGAACAAATGCAGTTTTGCAACTGCTCGGAACGAGCCCAGAAGAATAGGATAGATGGAAAAGCTTACGCAGGGGTTTTGCTAGCGTGGAAGAACACCTCTTCAGAATAATAGCGGGGATACCATCCGGACCAGCGGATTTATGTATGTTCAGATCTTTCAGGACTCTCGCCACGGCACGAGTACGATAACTTGGCCGCCAAGATTTGATGACGGATTTTAGTAGAGAGGTCAAAAATAAGCACTTTTTACTATGGGAGGGGGGGTCTATCTCCCCCCGTTTAGGAGGTAGGGGCACTTTTAGAAAAAAATGGTTTAAATTGAAAAAAAAAATATTAAAAAACAACGGCAACACCTACAATAAAGTGCTATACTGCGTTTGAAAGACAGAAGATTGTTCTATAATCCTGCGTTTAAATTAAATTACTTATATCAACAGTTTTTGAGAAATTCGCATTTAAAGTCCAAATTTTGATAAAAAAACGTGAAAAAAAAAGTTTAGACCGGTTGTTTTCAAAATTGTGAAATGAAATTGTAAATTAGCTTATATGTGTTTTATGTATCTATCAGTTCTTAATCGAACACAAAAAACGGCATGGTTCTACGTCTTCTGGTTTTTGAGAAAACCTCCGTTTAGGAGATAGGGGCACTTTTAGAAAAAATGGTTTAAATTGAAAAAAAAAAATATTAAAAAACAACGGCAATACTTACAATAAAGTGCTATACTGCCTTTGAAAGCCAGAAGATTTTTCTATAATCCTGCATTTAAATTAAATTACTCATGTCAATTGTTTTTGAGAAATTCGCATTTAAAGTCCAAATTTTGATAAAATAACGTAAAAAAAAAGTTTAGACCAATTGTTTTCAAAATTGTGAAATGAAATTGTAAATTAACTTATATGTGATCCATGTATCTATCAGTTCTTAATCGAACACAAAAAACCGCATGGTTCTATGTCTTCTTGTTTTTGAGAAAATCGAAAATAACTAAAACTACTTTTCTACAAAATGTTTGATATTTTTTGCTTCCTTACATAAATAAAATCAGTGCTAGCTTCCAACATTACAATTTGTATATAAACAGTAAAGTTTGTATGGGGGGGCATGCTGCCCCCCTGCAACCCCCCTGCTTGGTCACACTATAGGATTTGGGGTAGGTGCGAGGTTGGGTGCATGCAAAGTTTCTTTTGCATTCACAGAATCTGTATTTAAAAAAATTCAAATTTATTCTATTTATCCAATGTCCACTAAATAAAAATAAATAAAATACAATAAACGATCTTGAAAACCAAAACAAACTTCTGACCATATTCACCAATACATGGCACTATTTTTCTATCGAAAATACTGCCTAGAAAGGAAATATAAGGACGACTGGGGTTCGCAAATAATAGAGTTTTTATCAGATGTAAAAAAAGTTTACCCTTGTTATACCGATGGTGATATATGTGAGCGTTTACAGTTAAAAGACATCGATCCTCCCACCCTTCAGAGCGAAAATTTAGAAAGTGTTTTACCGCCAAAACATCCTCGGCTTCCCACCATAAAAAAGTAACTCAACGAACTCGACAGTTATAGTACGGACGATGGCTTTATTGACGAGACTTACACACCTTTTTAATACATTTTGACCATTTTTAACTAACTATGACTGACTAACTTCTGACCAACTGACAAAATAACTGACCCAGATGCAATTCTATCTCCTCATGGTGCATTCTGGGTAACGCTAAATGAATTGCGGTACTGAACTAACAAAGATTCATTATGTTTATTAACATTAATCCTTAAAATGGAATCACCGTCACCACCAAAAATCAAAAAAAGTAGTTTTGGTAATTTTCGATTTTCTCAAAAACTAGAAGACATAGAACCATGCGGTTTTTTGTGTTCGATTAAGAACTGATAGATACATGGATCACATATAAGTTAATTTACAATTTCATTTCAAAATTTTGAAAACAATCGGTCTAAACATTTTTTTTCACGTTATTTTATGAAAATTTGGACTTTAAATGCGAATTTCTCAAAAACCATTGACAGGAGTAATTTAATTTAAATGCAGGATTATAGAACAATCTTCTGGCTTTCAAACGCAGTATAGCACTTTATTGTATGTGTTGCCGTTGTTTTTTAATATTTTTTTTTTTTTCAATTTAAACCATTTTTTTTAAAAAGTGCCCCTACCTCTTAAACGGAGGTTTTCTCAAAAACCAGAAGACAGAACCATGCGGTTTTTTGTGTTTGATTAAGAACTGATAGATACATGAAACACATATAAGCTAATTTACAATTTCATTTCACAATTTTGAAAACAACCGGTCTAAACATTTTTTTTCACGTTTTTTTATCAAAATTTGGACTTTAAATGCGTATTTCTCAAAAACTATTGATATGAGTAATAAAATTTAAATGCAGGATTATAGAAAAATCTTCTGGCTTTCAAACGCAGTATAGCACTTTATTGTAGGTGTTGCCGTTGTTTTTTAATATTTTTTGTTTCAATTTAAACCATTTTTTCTAAAAGTGCCCCTACCTCCTAAACGGGGGGAGATAGACCCCCCTCCCATAGTAAAAAGTGCTTGTTTTTGACCCCCCTACAAAAACCCGTTATCAAATCTTGGCGGCCAAGTTATCGTACTCTCCCCCTCGCCACGGTACGAGTACGAAAAAAAGATTTGTCCTATAGAATCACTAACGCGCTCAAGAGTTGTGGGAGTCATATAACACTATCCGGCAAGGTGGAATTTGTGGCGAACTACCTTACAAACAAGTTAGCTTTAGCTCTAGTTAGTGAGCTCAGCTCTAGGATGAATACAATGAAAGGAATGCTCGATTTGAAGGAAAAATGGAAGTTTAGACTTAAAAGTCAAATAGTATTTATTATAAAATCAATTAAAATATATTTTTTTATTATTCTATTCTATTCCAGACAAATCCCATTATTAAACAATGTAATAAGTGTACATAGTTAATAAGAAAATTTGTAAAAAAAAAGTGTACCGTGTTAAATTTAGATGACTTGAAAAGAATTATTTACTTTTTTATATTTTATTATATTAACTTTAAATAAAAATAAAAAGAAGAAGATCGACTTTCGGGGAGAATGGGAAACTGAACAAAAACCCCATGAAGATCAATGGTGTGCATGAAATAAAATTTCTGCAGCTTTCATGTGCAAATAACTTTATAAATGATGTGAAGAAAAAACACGTGCATCAAGCTGAACTGGTCTAACGAATCCAATGTATACTTAGTATTAATCTGAACTGGTCTATATAGGTTTTCGAATTGTGAATAGTTTTAACGTTTTATTAAATTAAAGTAAAAAATCTCCTCTGAAAATAAAGTTTATATTTAAATAAGAAATCGTGTTTTTTTATTTTGCCCTCTTGGCAATCAGTACACAAATTACACAACGACAATGGCGACGCCGAATATAGTATCGCCCTCTGTAAGGCTGCGCGTACAGTGGTGCGACAAAACGATGCGATACGAAAAGCTATGCGACAAGTGATTTGAGATGCTATAATTAGATGCGACACAGTGCGTATAGTAAAAGCGATTTTGTGAGGTTGTTCCTTTATGATTATTACAACAAAAATTATTAAAAAATTGCACCATACAACACAACAACACAAGCAATGAAATAACAACATTTTACTAGTGTGATTTTTTTCTTTGAACGTCAAAACAAACAATATGAATCTTCTTGCACAAACTCGCTCGAAAAAATGGTCAGAACAGTTTGTGAGCGAGATGCTTGCGATAGGTATGCGAGAAACTCGCATCAAATATCGCTTCACTGTGCCTACGTGTATACGAATCAATGTAAATATTTTTCCCGCACGCAAATGCTTCTCGCGTCGCATCGCTTTGTCACACTAGTGTAGATTTGTGTTCAGAGAGGCGTCGTGTCATCGCGTCGATCGGTCGCTCCTATCACTCCGACTGTCTGTGGTGTCTGAACTTTTTATATACATATAATATATGTATATTTAATTACATGTTTTTGGTTATTGAAAATGGATTTTTATACTTAAAATTCGTCTGGGTAGGTGGACACCAAACGAAATTCAGTTGCTATTTGATTAAGGGTTTTTTTGGCTTCACGAGCATACAATACGAATTTGATGGGAACATAAAAACATTCATGTGAATCATTTTTGAGTGGAGCTTATTTTTGTTAAAAATCAATTACCTTAAGACTGCAGTGGAACCCGCTTGCAATCGGATTGCCTAAGAGACCAACCCACTTAATATAACATTAACTTATGGCAGTTGTTTTTTTTACTATTGAATAAAAGAAGAACTTAAATTAAATTAACCGTTTATAAGTGTATCGCTTAAGAGCACATCTTGTGTAAAACCTCACAATTTTATCTTGTCACTTACAACTTTCCATGCGGTAAGCTTTGACACAACCGAGGGACCAATGATGACTAATACATGAAACCTATAGCAACGAGTACGTGATTGCAGAAATCGGGTTACAGAAACGCCTTCTACGTCCGATGGATCGAAGTATTGTAGGAAAATACAATATAGCACTACCACTTCAAAATTTTAAAGATGTAATAATTGGATTAATTGCCGTGAATTCGTCGTGAACGAAAAAATTTGTCGCGCTCGTAAATAACCCCTGGTAATGCTAACTTGACAGTCAAGTTAGCACTATACCACTCTTCAAAATAGGGTAAAATGAACGCGTTAATTTGTCATAAATATGTTGTGAGACCAAAAATTTTGTCCTACGCCTGCAGCTCCAAACCTTATGAAAAAACGCTATTTTAAGGACTTTTGCATTTTTTTGAAAAAAAAAAAAATGATGCGGAAATTTTATTTTTCTTTTACGATATATTTACGACAAATTTACAATTTTTAACTTTATCCTTTTTCTTTTTCGAGTTCATTTTACACTATTTTGAAAGGTGATAATGCTTACTTGACTGTGAAGTTAGCATTACCACGGGAAATTTTTAAAAAAAATAACGTTCGTAGCCGCAGGCGTAGTGCGACAAAATGTTTGGACTTACAACATATTTTCGACAAATTTATGACAATTATTAACACTGTCCTTTTATTTTCGCGTTCATTTTACCCTATTTGAGGGGTGGTAGTGCTAACTTGACTGTCAAGTTAGCATTACCAGGGGTTAATTAAAAAAAAAAAAAAACAAAAAAAAAAGCGCGAAAATTTTTTCTTGTCACTACAAATTCACGCCCTATCATGAATTCCAACCGAATCGAAAATACGCTACGAATTCCGAAAATCTTTCAAAGAATTTATTCGGAGTAGATTCCTTGTGAAAAATTTGCTACGAATTTCAAAAATTCATTTCAATAATTTTCATACACGACATACTGTTTAACACACAACAGCTGATTTCGAAAATAAGAACAGTGGGATTTTGTGAAGTAAAATTTTCATAGTTTGTGGCGTAGCTGTCATTCGGGGATTTTTTACAAATAGATTCTGACCCGATATGGGCCAAGGGCAGTTCTTATACCGCCGCCGCACAGTGGTGTTTTTGCGGAAATAAATGCAAAAAAATGAAATTTGGAATATGGATTTGTTTCATTTATTTTTTCAAAGATATATAACTGTCCCATGTTTTCCCCAAATTTGGAAAATTTTTATCAAGGGATATGCGATATACAGCGGTCTAAAGTTACCCTATCTTTAAGTTTTGAAATTTATGTAATTTCTTGCATTAATTTTTGTTCATGAAGATTAGCATTTTAATAACTGTTTGTAAAAACAAAATTTCTTTAATAAATAAAATGCTATTGAGCTTTCAAAATAAAAAAAATAAAATTTGTTTTTTTGACTTTTAGTTGGGTTAGGACTGAGTGACCTAAAATTAATATTTTAATGTTCTTTCCTTAGAGCTACAGTTTTAGCTACATTAAGCTACGTCTAGTGGCTGCTATTTTTGGAAAGCTAGAATATTGAACTAACTATTCTCGAAAGAATATTGTATCCGTCCTTATCCGATTTTGAACGTAGTGTACAAATTTGTTTCACTGAATCCGATTAAAAAAACACGGTTTCGACTTTGCTCATGTTACAAAACTTGTAATTTCATGGCCAATAATGGTTGGAAAAAATGCAACCAAGTTTTATTTTTGTTAAAAAATATATATCTTTCATTAAAATATAAAATAAAATTAATCCTTTGACGGATCTCTGATATAATTCAATTTTAAGCTCAATAATTTTTCTTGCCTCAAGTTATTTTACAAATTCAAACTTATTTTTTTTTTGGCAATATGTGGTGAGCTTAATTGTTTTATGATGTTATTAGAATGAACTAATAGTACTTTAAAAAATGTGTACTTATATATTTTAATCCAATATTTTAGAGGCAGGTAATAAATAAAAAAAGTTAATTTGTTTGTGGGTTTTTATCTGAAAACGAGTTTTTGTCTCCAAATATAAAACAAACAATTAGTAGGTGAACAAATTTTGAAGGGTGTTATATAACATTTTATAACCAATGTTCTGAAAACCCTTTCAGAATTAGTACTTCACACAAAGTGGATTGTGATAGTTCATCTGGGTAGAGCGAATATATGCAGATATTTTCTACTGGCAACCAAGAAGCATCGTAATCTCATCTTTTCATGACATCGATCGTCCCTTTGAAAATGACAGCAACTACTGGAGAAAACAATATAACATGGATAAATCCCCGTTCGTCTTCAACGAGATATTGCAGGGCTCTAAAGTTTGAATATAAGAAGGAAACACTTGACATCATACGAGAAGAAAAAAACCGTGTGGAAAATGAAATTCAAGAACTGGAAGAGAACTCAATCACTGTTGGAATGCATGTTGTCGAAGTTAAACACCGTCTTTATTTTATGATGATAGATGGAGAAGTAGCTCAAGCTATGACAAATACTACTTCAGCGAGGCGATTGTATCATTTGTGGAGCTTAGCCTTCAGAGATGAATGACTTATCCAAGTTGCAATCTAAGATCCTGAACGAAGAAGCTCTTGTTCTAGGAATGTCATCACTGCATGCACGAATACGATTTATGGAGTACATATTGCATCTGGAATAAAACTTAAGCTTTAAAGCGTGGAGAACTAATGATACTACTCGTGCTAGCAAGGAAGAGGAAAAAAACGAATTCAAGCAGAATTTGTATCAAAGGTTGAAATAAAAGTTGACGTTATAAAGCAAGGAACTGGAACAACGAATGATGGCAATACTTTACGAAGATTTTTCGGAAATCCAAATCCCAATTAAGACCTGAACCAAAGAAAAACCATCTTCCTTTGAGTGAAGAAGCTCTTGAATTAATTATATAACTTATTAATATTATTGATTGTGTGTACTCATTTATTTATTTATTTATTTCTTAATTTCATATATGCTTGTGCTATTATGAATGTATTCGATTATTTAGCTTAAAAAGAAAACAAAAAAAAAAAAAATGATATAAGTCAATAAACCTTGTAAATCCGAAAATTGTCAATAACTTTTTCTCAATAATTTTTTTTTAACCAAATTTTGTCAAAATGTGTGTTAGCTCAGTCCAAACATGTGTGCAAAATTTCATTTAATTCCGTTACATGGTTCAGATTTTACAGATTTTTTCCGCTCTCCCATACAAATGGCACCACTGTGCGCCGTGCCCTAGTGGGTAACGGGCATGACCGGCCTGCCGACATAAGGAAAAGCAAGCACCATGTCCCAGAGGAATGGGGAATGTGCCGTCGGGTTAACTTTCCAAAAACTTAAAATTACTGTTTATTAAAGAGGCCCTCAAATTTCAACAAGAGCTGGAACGTCAAATAATATAACGACCTGACAGTATGCACCTGGAAAGTAAAGCGCGTTACACCCCAGATGCTTAAAAGCTTGAACCTGTTCTCAAGCGGTATAAATCAGGTAATTCCGTAATCCAGGTATGATACAAAAATTGCAGCATTTACTACAGCAGCAATAAAAGCTTGCATATATTAGGATGCGGACTCATTGTGGGAAATCGGTTTAGAAGCAAAGTTATTGACTTTAAGGCGATATGCGCACCTGGTCTGACAATGTAGCTGAAGAACCTATCTAGGAGAAGGAAATAGCTCTTCCGAACTTTTTCAAACATGCACAGGGTACCGCTAAAAAATCCGCTATCATGTAGCTTCTGCAATGTCGTTCTGGAGCAGATTGTTAACAGGGCAGGTGTAACACCGAGGGCACTACATTAAAAAAATTCGGCTGTGTTGGTTATTTAATGTTGATTAAATGCAAGATTTTTCAGTTCCTTTTTCCTTACGTTTCGACGGTATGGTTGCCGCGCCGCGCCGTCTTTATTTATTATCCACAAAAGTTATTATATACAGGCTGTCCGGTAATTCGTCTGCCATACTTTGGGATGTGATTCTTGGTCATATTCTAAGAAAAAAATTGTTATACAGTAAAGTCTGATTTTCAACTTTGACATCACTTTTTGACGATTTAAAAGGTTAACTTTGGTGTACCCTGACCCATTTTAAGGTTAATTTCTCTGTCAGTATTAATGGTAGGGAGCTCATTTTAGACTTTTTTAGTGGAAATATTAACCTTTAAAACTACTTTTAAATTGAGCTGATATGTTTTTAGAGTTGCCAGATATTCAACTTTGAATGGTGTTCAATTTTTCTTGCTCGAGCAAAATTTTGACTGCAAAAAATGCGTGATAAACATAAAGTATGGCAGACGAATTACCGGACACCCTGTACAAGTATGGCGGACATAATACAAACTTACATGAAAATTGTTGTAGTATGTTAAAATATACAATTTTACCTAAAAACAATTTTTTTTTATAAAAAAAAAAAAAAGAAAATTAATAGTTTGATTTTAAACACTTCAGAAGAAGTTTAGTCCAAGTTGTTATATCTCGAAAACGCTTCTTTGGAAAAATAAATGAGTGCCATTTTCGTGTTCAGAGAGTCAAAATTAGTCTAGGAAATACTTTTTGTTGGAGGTACTTTTTTGTGTAAACTAGTGTAATTGATATTAGATCAAATATTTTATTTTTTATAATCTGTTGAGCTGTTTTGAGAAAAAAATAATTTCTAAGATTTCAATAGTCAATTTGCAAAAAAAAAAAAGAGAAAAGCTTAAAAATGGTTTCTACAGAATTTAAAGAAAATCATCCGTTTAGACTGTAGTCGAAAAGAGAGACAGACAGACAGAATTGCGAGAACTTTTGCCATCTGCCCTATCATCGCAATATCAAGCCTGATTAAAATCTCGAGTTCGATTTGTTTACGAATATAAACATAACCTGCCATATAGCACCTTCATTATATGTATATATATGTACTTATATATATTTATATACTTTGTTGTAGGGATGATAATAAAATTCTGAAATTTAAAAGAAAAGGAATTGACTATTACCAAAATTACTGATCTCAATAAACAATAAAAATTGTTTTCGTATTTTTTGAAGCTATAGCAAGTAAGTGTTGCCGTTAATTTTAGGAAATTGCCTCTACCGCTTAATATTGAGGAAATAACCACTTCTTCTATACTCCCAAGTTTTGTTCGCCTACTCATAGATAGAATAGGCTGTCCGCAGAGAGTCGACACGCTTAGAGCAATTGGTCCGTTTTGGTATCTCTTAATCAATAAGCATACGATCCTCCGCAATATAAAATTACTCCCCATGGTAGTACTATTGATTCCATAAAAACAGATTTATTTGTGTTTAATTTTCTTATTTATTTATCATAACCTTATGTGATTTTTTGATGTGTTAACATCTTTGCCGGCGGTAGAGTGAATCGAAAACGTGTGTAAAACTTATATGTTCTGTGTAACCCGTTACGGTTACTATGTTTACATTGGAAATATTGCGTACTTACGACATCGTGTTTACATTGGAAACTTTGAGTACTGAAATCTAGATTTTATTACTTTCTATTGCTGGATAGAACTTAATTCATTCTCTCAACATTTCTTCACCTCTCGAGCAATATGTCAAAAAGACGAAAAACAAATCAACTCTTGTAAAATTTCAAAGCGGGTTCATTTAATGTCTTAAAAAAATCCACTTCACGTTAGTGATGGACGATAACATTTAATTTTATGCTCGCAAAAAATGCATTTTCAGAGTTGAATTTTAAAAATTAAAAAAATGTGGTTTAGGGCAGTTGGCATCTGCAACGAAATATTCTCGATACGTCAAAATTTAATTTGTCCCTTATCTGTCATACCATGTAATTATTTTAATTATCGAATTAAATATTCTTAATATATCAAAATACACTTTTAGCATTCATTATATCAAAATATAGATCGTTCTCCATCTGTCAAGCTATGAACTGGATGATGACTACGACTTCAATGGATTAAAAAAAAAAGTTTTTGATACTTATAATTCCATTACAAGGTGGGAATGATGTCAATCGGTTTATAAATCTCTGACAAAGGGAGTAAGATAAAGTACAGAAACCTAAAAAAAAGAGTTAAAGGATTGGTTTGATTTTGATAAGGTGACCGCTCCATCTAGCGGCTTGTCAAAAAAAAAAAAGTTTTGACTTTTTTGCTGCATGACAAGTATATTTTTTGGCGGCGTTAAGCCATATATACATTGTTCAAATGCATGACAAGCACGTGCAAGTCTATTATTTCAGTGGCGAGAGGACGTTCCCCTTTGTGTTTTTTTTTTCTGCAAAATTGTGTTTTTTTCGAATTTCTTTGAGATTTTTGTAATTTTATCCGAGTAATTTGTTTTATTTTGTCGGTCCATTTCATCATACAATTTTCGTTTGCTGTTTTAATATTTTAATCAGTGCTTATGCTGTGCTGTGTTCTCATCTCTTCAACGTACTATACGCCAATGAACCAATAAATAAATGATCAATCATCAATCTTGCATACATATGTATATACAATATTTCTATGCAGTACGCTAGATTGAAAAGATTTTGATTTTTCTTCAAGCTTACATCAACTCTATACGTGTGACTTTTCACTAATACACTTACACGTGCTTGTCATGCATTTGAACAATGTATGTATATGTGTATATCTACATAAATTTAAACGCAATTGCTGAGGTTGAGAAAAATGCGGAGTTATCGTTCATTCTTCTTTGTGGTTTTCTTTCTTTATATTTGGCGTTCGCTCAGTGAAATTCGCTTAACTGAGTAGAGTAAGGAGTGCGAAGAGATGACTCCTTTTCGCAACAAAGTTAACTCATATTAAAAATCACTCAGCCGTATCTATAAGATTTTCTTAAAATGCATCTTAGAGGTTATTTAGTTAAGCATACTTAAATATTTAATTTGGCTTTAAATGACGAAACTTCAATTCGTATCTATAATCGATTTTTCATTGGTACTTAACTAAACAATGGTTGTGTCACGTAACGTAAAAGAATGTGAAAATCTAGTACAGAAAAAAAACAAATACTGCTTCATTTTTATACAACACAGCTGTTTTGTGACACCTTCTTTCAGTAAATAATTGGAAGACACATTTTTTTATTTGTGAAATCAAAAAAAAATTGCTATCGAACACACACCCACACCCGCCGCCACACATAAAAGAAAAAGATCTGAAAATTGGGATGCCTCCTACAAGGAAACTTTTTTATTTTAGAATTTGCAATAATACACTACAAAACAGAATTATTTTATGCACAGATTGGGCGTTTTCCTAATTGCAGTGTTGCAGCGCATTATGAATTTTGATGTTTTTTTTTATTCACTTGCTTCAATAAAATAACGTTATTAAATACAAATTATAAATTTTAGAGTTTTTTTTTTTAATGAATTGTAAAAGTAAAATTCAGAGTGAAGAAAAACGTTCCAAGGGCATCAAAATCCACGATGCGCTGCAACACTGCATTTAGAAAAACGCCTATTCTCTTCCAACAACGAGGAAGAAAGTGTCGATACAAACACTTCAAAGGCTAAGAGGGAAGCGTGGACGAAATTTCTTTGCGCGTACACATACTTAAATCAATACAAATTTTATGTTTCTTAAATCGTTGCACTTTATAGTTCTAATATAATACCACAACAAACAATACCTACAAACTCACAATTTGAAACCTCAAAATTTCAAAGATGACAATCGATATGTCAGAATACATTTTAAAATGCCTTTGAGTGACCCTTAAACGCGGTTGATGGCGTTTAAGTTAAGAGGCCTTTAAGTAACGTTACTTAAATGTGAAAATTGATTATAGATACCGATTTCATACTTAAGAGCTGCTTAGAGGTATTTTAAAGTTAAGTAACCTTTAAGATTTGTTTATAGATTCGCCTGACTGTGTTTAAAAGCACAGATGCACTCGAAAGAAAGCCAAAAGAGAAACAGAGATTAAAATCGGATTCGTGTAAAAACAGTCTATTTTCTATCAGGTAACATCTCTGTTTGAATATAAGTGTACAAATATAATGCTGCCTTAAGCCACATACCTGTTTAAGCTTAAGTCAAGCAAACTTTAGGTTACGTAGCGGAGTCCACTTACTCCTAACAGACGCCACGAACTACTTCATCGAAGCATATTGTCGATAAGGTTTTTGAGTAGTGTGAAATGAGTGAAATGACAGGGCAGAGCGAACTCTGGGAATCCAAGTAGTATGTTTTTGATCTCATTATTCTTAAATTCACTTTATAATTACTCGTATTTGATTATTACATTAAAAGTATCCTTAACACAACATGTAATAATGGAAAATGAACAAGAAAAATGTGTTTGGACTCGTTCCGAAATCATTATTTAATTTACAACAAAATAGTTGATTATTTCAAATCGTTTTTACAGGACATGGTCCAAAAATAAATGTGTTTAGGTTGAAAGCGTTATGTTCAGCTATGTAGAGATATTTTTGGATTTAAGTATGAGTATATAAGTAAGTATAAGGGATCGATTGTGGGAAAAATAGTGGTTTTCATTTGAATATATCTAATAGCCTTTCCACACCGAGCCGAAAACACGGTTTTCGCCAAAAAATCGGTTTTCGTCAAAAACCTGCATCGAAACACACAAGTTTTCCCATACATTTTTGTGAACTATAAGTTTTCGTTTTTGACAAGTTTTTGATAAAACCTCTCGAAAACCATTTGAAATTCAGAGATGATGTAAACAAACACACCTAATGAAAAATTCAAAGCTCAATTGAAATGAAATGAAAACATTCAAATACCAATCAGACATAAAAAAAACATCTGACAGCTACTGAGAAGAAAAATGTACAGTTTTAATTGACAGTAAGTGTCAAAATAGTTTAAATGACAAGCGAAAACTTGTAAATATTCGGTGTGAACACTTTTTGAGGTTTCGAAAACTTTTAGCCGAAAACCGGGTTTCCGGTTCGGTGTGGAAAGGCTATAAAGTCACAAACTAGTACGATTGCATTGCATGTTTATTGGGTACGTTCGATAACAAAAATTCAGCACTCGGACGAACGTTGATGTTTACACATCTTAAACGTGAATCCTGGCACTCACACTTTTTTTTGCATTCTTGTTTGTTTTTACTTTTGCAATTGTTAAAACTCCCATTAATATGTGTTCGTTTTTTTGACCACGAAATTTCGATTATGCAATTTTTTTTACACGCAAAAAAGCAGAGTTCTTTTACGTAAACAAGTACTCTTATTCATCGAGAGTCGAGACACAATCATTTTAAACTACCTGAACTTACATTCATTGCATCATATCTCCATCGAAACAATTTCGATTGACAATCACGAGCAAGTGGAAGCGGTCACAGCAGAGGCCTCGAACAGAGTGATTCACCACCACACTCTGAGCCAGACTCCTCACGTGTCATTAAACGCGCATGGTGCGCTGCTGGTGCCTCTGTTCAGCATAGTTATGAATTCCTCTCTCAAGTGGAGGTCATTGTCTCCCGTGTCGTAGAAAGTAAATTAATTTATGCCTTCCTTCGTCGCTGTGTTTTTATGATTATTTTGTTCTGACTGTTTATATTTTTGTGTTTATCTTTTTCCGTTTACAAGCAACTTCAGAAAAAAGGGTGTGGTAGTTCAATATTGTTTTTTTTAGGCTTACGTTAAGATAAGATTATAATCGGGCATTACCTTAGTACAATATTCAACAGAGTTACGATGAAATTGTTGAATAAATTTTTTTTAACTAAGTTTTAAACAAAAGACAAATGAATACGATTTCAAATCTATTGTACGAGTGTATGTATGTATGTTAAATAACATGTTTTCTAAATGACGAATAAAGAATTTTATGTTGGTAGGTAACTTTATTAACAATTTCTTGGAGCTCGTTAAGTGAAGGACCGTGAAGGAGTATTTTTATAACAAAAAGAATACAACAGACATGTTTGTATTAAAAAAATGTATAAAATCTTTCAAAAAAAATAAGAGTTTTATATCATTGGGATTGTCTTCGTAATTTTGTGGCATTGACCGATCTAATCGAAGGTCTTTTCGTCTGTTTCCTTTTTTAAGATTTATTTATTTGCTTAACCTGTTCTTTTTTTAAGGAAGATTCTGAAAATTTTTTACTTTGACTAGAAACGAATGATAGAGTTTGTCTGGGAATGCTTGTGTGTATACGATATTATCGTATATTTAACGAATTAAGAAATGCGTAACCCATATTTTGTTTTAGAACCAGTTGTACAAATATGGTTCAGGCTCAGATCTTTTGAACATCAATAGAGATTCTATTCAACTAGGGTTGAAGTATGTGATTGCTTATTTTCACATACATACATATGTACTTAAAATCCGATAAAATCATCCAAGCTTAAGTGTTAGTACAATTTTTGTAATGATTAACGAAAATTGATCCCATCCACTGAACACTTTACAAAAACACACGAATTATTCTGTCAACTTACTGTTGATCACGATCTAAGTCAAATCATTTCCCAGTCTTACTAAACGTTAGATCAGTCCGTGGGGAAAAAAGCAAACTTGTTTATGTTAAAGCAAATACAAATGGAAATGACGTTAGGAAATATTGAAAACTTATTTCCAAGGAAAATGATGTGCTGCACCCTGGGCACGAAAAACCCAAATGTTATTGTCCAGAAGCCAATGCGTCTACAGAGAGTGACAGTTTGGTGCGGATTGAGAAGCAGTGGTATCATTGGACCATTTTTCATCGAAAATGAGGTTGGGAACAACGTTTCGGTCAGCGGTAGGCGTTACAGAGCCATGTTAACCGACTCTTTTTACTGAAATTAAAGTCATGGATTCGATTGTCGACCTATGGTTCATGCAGGATGGCGCACTATGCCACACAGCCCATGCCACAATCGATCATTTGAACAACAAATTCCTAAATTGTGTTATCAGCCGTCTTGGCGATGTCAATTGACCCCTTTGGACTTTTTTTGTGGAGAACCGTGAAGGAACGATGTTATTTCAACAATCCGGGAACGATTCAAGCACTTACCAAAAAACCCGAAAACATCAACAAAGTCTTGGAAATGTGCTACTGCCAAGCCAGCCACTTGAACGACGTTGTGTTCAATAATAATTGGGAATATTTGCTTTTGCTAACAAAGCCTTAATAAATGGACAAAATTAAATTTGTTTCATTTTATTGCATTTTTAAAAAGAAACTTGTACAAAATTAGCCCATCCTTTATTATACACATTTTATTGATATCGGTTTTTTGTACGCGAAAGATGTCGTTCTTTCAATAGTTAGAGTGACTTTTCTGAACTTAAATAACCTCATTTCTATGTAAATGGGGCAACTTGATATGAAATAAAAGCAATTTTCTTTTGAATGAAGGCTACGCAAGGTACATAGAGTATTGATCGATTCCCTGTACGGTGAGCCATTCGAATTCAGAACATCACATCTTGCTCTACATATAAGAGATATTGCTCTAAGACTGTATCTATCGTAAAAATATTTTTCAGTGAAATCATATATAAACTCAGGGTACAATATAAAAATATACGATTAATAGAAGGACTTTTATTTTTGCTCCATTTCGTTGGTATAAATCTATTTCTCGCAAAAGGTTATAAAAATGTTTCTGCAATAAAATTACGTTCTAATTTTAGATTTATATTACAAATTTAAGCCCTTTTTTGGCAATCCTTTATCCACTCTACTACTATAAAACATAACAAAATGCTTAATAGGTTCTCTTCTAAGAGACGTTTATCATTGTTTTAGCTGCGATCAGTTTTTACGACTAGTAGGTACTTTGCGGCAAGTTACGCATTAATGAAAAAATCGAACTCTAGATTTTGATCAAAGTTGACATTACGATGATAAACAGCAGCAAAAATTGGGTGTTCGACTACATACAGCCTACACGACTCAGCAGATTTTCGTCAAACTTATATATATCATTTTAAAATTTCCCCCCCCCCACTTTTTTTTCGTTTTTGATTTTTTAAGACCAAAAATAACAATATACCTGTACGTGGAATGTTAAGTCCCTTAATAGACCACGTGCACCCGAACAATTAGCGGAAGTCCTAAACTTTTACAAAGCAGATATTTTTTGATATGTAAACATCTTTGATATGTAGCCGGTTACGGTTATACATTACCGTTATACGTTACGGTTACACTTACCTTACGGAAGATTGCATTTAAGACCCTGTTTACATTGGAAATATTGCGTACTTCCGGCATCGTGTTTACATTTGAAACTTTGAATACTGAAATCTCCATTTTATTACTTTCCATTGCTGACTAGAACTAAATTCAATCCCCCAACATTTCTTCACCTCTCGACCAATATGTCAAAAAGACGAAAGGCAAAACAACTGGTGTAAAATTTCATAGCGGGTTCATTCAATGTCTTAAATAAATTCACTTCATGTTAGATGATGGACGATTACATTTTATTTTTTGCTCCCAAAAAATGCATTTTCAGAGTTGAGATTTAAAAATCCGAAAAAATCCGAAAAATCTTGTTCAGGGTAATCAGTTGACATCTGCAACGAAATATTCACGATACGTCAAAATTGATTTTGTCCCTTATTTCTCATACCATATAATTATTTTGATTATCGAATTAAATATTCTATATTATATCAAAATATACTTATAGCATTCGCTATATCAAAATATACATCTGTCAATCCATGAAATGGATGATGACTACGGCTTATATGGATTAAAAAAATTAGTTTTTGCCACTTATATTTACTTTTACAATTTCGATTACAAGATGGGAATGATGTCAATCGGTTTATAAATCTCTGACAGGATTGGCTTAATTTTGATAAGGTGAACGCTCCATCTAGTGGCTTTATTTGTCAAACAAAAAATGTTTTCAGATTTTCGCTGCATGACAAGCATACATACATATTTGAGAATGTGAACTCATGTTGGTCCGCCATGGTCAAAATTCTAACGAGAAGTGATGTTTGACAGCATGTTTGACGAATGTGAACGCTCCTTTTTA
The DNA here is from genome assembly GCA_911387755.1 of Chrysotoxum bicinctum. Taxonomy (NCBI): domain Eukaryota; kingdom Metazoa; phylum Arthropoda; class Insecta; order Diptera; family Syrphidae; genus Chrysotoxum; species Chrysotoxum bicinctum. Next base: position 145,031,731 of record OU426987.1, on the reverse strand, counting down.
TCCATCAAATATTCGTCATGCCGTGTTTGTCAAACTAATTTGAGAATGTGAACGCCCCTAATAATGCTCCGAGCAAATAGTTGTAGAATGACTGCTTTTAAACGATGCGATATCACTCTGCAATTTGTAAGCATGTTTGCGAGAGACGTATGTGGTGGCATGGTTACAACCCAGATATACGTTGTTCAAATGTATGACAAGCGAGTTTTTTTTCGACAAAATTGTGTTTTTACGAATTTCTTTGATATTTTTGTAATTTTATCCGAGTAATTTGTTTTATATTGTCTGTCCATTTTATCAAACAATTTTTGTTTACTGTTTTAATAATCAGTACTTATGCTATGCTTTATTCTCATCTTTTCAACGAACTATGAACCAATAAATGCATGATCAATCATCAATCATTCGTATACACTAATTCAATGCAATACGCTAGATTGAAGGAAAATCAAAAGATTTTGATCTTTCTTCAAGCCTACATCCAATCGTGTGTCTTTTTCACTAATACACTTACGCGTGCTTGTCATGCATTTGAACAATGAATATCTGGCCTTAAACAAAATTGCTGAGGTTGAGAAAAATGCAGAGTTATTGTTCATTCTTCTTTCTGGTTACCTTTATTTATGTTTGGTGTTCGCTCAGTGAAATTCACTTAACTGAGTTAGAGTAAGGAGTGCGAAGATATAAATCCTTTTCGCTGGAGCAAAGTTGACTTATAGTAAAAATCGCTTTGTTTAAAAGCACCCATGTAATCGAAAAGAAGACATAAGAGATTAAAAATTGGTTTCGTGTAAGAACAGTCTACATATTTTCTATCAGATAACATCTCTGGTTGAATATAAGTTTAAAAATGTAATGCTGTCTCAAACAACATCCCTGTTTAAACATAATTCAACAAACTTTACGTTACTTAGCGGAGTTCAATGGTGCGTTCTTTTTCTACAATATTTAAATTATGCATTTACTTTGAAACGTCAATCAAAAACGTAGCGATTATAAAAATGAAACAAGTTCCATTTTTTCAAGCGACTTTTCTGTCGCTACTTATTTATAGCAAATGCATGCACTCACATAAAAAGTAGTGTGTTTTTTTTTGCGATTAAATAATCGCGCGCAAAAAAATCACAAGTGCGTGCATGACAATAATTTGTAGCGACTACGACTTTTTAATCGCCTGGACGAAAAATCGCAAGTGCGGTTCTAGCCTTAAAGTAATGAGTTTTATTTGTTTGCGATTAAATAATCGCGCGGCAAAAAGTCACAAGTGAGTGCAGGACAATAATTTGTGGCGACCTCGATTTTCCAATCGCCTAGCGTCCCTAGCTTAAATATTCCGATCGGAACTTTTGTCCGTTTGTAAATTTCTTCGTGTTGATACGATTATACGGCTCATTATTTCATATTTGATTTCTGGAGAGTTGTCTATATTTAATTTCCCTATATTTAATTATACTTTGGGTGCTGGTTATGAACACAATTCTCATTAATTTAAAACACTGTGGTGTAAAGATAGTAGCCTACGCTGACGATCTTGCGTTATTAGCTACAGGTAAATTCTTACCCACTATCAGTGAACAGATTGAATACGCCCTTTCTAAGGTTAATAGATGGACTAGAAAGTGCGGCCTGATGGTTAACCCGTCAAAAACAGAATTAGTCCTCTTCACAAATAAAAGGAAAATACCAAACTTCAGAATACCTTCAATTGAAGGCACCCCGCTGAAGATTTCAGATCATGCAAAGTATCTTGGTGTGATTCTAGATAGGAAATTAAACTGGAGTCTTAACACTAAGGAAAGAGCGAAAAAAGGAATGATTGCATTCTACTCCTGTAACAGAATCTTTGGGAAATCCTGGGGACCTAGTCCAAAAATTATCAGGTGGATGTATTTGGCGATAATCAGACCAATACTAACCTATGGTAATTTGGTATGGTGGAATGCAACGGAAAAAAGCACGAACCTCAAAACTCTGGCAAAAGTACAGAGACTCGCGTGCATTGGGATTACGGGTGCCATGAGATCCACACCAACTGCAGGGTTGGAGGCGATACTCAACCTGAAACCCCTAGACCTTTTCGTACAAGAATCCGCAGCATATAGCGCCTTAAGGCTAAGCCAGACTAATACCTGGAAAAACAGTGCAATAGGACATGCTCAAATTCTTCAGAAATACTTGGGTGATAGTATCATTACAGATTATACAACACCCGAGCTTGACTTTTATAAACCATTCCAAACTGCCTTTCCAAGCAGAGAAGAATGGCTGAACAACCAACCCTACACCAGTGAATCAGAAATAGCAATCTATACTGATGGCTCCAAAATGGACACAGGTGTTGGTGCAGGCTTTTTCTCAGAACCTCTTGAGCTAAACAACTCACTTAGGCTCCCAGATCATAGCAGTGTCTTCCAAGCGGAGGTCCTGGCAGTGACAACAGCTGCTAGACAGGTATCAATGATGGCGATACCACGGGCTGATATCACCTTTTACATTGACAGCCAAGCGGCAATAAAAGCGATTTCTGCCACTGTGATAAAATCGAAGCTTGTCTCCTGCTGCCGCGAAGAGCTTAAGGTTCTTGGCACGCAGCACAATATTAGACTCTGCTGGGTACCGGGACACAGCGGCATACAAGGTAATGAAAATGCCGATGAGTTGGCAAGACAGGGATCAGCGCTCGACGCTAGTCAAGCAGAGATGGTAAACATCCCACTCTGTAACATTAAACAGAAAATTTCAGACATAATCCTAAGGAAATCCAATGAAAGGTGGAATCTACTTGACACCTGTGATACTACTAGGAAAATATGGCCCTGCTTTAACAAGCAGAGAACTGACAAAATTATACAACTTAGTAAGAAGTCCCTTCGCTCTCTTACGAGCATAATCACCGGACATAATTTATTGAAATACCATAAATTTAAAATGAAACTAAGTACAGATGACCTATGCAGAGGATGTGGTGATGAAGAGGTACATGAAGACACGTCACACTTTCTCTGTCATTGCCCGTCACTATGCCACCAGAGAAAGAAATGGCTCGGTAGCTACTTCTTTGATAATCTAGAAGATATTTCTAATATTTCAGGAATACACATATTGAACTTCGTCAACGCCTCAAAATGGCTTGACTGATTAATAGAATACATAGGTTTTATCAGGAAAGAGTGATAACACTCACGGGTAACACAATGGATCTACATTGATCTAAGTGTGACAATAGCAACATCAATTGTCAGCCCAACAACCTAACCTAATTATACAAATTAATTGTATTCGCGTTGTAACACTATGTCTATTTAATGTAAAGGTAAATTCTAAAATTTACCACTACTCCTAGTTTTACTCCAACATATTTATATATTTTATACTTTAATACATAATTCCATCTTTGTAAACATGTTTACAGCGATATTAAATTGCTATCAACTTTTTTAAATACAAAATTTGGATTTTTAAGTAAAAGTTCTTTTCCGGCGTTGGGGCTAAAAAAATTTATATGCAGCTTTCAGTGACAAGTCAAGACTCAAAACCTTTTTATTTGCGACTTATAGGTACTATAAGTATAGGTACTATAAGGCAAGTTATGCATTCGTAAAAAAATCGAACTCGAGATTTTGATCAAAGTTGACATTACGACGATAGCGAAGACGAAAAAACTGGGTCTGTCTGTTCGACTACAGCCTAAATGGCTCCGATAATTTTCTTTAACCTTGGTAGATATGATTTTTAATTTTTCCCCCCTACAGTTTTTTTTTTTTTTTTTAAGACCAAAAATAACGGTACCTGTCATACGATTTTTTTTTTTGAAATTTTATAAATATTTTTTTTTCTCAAAAACTGTTCGACAGATTTAAAAAATAAAAACACAAAAAAATTTCATTTAGTTAAAGCTAGTTAATGGTTGAAAAAAAAAAATGAATGGAATGGACCAAAAATAACGGTACCTGCCATACAATTTTTTTTCGAAATTTTATGAATATTTTTTTTCTCAAAAACTGTTCGACAGATTTAAAAAATAAAAACACAAAAAAATTACATTTAGTTAAAGCTAGTTAATGGTTGAAAAAAAATGGATGGAACCATTTTTTTTGTTTTTGATTTTCTCAAAAACGTTACATCCAATTTCAATAATTTTTTTTTTGCTAAGGATCCCCAAAAACTTAAATAGAATTGTGTATTAAAATCTTCAAAAATATTTTTTTGGATTTTTAAAAAAACTTCAATTTTTTTTTTCAAAACTCAATATTCCGAAGTCAACCTAACACCCAATGAGCCGTCCGTAGTAACAAATTCCCGAATACGCACTGTACCCCCCAATAGAGAAGAAATCTTAACCGCAATCAGAGCACTGAAGAACAACAAAGCGGTTGGACTTGACGGTATTCCCGCAGAGCTCTTACGAGCAGCGCCAACAACATCGTCTGAGCTCCTGCACCCACTCATAGAAAGAGCTTGGGAAACAGAAAGTTTTCCTGAGGAGTGAAAAAAGGGGATGATTGTCAAGCTTCTAAAGAAAGGAGACCTTACGCAGTGCAAAAACTGGAGGGGAATCTGCGTGCTGCCTGCTTGTAGCGAAGGTTATAGCAAAAATCGTCCTAGGTCGAATAAAAGACCACCTAGAAGACACGCTTGACGCCGAACAAGCAGGTTTCTGAACTGGGTCTTCCTTCGTGGATCACATCAAAACCTTGCGGATCATCATCGAACAGTGCGTTGAATATCGATCACCACTTCACTTGCTGTTCATCGATTTCGAAGAGGCGTTTGACAGTGTCAATAGAGAATTTATTTGGATTGCCTTGCGCAGGAGGGGCATTCCGGATAAATTGATCGCTATAATAAAGGCTACATATGAAGGATCCAAATGTCACGTTCTAGATAAAGGAAGGTTGTCAGAGGAGTTTGAAATCCAAAGTGGCGTTAGACAAGGTTGTATACTGTCACCAATACTGTTCCTGTTGGTAATAAGTGATGTGCTGCATGCAGCGTTGTCGACTTTAAATGGAGGAATTCAGTGAAATCTGCTATCACACCTGAAAAATCTAGACTACGCGGATGACGTGTGCTTACTATCTCATAGGATCATGGATCACCACCAAATGACAACAAGGGTGGAAAGAGAGGCCGAAACCGTCGGGCTTAAGATCAATACGGCAAAAACAAAAAGGATCAGCCTTGGAACTTCCTCATCTACTCATATAGATATTTCTGGACAACCAGTAGAGAAGGTAGAGAGTTTTCAATACCTTGGGAGTATTGTCTCTACTGATGGCGGGACCGAACTAGATATAACCAGCCGAATCGGGAAAGCAAAGGCTGCGTTCGGAATGCTGTCCAAAATATGGAGAAACAACTCTATAAGCCTAAAGACCAAGCTACGACTGTTCCGCTCCAATGTAGAATCCGTGCTTCTTTATGGATGCAGTACATGGAAAGTAACACCCACTGTCACAAGAAAGCTGCAAACGTTCATAAATAGATGTCTGCGAAACATCTTGCGGATTTTCTGGCCTAACCGTACCTCCAATGATGAACTTCATGCGAGGACAGGTCAGGAACGCATCGACTCTATAATACGAAAACGTAAGTGGCAGTGGATTGGACATACGCTTCGAAAAAGCCACGAGTGCATTGCGAGTCAAGCGATGCAATGGAACCCTCTCACGCAGCGAGGCAGAGGAGTGGGCCGACCCAGAAGTACTTGGCGAAGAACGGTCGAAGAGGAATCAGCACAACTGGGGAAGAGTTGGAGAGAGCTGAGGTACATCTCCGGAAATCGTACATGATGGCGCGTAGGAGTAGTGGAGGCCCTATGCCCCGCAAGGGGAACCACACGGACGTAATAGGTCCGAGGACCTCAGTAAGTAAGTAAATAAGTAATATTCCGAAAACCCCATGCTAGATTTTTTTAAACTTGATAAATAAAAGTTTTTTAACATAATTTACAAGATGTCAGAAAAAAAATGTATTTTACCTAAAAATAAAGGTACTCACCACACAAATGTATTTTTTTTTCAATTAATTTTTATGATCTTTAATTTAATAAAAAAAATTTTGAAATTAAGATATTACAGCTTGTACCTACCATAGAAACATTTTTTTGAATTTCTTATTATCCACATAACGGATCTTAATGAAATTTTTTATGGAGAAGTTTCTAAAAAGTCTAAGACACACATTGCATTTCAAAACTTTAAAATAAATATTTTTTAAATTTTTGAAAAAAAAAAAAAATCTATTTTTTCTTTTTTTGAAAATTCGATACCTCAGAAACGGCTCAGTATTTTTTTTTTGTAAATTTAATTTTTATTCGAACAATAATAAAAACTTTAAATTGGCCTACCAAAATTTTTTCTTAAAAAGCTTTTAGAAATTTAGTATATAAAAGCTTTTTTTTTTAAGAAACCACTATATATATTTGTTCTTGCATAAATTCATATTTGGATAGCATTCTGTTTTTGTCTCTTACTTCTAAAAGAATTAAAAAAAATTATTTTATATTTATGAACAGTTTTCTCTGATAACATTCGTTTTTAAAATTCCTAGTCTATTACAAAGGAGCAAGTTTGTGCGACCCAGTCGTGAATTTTATTTTTTTAGTTGTGAGACTATTTCCAAAAATCTTGTATATAGTTGTTGACAAATAATTGTTTGCCAGTTAAAATCTTAGCTGTAAATCTACCAGTAATGAACACATTTCTAGAACAAGATCATATCAAACAATGTAAACATTATCGTTACCTTCATATTCCAGTCAAAAAACTGGAAATGTCCCATTTCACAATATTGTTTAGTTTGCGTCTTACCTGAAAAAAGACAAACAAAAAATAAAATATCAAACTGAGGTAAATAAATGTGTAGTCGCATTTTTTCATTTTTTTAAAAGCTGGGTGATTCCGCTGTAGACAATTTTTGACACCAATTTTTGAATTACAATATTTTTTACTTTTTTTGATAAATATTCAAAGTAGAAATACTATATTTAATAATTAAAACAAAAACTGAGACCTAAGTTATAGAGAACATTTTTGTTTGCGCTTGGCAACATTATCATACGAAGTCGATATACGAACTGCAATTATTATAAGTGGTAACATAAGTTCAAAATAGCTATTTCCGACAGTTTTGAGTTATGCTTTACTCAATAGACGTATAAAGCAACATGCGATTTAATCGTTTGTATAAAAACATGTACGAATTTGTTATTATATTTTTAGCATTATTGATTGCAAAAAGCCATTGTAAGTTGTTGCACCCGCGATATAAAAGATATAAAAGTTTACTTTTTTGGCAGAAATAAAGTGCTAGCGTTTTGAAACTTTCTAAAAGTAAGAAGAAAACAAAACTAAAATTAAATCAGTCGTTATTAGGAATATATTGTACGTTGAACGAAAAAAAACGTTGATTTAAATTGGTTGCACCCGCGATCCCAATATTAAGATCGCGGGTGCAACTTATTGACTACTAACATTATAACGTGATTTATTGTATTTTATTGATAAAATATGCTTTGAATAATAATTTCTGCTGTTCACGTTTTTTTTTAACTATGTAATATAATATTTTGTTCTTTTTTATATAAAAATATATGGTTATAGGGAAGTGAAACAAGAAAAAGAGACTGCTTTACAGAAAATTGACAAAAAATTAACAAATATGCTGAGCTTCATGCAGAAAAAGGACGTAGAAATATAATGTGGAGAGATGTATTGAAAGGGAAAATGAAGGCAGATGCAAATTTTAAAATTCTGACCAGAATCAGACAAAACGAAAAAATGCAGTCAACACAAAAAAAGGCAGGCGCTCATTACATCTACATCAGTCCCTGTAGACTAAAAAAGTCGCACAAGTGAAACGTAATCGCCCAAGGAGTCCCACTAACGTAGTTGAAGTGTTAAAAAATGTATTAAAAAAAAAAAAACTTGTTCCACCAAAGCAATGTCTAAAAAACTGAAGGATGACAGATGATTTCTATAAAAGGGATAATATTAGCAGACAAGTGCCGGGTATAAAAGATGTGAAATCGATTAAGTCGGAAGTTAAGAATGGAGAAGAATACAATGACCATGAGCATTCGTGAAGTTAAGTTTTCGATGTTTTTATTGAGTCAGAAGATGAAGCATTAAATTCTAAATCTCCAACAGGGCCTTTTCAGCCCCCTATAAATCCAGTAGATCCATGCCCTAAAATACCGTTCTGTTTTTACAGCAGCAGTATTTCCAAAAGTTATTTCCGCAGGTTTGTACCTTCTTGCACCAGGTAGGCTTCAATATCACAATATCGTTATGTGGGGTTATCCTCAACCGATATCGATGAAGATGGAGTACTTCTGACATACATATATGTATTTTCGAAAAAATATTGAAGTATTTGAAAAAACAAAATTATAATTAATAGAGAAGGGTACTGACTTGTTACATATGTGCCTTATTTTATATTTTTTCCAGTTTTTTAAATCAGTTTACTAATTTAAGTTAGACGCGTTGCACCCGCGATAATTTGATGTTGCACCCGCGATTGATTTAAAAGTTAATATTTCGTTGCTTACTTTTGTTTTCTATCTTTATTTTTATTTATTTAGTTAATTGAATCAACGTCGTTCAATATATGTAAGAATAGCATGATAAATGTTTCACAATTAACAGAATTTGTGTTTTTTGTACTATGATCTAGAAAAGTCGGGCCGATTCTGTTGCACCCGCGATCGCACTTTGAAACCATTCTTCTACCAAATTATTTATTACATTTTAGAATTCTAAATGGATTAAATATAAATAGGTGAAAATGTATCCCTTCAAGTAATAATGTCATTAAATATTTTGCTTATTTTATTATTAAATGTACTTCAAATGAGTCTAAATGTTGCACCCGCTATAATGGAATCGCCCAGCTGTAAAGATTAGAAAATTATATTTTTGGAGTTTAGCATCCTCTGTGAGACAGTACAACAAACTTCTTTAAAGCCATAGTGCTCTAAAAGAGGCTTTACAAATTTTAACGATCATTTTCAATAATTTTCTTTAGAATTTTCAACATCCATTTCAAACCTAATTTTCAGATGATTAGTAGATAAAACCAAATATTTTCTATCTCCTTGAAACTTATAAAAACACATTGTATGCGAGAAGGTACTCATAAAAACAGAGAAGAAGAAATTTCTAAGCTTAGTGAAATGTCGTGGGCAAAAACTTTAATTGATGTTTTTCAAATAAAAAAGAGAGAAAAAGTAAAATGTGTTTATTTATACTCTTGGGATTTTGGCTGATTGCAATGTATCGTTTTCGGTAGAACAACTATGAAGATCGAGAACGTATGAAGGATTCAAGTATATTTTGTTATCTTGTTGCCGAAATCTGCGATTATTCTTCGGAGTCATAAAGTTGTAAGTGGCTTGGGGTTGATCCTGGAAAAAGCAGTTTACTAACTTTTTTAATTTGAAACACTTTTAAACTTGTATCGTACTTAGGAAATTTTTTAGTGAATACACCTAGTTACAAATATAGTTTTGATTGAATGATAAGGTTTTTTGAGAATTAATTCAACCGTTAAAAGAATAGAAATTGGCCTCCTAAAAAGCAAAGAAAAATGTTCTATGCAACTCTGTTAAAAAAATTATAATACAACGATTCAAATCATAAAAAGTAAACAATGCTGTTACCCCTTACGCGAAAAGTGAATATGATTCCCAGTAATCACGTGTGCAACCAATCAACCATGTATTTAAGAAAAACCTCTCTCTAACTATAAACCGTTCAGCATAATTCTAATTCGTAATGTACGGTCTCCGGTGGACTATTATCGCTAGAATTGCAAGACTGTTTTTCGAATAGTCTTACCTTCCAACTAATATTCTTTATGTTTTGGCTTGTTCAAGAAAGGTGTGCTTGTTTAGTTAAGTGCACGAACTGTTAAGAGTTAATATTTATTTAAAAAATAAAATGCACGACCGGGTTGCACGAATTTGCTCCTATGTAAAAGACTAAGGCTTCGGCCGCCTACAGAGCGACTGAGCGATTAAGCGACGAGTCGCTGAGCGACGCATTAAATTGTATGGAGGTGGCTCTGGCCACATAAGCCCTGAGCAGCTTGTGAATGTTTTAAGCAACAGGGCGACGTCGCTCAGTGCGTAGCAGAAGCTTAAGAATTTCGAAAATGAATATTAATAGAGAAAAACTGTTCATAAGCATAAAATTAATTTTTTAAATGACTAAACCAATTCCATTAGTAGCTGGAGCTAAAAACAGGATGCCATGTGATTCAAGCAAACATAAGTTTATGCAAGAACAAAAATTATAAGTGGTTGTAGTGGTTTTTACGAAAATAAGCTTTTATATAGGGTGTCCCTTAATTCGTGCACAATATTTTAGGGCGTCTTTCTTGGGTATATTCTAAGAAAATAATCGTTCTACAGTAAGGGCCTTTCTCTAATTTTTATATCTTTGGTTTTATATTTTGGTTTGCCCTGACCCATGTTAACGTAATTGCTAATGATAGAAACTTCATTTAGGCCTTAATTTTTACAAGAAATACCAGCCTTTGCAATTTTAAGCAAATATGATATCCTATTTCGGTCTTGAGATATTCGTTTTTTCTGCCAACACGTTTTTTACTTACGACTTACAGGTACTATAAGGCAAGTTATGCATTCGTAAAAAAAATCCAACTTGAGATTTTGATCAAAGTTGACATTACGATGATAGCGACGACTAAACAAAATTTCATTTAGTTGAAGCTAGTTGCAAAAAAATTTTGCGAAAAATGGTTATTGAGGGTACCCCCCATGGAACTATTTTTTTCGTTTTTGATTTTCTCAAAAATGGTACAACCGGTTTTGATATTTTTTTTTTGCTAAAGCTCCCCAAAAACTTAACTAGAATTGTGTATTCAAATTTTCAAAAACAAAATTTTTGGATTTTAAAAAAAAACTTCAAATTTTTTTTTTTTCAAAACTCTATATTTCGAAAAACCCATGCTAGATTTTTTTTGAACTTGATAAATAAAAGTTTCTCAATATAATCTACAGGATATGAGAAAAAACCTTTTATTTTACCTAAAAATAAAGGTACCCACCATACAAATGTAAGAAAAATTTTAAAAATGGTTTTCAAAAATCATATTTTTCTCGAAAACGGGGTCTAGAATTTTGATAAAATTTTTTTTCTTTCAATTAATTTTTATGATATTTAATTTAATAAAAAAAAAATAAAATATTACAGCTTGTACCTACTATAGAACCGTTTTTTCGAATTTTGAATTTCTCATCAATCACATAACGGATCCTAACGAATTTTTTTTAATTTTACATGCTTCAGGTTGTCAAAAGTATCATAAATATTATGGGTTTTTTCGCAAACTTATCGTTCAGTTTTATTTTTATTATTGTTACGATCATTACAAAAAAAAATAAAACGGTATGCTTATTACGCATTTTCTGGATAAAATTGAGCCCAAAGTCAAAAAATTAGCATAGGCAGGAAAAACGGAACATTCTAGAAACTGGATATCTCAAGACCGAGACAGGGTATCATATTTGTTTAAACGTATCTACAAAGGCTGGTATTTCTTCTAAAAATAAAGGCCTAAGTGAAGTTTCTATCATTAGTACTAACAGCGCAATTACGGTTAACATGTTAACAAATAAGATTTTTTCAAAAATTCAAAAAATGTTTTTTAATTTTTTTAGATGCTTCTCTGTAAAAACTTTCAATTAAATCTGTTATGTCCATAATGAGAAATTAAAAATGGTTCTATGGTAGCTACAGTCTGTAATATCTTAATTTCAATTTTTTTATTATTTTTTTTTATTGACCATTAAAAAAATAAACATATTGATATGTAGTTTGCTATCACCCAGTTTACACAGAGTTATGGTATTAAGAGCTACCTTACTTCTGAAAAATTGGTAAAATTTGATAGAGTACAGTTAAGATTGTTTGAATTATTTTGAGAAGGTAAGGGCATGAAAACCTCCTATTTAAGTTTTTATGAGATTGGTAATATTTGCAACAAAAAAGAATAAGCTTAAGATATTGTATCACAGTTAGAAAAAAAAATAGAAATAGAAATAAATATACAAATATTAATTCATAAATATGTGTATAAACAGATAAAACGATTATTATTAATTCATAAATATGTGTATAAACAGATAAAACGAATGAACAAAAAAGTACGCAAATAATAAACAAACAAATAAATAAATAAGTTACTAAACAAACAAAGTATATAAATAAATAAGTATCTCTATAAATATGTAACACAAACATAAATGAATGAATAAGTATATTAATAATTAAATAAATAAGTATGAAACAAACAAATAAATAAATTAATAAATAAATATATGTAAATAAATTAAGAAATAAATATGATTTTTTTTTTGAATATACGAGTACTTATAAACAAGAGATTTTAATCACATCAAATAATAATTATTTATAAATATAAACAATAATAGAAACAAAATATTATAAATGGATTAAACTATTTATAAGAGCGTTATCAGACATTTCGCAGCGTAAATTATATTTTTCTTTCAGTTTCAAAATCATTTCAGATATAAATTCAACATTAGCAAGACTGTGAAATTCATTTGTAGAGAAGTGCCATGGAAAATTTAAAATCATTTTCAATATTTTGTTTTGTGTTATTTGTATCTTTTTAATGTGAGTTTTTGCCTACTGGTCCCAGATTGGAGGGCCGTAGAGCATTATTGATTGGAAAATTATTAGTTTGTTTTAATTGCTGAATAAGGATTTTCGGTTTATTAACGGGTACATAATTTTAATTGTTTTATTAACTTCAATATTAGTTTTTTTAACGTGCTCGTTAACACTTAGATTTTTATCTAGATATATTCCTAGATATTTAACTGAGGTTCCCCATTCTATGTCGCGGCTGTTTAGTCTTAATCTAGTGCTGGGAAGAAAACAGGATTTTCTTTTTCTCGTAAAAAAGATTGCCTGACTCTTTGACGCATTAACTTTAATTTTCCTTTTGTTGTAATATTTATCTAAAGTATTTAGAGCTGATTGTAGATTAGTTTCTTTATTCAAACTTAGTACATCAGATGAAAAGTTAGCAGTATCATCAGCGTAAATGGCTGATTCACAATGAGATACTCGTAGTATAGGAAAAGCAGACGTATATACAGGGTGATTTGCATAAGGTGTGACAAAAAGCTAGGGCGTGTAGGTTGGACTTAGACAAGAAAAAAATCGTATGGGAGGGGGGGGGGTCTATTTCCCCCCGTTTAGGCGGGAGGGGCAATTTAAGAAAAAAATCACTTAAAACAGAAAAAAAATTATTAAAAAATAACGGTGATACCTACAGAGTAATGCTATAGCATTTTGGAAAGCCAGAAATACATTCTTTAATTTTGTTTTTAAATAAAGTTGTTCGAGTGAATGGTTTTTGAAAAATTAATTTTCAAAATCAAAATTTTGAAAAAAAAAAATTAAAAATTTTTTTTAAACAATTTTTTTTTCAAAATTTTACGTAATTAAGTATTATTTTTTACTCAATATTCAATGCTCTTATTAATTTTTGATCAAACACAAAAAACCAGATGTCAAAATGTTTTGTAGTTTTTGAGAAAATCAAAAATAACAAAAACTACTTTTGTTCTAAGAAAAGCCTTTTATTTTAGTTTTTATACGTTTTTGGATTCTTAGGTGAATTTATGATTGAAAGGATTAACTTTCTTTTTACTATTTTTTTAATTATCGTCTTATAAACATACAATAATGTGACAAAGTACTGGATTAACCATATTTCACACATTTTTTTTTTCAAAATTTTGATTTTGAAAATTAATTTTTCAAAAACTATTCACTCGAACAACTTTATTTAAAAACAAAATTAAAGAATGTATTTCTGGCTTTTCAAAATGCTATAGCATTACTTTGTAGGTATCACCGTTATTTTTTAATATTTTTTTTTCTGTTTTAAGTGATTTTTTTCTTAAATTGCCCCTCCCGCCTAAACGGGGGGAAATAGACCCCCCCCTCCCATACGATTTTTTTCTTGTCTAAGTCCAACCTACACGCCCTAGCTTTTTGTCACACCTTATGCAAATCACCCTGTATACATATATCGTCGTCGTTCTATGAAAACTCCCTAAGTCCATTTTAAAAAAAATGTGATTCAATTCTTATTTAATTAATTTCGGATAAACCATTTACAAAAAATTTTATTGCACAATGGCTACGCCAAATCAATTCTACAATTGAAGCCTAAGATCGTGCTATTCTGATAATTTTTGGATTTTTTTATATTAATTTCCAAGTTTAAAAGCAAATATCTCAAAACACAAAATATGGACTTAGGGAGTTTTCATAGAACGACGACATTGGAACTCCTGCTGGAACATTAAACTTTTCAGACGTGTCTCCATTAATGGAAACCATGAAATATCTGTTAAACAAGAAACTTCGAATTATTTTAATAAGATATGCTGGAAAATTAGATAAACTCTATCATTTTAAAAAGGAGACCTTTATGCCAGATACTATCAAATGCTTTCTCAACATCTAGTAGGTCTAGTCCCGTAGACTGTTGTGCATTAAAATTGTTACGAACATGTCTCTCTATTCTATTAATTTGCTGCACGGTACTATGATGCGCCCGAAAACCAATCAAAATGAATACATTTAATTTAATTTTTATAAGACGCTCAAAAACTTTGCCTGTACAGCTCAAGAGACTTATAGGCATGTAGCTTTTCGGGTCAGTTGCTTGTTTTCCAGGTTTTAACACTGGTATAACTTTTCCTACTTTCTAAGGAGTAAGAAAGTATTGAAATTTTATGCAAATATTGAAAATAAAAAGGAGGTACTTATATCCAAGCTTGGGTAGTAGTTGAAACCTACTGACTTTCGCGAATTTAGTTTGGAGACAGTTGAGACTAATTCATCCATATTTAAGAAAAAATGTTCATTAAGTACTACTGGAGTTGCATTGAATCTATTAATAGTGTCGGCGACTAGGTTTTCAAAAGAATCAGTTCCTGTTCGAGAAAAACTTTGTGGTTTTCACTGAAAGATTGCGCTAATGCATTTGCTTTATCAGCGTTAGTAATGCACGGGAACTGTGTGTTTCGAAATGCAGGAACGAAATTATTTTTCTTTTTTAATGCCTTAGATATCTTCTACAGAGATTAACTGTTTTTATCCAAGGATTGTAATTTTGAATTCCATTTAATATTTTTTAACTTGAAAATATCATTTTTTATCACATTGTTAAGCCGCTTTACTTCAGATAGTAAGCTGTAATCGCGACTACGCAGCCATTGCCTTCTGAGGCGATTTCTTGCCTTGATAAGATTTAAAATTCCTTGTGGAAGCTTTGTTTTATTTATAGGATACGATGTTTTTGTAAACGAAATATCTATGCTTTCGGCCACTGTAGTATCCATCAAAGTTTTTGACAAGATCATCAGTTTGATTAATGGCAATTATGTTTTCTAGATTTGTATCAACATTCCTAAAACTATTGCTTATAATGTTCTGATATCTAACCCAGTTAGCGTTTTTCAAATCATAATAGTATTTTGTGCTTTCAATTGGAGAATCTAGTACTCCACATTTGACTGGTAAGTGGTCTGAGCCCAAATTATTGCAAACTATAGGTTGCGAAAAGAGCGTAGCATAATTTGTTAGATAAAAATCTAATGTGGATGGGTTTTTTCTTCTATCTGAAGGATAATGAGTTGGACTATTCGTGAACATAAATAAAACACAGTGTGGGGGGGGGGGATTTAAAAACGATATCTGTTTCACGAAAATCGGCCGAGCCCTTTAGGCTGTAGTCGAACAGACAGACAGAATTTCGAGACCCACTTTTTTCGTCTTCGCTATCATTGTAATGTCAACTTTGATCTAGATCTCGAGTTTGATTTTTTTACGAATACATAACTTTCCTTATAGTACCTACATATAAGTCGCAAGTAAAAATAGGTTTCAGCCGAACCCATAGTTTAACATATTTATATTATAATTAAAGAAATATTATGCTAGTACCTTTTTAAATATGTGTGTCTCTGTTTCAAATGAAAGACTGATAATCTAGAATCCCACCATATCTATTCCTGGTGTGGTGTTTCTGTGTTTAAGATAAAAAACAAACAAATTCAAAGTAGTTTATTGATGAAATATCGCCCCTTCTGGCTGCAGACTATGAATAGGTATTTAGTTCTAAAAAGCACTACAGAATTTTCTTAAAACACGTATTTACAAAAATTGTGATAACAAACAATTTATAAGAATAGTTCTTCGTGTTAAAAATTCTATTTGAATGCGAACCCACCTTATGGCTTGTTAAAAACTATACTTTCAAAATTATATATACATATACACTAAGAAATTAATTAGGTACATCCATAAACTAAAACATAAATTATATTTTGGTTTTCAATACATGAATTCAGAATTCATATTTATTTTTTGTTTTAAATCAAGCATATTTATAATTAACACAGTACCTACATTTGATTAAACTACATCAATTGTTTTAACTTCAGATGCTTTCGTTAGAAAAGTACTTTTTCCTAAGTATATGTATTAAAAATAAAAGAAAAATAAAAGGTTTAAAGTAGAACACAGATTACAAGGAACAGAATAGGTATACTTAGCGACACAAACCTAAGAAGGAAAGAAGGTACAATATTAACTTATCATCTGCCCTACATTCAAACCCAATTTTCAAACCAAAAATACTTCTAATAGAATGCTCATAACATTCGTATCAGAATATACCTATCACAAACAAAAATTTAATAAAAAAAAAAAAACATTTAAATTTAAGATAGGGGTAAAAGAATACTCTGCATGTGGTATACATCCCTTTACTTAGTTTTAGTAAAAATTTCTTTTTAATATAAAACTCTCAGTGAAGCCTAATATTAAGAGTTAGAGACATTTGTGTAAGTGAGTCCTGGGAGAATTTATGTCTAACTTAAATGCAGGGGGTGGAAGTATTCATTAATATACACTCAACAGCGTTAGAGTTGGGCTATGGGTATTTGAATCATTTATATTTGCATACTTTTCAAAGTAACTGCTCCTTTAAAGATATGTAAGTCACATTAAAGTACTGTTTTATTAGATATGATTGTATGTATGTATTGTATATACTCGTATAACGTACTTTAAGAGGTTAACTCAAGTTCGAAGACGTTTATATTTAATGGGTGATTCTCTTTTCAATAAATACAAAAAATAACAAAGAGTTATAGGTTCCTGATAAAAATTTGTATTATTACTTACAAATTAAAAAGTTTAATGGGTAATACCATTTCTTTAGTTAAAACCTAAAATCGCAACGGAATTGAATTACAAATGTAAATAACTTTATTTACAACTCTGATACTATGATAAATACACTAAGTGGACCTTTTCAATTAACCGGTAGTGTACATAGGTATTTATTTAATAAACGAGTTCTTCTTCGTTTGTTAATAGGGTGACTCTGACTTGATTTTGAGACTAGAATGAGTAATAGCAGTAGCCTAGGTGATGTTATGAACAGCTCTGTGTAAAATTTGTTTCAATCTTGTCCGAATAATAGGGTTGTTTCTTGATTAAATAACTCAAAACCTGATCTTTCAATGGTTTCATACTCGGTACATATTCTTATTTTATCGTTTTCAATGCTTCCAAAGGCAAGTTATAGGTTCGTTAAAAAAAAGGAATCATAATCGAATTGTGTCACCCAATTTCTGTTCTTTATATGAATCGATTTTTTTAATTACTTACATCTAAACTACTCGTACTATCTACAGCCGACTTTGATGGTGTTTTCTGATAATGATAACACTCTAACACTACGTCTTCATTTACCACACAAATGTATTTTCTTAGTCTAAATTAATCTTGTTTTATATCACGCTGGAAGCATTCATCCGGAAATCTTTGTTTTCGTCGTTTGAAATACACTTTTTTATTCTTTAGGGTGTTTTCAAAGTAAGACTAGATAGGTATTCGTTAATCATCCTAATTCCGGTAGTCGTCTTACTAACACTCCTGTAAAACGACAGGGTTTAACAACCGACAATTACATTCGATATTAAATTTGCCTTTAAATGATAATTTCAATTCGTATCGATTTTGCGTTGGTTTTTAACTAAACGATGGTTATGTCGAGTAACGTAAAAGAATCTACAAATCTATTAAAACAAAAAACATATAGGTACTATTACATTTTATACAAGGCAGCTGTGAAATCTGTAAAATTTAGAAAAGAGACATGAACAACACTCCCAACCCCGCAACAACCAAAAGAAAAAAGATCCTAAAATTGGGATGTTTCCGACAAGGTAAAGTATTTATTTTAAAATATGCCATAGTAAATTTAAAAAAGAATCATATGCACAGATTCAACACTTCAAAGTCCAAGCGGGAAACGTTGAAGGAGATTTTTTGTTCGTACAAATATTTTAATCGATAAAAAATGTCTACTATATCTCAATTCTTTGAATTTTATAATTCTGAAATATCACAATACAAATTCGCAATTTGAAACTTCAAAATTTAAAACATGACAATTGATATGTCAAAATAAATTTTCAAATGTCTTTAAGTGACCTTTAAACGCGGTGGATGCGGTTTAACCTTAAGGTAAAGTTACTTAAATTTGAAAATTGATTATGGATACCTACTGATTTTATACTAAAGAGTTGTTTGGAGGTAGGTATTTTAATG
Organism: Chrysotoxum bicinctum; assembly: GCA_911387755.1. NCBI lineage: Eukaryota > Metazoa > Arthropoda > Insecta > Diptera > Syrphidae > Chrysotoxum > Chrysotoxum bicinctum. The sequence continues at coordinate 145,013,027 of OU426987.1, read as the reverse complement.
TAAAGCACCCTTTAAAATTAGTAGGTAGATTCGGCTGTTGGTACTTAAATAAAACGGAAAGTTCAGCGTTCTCTCCGTTCTTCACTTTGCTAAAAATTATGGCATGAGTCGTCGCCTGAAATGCTTTGATTTCAGAGTCTTGTCATTTTATTGGTAACTTACTAAAATGACTGCCGGAATAAGGGTGAATGTTTTTGTTCGTCTAATTATTAAGTCTAATATAAGATTAAATTTCGATGAAAATATGACACTGTTACTTTCACTTAACGTTCATGTTGGTATACAGGCATGTTCTAATTTTCAAAATTCTAGCGAAATGTATATGCAAGTTGCTGCGACCCATTTGAATACTTTATAGGTATTCCTTTAGAAATTAATATTTGTGCATACTAAAGATGGATGGTTGGAAAAGGAACAAGGCGACGTGAATAAAGTTACCACTATACATACATCTTGATGTAAATATATGCGCTATGTCTGTGTGTGTAGAATAATTTCTGGTCCATAAGAGGGGTCTACCTTCGATTAGGGGTTTCATATATGGAAGACCCATTTGAAGTGAACTTATATGTATACACGTCACACCATTCTATGTATACTATATGTCTCGAATAAGAACTATAAATACACACAATACACAAAACTTGCTTAGGTTTGTAGAAACATTTTCGTCCAAAAGGGGCTGTTTATTAATATGATGCCGCTAACGGTGCTTCACATAACATACTGAAGAATACAAAGTAAAAGGGGGAAAAACAGTAGATGTAAATATATAAACGAAAAGGATTCCCAAGTTCACTGCATCTCGAATTAATGGCCACGAGCTGCACGTGCCAAAAAAAGTGGAGTGTGTTGTGTTATTTTATTACATTCGTTCTTTTTTCTGCATTTTTACTTGCGACTTATAGGTACCTACTATAAGGCAAGTTATGCATTCGGAAAAAAATCGAACTTGAGATTTTGATCAAAGTTGATATTACGATGATAGCGTAGACTAAAAAAGTGGGTCCCGCAATTCTGCCTGTCTGTCTTTTCGACTACAGCCTAAACGACTCGCCCGATTTTTTTTTAAACTTGGTAGATAATATTTTTAATATTTTCCTCCCACACGTTTCTTTTTTAAGACCGAAAATAACGGTACCTACCATACGAACTTTTTTCTAAATTTTATAAATTTTTTTTTCTCAAAAACTGTCCCACAGATTTAAAAAACAAAATTCAAAAAAAAAAATGTTTTTTTTTGTTTCAAAACTCAATATTTCAAAAACCCCTGCTCGATTTTTTTAAAACTTGATAAAAAAAAGTTTCTTAATATAAATTATAAGATGTAAGAAAAGAAAAATTATTTTACCTAAAAATAAAGGTTACCCTCCATAAAAATGTTGAAAAATGGTTTTCGAAAACCGTATTTTCTCGAAAACGTTTCCGAGAATTTTGCTAAACTTTTATTTCTTTTGATTAATTTTTACGATCTATAATTTAATAAAAAAAAATTAAATAGAACCATTATTTCAAATTTAGAATTTCTCGTTATCGACAAAACGGATTTTAATTTTTTAATTTTTTATAAAGAAGCTTCTAAAAAGTTGAATTTGTTATTTATTTGTTAATTTAATTTTTATTCGAACAATAATAAAAACTTTAAATTGGTATACCAACATTTTTTCTTAAAAACGTTTTAAAAATTTTGTAAGTAAAAGCTTATTTTTTTAAGAATCACATGGCATCCTATTCTTAGCTCTAACTACTAAAGGAGTTGTTTTAGTCTATAAAACAATGAATTTTATGCTTATGAACAGTTTTTCTCTAATATCTTTAATTTTTGAAATTCTTAGTTGTTTACATAAGAGCAAGTTCGTGCGACCCAGTCGTGCATTTTATTTTAATTCGTTTGGTAACAATTTATATTTCAACCTACCAATGAATGTATGCATATACATATATCTACTTATTTATAATTCTTTTTATTATTTGTTTTTTTTTTTTTCATTCTTAGCTTGTCATTGTTCTAAATAAGAAAGAGGCGTTGATTCGCATATGAAATAAATTTCAAAGGGACATCGAACAATTGACACACTTTAATTTTGTTACTGGTAAACAATAACATACCTAGCTATTCAGGTATCTAGACTTAAAATATTTCCGGGATTCACTTGTACAAACTTATCATGCAGGCATATTATGATTTGTGTGGATTTATTTTATCAAACATTTTATTTAAATTTACAGACAAAACATAAGTTAACAAAAGCTGGATATATAAATATACTCTGTCAATTAAATTTTTCAAATTTGCACCGATATTTTGTTCTTTAATACAATTGAGCATCGATTTTTCAACTTGGAGCGGAGGTCTATAAATCGGACCAGCTAGTCTGAATAACTTTATATACAGGGTGGACCAAATACAAGTTTCGTTTTAAAAATGCAATAAAATTAACAATATAAAATTTTGTACATGTAGGTATTATGGCGTTATTAGTAAGAGCAAACATTCCCATTAATTATGGAACACAACGTCGTTCAAGCGAATGGTCGTGCGCCTTCAATTGCTGAGTCAATTGGACCTTGTAAGCGAATAATCCGAGATCTTTGTGCAGAATTCTCTTCAGGCTGGTGCGTGAAATGTTGAGCTGTTGAGATCGATGGCGAGTTGATGTTGTTGAATTGAGTCCCACAATCTTGGCTACAATAGCCACATTCCCGTCTGCGCGCAGGAGCAGGGCGTGCTTCATTTCGGCCAAAACTTCTTTTCAAAAACCGCACTGTTTTGGCTACACAGTGCTCACCTCTGGAAATAAGTTTCCAATATTTCCCAACGTTTTTCAAGCAAAACCGCGGAGGTAGGACACTGACTTTCTGTGTAGATTAGCGGGAAACAGCTATCAGTGTCAAAATAACCTATTATTTAAAAAGAAACCGCTAGATGGCCTACCCGTTATAAAATGTTATAGCGAGTAAGATAAAATGAGATTTTTAGTAAGTACATAGGTAATATTTCCTTTCTTCGTGAACTTTTCTTTATAAAAATGATGTTTGTCCTTACGTGGGCTAAAGGTCAATTGTTATTATTTTTTATTTTTTATGTTGTGACAACATAACATGTTGACACAAAGTATATTTTATCAAGATTGGCGATTGTCATTTCATACCAAAACAAGATTAAGTAAAAATGTTTACTGATGTCTTACTTGAATTTTTAAAAGATGTGCTTTTTTAAATAGACTGAATTTTAGAAATGCGAAACAATTGTACAAAAGCACTCTACGATCTGTAGTGTTGCAATAATGCGGTGGGCGATGGACAAACAAATCTGCACCTACAAATGTACATTTATATGCATGTATGAGTACCTACAGCCAAATGAATTTGCACCTTGCAGTAACAAAACTTAGGTTCGTATTCACCGAGCGCTCCTAAACGGCTCTTAACTTGAAATTTCTGTGCGGTATTCACCAACCACTCGCAAGTGTTTTTCGAAGTTCGAAAATGAGAGCCACTCTCTCTTGTTCAGGCATACCCAAACTGTGAAATGTTGTGTAATGTTGGTCTTGACAGCAAATGGATACTCTTCTACTTGGCATTGCTCACATGGATTCGAGTCAAATGCGTGCGTGGCACACGCACAAGCGAACAAATTTTCGAAGAGAGCGCTCGTAAGTTAGGAGTGGTCGGGACCACTCCTAACTTTTAAGAGCGCTCGTAGATCTTCACTAATATTGCTTGGTGAATACGTTTATGAGCTTCTTAAGTTATGAGCGCTCGGTGAATACCGGCCTTAGTTTATTTTGTCAATTGGCAATATATACATACATACTTCATTTCCATCTAAAACAATGTAAATATCGTATAAACAATCAAAATCTGTATAAAAGTACATATTATATAAAATGTACTTTTTTCGGTGAAAAATTATTTGGTTTCAAGTTTTTTGTGTTCTTTTTAATTCTTTCTGGTTTTGTGTATTTGCGTTTGAGTTGCTTATCTGTCAAATTTAGAGTTGTACAACGTAAATTCGCGTAGGTTTTGTTGCGAAACTCACGTTAGTTAGTTGTCTAACGTGTTTAAAATTATAAAAAAGTTGGACAAAGTCTCTCAACAAAACGGAAAGAAATATTAGGAGGAGTAAATTTGGCATTTTCAAAAACTTAATTCGCTCCAAAATAAACTCCACTCAAATCAAATCCTTTTGGTATAAAATATGAATTATTGAACAAAATAATTTCTTCGAAAATTAATAAAATTGGATTGTGAAAGCGATGGTCTAACGGCCATGCACTCATGTACTCATAATTTAGAAAATACTATAAATTCAATTGAGGTTCCTTCTATACAAATCAAAATAACGACTCCCTTTTGAGGTCCTGAAAAATATATGTATGTATATCAGGCACGAGGCGTGATTTTTTCGATAGCGGAAGCACTGAACATAAAACCAAAAATGAAAGACCTTTGAGATCCAACCTTTTAAATTCCACTTTATGGTAATACACATAAAATAATATACATAAATAATATATTACAGTAAAGTCTTATTAAAAAAAAAAGCTTGATGCCTTGCGCAAAGATTTATCCTTTTTCTTTTAAGGCAAAATTATCTAAGTACGATTTGATAAGAACTAAGCTACGAGTAGATAACCTTTCTTGTCCACATTTATTTCTAAAAAAATATTTAATTCTCTTAAAACATGAATATGATCTCTCTACAGATGCCATTATTAAGGGATATTAAAAATCTTAAGATTCCTTGAAGTTTTTTTTGATTTAAAATTCTCATAATTGAAAATAACCTTTAGTTATATTTCTGCTGGAATGTCAAGAAACCTCAGATATGAATATAAGAAATACTATTTTTGACCACTTTTTTATAATAACAAAAAATAAACAGAAAACAGGTGGATTGTATTTATCGCCACGAAAATAATTAAAAAACTACCACCTTTTAAATTCATATTTGTTTGTTTTCTGATAGTTATGAATGAATTGCACCTAAATTTGCACACACATTATGTTAAAATAAAACTCTTCTACCCCTTTTGATCAAGAAATTAAACTCATTATCAGTTTGAGACAATAAGGCCCATTTGCTGATACGGAACATAAGTACTTATGTTCCACATAAACTCTTATGTGACAGTTTACGTAGAGGAAAAAGTAGAACATAAAGCGCTTAAGTTGAACATAAATATTTAAGTTTCGTATCAGCAAATGGCCCTAAGCAACTCAATAGATACATTTTTGTTTTTCTATCTCTCTTGTAGGAAATTCTCGTAATGCATTCACTCAACTCATTCTTCACACATTGTGCAAAAGCAAGAAACGAAACAAAATTATTTTGACTTTGGGTTGAGATCTAAGTTAAGTATGCGAAATAATGGAATGCCCAGCTGTTGTGCATTCTATATTGTTTGAGAATCATTTTTGTTTGAGCATTTTGTGAATATTGGTGAGTGATGTTGTAGGTATATTTTCAGTTGACTTGGAGTGGAAGGGTATTTTGAAATTGAGTTATGGAGGCGAGAATAAGAAATGCATAGCTGTTAAGCATTTTAGCAAGAACTTATATGAGATTGAGCATTATAAATAATGGAGTGATGTTGAGCATTCTGAGTTGGTTTGTAGTGTGGCATTTTAAGTTGTAATAACCAGAGAGATCTTGATTTCCTTTAGTAATTTTAGTAAAAGATGATAATGTTGTCATAATGATGTTGGAATGTAATTTACAGAGTAAATGAAGATTCAATAATAGATACAAATAAAATAATAAAAATATTAATACAATTTGGAATTTTGAATTTAATTCCTTGCTAGGTACGATTTTTTCAAATGGTTTAACGGAAGCACTCATTCCACTCAATATATGGACGCTTCGTCCCTGATGTATATACATATATGTATAAGTATCTATATTTGTAACAGTAATTCACAGAAAAGGAGGCATTCAAATTATAGGTATACGTATGTATGCATAGGTACATACAATATGAACTGTTATCATCCCATTTATGTGCATAAAATTGTTTGCAAGGTGAATAAAAACACCGGAAGTTCGCTTTATAGGGTAATGTGAGTGAAAAGTCGGATTGAGGGAAACATTCGATAAAAAAACAGTGAAATCAATCACATGAGATTATGGATGATTAATGTAGGTATTAGCCATGAAGATTGAAAAATACCAGAGTAACATCAATTTGCTATACATAAATTCGGTTTGTGAAACAGTATTTTATGGATTAACACACGAAAATAGAATTATATTTTTAGAAACAAAGAAAAATGCAATAAAATGAATTTAGAATTAACTAAATGAATTTCTTATTTTATGTTCCAATATTACACGTAACTTAAATGTTAAGCGTTGTAAAATATTATAGGTAAATTATAGATTCTCTTTCGATGCTTGCAATGTTAACAAATTTTAAATATCGCTCGTTTTAGAAAATATGGTTCTCATTAACACAGCCAATTAGTTTTAAACATTTGCCTAACTATTTAATACCTAATCTATACAAAACTCAATCTGTTCGTTTGTCTCGCTAAAACTCAAAAATGGCTGGACTGATTTGGCTAATTTTGATGTAGAAATATTTGTGGTAGATCAGGGAAGGTTTAAATGGTGAGAAACATAAATATAATAAGTAACGGAAAATAGTAAAAACGACAATTTAATTTTCCAATACAAAATGTTACTAGATGTGAAACATTTGATGTCTTTAAACTACTAATTACTGTAGAAATTTACAATGAGACATTGATCATCATAGAAGATATGTGTTTATTGATGGTAAATAAAGTATTGTCGTATTTGGGCATGACAGCACCCAATCGTCCTATGCGCGATGCATTTAACTTCGAGTTGCAAAGAGAACAACAATACGATACTGAAGTATTAGCCGAAACAGTTTGTTTGAATGTTCTGCGATTGAATGAACAACAAAAATTTACTTACGATACTTTGATGGAAGCTGTGAACAGTATGGATCTGGTAGAATTTACTTCCTTTATGCCCCCGGGGAGAATGGAAAAACGTTTTTAATTTAATTGCTGTTGGCAAAGATCAGATCGTAACATGAAGTAGCCATAGCATTGGCTTCATCTGGAATAGCTGCAACATTGTTAGAAGTTGGACGAACAGCACATTCTGCCTTGATATTACCACTAAACATACTAATCAACGAAGCAGCAGTTTGTAACATAGCCAAAAACGGCGCTGTATCGAAGATTCTACAGATATGCAAATTAATCGTTTGGGATGAATGTACGATGGACCACAAGAGGTGCCTCGAGGTACTGGACATAACGTTAAAAGATCTTCGTGATAACCAAATCATTTTTGGTGGAGTCATGATTCTGTTGTCAGGGGATATTAGTCAGGCTCCTCCAATTATTATTCCCCGATCAACTGTTGCGCATGCTTAAAATCATCTAATTTGTGGCGGCAGGTAAAGACACTACAAATAACAACTAACATGCCAGTGTTTTTGGAACAAGATCAAACTGCGATTATGTTTTCGAAGCAGTTATTAGATATTGAAAATGGTAACATCACAGTTGACACCTCGACCAGATTAATTACATCTCACGGATTTTTGTCACTTCGTCGACTCAAATAGGAGCTCATTCTGAACAAGAGTTCAGATACCATAATTGGCTGAGTGAACAAGCAATATTGGCGGCCAAAAACAAAGATTTCGATGATCTCAGTGCAACCATTCGGAATTTTCTTCACGGAGAGTTGTTTTCTTAAAAATCAGTTGACACAGTTACAAACCAGAATGACGTAGTCAACTATCCCGAGTTTTTAAATTCCCTGGATTTGCCTGGACTATCACCTCACAATTTACAATTAAAAGTAGGATCAGTTGTGATTATGCTGCATAGCATTAATCAACCTCGGTTGTGCAATGGGACGAGACTGGCTGTAAAAAAGCAAATGAATAACGTCATCGAGGCCAAAGGAGAGGATGTCTTGATCCCGCGTATACCGATAATTCAAACGGATTTGCCATTCGATTTTAAGGGTCTACAATTTCCGGTCCGGCGGAATAAATTTGGAGTTTCCCTGTTTCGCGCATGGGCAATTATACGTCGCGTGTTCGCGAGTTGGCATCATCTTTATATATTTATGCACCGCATAAAAAGACAAAAAACATAGTACATAAGAAAAACTTAAATTGATTAATTTAATAACTGTGTTGCATTAAATGTAGAGAATTTTGTATTAAGTTTTGACCATATTTTTCATATGTAGGTGATACGAAGTTCACCGGGTCATCTAGTTTAAAATTATTATAGGTATTATAGATTAAGAAATCAAACATAACTGACCAAAATTGCCGTCTGATTTCTAAAAAAGTATGAATTCATGCAAGCAAAGTTTAAAAAATTCTTTTTTAATTAAATTAAAATATTTCTAAAATTTGGGATGGCAATTTTAAGTATTTAATAAATAATACAGATTTTCGGAAATAATCTCAAAAACTAATCGCAAGTTTTTAAGATTTTTTTCCAATCCAAAAAAAAAATATTTTTTTTCTATGACAAGTATCGTTGATAACATTTTTGACCAAAATTTAGTCCATGCTTATAATAGCATACTTAATTTCTGTTATCAAAATCGTTAGAGCCGTTTTCAAGTACCGTCAGTCTTGCAGCTACAAAAATGTAATTTCTCCTCTAGGGAATCACGGAAGTACCAAGTTTCAAGCAAATATGTAGCTCCAAAGGTAGGATGAGGTACATACATGAAGACAGACGGAATTGCCGTACCAACTTTTTTCGTGTTCTCTATCACCATAATGTCAACTTTGATCAAAATATCGAGTGCTATTTTTTTTTTTAAATTGCAAAACTTACCCCACAGGTAGTACCTATGTACAATGTACATTGTACATACATACATATGTATACATATCGTAAATAAAAATATAAGATATCCCGATTTAAGAACATTTTAAGACTCAATTTATCTTCTTATTTCCTTCTATCAGACCGCCTACTTGCGCCTTTTCTCTTTTTAATATGAACTTAAATCCATCTTATAAATACCGATTTAGAATTCTTAAAGACTTCGTTAAGTAATTCTGTGCTACTTGTGCAATATTCCAAAATTGTTGACTTCTTTAAAAATATGGCCCACATTAAAAATATTGTTGCTATGTACTGAAGAACTGGTTTTTTCCGAAACAAACATAAAAAAAAATTATTATTTGGTTTTGTCTCCATGTTGTATTTTAAATTTGTTTTAATGTATTAAAAAATAAAATAAAGTTAAAATTAAAAAAAATTTAAATTAATTAAAATTGAAGTTTTATTTTATTATTTATATTTAACCTTTTTTTATTACAACATATAATTATTTTATTTTATTTTATTTTACAGCGACGCGTTTCGGATATAAATATCCATCTTCGGGCTTATGTTATACTTTACTGGTGTTTGCCAATTAACTTATTTTATGTGGGTTCTGTTTTTGTTTTTGTAGTTATTCTATTGTGAATTGTTCCCTTTTACTGCTGCTGTCCTCTTTGGTGTTTTATCGCTGTGTTGTATAATGTATTGTTTTTTATTGTTAATTTGTCGTTAAGTACAACGACTGATTCGGAGCAGCTTTAAAATGCTAAAAGAATATCTTCATATAATATTAATTTTAAGATCCTCTTACTTTTCTCTCCAGCTTTTACAGATTATACTGGGAAATATCAACTTTCACAACCATGTTATCAAATAGTATGGTGTTAGTTGTAAAAAAAATATTAAACAAACTAGACAAGTAAATTATGCATACGTACAAATGTACATCTGGCTTTTAAAACTTCTAAAACAAATTGTTTTGTACGTTGTTTGATGGTTTGCTTACTTATTCATAATAATTAATTCTTAGTTGTTTTGCTAGGTGAAATTAATATTTTGTTTGAATTATCAATATTTCGATGCGATTTCGATATTATAAAATATTTGATGGAAAATAAAAAAATTATCCAACTTAAAAATAATTGGGCTATAAGAAACAATAAATCTATTTACCTTTATTTAACAGGATTAACAATATAACTTCTAAATTTTTTACAAATAAATTAATTTATTTTTATATTGGTCGCTTAGACAATTTTATTGTGTCTATTAAATATTTAACCTACAAAAAGATTTTCCAAACAAAATAAAACGCACTACTGGATTGTACATGCCCTTATGCACAAGTAGTTTTGAATTTAAAAATTGTGTATATAAAAAGATGGATGCAATTAGACAAAAAGCATCAAATTCGTTGATCAAATTGCTTAAATTCTCAATAAATACTTTGACTTTAAAATAAAACACGATGGCTGGTTTCTGGAAAAAATACGAATTTATGGAAACAAAATTTTAAACATCATTATCGGAGTTTTATTAATATGTTTCTTGTTTCAAATTCAAATTCAAATTTATTTCTTCTTCAGTGAAATCATGTTACATAGTGGAATATTTTTTACATATAGAGATTAGAATACAATGATTCTTAGCAACTAAAGATTGTATAATATGGAAAGTTCTTGTGAAAGTGGAGATTAGTATGAGAAAATTGCGAGGAAAAAAAACTCAATGGATGCAAAAACTTAAAACTATGAATAAAATAATCTTAAAAACTAACTTAATATTAACTTAAACTAAAATGGTATGTTTAAACAAGTGAATTTATTAAAACATTTTCGTGACTCGAACAATTATTCTCAAATTTATTTGAAAGTGTTGTTATTTTAGTCTTGATTGTTGGAAGTTTAGTGATATGATGCAGTGCTAGTGTGGAGAAATGCCAGGGAAGATGCATAATCATTTTTAGGGTTTTCTTCTTGTGAAAGTGGAGATTAGTATGAGAAAATTGCGAGGAAAAAAAACTCAATGGATGCAAAAACTTAAAACTATGAATAAAATAATCTTAAAAACTAACTTAATATTAACTTAAACTAAAATGGTATGTTTAAACAAGTGAATTTATTAATACATTTTCGTGACTCGAACAATTATTCTCAAATTTATTTGAAAGTGTTGTTATTTTAGTCTTGATTGTTGGAAGTTTAGAGATATGATGCAGTGCTAGTGTGGAGAAATGCCAGGGAAGATGCATAATCATTTTTAGGGTTTTGTTTTGACAAATTTGAAGTTTTTTCAGATGACATTCAGCACATTTATACCAGCAAGGTCAATATTAAGTATTTAATTATTTATATTGGGGAGTCACCGAAGACTGTTTACCTCAGAGTTTTAAGAAAATAACTTCTGCAAGTTAGGATGTCGGTCGAGGTACAGGTATAGACATTAAGACAGAGATAGACGGAATTCCGGGACAAACTTTTTTCGTGTTCTGTATCAAAAAGGTTCATCATGAGCTTACCAACGAATAACATTTAATTTTTATTATACATACATATGATAGATTTGGAAGAAATGAATAACCCGATCGATCAAAATTAAATAGTGATATTAATAATAACCCCTTTAATTCAACCTGGTCCCATGTTAGCTTCATGTTTCTTATTTTCTTAATGTTAAACATTTGCAATAGTTTTCATTTTTAATTTCTTTCAGAGCATAAATTTACTCTTTAAGAAAATTTGTTATAGTATATACAGTTACTCACAAAATTATTGGGCCAAATTTCTTTCCTGACTTAAATGTTAAATCAAAAAGAAACAAAATGTGTTTTTAAAAAATAATGGTTTATTATAAAACTTGTAAGTAACAATTAAAAAAAATAAAAAAAAAATCCATTCTTTGGATGTAAGGAAAAGAAAAAATAAGAAAAATGCATTTTAAGTGTAGTTTTTAACATCACAAAATTATTGGGTCAAAATACATAAATATTATTTGGACACTATAATTAAATTTAACTGAACACGTAAAAACCGGACACAATAAACAAATAAATATTTAACACCTTTATGTTTTTACACTTTTGTTTTTCAATTAATCACAATTACACGAATGACAATCAAAAATACGTACTTGAATGCATTTCGGACTGCATGCAGTCCATCTTCAGCATCACGACTGATCAAATTGGTGTCTTCTTTTTGGGTAGTTTGTAATTAGATGAGAGAAAAGAGGCTCGATGATATATTGCCGTTATCAGCATTGATAGCGTTGCTATCTCTTTGTATGAAATAGCTTTCATACGCATCCAATTTTCTCTCATCTGTTACTTGTTTCTTCAGACTCACACAGCTTGCATCTATATTGAAGTGGTTAAGCCTCAATACATGGTCTGCGATGGCAGAACTTTGATTTTTATTTTGGTTCTATGGTTCTTTTGGTTTGACCATAGTAAACACCATCACAGTCCCCACATTTGATTGCATAAATGCCTGACTTCTTTATATCGTCTATTTTGTCTTTTGTTGACCCGAGTAAGTTTTTTAGTTTTGATTTATTTGAAAAAACTAACTGAATGTTATGTTCTCGGAAATTTTTCGATATTTTGTTGGTTATTTCAGGCACATAACACACTGAGGCTCGTTTAACTTCACTTCTTTCAATATTTTGCGAGAAAAGCGTTGACATGTTTGATTTTTTAATTTTATTTGAATGTTTTTTAACCAGTTTATCTACTAAACTTTCACTGTACCCGTTTACATTTGCAGCTTTTTTGATATATTCGTACTCAGCTTTGTAATTTGAAGCTGATAAAGGGAGTTTACACATTCTATATATCATGGAATGAAACGCGGCGTGTTTATGTTGAGTTGGACAATGTGAGTCACTTGTAATGAACCGAAGTGTACTTGTTGGTTTATGATAAACCGAAATATCTATTTTATTTTGCAACGTTTTTCTTACTTCGAGATCTAGAAAGCAGATTTTTCTGTTTGTCTCCGTTTCAATTGTAAATTTGATGGTTTCAAATTGACTGTTTAAGACACTCAACGTATAATCTATTTTATCTTTTTTCACAATTGAAAACACATCATCCACATATCGATACCAGAACCGCGGTAGTAATTTTTCATTTCTTAACCTAATTTCAAATGCTGACATAAACAATTCCGACACTAGGGGGCTCAACGGGTTCCCCATATTTGTTCCCTTTTCTACTTTATAAAATTTATTCCTGAATTGGAAAAAGTTTTGTTGCATGCAAAGTTTAGCCACACTCAAAAAACACACTTTTTTCTCGTTATTTAAATTAACGGTATTCAAATATTTTTCAAATTCGTATAATGCAATTTCCACTGGAATACTTGGGAAAAGAGACACAACGTCAAACGACACCATCATTTCATCTTCTTGTATTGTTTCACTCATTATTTTTTCGACAAAATCGAATGAATTTTTTATTGAGAGGCTGTCAATTGGAGGCAAAAGCCTCATTTCACTTACTAGCCATTTTGCCAATAAATAAGAAGGAGACGAGATACTGCTAACAATTGGTCTATCACCGGATTTATGTATTTTGGGGAGACAATAAATAAGTGGGACTTGTGGATTAGACACTGACAATTTTCTGAAGATGGACTGCATGCAGTCCGAAATGCATTCAAGTACGTATTTTTGATTGTCATTCGTGTAATTGTGATTAATTGAAAAACAAAAGTGTAAAAACATAAAGGTGTTAAATATTTATTTGTTTATTGTGTCCGGTTTTTACGTGTTCAGTTAAATTTAATTATAATGGCAACCAAGCCAAATCTGAATAAATTCTCTCGATTGAAAAGAAAGGTACATTTCTTGTTGGAAGATATTCAATTCCTTCAATTGTGCAAAAAGAACAATGTAATGCCAAATTTTATAAAAGTGACGTGTGCGGTTAATAATTCTCGTACAGAAAAAATAATCTCGTTTGCACAAAAGAAATGGCTAAGACTAGAAATAAAACATCATTTCGAAAAGTTAGCCAAAATTGAATTAGAGTTATACAGCTTGCATTTAGAAATAACGAAAAGTTTAAATATAGCGGAATCGTCAAAGTGGTATGAGTTTGAAAATAGAGTACAGGAACAAATTTCAAGTGCAGTTAATAAGAAAAAAGAAACACATCGTAAAAAATATGAGAAATTAAAAGAAACAAATAAGAAACAGTGCAATCAACCAAAATTCATACCAGATTTTATTTGCAATGAATCTGATATTATTTTTAATGAAAGTGAACTAGCGTTATTAAACAAAGGTTTAAATTTCACTCCAAAACCAAATAAAATCCAGTTAGTAGACGCCGTTGTTGATATTGAAACTGCTTTGAAGTTTAAAACGTACTCAGTTCAAGATGATGTTAGGCGGGCGGCAAAAGGAATTATTGAAGACCTTAAAAATTCCACAAATACGCGAAGAAAGAATAATGATTCTGATATCATTAAATCTTTAAAATCTAAAAATTGCGTATACCTTAAAGCTGACAAAGGCAATAAATTAGTGGTTTTAAACAAAAGTGATTACGAAAATAGGATGTTGAATACAATTAAAAAGTGCGATTATAAACAAACAAGCAAAAATCCTCTGCCAAAAATGATAAGAGATAGTAATGAACTTATCAAAAAAGTGAGCTCAGTTTTCGGTTTTTGGCTAAAAAGAAAATTGTCAGTGTCTAATCCACAAGTCCCACTTATTTATTGTCTCCCCAAAATACATAAATCCGGTGATAGACCAATTGTTAGCAGTATCTCGTCTCCTTCTTATTTATTGGCAAAATGGCTAGTAAGTGAAATGAGGCTTTTGCCTCCAATTGACAGCCTCTCAATAAAAAATTCATTCGATTTTGTCGAAAAAATAATGAGTGAAACAATACAAGAAGATGAAATGATGGTGTCGTTTGACGTTGTGTCTCTTTTCCCAAGTATTCCAGTGGAAATTGCATTATACGAATTTGAAAAATATTTGAATACCGTTAATTTAAATAACGAGAAAAAAGTGTGTTTTTTGAGTGTGGCTAAACTTTGCATGCAACAAAACTTTTTCCAATTCAGGAATAAATTTTATAAAGTAGAAAAGGGAACAAATATGGGGAACCCGTTGAGCCCCCTAGTGTCGGAATTGTTTATGTCAGCATTTGAAATTAGGTTAAGAAATGAAAAATTACTACCGCGGTTCTGGTATCGATATGTGGATGATGTGTTTTCAATTGTGAAAAAAGATAAAATAGATTATACGTTGAGTGTCTTAAACAGTCAATTTGAAACCATCAAATTTACAATTGAAACGGAGACAAACAGAAAAATCTGCTTTCTAGATCTCGAAGTAAGAAAAACGTTGCAAAATAAAATAGATATTTCGGTTTATCATAAACCAACAAGTACACTTCGGTTCATTACAAGTGACTCACATTGTCCAACTCAACATAAACACGCCGCGTTTCATTCCATGATATATAGAATGTGTAAACTCCCTTTATCAGCTTCAAATTACAAAGCTGAGTACGAATATATCAAAAAAGCTGCAAATGTAAACGGGTACAGTGAAAGTTTAGTAGATAAACTGGTTAAAAAACATTCAAATAAAATTAAAAAATCAAACATGTCAACGCTTTTCTCGCAAAATATTGAAAGAAGTGAAGTTAAACGAGCCTCAGTGTGTTATGTGCCTGAAATAACCAACGAAATATCGAAAAATTTCCGAGAACATAACATTCAGTTAGTTTTTTCAAATAAATCAAAACTAAAAAACTTACTCGGGTCAACAAAAGACAAAATAGACGATATAAAGAAGTCAGGCATTTATGCAATCAAATGTGGGGACTGTGATGGTGTTTACTATGGTCAAACCAAAAGAACCATAGAAAAAAGATATAAAGAACACAGTGCATACATCAAACAAAATAAAAATCAAAGTTCTGCCATCGCAGACCATGTATTGAGGCTTAACCACTTCAATATAGATGCAAGCTGTGTGAGTCTGAAGAAACAAGTAACAGATGAGAGAAAATTGGATGCGTATGAAAGCTATTTCATACAAAGAGATAGCAACGCTATCAATGCTGATAACGGCAATATATCATCGAGCCTCTTTTCTCTCATCTAATTACAAACTACCCAAAAAGAAGACACCAATTTGATCAGTCGTGATGCTGAAGATGGACTGCATGCAGTCCGAAATGCATTCAAGTACGTATTTTTGATTGTCATTCGTGTAATTGTGATTAATTGAAAAACAAAAGTGTAAAAACATAAAGGTGTTAAATATTTATTTGTTTATTGGACACTATAATTTAGATATAATTTTAATGTTAATTACTCTGTTGGATTTCCCTTCCTATGAATAACACTTTTTAGCCTTCTTTCCATAAATTCAACCAAGTTTTGTGTTGTTGAAAAACTAATTTTACTCATACAGTTAGAACGTATTCAATTGTTGTTCTTATTTGTGCAGTTATCATAATTTCAATTGGTAGTTAATGCATGTATGTCAACGAAAGATTTTCAATTATCGGAACGTTTTCAACGTGTATACATCATTCGATCAAGAAACTACGAAACTTTTTATACGACGACTGAGTGTTTATAAATACATAGTTTGATTTTTTAAAAACATTTTGCAAATGTAATGAATATTTTTTGAATACGACTATTCGGGCCGATAAAATGACGATTTGTTTTGGGTTTATGCTACATATGTATGTATCTTGTGCATAAACTTAAATTTTCGGTATTGTGTATGCCATTGTTATGTTAATGTCCTCCTAATTTTTTGACATGCGTATACAACGGTCGGTTACCATTGTTACATCCTTAAAAAACTTGTTATCGCGGGGATGCTGAATGATGTATAGAGCTCGAAAATTAAGAGGGTTGATTGTGCAAACATGTAGCACGAAGGCAATATTTTCGGAGGCGCGTGCATTCGTGAAAGTGTATAATTTTCCAATTGTTTTTTTTTTCCAGTTTTCCCTGATCGTATTGCTCATCAACAGCAACAGCATCAATGTGAACACAATTGGACAATGTGATTAGCCAGCACAAGGACAAGGCTTTTGTATAAATAATAAGTACATATACATACATATGTGCATGCAAATGTGTATTTAAAGGAGCGTCAATTTCCAACCATTAACCATTATGCAATGGTTATTATTTTTAAATTAAAATAATATATATACATTTTGTATGTACATTATATCAATATTAATAATATGCAATAAATGTATAAGTGTGGTAAATCAAAGACTATTAAAAATATATTCTAACGGACAACAGTTATCATCGTATTATATATTTATGTATACTTACATTTGGCAACTATACAAATTCAGAAAAAAGGGGATCAACTTTTCTTCACTAAAGAACATTTATAACTTCATTTCATTTTAAAACCAATCCTGATCATTAAATTTGGGTTTTGAGGTGAATTTTAAAGCTGATAAGATTCGGTTTCAAAAAGAAATATGAAGAAAATTTGTTTAAGCTACAAGCACAACAAAACCTGTGTGTTGGTAAATATACTCAATTTACATACCTACTAATTGAATTTGTAAGAGATATTTTTAAGGTAATGTTGATAGTTTGTTCGATCCCATATTTAGTTTTTTCAGAAATATGTTTTATTAAAAAAGACTTGTTCAATAAATAAATACATAACAAAAGCTTTTGCAGAGTCGAATCGGAGAAGTTTGGGCCCATCAAAAAAGATTCTAAATTCAAATAAAAAAAAAAAAAAATAAAAAAAAAATTTCAGCTCCCCAAACTTATCAAGTTTTTAAAAAACTATTAAAAATAAATTTTAAAATAATAATACTCGTACATACTTAGTTTGCAGGTCCGAACTTTCAAATTTAAGTTTTGTTAAGTATAGGAACATTCGAAAAAAGGGACGTTTATCTTATTAGGCACTAATATTTCAGTCACAGTCTGAACGGTAAGTAAGAACATCGATGTCCATTTAATAGTTAGATATTTGTGTGTCCGAAAACTGTATGACTATGTATTTTGTAGATTAGATTAGATTTAGATTTAGATTAGATAAGATTTTTATTATTTCATTTTTTTAAAAAGGTTGGTTACAATATAAACAAAAAATCATTTTAGCATGGCTTTGCCGTCTGCCAGATTGACAATCCAATTTATAAATATTTAAATTAAATTATTACTTTTTGAATATAGAAATTAATTTTACATTTTTGAATTAAGTGTTTATTAAAAATCAGCGTTTTTTATGCGACTCATATATTTAAGCGCAGGTTTTAAGAATTTATATAGTTTCTCTACATCCATTTCATTTAATAATGAAATACAGCGCTCCTCTGTTATAGTATCACTTCCCAATACGTTTCGTTTTATTTCTCGTAAGACTGGACAATATCCCAGGAAATGTATGATATCTTCTCTTTTTCTTCGGTTGCATAGATCACATAAGATCGGCAAATCACTTCTATGAGGTATGTAATTAATTAAATTCCCCTCGTAGGCGAAATATTAATGAAATTTTTTCTCTATTAAACTCATCTTTAAAATAATTTTTTTACTTAAGCACAGGAGCTTGTAGCTTCTTCCTCATATTTTGATCTATATCTTAGATCTTCTTTTCTGATCAATTCATACAACAATGGCTTCCAAGTACTTGGTTCATCTAAATTTATATTCAGATCTATTTCGCACGTTTCTGTTAGCTCATTCCATTCCTCAAACCATCCTTTCCTACTTCGCAACATTTGCATCGCGACCCTTTTAGGGAGACGGTGATCCGGCATAAGCATAACACGTATAGCGTAATCTATTTGAAGCTTGAGTGTCTTGATGAACAGTGGTGACAATCCAGTTTCTATCATTATCATATAATTGGGAGAGTTTGGCGGGTGGTGGAAAGTTCTTTTGATGAAGAATCTCAAAAGTTTTTCAACTGGCGCATATTGCTTTCCGCCCCACGCCTGTGCAGCATAAAAGAGAATAGATTCAGCTACGGTCTCAAAGACTCGATATTTACTACTTTGGCTAATTTTATTGTTGTTGAATCAGTTTTTCCAAGTTGCATTTATAGCAGTTTTAGCCTTTTTTCCTTTTTTAGTTTTTCATTTAAGTGTTTATCCATTCTCATATTAAGTGTGATCAGCATTCCAAGATATTTATATTCTTTTACAATTTCAACAGGATTCCCATCGTAAAACCATTTCTCATCCCCACACGTTCTTCCTCCTCCCTTCCTTATTATCATGACTTTGGATTTGTCTAGGTTAACCACAAAGTTCCACAGATAACAATACTCTTGTAACTTATTCATCATAAATTGTAGAGCATCAGGAGAATGCCATCATTACTACATCGTCTGCAAATAGAGGAGCTTTAATTTGCAGTCCTCCAAATTCAATGCCACCAGATAAATAGTCAACTAGATCGTTTATAAAAAGAGCGAATAAGTCTGGACTAAGGGCGCAGCCTTGTCGTACTCCTGTTTGAGTTGTAAACCACTCCGATTTGTCTTTACCATTCCAAACTGCTGATTTTGTGTCTTTGTATTATGTTTTGAAGGAGTTTTCCGAACTTTTGCGTTAAACCAAATCCATACAGCTTGTACATAAGAGCATCGCGATCAACGCAATCGAAAGCTGCTCTGAATTCCACGAAGAAAACATACAGCTTTTTACTTCTTACAAGAAAGGATTCAGCAATACTTTTTAGTACAAATACATGGTCAATAGTAGAATATCCTGATCAGAAACCAGCCTGGAACTCGTTTAAAAGATTTTTCGAAGCTACCCAGGTTTTAACACGATTCTGAAATGTAGCAGTGAAAATTTTATAAGTGGCATTATGAAAGGAAATACCTCTATAGTTTGCTGGGTCATTTGTACAACCTTTCTTATGAATAGGAAAAATTAGAGCTTCCTTAAACTGATCTGGAACCATTCCATCTTTCAAAACTTGGTTCAATAAACCAGTCAGCTTTTGAATGAGGTTATTTGTCCCGTACTTATAAAATTCTACTGGTAATCCGTCTGCACCTGCTGCTTTGCCATTTATTAGTCCAGCTATAGCTAGCGAAATTTCTTGTTCCGAAAGTGGTGAGTCTAGAATAGGATCATAGAAGGCAGGTGGTGCGTAGTGAAACTTTAAAAGATCGTTTGGTGTTGGGTTCAAGAGTTGTTGAAAATGATTACGCAAAACTTCAGGACTTAAATTTACGTCAACAATATATTTTGTACCGTTTAAAATGCGAGCTAAGTTCCAAAATTCCGAGGAGTTCATGGCTAAACTTAATTTTCGGGCTTGAGATTCAAAATATAGTTTCTTTTTTCTTGCATATAACGCCTTAAATCTTCGATTTGCTTTCAAATATAGCTCTTTTACAATATTGGTACTGGTTTTGCCAAAAAATTTCAACCATGCATACGAAACTTCTCTTGCTTTGTTGCAACTTCCATCAAACCAGCATTCTTTATATACTTTAACTTGTTTTTTTCTTTCTGTTGTGCGGATATGCTTGCTTAATAAGTTCTTCTAACTCATTGAAATTCAGTACTTCATGATTAAGTAGGGACGCCTCTAATCTATTTCTGTAGGCGAGCTCATTTCTGTTATTCCAAATTATTTTCGGTAGAAGTCCCAAGTTGGTAATTGAGTCAGTGACAATATCTGTCATAGTAAAGGATACCACAATTGGCATATGATGAGAAAAAGGTTCATTTAACACTTCAAAATCAACAACATGGTTATTCCATTCACCTCCTATAAAACTGAAGTCAATGACTGAAGAACCCTGTCCCCCAACAAACGTGTATTCTCCATATGGGTCTCCTTGACTAGTTCCATTCAGAATTCTCAATCCATTTGAGTTGCTTACAGTATCTTTGGATTTCCTCCCAATTCCAGCTTGATTATTTTCTAAACCTACCTCTTCACTAACTCTTGCATTGAAATCGCCTATTAACAGCAAGTTTGAGTATTCATTTCGTTCGCATGTCAAAAATTTCTGTAATTCTTCAAAATTGTTATCCCAGTGGTTACAGTTCAGGTACAATAGCAGTAAAAGTAAGTTCTTTCCCGCTATTTTCATATCAATATATGTATGTCAAATTGTGGTATGTCAAATTGTGGTATGTTGCAATACAGCAGTATATATACATAATACATATGTATATGTCCACCACTGGCTCTTCCTCTCGTATGAGTTCTAGTTGCTGGTATTATTTTTAATTCATAATTAGAAAACTTGTTTACATAGGTATCAATATTTAATTTAGTTACAAATGTTTCATAAAGAAAAATAAAATAAAATTTACATATATAATCATAAAAATTTGTAAAAACACATTTATTACTCAATCCTGAGACATTATACGATAAGATTTTATAAATTTTTGAAGTAAAACTTCTTTTCCGGCGTTGGGAGTAAGAAATTTTCTATGGAGTTGTCAGCAGTGTTTCCAGGTTTTAAAAAAAAAATCCCCTTTTTTGGCACCAAAACCTTTCTTTTTCCCCTTTTTTTTTCTTTTAAATCCCCTTTTTTTTCACCGAAGAAAAAAGCGAGTTTTTAATTGTTTTTCATATATTTTTTTTTATTTTTTTTATACGAGGGCAGTTTGAAAAGTTCTCGGCCTGACCAATAAAACGCAATAAATTTTAAAACTTTTTTTTAAATCTTTTTCTACATATTCTCCTCTTATATCAATCCACTTATTTCGTCTGTGTTCCAGTGCTTCTATACCCATTTTATGGCCGATTCCTCCAACTCTTCGAAAAACCGCTCCGTCTCAGCAATCACCTCCTCGTTGGTGAAGAATTTGCCTCCAGCCAAAATTTTTTTTAAATTAGGAAAAAGGTAATAGTCCGATGGTGCCAAATCAGGTGAATAAGGGGGGTGGTTCAATACACCAAATCGAAGTTCATGGAGTTTAGCCATGACAACAACCGACTTGTGTGCTGGAGCTTTATCCTGAAGAAAAAGGATCTTCTTTTTGGCTAATCCTGGTCTTTTTTCGGCAACTTTTCCAGCCAATTGTCCAACAGGTTTGCAAAGTATTGACCAGTGATAGTTTGGCCCTTGGGAAAAATAATTCCCTTGTAATCCCAAAAGACTGACGCCATCACTTTGCCAGCTGAAGCACACGACTTGCCTTTCTTCGGTGGAGGAGAACCGCTATACTTCCATTGTTTTGATTGTTCTTTTGTCTCAGGAATATAGTGATGAATCCATGTTTCGTCGGTGGTAATGAATCTTCTCAATAAATCGCTGGTATTCCTCCGAAATAACGCTAGATTCTCTCTAGAGATTTCAACTCGATTGAATTTTTGTTCTTCGCTCAGCAAACGCGGCACCCACCTTGCGGACAATTTTTTCAACCCCAATTCTACGGTCAAAATGTGGTAATCCCGCGCAGAAGAGATCCCCATGGTGTTGCTTATTTTTCGCACTTTTAACCTTCGGTCGTCTAAAACCATTTTATGAACTTTATCGACGTTATCTGAAGAGGTGGATGTTGTTGGCCTTCCGCTTCTGCGATCATCTTCGGCGCCCTTTCTGCCATGTTTAAATAAGACTGCCCACTTTGTGACCATGGAATACGAAGGTGCAGATTCCCCAATGTCTCATCGAAGTCATCTTTAATTTGATTTGGTGTCATATTCTTACCAAATATTTAATGACGGGTCTAATTTCATTTTTTTCCATTTTCGTTGTTAGCAATAGGTACGTTCAAACAAAAAATTGCACTGATAAACATATGTACGCGACCAATTTTAATGAAACTTCACATACAATTATTATATATATAAGGCTATTTGAGGAATTAAAATTCTATGTTAGGCCGAGAACTTTTCAAACAGGCTCCGTAAACAAAAAAATTATTATAATCCATGAAAAATAACAAAAATAAAAAATAAACATAACAAAGGTCTTCAGGACTAAAAACTAAATCACAAAAACAAAAAATATATTCTTTAATTATGATGTTAAAGTGGGATTTTTTGGTCAAATTGTTTTAGATGTAAATAAAAACAAATTATTTCATCTTTCCCAACGTTTCGTCGATTTTTGCGACTTTTTCAAGGGTTTAATTTATAAATGTTTTTTGATTATTTTTAAATAAATGAATATAGTTGATTTAGTAGTATTGTTTTCTATGTTAATTTACTAAAATGTGTATTACCATGTAGACAAGCAACGTTGTCCGTCATCAGTTTGACAGTTTAAGTTTCTTTTCTCTTTTGTATGCTCTTTCACTTGTTATACGAGTATGTACATTACATGTACAAAGTACATCAGTTATAAAATGTCAAAAGAATTAATAGGAAGTTGCATGCGCTGTCTTTTAGAGCATGTTGTTTTTTATATTTTCTAATTCGTTGTTTAGATTTGTACATTTTTAAAGACATAAAATAATTTCATTAAAAAACACACAATAAAAGCTTTTTTTTTAATGAATTATGTGGCTGAACAATTTCTCGATCGAAAACCACTTCCCTTTGTACAAAGAACACAAACAAATATATACGAGTATTTTTTATAGTTTTATTTATTCAAAACATTAAACACAATACTTATATACAAGAAAACTTGAAAACTAAGCACTTAAATTTACAAAATAGTAATGCGAAATATAAAAAAACACTTGTAAACAAACATTCTGCTTTCTGTTGACAAATATAAACTAGCATTGCCATATGCGAAGAATTTTGAATTCGCTGTCAGAATTAAATAAACATTTCCTACAATTATTATAAAATCTTTTGGCTCGAACACAATGAATGCGATAAGAAAAAAGTGATGTGAGCGTGTTGAAACATTGTCGTTATTGTAAAATCAGTTTCAAACTATGAAAGCAGACGAGGATATACGTAATTAAGCATTTCTCGTCGTCACATTAAATGAAATTAACAAATGAAATAGGGACAGTCACGCACTTTGAATTTTTAGTTTCACATCTGTTTGGTTACTGAAATGAAACATGTGGGCTTGTTTCATTTTACCATATATTTATCATATGTTTCATTTTACCAACCAAACAGTTGCGAAAATAAAAATTGAATTTACGCTCCAGGTCTAAGGAATTGCAGAACGATTTTATAACAACGAAAAGGTGACAGTGAATCATGTCTCGCTCTCGTCTCGTTGTTCTCATCGCATTATGAATCGGGCATAATTATAAAAACTTTTGTCTGTCGTTTTCATTTGGATTTTAATGTCACCATCTGACAAATTTAAGCAAAGATGAAAATTCACTGTGAAATTTAAATATCTTAGACGTCAGACGTCACGATTTATTATGTGCAGTGCACCCAGCTTAGTAATCATGTGCGTTAAAAAGTTAAAAGGCGCCTTCTGTGAATTCTTTCGTTTTTTAACGATTCGAAAACTATATAATTATATAATTAATTGTTAATTCATTATAATCTTAATCAACAATTAGTTCTAATGTTGGTTTGTACAAAATGTTTGTACGTTTATAGGTTAGAATCTTACAAAGGCTTTGCTTGAAGGAAAAGAAGTTTTACTTCTAGCGCGCGTACGTTAGTACATACACTCTTTTTTTTATTTAAACTAATATTAATTTCTAGATTAAAATTAGTTACTTTACGGCAGACGGCATTTCAATTAAAAACTTTTTTAGGCAACGCCACTGGGTTTTTGCTGCAACCTGGAACGCCATTTTTGGAAGTGTCATCAATCAGCTGCTGAAGTAATGACAATCCGCATTCGCCGTCACATTTTAAAACCGATTTGTTGTCAAAGTAAAACTTTTTTTCATTTACAATTAAACATTGGCCACGAATTTCAGTTCTTATAGCATTGTTTTTCTTGTAAATGTCTGCTTTCAGTTCTTGCAAACGCCTCCTTCTTGCCCGTGAAGCCATGTACTTTGGAGTTCGAAGATAAAATGCGCCCGATGTGTTCTCTATTGTTTAGCTCCATAATTATGTTGGATCTTTGCTTGTTTTTTGTTCGAATGGTACGCACTGACGTTATTATACTGGCATCTGATGTTTGCAGTAGGTCCATACATAAGCTTCTAGCTTCCATTTCAGGATTTCCACCCTCTACCATCGGCATTTGAATGATGATGTTTTTTTCATTTGATTTCATCTCTAAAAATTCGCATACAAATTGCATCGATTCTCGACTAATTTTAATTGTGCCTGGAGTTGAAAATTGTTCTCTTGAAGTGTGTGAAGTTTTTCACTTAAACTCTCTATATCACTCTTAGTAGGAAGATCTTTCAGTTTGTCATCAAGTACGGGTGACATTGCACTTTGAATCAGCAGTTTTAGATCATCGACATTCATATTTCCTACAGCTATTCTTTGGTTGGTAACTATTGTTTCACTATTTTGAAGTTCCGAAGAAATGTCAAGAAGTTTGCGTTTGTTTTGTTGTTCCATTCTTTGCATTATTATGGCGGCGAATTTAGGTTATTAAAATAATATTTAAACTCACCAATAGAATTTTATTTTTAATTGACAAGATACTTTGAAAAGATTTATTTGATCAATTTCAGCAATTTTTAAATAATTATTTTATATTTATCTAAAAAGAAAACTTTTAAATAAAAGTGCTTATAAAAACACAAAATTTCACTCACAAGACCAGGGTTTCCAATTAATATAATCAAAGTACCCGGACATTCCGGAATCAAAGGAAACGACACTGCAGACCAGGCCGCAAAATCCGCTCTCAACTACGCAAAACTCTTATTCAGCAACAAAAAACAGAATTAGCAGAAAGTTGGCAGAACTCTTAAACATTTCTACGATAACATAAATCTATTTACTAGCGAATTCCATACAATCGATCAATTACCAGAGAAGACAGCATTAAAATTCCCCTAATCAGAGATCCTGAGCAATGTTCAAACTGACGAACCGTACTCTCAGTTTGGCATACGAGTATCTTCGTCGAGTGTCCTATATCCCGAAAAATTAATGAATCATCAGATAACATAATGCAGAAACTCTCCGACATTTTGAATCCATCTGACGTATGGTCTATTCAACATATAGCAGATGCCACACCAGCAAACCAAAAATTTGAGGACTTATAACTTTTTATTATTTCTTTCAACTTTTACTTTCTTATTAATTCTTTATTAAACTCTTTGCTTTTGAATTCAATTTATAATATAAAAACATGTATACATGCTATTATAAATTTTAATAATAAAATTTTTGATTAAGAGACAGCATCAAATGGTCTGGCTACGCCGATGCCTTTTAAAAAATAATTTATAAATTTACTTTGTAGATTATTTGAATAAATAAAATAAAAATAAAATAAATAATCAATGTATGAAAAAAATATAGAGGCCATTACGGCTCGTAGAGCCTTAACCTAGTAATTTGCATTTCTCAATCTGTGTTGCGTGTTAGCAGGAGTGCCAATTCCGAACTAATGAGCAGCACTTTTCGTGACAAGAGATACTAACAGGGATTTGTCACTTCCTCACAAGCGGTAGTACACCCCTAAAAAAAAAACATTTTTGCAGAGGCTGAGAGTCGATCCTCTGCATTACAGACCAAAGCACTTACCATTATGCCGAGTGGTACTGTACTCTGTACTAATTAAAGTATACTTACGCATTATTGCAGCGTGAATTCGAGAAGATTTAGCAATAACATGGTGAGTAACAGTGTACCCTTGTTCGATCAACATTTTTATTTCTAGACATCTCGGTGATTGTCTATTGCCACCCAGGCTTCACTCTTTTGGAATGACAGTGCACCGCAATAACCAATACATATGCCAAAGTCTACTAAAAATTTTATATTTAAAGTTCTTCAATTTTTTTCCATAACTTTTTTAGAACGGTTTTGACCAAAATGTGTTCAGACATTTTAAAGATAATTGGTTGCATTCGAAAAGGGTATACTTTACTATTTCGCTTTAACGCTCGATTGACAAATTCAATATTTGGCATCGCAAAATTTTCTATTTATGTTGAATATTGTTGTCCTTTAAAAAAATAGTTTTTGTATGTGAAAAACAAAAATTTAGATAAAACCATTTATAACCAAAACAAGCAGAAGTTCTAATTGTTTGATTGAATAGCAATAGGGACGAAGTTTTCCAAATTTTTAGTGATGTCGTGCATCGATCAAAGGGCACGGTAGTGCCCAGCCAAGTTATGGCACTACACCCTTTTTACAGGAACAAACTCAGGCGCCTTTTGACCCCTCCCTATCTTCAGTACCAATGAAGTCAGAAACTTGAAATTCCGAATATTTGCTAAGCTAGTCAAGCACAGGCGCCTTACCAAATTTCAATTTTCTATCCTAAGCGGTCCCTGAGATATAAGGCCTCAAAAATCACAAAAACCGTAACTGACTGGCTGACTGACTGACAGATCATCAAAATTATGGAGCACTTTCCGACATCGTAGAATCTTGCACAACGGTAGGTCTTGTCATGCAAGTAAAGGAAAAAATCGAAAATTTGAGGTTTTCCATTCATGGGGCGTGGTATCCGCCCACTTTCTCCGAATTGGTGTTGGTTGAATGGAGCACTTCCGACTGCTGTAAAACGATGAAATTAGGTAAAGTGGTAGGATTTAAATTGCGTACAAAGAAAAAAATATAAAATTTGAAGTTTTCCATTCAGGGTCGTGGTATCCGCCCACTTCCTCAGAACTGATGTAAATTATATGGCACACTTCCGATTGTAGTAGAACAATGAAATTTGGTAGAACGGTAGGGCTCAAATTGCATATAAAGGACCAACAATAAAAATTGGGGTTTTCCATTCAGGGGGCGTGGTATCCACCCACTTTCTGAGAAAATGTTTAATTTATATGGAGCACTTCTGATGTTAGTAGGTAGAGTACACCCTTCTATCTTTCCGTATCTTTCGAGATGTTGACATGGCAAAATATTAAAATCTTTGCCAAAATGAGTGAAATCAGACCAAAAACATAAATGTTAAAAAAAGAGCCAAGTTCTTCTATACAAAAACCTTTGTGTAACAAGTCAGCCGTGAAAAGTACTGAGATCTAAAAGTACGCCAAGTTCTTACTTCAGGAAGGTTTAATACCGAATATTTAAAGTAGAATAATATTGAAACAGCTATAATGTAATAGAGAAATTTTAATGATTACTAACTAAAATTTGATGGGCTTACTTGGCAAGTTTTTTTAAGCCCAATTCGAAAGGTTTTAAAAACTTGACAAGTGAACCCATCAAATTTTAGTTAGTAATCATTAAATAATAAAATTCTTTTATTACATTGTAGCTGTTTCAATATTATTCTATTTTAAATATTCGGTATTAAACCTTCATGAAGTAAGAACTTGGCGTACTTTTAGATCTCAGTACTTTTCACGGCTGACTTGTTACACAAAGGTTTTTGTATAGAAGAACTTGGCTCTTTTTTTAACATTTATGTTTTTGGTCTGATTTACCTCATAGGATGCTATTATAATCAACATAGTCTATGATTTTCTTATCTTCTTGTTAGTTTATAAAGATTTGAGCCATCTTTTCAAATTAGGTTCAAAATGACAACTAAGTTATACCTTTGTATATACTCGTATAACCTGTAGTATTATCATGGAGCGTGATTTTGTATTGCGAACTCTAGCCTGGTGATGGCGCTAAAATCAGTGTTAGATTTTACAGTGGAGAGTAGAATAAGATACAAAACAATTAGTAAAAAATCTAGCAAGTAGCAGAGACAAATCTAGCAAGCACTGTCCCTAAACGCTAGTTATTTTTAACGGGGTTAAATCCTGAAACATGTTTTTAAACAAATTAATTTTATTAAATAAGAACAGATAAGGTGAGTTTGCTCTGGGATTAACTGAATAGATGTTTTTAATAGATGCGTTTCAAAAATGTCCATGGTAACGCACATCGATTTCTATTGCGGAAGTGCGATTTTCATACTGTCGTATTTCTATTTCAATAAATTTTTAAAAACTGAAAATAAAGATTATTCCTCAAGTGTATATTCATTTGCAGGATTTACTAAATATTTTTTAATTCAGGGTTGACTCAGCACTGAAAAACTGGCCGTAAGTAATGATATAAATAAAACAGAACCAGTATTCGATTTGATTTTCATTTGAAACATTTTATTCGTCACCAAAATATTTATGCAAAACTTTCTTTTATAAATACATATGTATGTATATACCTTAGGGTGCGCCTTATTTTAAAATTTTTGAAATTACGTTCTCCCAACCCGTCAACTGGTTCCATCTCAAGAAAAAAAAATTGACAAAAAAAATTTTCCAAATCCGATAAAAATTAGGGGTCGCTACCGGGCTTTGAAAATCAACCTGTCAGCCCAAATAACAACTAGTTGAATCTTAACCTGACAAAAAATCAGTTTCTTTTTAAATTTATTAGTTCCCTGGAATTTTCTCCCTGAAAGCATTCTTGACCCGTAGAGAACATCTTACACAACCCCACCCCAACCGCCCCCTCCCCAAACAAAAATTATCCCCTCGCAAAAGTTTACTCTGGTTGTTTTCTTACCAAATACCCAAAACATCACCTTATAATATTTTAGTTTTTTAGCACCACAATTAGAAAATATGGCTCAACGGGAAAAAGGACGTCGTGGTAAGATGGGTAGTGTTGATCTAGTTTTAGCGAAAAAAGAATTGTTTTTGGAGAAAAAAATGGAAAATTTAAAGAGGAGGAGACAACTGGAAGAGCAAGAAATAAAGTCTCAGACATTGAAGGTAGTGTTAGCGTCATCATCATCAGAATCCGAAGTGGAAGTTGATAATGCCGATCACGAAACCAGCGAAGTACAAGTTCCTTCAACATCTCGAGTGCCACCTTCAAAAAGAGGACGCAGAAAAATACTGGACCAAAACTTGGCAGCTAGTCTTGATGTTGCTAAAGTGAGTAATCGCAATGCAGCATTGGTTTTGACTCCCATTCTTAAACTTCTCGGACATGATCCATCAGATTACAACGTGAATCCAAATTCTATTCGCCGAAAGCGTGCAAAGCATCGTCAAAAGATTGCTGACAATTTAAAAATAGAATTTACCTCAGAAGTTCCACTAACAATTCATTGGGATGGTAAGCTACTAGAGGATATAGTTGGACATGAAATCGTTGATCGTCTTCCTATTTTGGTTTCTGGGAAAAGAATAGACCAACTTCTCGCAGTACCGAAGTTAAGTTTTGGCACTGGTGAGAATATTGCAAATGCAGTTTATGAGTCAGCTGTTGAATGGGGAATTGCAGATGAAGTTAAATGCTTAGCTTTCGACACAACATCAGTCAATACGGGAAGAAGAAATGGGGCATGCATTCTTCTTGAACAAAAAATGGACAAGGATATGCTATGGCTGGCATGCCGTCATCACATTCACGAGATCATGTTGGAAGCCGTCGTCACGAGATCACTGGGACCATCAACGTGTCCAGAAATACTTATTTTTAAAAGATTCAAAAAATATTGGCCCAACATCGATCGAAAAAAATACGAAACAGCCTTGTCCAATAAAATTTCTGCAGACACAATGAATGACATCAAGGACGAAATAATTGCCTTTTCTAAATCTCAGCTGCAAGAGTTCCAGCCTCGCGATGACTACAAGGAACTTTTGGAACTGACTGTTATTTTCTTGGGAGGAGTTTCTCAGAAAGAAATGTCATTCAAAGCTCCAGCTGGACTCCACCGTGCTAGGTGGATGTCAAAAGCAATCTACTCTCTAAAGATATGGATGTTTCGGAGTCAGTTCAAATTAACAAAGAGAGAAGAACAAGGAATACTCGATATTTGCCTATTTGTTGTGTGAGTCTATGTAAAGGTCTGGATAACTTCTTCCGATTCGACGTCAGCTCCACGAAATGATCTGGAACTACTCAAAAACCTTGACAATCACAAGAAAATAAATGAAATTGTTTCAAAAGTTGCTCTCCAAAAGTTTCTTGGGCACCTCTGGTACTTGTCCGAAGAACTTGTCGCTTTTGGATTTTTCGATGATGGGGTCTCCAATGAAACAAAAAGAAAGATGGTTTCAGCCCTTGACATAGAAGAAGTAGAGAATCCCTTAAAACGAATAACTATTGACATTGGCAATATTCAGACCAAAAGGTTGGAAGATTTTGTAAGTGCAAATACTCGCCGGTTCTTTAATATAACTGGATTTTCGTCGGAGTTCCTGACTTAAGATGTGGATGAGTGGCGTGAGGACAAGGTCTACAATGAAGTAAAACATTTAGTGCGTAATATGAGAGTGGTTAACGACATCGCTGAGCGAGGAGTAAAGCTTATGGATGAATACAACAAGCTATGTACATACTAACAATGAAGAACAGAAGCAGTTCCTCTTATTAGCAGTTAAGGAACATAGAAAGAAATATCCCGACAGGAAGAAATGTACATTGCTTAAGTAAAGAAACCATAATTTTTATGTTTATTTATTATATGTTTTTATGTTTATTATATATATAATACAAAATCTTTAAACAAAACTTCAATCATTTGTTTCTGGGATTAGTTCCACAAATTCACTTTACATGGAGCACCCTGTAATAAATAATTGCCGGTAGCGACCCCTAAATATTATTCAATTTTTATAAAATTTTCAGACAATTTTTATTTCATGACAAAGAACTAATTGGCGGGTTGGGACGGTCCAAATTAACAAATTTTTTTTTTTACCTAATATAAGGCGCACCCTAATATACCTATATCATAATTATGTAGCACTCTTTATAAAATGTTATAAATGAAAAATATTATACTCATTCACGTTTCTACGAGTATTGATTGAATGTCCTTCTGTTTTAATATTGTAGAGTATCATAAAAAAAATCTTTTTTTCCGAGAATAAGTTCATGTCAAGTTCAATAACATCGACAGTTCACGTGAGTTCTTCCTGTAATATTTAATACAAAAGCATGCGGGTAATTCTACGAATGTTTCATTTTTTATACGTCTAGCTTTGTGTATATCAAAACAAATCTCTATAAATAAATTCCCGCCATCGGAAGTAAAATCTTATGATTTTTGCGCAGGATCAAAATATTGTATTTGTGTAGGTGGATTTCGTGTATAGTAACGA
Organism: Chrysotoxum bicinctum; assembly: GCA_911387755.1. Lineage (NCBI taxonomy): Eukaryota > Metazoa > Arthropoda > Insecta > Diptera > Syrphidae > Chrysotoxum > Chrysotoxum bicinctum. The sequence continues at coordinate 144,981,118 of OU426987.1, read as the reverse complement.
AAAATATACCTTTGTTTTGCGGAATATGTATGAGTTTAGGGAGAAGCTCTGTCTATATACGTAAGTAACTAGGTACACATCGAGTTTGAAAATAGGGGTATATCTACCATTCAATTAAACAGGATGTATATACATACACAAATATAAATATTTAAATTGGTTATTGTTAGGATAGGTGGGATGGTATATGTTGAATTTTATATACTTTATTATAAATGTATGTAAATGTTTTGTTTTCGTGCAATAGAAGTGCAAATTAAGGTTCAATGCTCAGACGCTTCAGCATGTTTTATTTATCACTCTGTAAAGTGGTTTTTAAGTTGTTATCTACACCTACCCTTCCCTATTAAATCTTATTCAGGTTCAGTGCTTCAAGATACTCGTAAATGAGAACCAAGTATGCCTACTTGATTTATATCAGTTTTCTGTGTTTATTACAATTCAAAAATAAAATAAAAAGCTTTTCAAACTACCAACCGGGCAACTTCGACGAAAAAATTCGTTAAAAATTATTAAAATCATATTTTATAATTTGCATACGATAAACATAACTACCTAGATAGATACTTTATCTAAATTTTTTAAATTGAGGTACCTGTCTAAAGCGAGAATTCTCAACCACTGCTACAAAGGTATACCTACTATTTTCGTAATCTTATCACTTGGACCTAAATTTTAGTCGAATTACGATTTTAAACCTGTTTTAAATTCTTATCCAATTGAGCATCACACTTTCCCTAACATTTTATCAAAGTTAAAATCATCGAATACCTACGCTACTTTGAAATGTAAAAAGTATTGTTTTGTTACACGAACTGGCATTGTTTAAAAATGGTATGAGCATAATACAAGATACATATATAGCTAAGTGGTTAAAAAGAAGAAAGATTTCGTAAACTGCTTTAAAGTTAGCGAATTGTAAAGTAGTATCATACTTACTAAACTGTTTAATTTAAAATTGAATAGAATATGCATGCATAAGCGCGCCACGTATATACCTCTATAGCTGTAATATAAGTAAAAATAGGTTTCTATGGGTGATTTCACGTGTGCATAAAATGACGTTTACAACTTTTTGAATCGTTTTATCTCAGAAGCGGTAGCTTTTAGGAAAAAAATTATTGATACCTTTTTTATAGATAATTTTATGATCTACAATTTTTGTCTGAGGTAATTTTACGGTAAAACTTACCGTTTTGAAGAAAATCGTGAAAAACCAATTTTTTTTTTACCTTTGACATTGAGTCAATTTTTTTTCCATGGGTAGTAACGATGGGGAATTTTGAAAAGTTGTTTTTAATTGTGTTTTGAACAAGTTTACTCAATTTCAGCTTGATGGTAATTTTTGTAGCTAGCAATGTGTAGATTGACCGGACTAAATATGACCAAGAATCACATCCCAAAGTAAAAGTATGGCAGACGAATTACAGGACACCTTATATTGCTAATCATAGAGATAAAATTTCAATCGAATTAGGATTTGAACCATAACATTGGGATTATGTTGGAGGGGAATTAAATCCTTAAGATATCTTATATCGCCTGGATTAGTAATGCGCGATCTTTGAGGATCATCCAGTTGGTTTGATGGTCCTGAGTTTTTAAGACGAAATAGAAGGTCAAATATACAAATGGAGTATTCAATACCAGAACAGCGTCGAAAGCTCAAAACGATGTTGACTTATGTCAATCTAATCTGATTTGTTTACTTCAGTTAATCATACAAATTTATTTTAGTCCCTTCGCTTTAGTGCGCGCTTGTGTTGGTACTTGTGGGAGGAAGACTTAAAAATACTGAAATTCCTTCCCAAACAAAAAGCAAATATTACTTACGAAAAAATCACAACATTACTTTTAGATCACTTGGATTAAAAGCCACTACACGCCTTCCATGGAATAGTCGTATTTATCTTTAGGTAAACATTTTGGATTTTGAGTTTAGAAAGAGAACCTCACAAGGTTCTCTCCAAATGTATCCAATGTTTCCGTGCTAAGCCCAGATCTATCGATCAATTAATGGGAAACCTATCTGGAGAAAGAATAGTACCTTTTCTTCCATTTGATTTTTTAGGAATTGACTTTTGTGGATGAATACGAACACATACAGCGGCGCTGCACATTGTCCATTTGTGCAGGATGACGATGAAGAACGCAAGATGTAAAAAAAAGTTGTAGGCGTCAGCACTAGAGGCACAATCTTTCAATAGTAAGTCCAATTACTCAGATACGCCGATGACATTGACATAAACAGGTACGTTTGGTAGATTTTGCGCAAGTAGATTAGTGATTTTAACAAATATTTTTAATTTATGGAATAAGAAAGAAAAGAACGCAAAAATTGCATTGGAAAATTATTTAAAGATAAAATGTTTTGTTTAAATAATAACTTTTTTATTGGAATTCATTTTGTTAGAAAATATAATGGAAGTTACTAAGAGTTAAAATGGATATCATTTACAACGATTTAATAGGAGTTTTTTTTTTCAAACTTCGGATAAAGATGATTTCATACAGTAGTAAAAAATAAATTCCAACTTTTAGACGATAATTGGTCTCTAGAAAAGACAGCTCAAAAGGCATAAATTCCAGATTATTTTGAAGTACATAACAGAAACATCAATATATGATGTATCACACAACTAGATGGATTTTGGAAACCAAGAGACTTCCAAGAAGTCTGACCTTACAAAGCAAGTGGGACTGTGATTGATAATCTGGACAAAGTGCCTATAAACAATAAATAGTAAAAAAATCTTTCTCTTTAAGGGTTCAAATAGTGAATATTGGAAAACCCTCGTCAGTTATTAGTTCATTTCTGCCGATACATACAGCCTTATTTATTATTTTTCACTAACACTGGGTTCAACCTCGGAATAGTTAAACCGAGCCGAAGCACTTACTTCGGGTTTACGCCACGTCAAACAAATCCTTATTTATAATATATTTTCTTAGCCGTATTAGCTACGCCTTCTTTATGTCAAATATACTGGGAAAAAAGTTACCAATCTAAAACTCTGGTTATTATACACGTAAAGCAAACCCCAGCTAATTTCCATTATTATTCATTTTATTATCATTGTATGCATATTGGAAATTGGATTGTATGAAGCTCAAATCCAATAAATGAATGTGTGTTCCCAATACCGTTCCCAATACCGTACTTTTATGGCGAGGTACTTATTGTAGTAAACCAGGAACTGTTTTCAAAGATGATTGACGGAAGTGTTGAATGAAATAACTGAAACAAAGTCGACATAATTGCAAATAGGGAATATCTCTATTACATGTCAGAATCAGATACATGGGATTCAATTTGAAACTTAAATTTACATTTAAACAAGATGGAAAGGATATTGACGAAATTATTGGAACTAAGGAAGCAGTCAAGAAAAGGAAGCAAGATATTTAAAAGAAATTTCGTGAGGAAATGGAACCCGATGTCGATAAGCAAAAACAAGATTTTTAGAGAACTGTAACAGTAAAAGAGTGTAACAGATCTTGCAATAGGAGTCAATATGGAGGTGACCAAAAGACTTGAAGTAATGCGTAACGTTCTGAATTGCAAAGAAAATATTGACGGTGCCGAGTTTGGAGCTTATGCAATGGTAACAACAAATTTATTGAAATAAAAGCAGCCCGCTTCATAAAATTTTGTATTATGGCCAAAGTAAATCGAGTATCAGTCGTTACGAATCGAAAAATTGTCAGAAGAAGCTCAGGAATCCAAAAATTAAGATTATAAGAAATATATGTACCAAAATAAGTCCAAAGTTTCAAGGATTCGTTGTAATGAAGACCTATTTAATGTATTACCTCATTGGACCCGCTAAGGAATGTTAAAACTGAAAAAGACTTCAGGACACGATACTCTCTAAAAATGATGCGTTTATTAGAAATTACTGTTATTTATTTATCTATTCGTTCTCCACTTGAAATATTTATTGAGATAGTTTGTGGTGTTGATGTGCAACTTAATAAAAAAATTGTTTTGCAACAAAAATATTTTTTGCACAAAATATTATTCCATTTTTTATTCCACTGTTTCGCTTGTATTAGCTTTGAAATATTCTGCAGTTACTACAAACATTATATACACCTGCAAAACATTTTTAAAAAAATGTTCGTTTAATTTTATGCACCACTGTGACTTTGTTTGACTTTTAAAGTGGATTTACATGTTTCTGCATCTGCAAAATGCAGAAAAGTAGAGAGAGGCAGATGTATGTCGAAACCCGAAAGTGGGAGAGAATACACAGGTGGTAATTCTTCTTTACTTTCTATAAACTGCTATAACTTGTTGGCCTGTTTATACGAAACTATGCAATGAAAATTTAATTTACTTCCATTTTTTTCCATTTCGATTAAATGTTCTTTTTCATATCATGCGTCCGTCGACAAAAAATTATAGAAAAATGTGAAAATATAGCGCAAATTTACAAAATGCCGACGAAGATGCTATAATAAAGATGAACATGTTCCATGTTCGTGTTTACTATAATCTTGACTTTCTCGATTTTCCTATAAAGCAGAAATGGAGTCATTCTGCATTTTGCTCTTTTTCTCTCTATCTAATAAATACGAATTCTGTATTTGGCATCCCTTTTTTTTTTTGCAGAAATCAGATGCAGATACATACATGTAAATCCACCATTAATCACCCTGTTTTTACTTCAGATATTTTCTTTTGAGTTGAATATTAAGTACATTTCCTATTGGAGGAACGTAGGAATTTAGCGGAAGATTCTGAAATACCCTGTAAATATTATTTTACGAGTATTATCAAAAATTCCTTCAATCAGAAAAAAAAATATTCGTTTATACTTTGATTTTTTGCAACCAAGAAATCCAATATGAGCCACTGCGCGACGCAAGGATCGACTACAAAAACATTCTGATCCCTGACAAACGTCGAAAATGTACCTGCAAAAAATCAGGTGGTACATACATTTTGTTCTTTTGTCTGTATGTTTATAGAGCCGAAAACTTGTTTTTCCAAGAGCTCTACTTGCAAACATTTCCCTGCACATCTGCAGAATACATAGAGATACTTGCACCTTACAACTTGTATAAAAACATTATGTCTACCAATTTTCGGTTTCTCCTTTTATATTGGCATTCAATTGTTGAAAATTCAAACCGATATCAAAAACGAGATTCAGTTTATTTTTAGGCTACACGCATTCATCGAATATAAATTGAATCAACTTAACGATGAATTCAATCCTGGTCCAGATGGTCTCCCTGCCATCCTTCTAAAAAAATGCTCTTCCATCCTTTCTCTTCCCCTCTCAAAAATTTTCAGCCTTTCCCTAAATAAAGGAGAGTTTCCTGAGATATGGAAATTATCTTTCATAACCCCTATTCACAAAAAGGGTCCGAAGAGCGATGTTAATAATTATCGTCCCATTGCCAAACTTTCACACATACCCAAACTCTTTGAAAGTATTTTGTATGAAACCTTAAGCTTCCACTGCAAATCTCTCATCTCCCCCTCACAACATGGCTTTCTCAAATGCCGGTCTACAACCACTAACCTTGTTGAATTTGTATCCGTCACCCTTTCAGCCTTAGAAAAAGGCTACGAAGTCGATGTAATCTCAACCGATTTCAGCAAGGCCTTCGACAAAATTTCCCATAAGCTTATTCTTTTCAAATTGTCCACTCTCGGCTTTGAACCCTCTTTGTTACAGTGGATCTCTTCTTACCTTGAAAACCGTTATTACAGCGTTCGATTTAGATCTGCCATCTCATGCCCTTTCTTAGCTACCTCCGGTGTCCCCCAAGGCAGCCACCTCGGCCCACTTTTGTTTATTCTTGCTATTAATGATATTGATAGGGTCATCAAACATTCTTCTGTCTCTCTGTACGCTGATGATACCAAGTTTTTCAAGACCATTTCCTCAACACATGACTCTTCGCTTATTCAAAAGGATCTAGACAGTTTTTCAGATTGGTGTCTAAAAAATTGCATGGAGCTTAATGTCGTCAAATGCCAATCAATTACTTTTTCACGCAAACGTAACAAATCTCCTCCCCGTCTCTACCTGCTCCATAATCAACCCATACCCACAGTTGATAATATTCGTGACCTTGGCATTTTATGTGACCCAGAGCTTAATTTTCTCACTCACATAGACGATATCATTCTCAAAGCAAACTCAGTGCTCGGTTTCGTCAAAAGATGGTCCAAAGAATTCTCCAACCCCTACGTAACCCGGTCCTTATACATATCGTTTGTTCGTCCACTGCTAGAATACGCCTCTCAAGTTTGGAGCCCTTACCAAATTACTCATATTTCCAGAATCGAAAGCATCCAACGTCGATTCCTACGCTTTGCTCTTCGAGGTCTATCATGGAACAATCCTCTGATTCTGCCTCCCTATCTAGATCGACTTAAACTAATCAATCTGAATTCGTTGGAAGAACGAAGAGAGATATCAGACATTCTTTTCATTCATCGACTACTCTCCGGTTCCGTTGACTGCATGTCGCTCTACAACTCCATCCCTCTCAATACTAATCCCCGTAATACACGAAACCCTCGTCTCTTTTATATACCCACCCACCGAACCTCTTACGGCTCCAACGAACCTGTCTCTCGCATGCTACGGGCTGTTAATTTAAACATATGCTTCTTCGACTTTAACCTGAGCACTCCTTCCTTAAAACTCCTGCTTCTGAACCGTCCTCCCCCTCACTAACCTTAGCTTAAGTTCTTAGTTTTTAAGTTAGATTAAGAATTAGCTTGTATTAAGCCGAATAAATGGGGGTTTTGCCCCCACCAAAATTAAAATTAAAAATTAAATTAAATTAAAAATTAAAATTAAAATTAAATTAAATTAAATTAAAATTAAATTCGTCCTTTTAATATTATAGGTACTCGTACTACTTGATAATTTCAAAGCAGCTGGCTTCTGCTTGTCATCCGCAAGGACTCTCAAAATTTAATGAACGCATCAATGCCGTGTTGTCGTTGTGATCAAATACAACCATACATGATGAAGGATAATAAATAAATAATAACTATTTGCTATATCATGCATTTATTGTTCTTTTGCTAGAAGCGTTCGTTTCTTCGTCCTGGTTCAAAAGGAAAACCACATCACGCATACACGAATTTAAATATGCTGTTTTTTATTGAATTTAATTGTTTTGGACTCAAAAGTTTTACGTCAGATATGTACATATGTATAACATAACAAGAGAATAATGATAACTAAATCTTAGTTTACGCTTATCAAATTTATGTCAAAAAGGTAGCAATTAATGGTTATGCAAAGTCGTTCATCAACTTGATAGGCAAAATATTTCTTAAATAGTCTTAGAGGATATTTTATATTATATATTACGTCCTATAATGGGTAATTAGAAATTTTATTGATTCAGTATTATAAATGTAATGGCTATAGTTAGATATTTCTTAGTTACATAATACAAATACATACAATGGATAAAAGGATTTATTTGATTAATTAATACAAATATATTTAGATATTTAGATTTTTTGTAACAATATGTAACAAATTCAATGGGTGATTACATTATTTTAATTACGAATTATATAGAGCAAAAATTATTAAAGAATCCCAAAACTCAATTTTGTCTCTAAATCGAAAACTAATTCCCCATTGCAATTGTATCAAGTTACTAAATAAATCGAATTACGCATTACGTTTGTAATTTTAATAAAAAGAAAATTATTTACACATAACAAATATTTTTAGTTGGTAATTGAATGTTTTTACTTGGGCTGTATAAGGTACAACGCAACGTGGCGAGTTATGCATTCATAAAAAGAATATAACACGGCATTTTGTTCAAATTTGATAGAGATTACGAAAAAAGTGGGTATCGCAATTTTAAACACGGCTCCGGTGATTTGTTCTTAACTTTGTAGATAGCATTCTCTTTTTTAATATCCTTAACATGTTTTTTTTTCGGTTTTAAGGCCAAAAATATTGATGACTTCATAAATTTTTTTGGAAATTTAAGAAAATACTTGTTTTTTTTTGTTAACTTGACAACAACAGAATTTTTAAAACTTTTTGAAAGATTTTATCCAAAAATAGTAAATAAAAAAAAGATATCAGAAGAATTTACTTTTAATATCTTTTAATATGTATATACATACTACATACTCGAATTGTCTAAAACCAATCACCAAAATTTTTTTTTCTTAAACTATACTAAAGGCCATTTAAAAATGTATTTCATCTCAAATTTTTGTGAACATTTTTCTCTTCTATTTTTAAATTCAAAGTTTCTTACAAATTAGAGAAATTTCGTGCGATGCGGCCGCCGAGTTTTAATTACAAATGTTATGCTTACTTTATTACCAATCCCGATCCATTGAGGGTCACCCTTGAGACACGATCCAGATCAGAGCAATCGTCCCGTCATCCACGATGGCTTGGTTTTTAAGGCGAAGGTTCTATCTTTCTTGTCGTCTCGAATTCGAAGACCCTTCTTGTCCATTCGCCCTAGTAGCCGAATCAGATGAAGACTTACATCTCATTTCATAAGCAATGGTATTAAACTTCGAATAAAATAGTTAGGAACTCCGGGTTTCCCAAAGGCAAAAGTTGTACTTATCTTTTATATAACAACCACTGTCATATCCTTGCGCACAACAGTTTTCCAAAGAATATCGTGGTTGTCCAATGTTTCGCAGATAAAATAAGCTATTGCAGCACCAGTATATGCAATTAACAAAAGCCAGACATCTTTCTTTGAAGATGAAAAGAGCAACTAACCACAGAACAAATTTCCGTAAAAATGGAATCCTCTGTGCCGTGGTAAATACATTGTTCTCAACTACAAAAGAGGCTCTGTGGCTCTCAAAACACCGTCCCAGATTTGTTTCGAATTTCCGGACCCGAGATGTATTTAGTGCCAATATAAAAATTCAACGTTTTTACAAAACGAAATTTTAACGCAAAAGGGTGTCCGGTAATTCGTCTGCCATACTTTGGGTGTGATTCTTGGTGATATTCTAAGAAAAAAATTTTTCTACAGTAAAGTCTGATTTTCAACTTTGACAACACTTGATGATTTAAGAGGCTAACTTTGGGTCAAGATACGTGACCCATGTTAAGGTCAATTTCTCTGTTAGTACTAATAGTAGGGACCTCATTTTGGACTTTTTTTTTTAAGAAGAAATACTAACCTTCCAAACTACGTTTAAATTGAGCTGATGTATTTTTAGGGTTGCCAGATATTCAATTTTAAATGGTGTTCAATTTTTCTTGCCCGAGCAAAATTTTGGCTTTGAGGTCAATTTTTTTCAAAAAATGCGTAATAAACATAAACTTTTCTTATTTTTACCTGATGAACAAAACAATTATAAAAACAAACTCATTTATAAGTGCACCAAAAAACCCATACATATTATTATACTTGGGAAAATCTAAAACAAGCAAAAAATCGAATTTTGGGTTTTTTACCTACTTTTATTGCAGCACTCGACAATTGGAGTGGATTTTCAAAAATTGATAGTTTTTAGGTAATTTTTAAGACCGTGCACTCATCAAAAGGGTTAAAGGGTCAAATTCAAATTCAGAAATTCATACTCAAGAGAGTTTATTGCCAAATCAGGTGTTCCGCAGGGAAGCCATTTGGGACCACTACTCTTTATATTGGCTATTAATGATGCTCCTCTGTGTGTTCGCAATAGCGAAATTCTAATCTTTGCAGATGATATGAAGATTTATAAAAATATAGTATCTTCAAATGATCGAGCTTTACTGCAAGATGATATTAACCATTTTGCCTTGTGGTGTGAAAAGAACAGTCTGAACCTCAACCCGACAAAATGTCAAACTATGACTTTTTCTAAAAAACGTTTTCCTTACTCTCATGAATATGTTATCTCACGGCACATTTTAACTCGTGTTATGACTGTAAGGGACCTTGGAGTTCTTTTTACACCCAATTTAGATTTTTCTGCTCATATTAATAAAATCGTGAATAAGGCCAATTCAATGTTAGGGTTTATTAAGCGCTGGTCTAAAGAATTTGTTGATCCCAATGTCACCCGGGCTTTATACAACTCCTTGGTGCGTCCCCATCTTGAGTATGCATCACAGGTTTGGACTCCTCTTTATGATATTCATATTGAGAGATTAGAATCTGTGCAAAGAAACTTTACTCGTTTTGCCTTGAAAGGACTTCAATGGAGTGATCCTTCGTATGTCATCTCTTATGACCAACGATTATCTATTCTTCAGATGCAAACTTTGGAACAAAGAAGAACAAACAATGATTTGGTATTTTTCCACCAATTAATAACAGGCATCACAGATGCACCAGATCTTTTATGTTCAGTTTATTTTAATTATCGGGGAGGAGGTTATAATCTTCGAGGCCTCGATATGATTAAGGCCCCAACACATAGGACCAACTATGGCATTCATGAGCCCTTGACACGTATGGGTAGACTTGTAAATTGGAATTCAAATATTTTTGATTTTAATATAAATAAATGTAAATTAAAAAACCTTCTTTAAACCAGTGGTCCACGCTCCTAAATGTTCTTTGTTTCATGTTATGTTATTGTTTTGTTCTTACGTAATATTATTTGTTTATTTTTCATGTTTTCTTGTGTCAGTGTTAATTGTAATAGAGTTTGCCTACTAACAACTAACACTGCACTAAATGATGAGCCGGTGGTATAACACAGTTCTCTGTGTTGGCAAACCATTGGTCGAAAGACGGAGCTTGCTATAAGCTTTCTTCGACCAATTCTGATAGTGTAAAAAAAAAAAAAAAAAAAAAAAAAAAAAAAAAAAAAAAAAAAAAAAAAAAAAAAAAAAAGTGTACTTTTGCCTACTTTACTTGCTGTCAAAACCCTAATTACCTTACCTCTTCTCAGGTAGAGTTAAAATGGGGGTATAAATGTTTAATGGGTAAATTAACTAAATAAGTGGTATAAAAGCATAGAAAAACAATTTCATTCATAATATTATCAAGTTAAGTCACGATTACAGGTGGATAAGAGCGGTTTTTGAAAAGTCTTCATTTACGAGAGAAGAATACGCAGACATTTTATTCGTTTATGGGTTGTACAATGATAATTCAAGAAGGGCACAACGAAGGTACCAGGAACTTTATCCTAACAGACGACTTCCTTCTCGAAATGTTTTTGGAAATACCTTTCGAAGGCTTCGAGAAACTGGATTAATTTCAGTGTCAATATGTGGGCAGGTGTAATTGGAAATAAATTAATCGGGCCTTTCAAATTACCACCTCGACTTAATTCTACTAACTATCTAGAGTTTTTACAAAAAAATCTACCAGACCTATTGGAGGAAGTTCCACTACTTCAACTCGTTTCATCATAGTACCAACAATATGGTACTCCGGACCAATATGGTCGTAAAGTTAACGATTGGCTGGATGAAGAATACGGTTATTGAAGGATAGTCAGAACCAATTCACTGGCCTGCACGATCTCCCGATCTCACTGTACTTGATTTTTTTGTATGAAGACGAATAAAAGAAGTTGTTTACTCATCTGAATTAGAACGACGTATTTCCGAAGGATCACTAAAAGCAAGGCAAGAGTTATCGAGAATAAACACTCAAAATGAAATCCAATAACCGGCTCTAGCATGTATTCAAAACGCAGGAGGGAATTTTGAGCACTTATTATAACTGTATTTGTGTGTATACATAAAATAAAAAATTACTTTTAACTACACAAAATATTGTTTTATTCAGGGCAAAAAATCATTTTTTTACCTGTTTTAGATTTTCCCAAGTATAATAATATGTATGGGTTTTTTGGTGCACTTATAAATGAGTTTTTTTTTGTATTAATGTTTTGTTCATCAGGTAAAAATAAGAAAACTTTATGTTTATTACACATTTTTTGAAAAAAATTGAGCTCAAAGTCAAAGTTTTGCTCGGGCAAGAAAAATTGAACTCCATTTAAAATTGAATATCTGGCAACCCTAAAAATACATCAGCTCAATTTAAACGTAGTCTTAAAGGTTAGTATTTCTTCTAAAAAAAAGTCTAAAATGAGGTCCCTACTACTAGTACTAACAGAGAAATTGATCTTAACATGGGTCAGGGTTCACCAAAGTTAGCCTTTTTTTAAATCGTCAAAAAGTGATGTCAAGGTTGAAAATCAGACTTTACTGTAGAACAATTTTTTTCTTAGAATATCACCAAGAATCACATTCCAAAGTATGGCAGACGAATTACCGGACACCTTCTATTTTCTCGAATTTCCGAGCGCACATACTATATGTATATGTATGTACGTATAGGTTAAAAAAGGAATGCGAACATTAGATTTGAATGAAAATTCCATTTTTTTTACAAAAAACAAATCAATATGTAGGTAGGAAATGAGGCATTATCATCTATTTTTGTACACAATAAAATTGATAGGTAGAAAACGATTTTCTTGTTTCTAATATCTAGGCCCCTTATAAAAGAAGGGTTCGGGGATTCCTATCGCTTTCTTCTTGACGGCTAATATAATGGGCTCAACCTTCCTTTGATTGAAAATTTAATTTGTTTAATTTTAAGAATGTGTACATTTAAATACAAGAACATATTTGTTTTCATTTAAGAGAAATGAAAAAGTGGCTTAAGAACAACAAAATGAAACCGATTTTAGTGTTAAAATTAACTTTGTTTTATTTTTCTTGAAATGTTTCACTATTCAACCTCATCATATCATTTAACTTCTTTCCGGGTAATACTAATTGCAATAGGACATGCATTTTCTTAAGTCATCTATCTCATTTTAATGTTGATATATTTCAAAGTTCACACACCACGTTAAATAATTAATTCACCTCGCACTTGGTGAACGCCTCTCTTCGTGTAAGTTTATTCATATTAAAATTCAAGTAAGATATGCCATCACAAAGAGGTAACAAACAAAGCAAAAGTCAATGAACAACATCTTATTAATTAAACATTATTCCATACGAAACAGTTAATTGCATAAACGCCCCTTAATCCACAAGCTAACTCATATGGACAAGGTGATATTAGTTAGAATTAAGTATTGCTGGTGTACTTACGAGTAAATAAGTATGTGGTTGTGGGTACGTCATGTTGTCATGTCATTCAAAAAAGAAGAAAATCATTCTTAACATTTCTTCTGCAAATGCCAGTATCCCACGGCTGGGTATTTTAAATAATACTCTTGAACAAAATAACCTACAAATGGATTAACATACATATATGTATTTTAACGATAGATCTATTAACAATGTTAAAATGTAATTATGTCTGTCAATTTGACACAAGAAAATTCACCAAGACCGATTGAACGATAGTTTTGTTTGCTTTTTTTCATTTCTTTTCCCGAATTTTCAATTTGTCACGTAATGGATATATTGAACTGAACTCCCTATTTTCACAGAGTTGGTATTCATGCAACGAGATAATTTTCCACTTTGCAGAAAGATATAACTTTCCGTCAAATATTTGCAATGAACATCCCATAATAAATAATTGCGTAAATGTCGGAACTCACCAGCTGTTCGTTAAACTACAGTCAAATCAAAATAAATCAAGAAGTTTTCAAATAAAATAATTTTAATATTTTCAAATAAAATAATTTTAATATCTCAGTTTATCAGGTTTATTTCTCCTCTTTCCACATAAAATTCGTGAGATAATTTTATCACCTTTGAAGAAAGTTTTTCCCAAACGAATTAAGAGCTCTTTTCTGCGGAGATAAAATTATTTCCTTTCTGAGGTTTATCCGGGTTTTCCGCGTTTACATGAATACCCTTAGTGACATTAGCAAATATTAAATAAAAAAAGAGTGTGTGCACTGTTAGCTAGAATTATAACTTCTTTTCCCTCAAACAAAGACTATGTAAGATTTTGTACAAACCAACACAACAACCAATTTTCGATTAAGATTATAAGATTAAGATTATAATGAATTTTCAAATTGGTTATATAATAAAAATAAAGTTGACGATTTTCGCTTAGCCACTAGAATTGTATAGGTACATGTTCTGTAATTCAGTCAATTACTTTTCGAATCGTTAAATATTGAAAGATGTCAAAATCACTTCCAAATTAATATTTTTGAAATATTTGTTCGAAAATGATTTTCAAAATAAGTAAGAAAGCTTGAATTATGACTCAAAACTGTGTCAATTGTACAAATGAAGCATTTTTTTTTTTTGGAATGACAGCTTGGTCTATCTGGCACTTTCTTCAGGCGCTTCAGGGAATGCTCATCAGTTTACCCTTGAGCCCAACTTCGGACGTACTGTTAAATACAGAGATTCATTCTTTAGCCGCACTACCCGAATGTGGAATGCCTTACCCGAGTCTATATTTCCCTCCCATTGTGATATTCAGACATTCAAAGCCAATGTGCATCGGTATCTCCTTTTAAATCCCCTCCCACTTTCCTAAACGCTCGCACTGTGATCAATCATTTTAAGGGTACTCAAAAATCCCTTTAGTGCGCGCAAAATATAAAAAAAAAATTATTTCAAAATTTTAGATCGAAATTTTTTGAAAACATGTTTTGAATTGAAAATGATTCAGGAATTCATTGTGGGCTAGAATTGAAACCCAAAACTGTTTTAATCATTCAAATCAAGCAATTGGTTTAGAAATGGCAGCTTGGCTAAAGTAGCAACTTTAAGAAATTTCTACCGATTTTAAGTACCTAATTTCTTGAAACCCACACACACCATGCTATCATTTTCAAACTATTATCTTATACTATTTCCGAAATACGTTTTCAACTCCAAGGAATATTTCAAAAAAATTTCTATGTAAATGCAAATAAAATGATTCTGAGATCCATTTTAAGTTTCCACTGAAAACTATTTTCATAAAAGCTTTCTAACTAATTCTGAAATTTCAGCACATGTGCTAGAAGTAAAACTTCTTTTTCCTCAAGCAAAGCTTCTGTAAGATTCTAACCAATAAACGTACAAACATTTTGTACAAACCAACATAACAACTAATTGTTGATTAAGATTATAATTAATGTACAAATTGGTTATAAAAACAAAATAAAGTTGAAGGGATTCGCTTAGCGACTAGAATTGTGTAGGTACATGTTCCGTAATTCAGCCGATTACTTTTTGAATCGTATCTAGCAAAAAAATTAATTTTGTGACATAATAGGCGTGTTTTTTTTTTTTTTGCAAGTTCATAAGGACTAAGCGCTTTACATGTAAATATAAACAACTACTTAAGTCTATACGGCTAAGTCCAGATAATTTTTGAGACTTAAGTCGTGATAAAAACGGTGATGCCAAAATGATTTTATATGTATATATGTATGTATGTTATCGATAATTTGTTCAGAGAAGTCAAAAGTGACGTTTTTAGATGTTGGTTGATGCTAGTCTCAATACAGGTGATAAATGCCACAGCGTGCTCAGGCCTACAACTTTTTGCAAAAAAGTTCCTAAGTCCCGATATAGTTTTTTTCTACAATTCTATATGGACTTGCAAAAAAAAGAAACACAGCTACTAGATGTAAATTACTGTTTGGGTGTTATCCCCTTTTGACGAAACGGAAATCTACTTTTCGTTGGTTTTTGACATTACTCGTACCTTTCAGTGCTTTTCGGAAACATAAAAAAAATCAATTTAAAAGTAATTTTGGTATAGTTTTGCAAATTGAAAGATGCCAAAATCACTTTCAAATAATTTTTTTTTAAATATTTCTTCGAATTGAAAATGATTTGCAAAATAAGTTAGGAAGTTCAAATTTGTATTCAAAACTGTTTCAATTATACAAATGATGCAATTAGTTTTGGAATGCCACGAAATTTTTCTCGAAGAGATTTAGTTAAATCATATGTTTTTTCTCATTTAATTTCGAAATAGCTTCAAAAAGTTGTGATTAAAAAATCGTCGTGAGCGATTTTGTCAGATGTCCAACTGAAAACGACAGACAGATTTTATAATTATGTCCGATTCATAATGCGATTAGAACACGAGACGAGAGCGAAACATGATTCACTGTCACCTTTTCGTTGTTATAAAATAGGTTCGCAATTCTTTTGGCCTAGAGCGTAAATTCAATTTTTATTTTCGCAACTGTTTGGTTGGTGAAATGAAACATATTTTAAATATTATATAGTAAAATGAAACATAAGCGCATATGTTTCATTTGAGCAACCAAACAGGTGTGAAACTAAAAATTGAATGTCCGCGACTGTTCTTACTTCATTTATAATAATTTCATTTAACGTGACGACGAGAAATGCTTTATTACGAATATCCTCGTCTGCTTTCATAGTTTGAAACTTATTTTATAACAACGACGATGTTTCATCACGCTCACATCTCTTATTTAATTGCAACTTATAGGTACTATAAGGCAAGTTATACATTCGGGGAAAAAATCGAACTCGAGATTTTAATCAAAGTTGACATTACGATAGCGAAGACGAAAAAAGTGGGTCTCGCAATTCTGTCTGTCTGTTCGACTATAGCCTAATCGGCTCGGCCGAGTTTCTTCAAACTTGGTAGATATAGTTTTTATTTTTTCCCCCCACACGTTTTTTTCTAAATTTTATAAATATTTGTTTTCCTCAAAAAATCTGATTTTTTTTTTAAATTCAAAAAATTTCATTTAGTTAAAGGGTACCTAATAGTTGAAATTTTTTTTTCCAAAAAATAGTTATTTTTGGTATACCCCCCTTGGAACCATTTTTTTGTTTTTTTATTTACTCAAAAATGGTACGACAGATTTTGATAATTTTTTTATGTTAACGCTCCCCAGCAGTTCCAATATTATTGTGTATTCAAATTTTCAAATTTTTTTTTTTTGGATAAAAAAAAAACAATTTTTTTTTTTTTGAAAACACAATATTCGAAAACCCTATGCTCGATTTTTTAAAAACTTGATAAACAAAATATTCTTAATATAATCTACAAGACATAAGAAAAAAAATACTTTACCTAAAAATAGCGGTACCCACCGTACAAATGTTAAAAAATGTTTTTCGAAAATCGTATTTTTCTCGAAAACGGTTCCGAAAATTGTGTTAATTTTTTTTTCGATTAATTCTTGCGATCTATAATTTAGTACAAACAATTTAAAAACAAGATATTACCGAAAAACTTTATCTATTTAACATTACCTAAAAAGTTTAAAAAACATTGCTTTCAAAACTTTAAGAAAAATATTTTTTTGAATTTTGAAAAAAAAAAAAAAAGAATCTATTTTTTTGGTAAATTCAATATCTATCTCAAAAACGGCTCAATATTTTTTTGTTTGTAAATTTAATTTTTATTCGAACAATAATAAAAACTTTAAATTGGCGTACCAAATTTTTTTCTTAAGAATGTTTTAAAAATTTTGTATATAAAGGCTTATTTTGTTAAGAAACCACTACAACGACTTTTAATTTTTGTTCTTGCATAAATTCACATTTGCATGGCATTCTGTTTCCATCTCTTACTACTGAAAGAGTATAAAAAATAAAATTAATCCCTATGAACAGTTTTCTCCAATAACATTCATTTTAAAATTCCTAGTTTATTACATAGGAGTAAGTTCGTGCTTCCAGACAAAAAATTCTTCCAATTGTAGTCAATGCTAATTTAAGTTTGACACCGAATTTAATATTCTTCGCATATGGCAATGCTAATTTATATTTGACAACAGAAAGCAGAAAGTTTATTTACAAGTGTGTTTTTAATATTTCGCATTAATTATTTTTTAAATTGTAGTGCTTAGTTTTTAAGTTAAATAGTATATAAGTATTCTGTATTGCGTAGAATAAATGTTTTTATAAACAAAACAAATAAAAAGGAAGTTTTTGTTTGTGTTTATTTACAAAGGGAAGTGATTTTCCATTGAGAAATTGTTTGGGCACATAATTCATTAAAAAAAGCTTTTATTGTGTTTTTTTTTTTAAATTAAAGTATGTTTTTAATTGTTTTGTTGGTTAGTTTTGGTGTGGTTTTTTCATCAAAATGAAATTCTCTTTCGGTGATAAAAGGTGTTTTTAAAGTGTTTTAAATAACTTCGAACAAAGTTCGAACAATAATTTTAAAAAAACATGTCGCTGTCTTTGACGGATAACGTGTCGTTTTGATATGTCACTGACAATTGCATATAACATTTTTTACCCCCAACGCCGGAAAAGAAGTTTTAGATAAAAAAGGACTTAAGAGACACTTAGAAGATCTAAATTCAAACCAAGAATCGTTTGAATCATCCAAATCGTTCAAGTGTTTTTCAAGTTTCGTTTAACTATCGATTTCATGAATTCCATATGTATTTTACATGAACAGTTTCAGACGCAAATAATCATGGCGTAAACGCAGCGTGCGCCTCACTGGATGATTTTTAAACAGAAATTCGAAAAAAGGGTCAGACGAAAATAATCATTGTGTAATAGGGGAATAAGAGATTTTATTAGATGTCGAAATTAAAATCCAATTGAAAACGACAAAAGTTTTTATAATTATGCCCGATTCATAAAACGAGAAGAACACGAGAGGAGAGCGAGAAATGATGATTAGTTAAATCATATGTATTTTCTTAATATGCATATTGATTTTCTTTTAACAAAATTTACTTTGAAAAATTTGCAAAAAGGTAATCTATTTTTTTTTGAATAAGACATTTTACTATTTTTACTTTGCTAATTGTTTTTTTATATAAGAAAAACTCAGATGCTACAAACTGTGCAGTAAAGCAGATTAATTCCCTAAGATTTTTTTTACATATATAAGTTTTTTTTTATAAACTTGCATCCATTATATTTACTAATCAACCTTAAAAAAATTTATGAAATTTATTTTTTGTAGAAAAGCTCTAATCTGGTGTAAAAAACTAAAGTTCTAATATTATGGAAATAGAAGGTCCTTAGCCGACAAATATGCTTCTGCTTCTTATGGATTTAAAAATTGAAGTTGTTTACGATTTCCGTTGTAAAAATAAAATCATTTGTCTAATCGTGGCAAAATTCAATGTAGGGGTAAGCTTTTATTGAAAATTGTCATTGGCCTTCATTGGAATGGGGGAATTTTGTTTTGTTTGGGAGATCATCATTGAAATTTTGCTGTCTTTCGTCCGTCAGCAAAAAGAAAAACTAAAAACATTGAACTAACGTTGGTATCAAATCGATAGTTCTTCAGAAAATTCTATGACAGAATTTATACCTACATTTTGGCGGGATATTCAGTGTATAATAAATTTATTACATTTGAGAATATAACTTAAAATAATTTTAATGTCTTAAATCTATCTTTATCTTTATAACGATAATAAAATATTAACAAAATCTGTGTTTTTTTTGTATTCGTATGTAAAAACCAATAGTTGTAAATGTGATTTACGTGCAAATTATATTCTAGTTGTATATACTTTAGGCAAAAAATGGCTACTATGACATTTTATTGTTTTGCATGAAGCTTAAAATACGAGAATGTAAAAATTATGCATCAAAAACAACAACTTTGAAAACAAAACATTATTAAAACTCAAACACTTAACTATACATAAAACGAGTTCAACAAAATCAGTAGATATACAAATTTAAACTAGTATTAGAATTTTGTTCTATTTGTGTAGAATATCGCTCTTTTTCATGCATATGTGATGTATGTACAATTGTATATATGTATATGTATATATTTTTTAATCAATTTCAATAAGACATCCACCATATATGGGCTTATCCGTGCAAATTTTAACTTTTGCCATGCGTCGAAATATATAGACATTATTATTAAATATTCAGGTTTTGGAACTTATAATATTATATATATGATTGAGTTTTAACTATTCAATTTATAAAATGAACCATCGAGATAGTGCAAAAGTGTTTGAAATCGAAAAAATCATCAAATATTGAGACTTTTGGCTGCGTGCGTGGATAATTAACGTTTTGTATTATTGCAAAAATAATGTTTAACATAAGATTACTTAGTATAATTTTTGTTTTTTTTTTTTTTTTCAGATAAATGAAGGTCAAAATTTATTGAAATCATTCATTTTGAGTGCGTGCCTTCCTTATAAATAATCCTATATGAAAAAACTGCCATGCGTGATCTTTAATTGTCACAAATTTTCGTGCCTATTTTTTTAACATTGATCATGGGGCATTTTTTTTATGGTCTGCATCATTATTTAAGCTATCTAGAGTAAAAAAAACTTTGGCTTCAATGCGTGCTTCATTATGTACAAATTTTATGAAGTTAACAAAACGAACGTAAAAAACGTAACTGTTTCAAAAAGGCACATTTTTTACTAGCACACCAAAGCATTGTTTGATTTTACCCTTACAATGAGCGTAATTTAAACTGTAGAAATTATAAAAAACAATGGTAAAAGTTTTAAACAAATAAGTTTGAAAACAGAAGCTGTGAAGATTAAAAATAAAAACCAAATCAATTAACTCGGTTCTTAAAATAAATTATTTTAAATTCATTTTTCTATACGTTATACCTTTATACTCTTCAACAAACAATACATATGAGTTATTTTGAAGTTTTTTATTTATTCGTGGTCTATAATTGAAGAAAAACTCAAATTTACATGCGTGCCTTAGTTTTTTTGTTTTGTTTTTTTTTCAAACTCAAGAAGTTAAAATTTACAGGGATAAGCCCATATGGTTCTATTATCGAAGTATTTAAACATATTTTTAAATAATAAGGGTATTCATAAAACGAGTTAATTTTTCGCTTTGAAGAAAGATATAACTTTCCGTCACATATTTGCATGAACACCGCCTAAGAAATACTTCCGCAAATGTGGGAAATCAACTGTTTGTTAAACGACAAAGTCAATTCATACAATTTTTTTGTTGTTATCAAAAATTCTTCATTCGATATTTTAACTTAAAAAGTGATTCTGTTAGCTTACTTATTTCTTCTCTTTTCGCATCAAATAAGCTTTGTAGAAATTTTTATTATGTAGTCCATCCGGTATAGTAGCTATAAAGGGTAAAATAAATATATGCTACTTCCTTTATTTAACAGGGTGGTTATATGTTACAAGAGGTTATGGCGTGTAGTTTGAAGGCAGAGAAGCGAAAAATATTAATTGAAGAGACTTAGTATTAGATCATAACATGCAAAGCTATAAAAAATATTGATTCGCAAGAAAACTAGAGCTTCCCGAAGCATATCCTTTACATAAAGCTTTCTGGTTTGTTCACTGTTGTCTTTTTGAGATACCTATTTCTTTTATCACCCAAACATTTTTAATAAATTCCAAAAATATTTTAAATATTTGCAGTTTTGAAAACGTTCGGTATTCAATTATATTCATTCATCAGATTGTTTTTTGTTTGTGCAGCCGGACCTTCGCGGATGTCTTCGATCGTCGTATTGTGCTAGAAGAGTCGGAGACAGCGAAGAGTGTCCCGAACTTTTTCGGTATCGACGGATGTCGGAAGATTGAGTGTGATTAATGTACGCACGCTCGCTGGGCTCCTCATTTTGTTTTTGTAAGCACATAGAGTTTATTTGTGCGATTTTTTATTTTCTAATGCCAAGAACAAGGAATCGATCTTCTGGATTTCCAGATTTTACTTTATAGATTTTAACTTAACGAAGTAGAGTCCTATAGGCCTATGGTGAAAATAAAAAAAAATATACGTATTGTATATTTTGCTTAAGATTGAAGATAAAATTTTCGTCTATAAAAAAGAATCTTACAAATAAAACTATGACTGTATGAATTTCTTAGCAAAATAGATAACGAAATAAAAGGTAGAAAATTGGAGACAAAACAGAGTTTTGAAACACATCAGTATTTGTTTTTTGAACTTGAGAGTTGAAGAACCGTTCAATACAATTTGTGTTTAAAGCATTTTCTGATCTAATAAGGACGAGATTTATCGATACCTTATGCATTTTCGATAAGAGATCTTGATGACAAATTGCATCAAACACTTTTGAAATGGTCTCTTCTTGGTAAGATATACCAGCAGTTCAATAGTATTGCTACGAAAGCCATAGGGACGGGCTTAGACAAATGTTGTTTTCCATCACAATAGTACAAAAAAACTGCAAAAACTTACGCAATGGATTCGACAGTGGAAGAACAATGGAATATACTCGTCAAGAAATGTACGTATACATATGTACGTCAATCGTATGCGCCAAGAAATTCCGATCTCTGATGGGATCCGCTATTGCTAGAGATGCTCTGCTACATCATAAGGAAAACAAATTTGAAAAGAAAAGATATTGATATCGCTCCTCGACATCAGGGAAAATAGGAATCGAGAAGTTAGAGGAACGTAAATCGATCAAAAATCAAGATAAATAAATCGGAAATCTTGTCCAAATACAAACTTTTACTCTTCGTGTATTTACAATTCGAGTGGACCTTTGTTTCTATTTTTTATTCGCGACCCATTTAATTTGTTTATTCGGGTATTTAATTTTAATTGTTTATTCGGGTATTTAATTTTAATTGGCGCCCACTTTTTATTACAAGTATCCCACTGTACTTGTAAAAATGTAATAAAAAACATTCTTTCGTTTCATTAAATTGATTATATCTAACGAGTGATTTTTAAGAGCTATCGGAAATTAGGAAATTCATAGTAACACATAAGATTCAGAAAAATACACGAAATCTTTATTTGAATCGATAGTACGGTCGATATAATCTAATGTTTGAGGATTATTTCTTGCAAATGTTGGCCGCGGTTGCGCCTCAAATGGTCCATCCGCTTAGTCCAATTTTGGCATACATACTTGGCTCTCTTCAACATCAAGTCTGCATGCCTTTTGAATTTGAATTTGTTGGAAAAGTTGATTTCCAAGTACTTCGTTGATGATTTGACTGTCACTTCAGTGTTGTCTGGAAACTTTATTTTAATTGCATCACAGCGTGTTGCAAACGCTCGTCTTTGAACGACAGTCAGTGGTGTTCGGAAACAGATGAGTTCAGTCTTTTCTTCAGTCCCCATTCGACATAGTATTTCCATAGGTTTTTAATGTGCTCTTGCACTCTCCTGGCAGCAATTTCTGGTGAAAAAGCGGTGGCTTATGTGATGAAGTCATCTGCATAAAGCTTGGTCTTTGTACCTGGTATGTTGGCTGGTTGATCAGCAGTGTAAATGTTGAACAGCAGCGGTCCAAGTTTTGATCCTGAGGAAGTCCTGCGTTGATTCCTTTGGTTGATGACGCATGTTTTTCTACCTGTACATAAAAGTCTATAGGTTAGGAAATTTTTGATTATTCTTACCAAGTGATTAGGAAGTCCAAGTTCCGAGAGTTTGAATAGTACTCCTTTTATCCAAACGCTGTCGAAAGCTTTTTGGATGTCCAGCAAGCACGCTACAGGTTTTTCTTTTTGTTAAGTCCAAGTGTAGCATCAGTATGGAGTCCCAGTAATGCATGTAGGGTGGAGTGTTTATATCGAAAGTCATACTGAAACTCCGGTATGACTTCTCTTTCTCTGCAGAAAACGTTGAGTTTCTTCAATATCAACGCCTCCGGTATCTTACTAGGGCTGATGATACCCGGCTACCCGAGTACCCGGGTAATACCCGGGTATTACCCAGGTACCCGACTACCCGATTACTCGATTACCCGGGTACCAGGGTACAGCAAAATAAAAGACATTGAAGTTAAACTCTATTAAATTAAATATATCCGAATCAATACCGCTATTCGTTTCTAGGATGGTTTAGATTAAGAGGTTTAGCAAGTACACAATGAAATGCACTGATTAAAGTACAGATACAACGGTTAGGCTTACGTATGTTTTACAAATGGAACACCTGAACTTGTTTTCATAATGTTTTGCAAGTATAAAGAGATTTGTAAAAATTCGCAAAATGATTCAACTCAAGAAGAGAGAATACAAATTGGTTTGGATTATTACCGTTAATGAATGTGGGTGACAATGTGAATTGTGCTGCTCACACCCTACAACTTTGTGTAAAGCATATATTTAAGTCTGTTGAATATTACGAAATTGTCGCAATAAAATGTCGAAGAGTGGTATCACATTTTCACCAATCGAATGTTGCTACGTCGGCCTTAAACAGAAAACAATTGCAGCTAGAAATGAAGAAGGAACGTTTAGTTCAAAATTGTCCAACCCGATGGGATTCCATTTATTTTATGTGTGATATTTTGCACCACAATCGCTCCGACGTTATTGCAGTTCTAAGTGATAACAGCTATACGAGTTCTTCTACAGCACTGAACCTGGAAATATCTGAGTACGAATGGGGAATAATGGAAGAGTTAACCACAGTTTTGAAGCCACTATACATAGCAACAAAACTGCTATGTCATGAAAGTAAAGTAACGCTTTCTGCAGTGCGCTTGGTTATCAAAACTCTGATTGAAAACCACTATGCACCTAAGCTCGAAGACACAGAAACAGCCACCATATTCAAAAATAAAATCGTTTTTTCTCTAAAAACGCGCTTTCACCTAGGCGAAATGTCCCCAGCCGAGAATATTTTACCAAGTAGCATCATTCTTAGACCCAAGGTACAAGGACCTTAAAACTGAGAGCATTGAAGTAGCAGACTAAATCCGTACTTTTGTTAAGGAAAAAATTCTGGGAATGTGCTCTGACAAAGTAACAGAAGAAGAACCTAGTGGAAGTAGTGATGACCAAGATTTGGATTTCCTCTTTGCAACTGAAGGGCAATTACTTGACAACATCTCTTAGTTTGAGCAGTACATAGCAGAACCTCGTATATCGAACCGTTTGGACCCTCTTGTATGGTGGTGCTCGAGAGAACGCTCTATCCTCGTTATGGCATCTTTGGCAACAAGATATCTTACTGTTCCAGCTATATCAGCAAGTTCATAAAGGCTCTTTTCGACTGCAGCCAATATTATTACTGCCAAAAGATCATGTTTGGCCCCAGAAAATGTTTCTTTGTTGGTGTTCTTGCATGTTCTTGATACCCCGCATCCCAATGGTACTAACTGACGTACTGTTTGAATTTAAACGACTGCAATTTCCAGTTAGGCTTGCTTTCGCTATGACCATAAATAAATCACAGGGTCAGTCATTGAGTGTTTGCGGCGTTGATCTGGAAAACACATGCTTCTTTCATGGACAGTTGTATGTTGCTTGCTCTCGCGTCGGAAACCGACAGCTATATATATTTTCGCGCCAGGTAATCAAACAAAAAATATCGTGTAAGATAAGACATTACAATGAAAAAAACTCATTATTACTACTACTACTAAAGTCTTGAAATGTACAAAATAGAAAACTTATATTTGTAAGTAATCGTTGTTTATTATGGAGACATAAATCTGTAAAGTGATCACTTTCACTCTTAAATATGTTTAATCACTGCAAATGGACAATATTAACATAAAAAATTAATTTTGTGTTGTTTTGGAGAAAATAGGGCAGAACAACGTCTGCCGGGGCAGCTGGTTATTAATATAATTGTACTTCAGAGCATTGTTTTTATGTTTTTTGACTACCTATTGAATAAAATGTTTAGTTTTTCTGAAATTTTGTCGCTGTACCTAATTGTGTCATACATTAAATTATTATATAATTTGTTCCAAGATTTGTAGGTGTTTTTGAAAAAGCGATTTACATAGCCACGAAGGAGTTTTTCGTTTTTATACCCGGGTACCCGAGTTATTTACTACCCGGGTACAAGCAACCCGGGTAACCGGGTAGCGTATTGCCAAACTGTATATCAGCACAGATCTCCATAGTCTGTGCTCAGCCATTTTCTGCTCACCGAATTTGAAAGTATTGTAGAGCAAACTGTATGCTACCACAGAGCGCTCTGTGGTCACATGCAGTTTGCTTGTAAAATATTAAAAAAGCTGAAGCAAACTATATGCTAGTTCAGATCGAGCAATGTACCTGCGATTACAGAGCCATCGTTCACGTTGGTATAGTTATTGTGTGTGGTGAGTTCTGGGTTAGTATACATTTTGCTCAGGAAACTAAGAGCAAAGTACCTGTGATTACAGAGCCATCGTTCACGTTGGTATAGTTATTGTGTGTGGTCAGTTCTGGGTTGGTATACATTTTGCTCAGGAAACTAAGAGCAAAGTACCTGTGATTACAGAGCTATCGTTCACGTTGGTATAGTTATTGTGTGTGGTGAGTTCTGGGTTGGTATACATTTTGCTCAGGAAACTAAGAGCAAAGTACCTGTGATTACAGAGCCATCGTTCACGTTGGTGTGGTTATTATGTGTGGTGTGTGGTGCCGTGACATAAGGCCAAGTGACAAAAGGCCAAACATAAAATGTTTTGTCTTGAGCAACAGTACCTTGGGTGGCCCGCTTCGCGGGTTTTCAGGATTTTAACTTCCTTTTCGGTGCTCACACCCGCTCACGCAACTCCGTTGCTCCGCTTAGGGTATGTTCAGTCGCCAGGCAGGCGCCTGTAGCAACAGTTTTGTATTTTACATTAATTGGAGTAAACAACTAACAGTTATGTACTGCTGCTCAGGAAAACTGTTGCTACAGGCGCCTGCCTGGCGACTGAACATACCCTAAGCGGAGCAACGGAGTTGCGTGAGCGGGTGTGAGCCCCGAAAAGGAAGTTAAAATCCAGAAAACCCGCGAAGCGGGCCACCCAAGGTACTGTTGCTCAAGACAAAACATTTTATGTTTGGCCTTTTGTCACTTGGCCTTATGTCACGGCACCACACACCACACATAATAATCACACCAACGTGAACGATGGCTCTGTAATCACAGGTACTTTGCTCTTAGTTTCCTGAGCAAAATGTATACCAACCCAGAACTCACCACACAGAATAACTATACCAACGTGAACGATGGCTCTGTAATCACAGGTACTTTGCTCTTAGTTTCCTGAGCAAAATGTATACCAACCCAGAACTCACCACACACAATAAATATACCAACGTGAACGATGGCTCTGTAATCACAGGTACTTTGCTCTTAGTTTCCTGAGCAAAATGTATACCAACACAGAAAAATCTGCTTTTGATCTGACACAGTATATAGTATGCTCTTAATTTGAATGAGCATTCTGTAGTCTATTATAGAGCGTCGGAGCTCTGTACTGATATACAGTTTGGCAATACGCAACCGGGTACCCGGGTAGTTGATTACCCGGGTAGAATCATCAGCCCTATATCTTACCGATAACCGATATCGGCCGATATCCTTCCACATTTGCGCGGTTGTTCTTCTCCGGGACGGGGACAACTTTTGAGATTTTCCAGGCTGCAGGGAAATAGCTGTTGTTCAGGCAGTCATTGAAGATTACAGTCAACAGGAGAACAACAAGTTTTGGTAACTTTTTAAGTACGTAATTAGAAATCTTGTCGCTTCCTGCTAATTTTTTTTGAGTTTGAAGATAATGTCAGCCACTTTTTCAGGAGAAGTGAAAGCATCTGTCAACGTCGGCTCCGATGATGGGCTTTCTTCGTTGAACAAGTTCACGGTTTCGGTGGTTGCTGATGTCTCCTAAAAGCGAGATATCAGCGAGAAAGCAAACGCTTCGGCTTTCTCAGCAGAAGTTGTTGAAACTTCTTGTCCGTGAAGGATGGTGTCTGGAATTGAGTTCGCTCTTTCAACAATCAGATTGATGTTTTTAAACGTGTTAGGTCCATGTTTGATATCTACGAGTCTCTTCCTTAAATCCTTTTCCTGATGGTGTTTCCTGCCTGGTTGAACATTGTGTTAGTGCACTGAAGTTCTGAATGCAGCCGACGGTATTCGACACTTTCCCTGTTAAAGGTCCTCTGTTATATTATTTTGAGGCTTTTGCGGAGTCTTTGCCGGCGAGCATATATCAATTGTATATGATGTGGTTAGATTCCGTATTTATATGTGCTGGTGCGGGGAGTTTTCTGCCTGTCCAAAGCATTATTGACCACTGTTTCAAATTGAGCAATCGTGTTATCGATCGATCTCATTATCGTTGAGATTGTTAACGCTGGAGACTTCTGGGTAATCCTGTAATTCAATCTGACTCTCATCTGAACCGCAAGATGGTCCGAACATTATCGTGTGCAACACAAGTGAAGTTTTGGAACTCGAGAAGGATGTTCGTAAAAATGGACGTCACTAAAAAGAAGTCCAGGAGAGACGGAGTTCTTGGAAATATGGGCCTATGTTGTGATATATCCCCCAGTGAGTGAAGCTCGGGGTTGTTTTGCAGCGAGTCCACAATTGTTTTTCCTTGTTTAGAAAAAACAAGCATAGCTCTTATCTAAGTTTCATTTTTTTTATAATTGTTCGTAGATTCTTCTATCTGTTTAAAAATAATATCAAAACAAAACCAAATCTTTCCTACTCATTTCACATACATAGTTAAAACAACAAATATAACCAATAATAATTATTATTCCTTTAATTATAAAGCTTAAAAACTTACATTCAATATTTTCACAAACATTATCTCTCTGACTGTTCTTATTTGCATTTAAAACGACTGGTCTTTCCAGGCTAAAGCCAGCATTATGCTACCGCGCATATTAAAAGGACTTTTATTTTCTTAAAACTATTAACTTTATTTAACACAACACAAATAACACTTTACAATTCACAAATTAAGTTAACTTTTGACACACATCTATGATCTATAGACAGGCAATACTCCAAACAAAACTGCAACCCAACCGGAACAAACATTTTATAAGAAGAAAACGGCAAAGTCACAACTGAGTATGTGTTTGCTCCAAAATAACAGCATATATGTATACATATTTTCAAGTATGTTCTGTAACATCTTTTAGAACAACAACTCAAGTCAGTTCTTTTTACAAAATGGAATAAGGAAAATGTACAAAAGTCAACTTGTGTCTGGACTTTGTACCATACTAATGCCACAAATAGTGTGCTTCAGTCTGAACGTGGGGGAAATCAGTAACCAAGCTCAAGGTGTAGTATTCAAAGTTCACAATATCAATAGTGAAAAATCTATTATCACAACAAGGACCAAAGGGGAACACCAAAAGAACCGAGATTTTCTGAAGGTGAAGAACACAGAATTCAACACCTATACCACCAAAGAAGACAAGAAGGCATTGCTGGTCCTTAAAAGAATTCATCAAACTTACGAAGCCACTGAAGTTAAGGAGGAACTCATTGCGTAAAGCATCGCAGTCTTAGCAGTAAGTCCCTACAAGATCCGATCGGACAGGAAGTATAACAGCTTGTCGTTGAAGTTTCTTATGCACCAAAAAGTCCATTTTGAGAAGTTTAAGTCCACCACCATTACACAGAAGAATTTCCAGAAGTTGGGACATGTTGCCAGCAACTGTGGCATGAAATACCGTTGTGTAAAGTGCAAGGATAATCATAATTCAGGAAACTGTTCTAGAACGCTCAACCGCGCAAATGATTCAGCCCTATATCTTACCGATAACCGATATCGGCCGATATCCTTCCACATTTGCGCGGTTGTTCTTCTCCGGGACGGGGACAACTTTTGAAATTTTCCAGGCTGCAGGGAAATAGCTGTTGTTCAGGCAGTTATTGAAGATTACAGTCAACAGGAGAACAACAAGTTTTGGTAACTTTTTAAATACGTAATTAGAAATCTTGTCGCTTCCTGCTGATTGTTTTTGAGTTTGAAGATAATGTCAGCCACTTTTTCAGGAGAAATGAAAGCATCTGTCAACGTCGGCTCCGATGATGGGCTTTCTTCGTTGAACAAGTTCACGGTTTCGGTGGTTGCTGATGTCTCCTAAAAGCGAGATATCAGCGAGAAAGCAAACGCTTCGGCTTTCTCAGCAGAAGTTGTTGAAACTTCTTGTCCGTGAAGGATGGTGTCTGGAATTGAGTTCGCTCTTTCAACAATCAGATTGATGTTTTTAAACGTGTTAGGTCCATGTTTGATATCTACGAGTCTCTTCCTTAAATCCTTTTCCTGATGGTGTTTCCTGCCTGGTTGAACATTGTGTTAGTGCACTGAAGTTCTGAATGCAGCCGACGGTATTCGACACTTTCCCTGTTAAAGGTCCTCTGTTATATTCGTTGGAGGCTTTTGCGGAGTCTTTGCCGGCGAGCATATATCAATTGTATATGATGTGGTTAGATTCCGTATTTATATGTGCTGGTGCGAGGAGTTTTCTGCCTGTCCAAAGCATTATTGACCACTGTTTCAAATTGAGCAATCGTGTTATCGATCGATCTCATTATCGTTGAGATTGTTAACGCTGGAGACTTCTGGGTAATCCTGTAATTCAATCTGACTCTCATCTGAACCGCAAGATGGTCCGAACATTATCGTGTGCAACACAAGTGAAGTTTTGGAACTCGAGAAGGATGTTCGTAAAAATGGACGTCACTAAAAAGAAGTCCATGAGAGATGGAGTTCTTGGAAATATGGGCCTATGTTGTGATATATCCCCCAGTGAGTGAAGCTCGGGGTTGTTTTGCAGCCAGTCCACAATTGCTTTTCCTTGCTTAGATTTTCTGGTGTCCAGCCAGAGTGTGTGCCGTGCATTGAAGTCACCTCCAAGTACACAGTACTTATGTTGGCTAGCCATTTTTGATGGCGTTGAGGTCTTGTATGATGTCACATCTTGTTGTATACTGAGACCAGAAGCAGCGTCACATTTTCCGACATATTGATGACAACGACTGTAATTAGTTTCCATGCAGCGCAGTACAGGTACCCTAACGTACTCACTTCTGATGTCCGATTTTAAGACGTTGGCAGTTCCTCTGCCTTCAGATGTCTTGTCCTGTCTATAGGATGTGTAGCCTTCCGGTTTAAGGGTGTTTCTTGCTGTGATGTTTGTTTTCTGTAAAAGATAATATCGGGTTTCTTTGATTTAAAAAAAAAGTGTAGTGAAATACGTATGGCTGTGGAATAAATAGAATTAACGTTATATTTAATATTTATATACATAATGAACAAATAAGTTTACCCAATATAAATGTTTTTTTCTTCATCATTAAAAACTGCCGTATTTGCTTAGAACTACCTCCTTTGTTTTTAGGAGAAGAGAAAGAAGATCTGTTCCAAACAGTCTTTCGGTATCGTCAAATATGTTGAAAGACTGTGATTGTTGGATGGTGCAGTCCTCTTCTGGACTACTGGTTTGGCAAATGGCGTTGTAGCCTCCCAAAGGTTTTGAAGCTGCTCCAGATGACATGTGGCTACAACGCTGACGTATGATAAGCCATTCACAATCGCTTTTGTTGCTGATGTTACAGCAAACTGGTGATTTTCACGCTTTTGTGTTGCTGTCTTCGTTTTTTCTAGTTTCTTCTTCCTTGTAAGACATCCACTGTAGCTGGCAGTGTGCCTAGTCTGTTGGCAGTTAAAGTAGACTGACTTTGTTGAGCGTTCTAGAAGAGTTTCCTGAATTATGATTATCCTTGCACTTTACACAACGGTATTTCATGCCACAGTTGCTGGCAACATGTTCCAACTTCTGGAAATTCTTCTGTGTAATGGTGGTGGACTTAAACTTCTCAAAATGGACTTTTTGGTGCATAAGAAACTTCAACGACAAGCTGTTATACTTCCTGTCCGATCGGATCTTGTAGGGACTTACTGCTAAGACTGCGATGCTTTACGCAATGAGTTCCTTCTTAACTTCAGTGGCTTCGTAAGTTTGATGAATTCTTTTAAGGACCAACAATGCCTTCTTGTCTTCTTTGGTGGTATAGGTGTTGAATTCTGTGTTCTTCACCTTCAGAAAATCTCGGTTCTTTTGGTGTTCCCCTTTGGTCCTTGTTGTGATAATAGATTTTTCACTATTGATATTGTGAACTTTGAATACTACACCTTGAGCTTGGTTACTGATTTCCCCCACGTTCAGATTGAAGCACACTATTTGTGGCATTAGTATGGTACAAAGTCCAGACACAAGTTGACTTTTGTACATTTTCCTTATTCCATTTTGTAAAAAGAACTGACTTGAGTTGTTGTTCTAAAAGATGTTACAGAACATACTTGAAAATATGTATACATATATGCTGTTATTTTGGAGCAAACACATACTCAGTTGTGACTTTGCCGTTTTCTTCTTATAAAATGTTTCTTCCGGTTGGGTTGCAGTTTTGTTTGGAGTATTGCCTGTCTATAGATCATAGATGTGTGTCAAAAGTTAACTTAATTTGTGAATTGTAAAGTGTTATTTGTGTTGTGTTAAATAAGGTTAATAGTTTTAAGAAAATAAAAGTCCTTTTAATATGCGCGGTAGCATAATGCTGGCTTTAGCCTGGAAAGACCAGTCGTTTTAAATGCAAATAAGAACAGTCAGAGAGATAATGTTTGTGAAAATATTGAATGTAAGTTTTTAAGCTTTATAATTAAAGGAATAATAATTAGATATTATTTGTTATATTTGTTGTTTTAACTATGTATGTGAAATGAGTAGGAAAGATTTGGTTTTGTTTTGATATTATTTTTAAACAGATAGAAGAATCTACGAACAATTATAAAAAAAATGAAACTTAGATAAGAGCTATACTTGTTTTTTTTTTTTAATTTCGAATAATATGTTTCAGACACATTTGGTGATCCAAAATATAATTCATCAAAAAACAAATCTAAAACAAATCAAATCTATAAGTTTAAACTTCCGGTCATTAGAGGTACCTATTATAGAGATTATGTCTCTTGATAAAGTTTGTCAGGATTCAGTGGTGATGACGCATGTTTCACCAGAGTATATAAATAATTTTGACATTGATGAAAAACCTTCAATTCAAAAAAGGAAAATATTGCTACAGTTTTCACTAACAAAATAAAAGGGACTAAAAAGCTTATTTACAACCAGTTTTGATAATTTCCAAGATGTATAGCCTTTATTGTTTGAAAAATAAAAAACTGGAGTTTATCAATCTATACGAAACAATTCCATGAGATGAAAAATTAAAGCTTAAGGGTGAGCTTGGAAGCCACCAATAAATAGCCTATCAAAAACAAACAAATATGTTGAAGCATATTCATTTGATCTCCAGCAGTGCTTGCCAACCCTATTTTTGAAATCAAATATTGCCTTCCACATTCTAGAAGCATCAGTTATGGACCTATAATTTAACGGCCCACAATTTGGATAACGTAACGATCAATCTTACTGTTATATGTGGCATGAAGAAATGGAAAAGAGAGGTGGAAATGACATGGCGTGTTGTATTTTTAAACACATAAACGACGAAATTCCTGTTGCCGTCAAAAAAAGTTAACTTTTCAAAATCATACTGCAGTTACTATTATAAAAATTAATATGTATATTACAATACGAGTAATATATCCATTTATCTAAGATATCACAAAGACAACTTTGGTCCATTTAAGGAAATAAATTTAAGAAAACGTGGCGGAAATAGCCTTAATAGATCTGACATTCAAATTATTCAACATGTTCCTCCTATTTCAAAAGAAAAGGTGCAAGATCTTTTTTTGTGGAATTTTGTTGATCCCCAGTTTCATGCATTCTATAGTAGTTTGGTTTTTGATACCATTACGAAACAAAACGTTCATCCGGATGTATGACAGCGATGAAGATTAAAGAAGAAGATGATTAAAAAATGATACATTTTTGTTAATTTTATTTTCAAGCAATATCTGTGAATTTTTGCACCTAATAAAATAAAATTTTGGTTCTTTTATAATATTTTACTACTGAAAACTTTTATTTATTGTTGATTTTTTATAATTATGACGAAAAAGAAGCAAGGATGTGTCTTTTAATGCTGCCATTGAAGTAAGTAAGTAAGTAATTATTTTTATCTTTCTACGATTTTGACTCATTTTTGCAAATTTCAACAATTTGTTTTGGAAAAAGGAGTTATGTTAGTGCATTATTTTATTTTGTGGTTGGAGAAATTACACAACTTAACTATATATCAACCATTTATTCTTCCGAAACTTTAGTACAATTCCCATATCTGGGCAGGTGCTCCAAAACTCACTTGAGTGTCTTGGAAAGAATTCAAAAGAGAGCTTTAAAAATGATGGGCGACCGTTTTCTAACTGAAACATTTGTATATCTCGAGAATTGCCTCAATATTTCATGTCTATCATTATGTTACCGCTATTTTAATAAACAGTGCTCTAGTGAAATAGCCAGTTGCATTACTCCCCTCAAGCAATTCAACAGTAATACCCGTACTTCTAGGTATACTCATCAGTTTGCACTTGACCCCGATTTCAGACGTTCTGTCAAGTACAAAGATTCTTTTTTTTAGCCGCACTACACCAATGTGGAATGCTTTACCCGGCTCAATATTTCCCACTTATTGCAATGTGCAGACTAGCGTTGCCAGACGTCCCGGTTTACCCGGGACATCCCGGATTTTAGTTATAAATTCATCTGTCCCGCCGGGACAGCTTTTTTCCCGGGTTGGGACTCAAACTCAAAAAATAATGCCTAATGTACCTAAATATCTTACATTGCGATTTAACCTTAAAAAAATACTTTTAAAAAATTTTCAATCAAACAAACCTAACTTAACGAACAAATTATTTTTGTAAACTGACATCTGGCATTAAAATTGACAAAAGAAAAATATTTGCAAATGATAAATGACAAAAAAGTCATTTAATTAGTGATTACTAAAAGAATTTATATATTTTGATTTACACGCATTATATGATTTTTACTTGCGACTTATATGTACATAGGTACTATAAGGCAAGTTATGCACTCGTAAAAAAATCGAACTCCAGATTTCGATCAAAGTGGACATTACGATGATAGCGAAGACGAAAAAGTGGGTCTCACAATTCTGTCTGTCTGTCTGTTCGACTACAGCCTAAACGACTCGGCTGATTTTCTTTAAACTTGCTTGTTTTTTCTTTTTTTAAAAGACCAAAAATAACGGTACCTAGCATACTATTTTTTTCGAAATTTTCTAAATATTTTTTTTCTCAAATTTCATTTAGTAAAATCTAGGTAATGGTTAATGGTAATGGTACGACCGATTTTGATGACTTTTTTTATGTTAAAGCTTTCCAGCAGTTTAAACATTATTGTGTATTCAAATTCTATAATTTATATAAGAATTCTATAATTTAATAAAAAAAAATTGAAATCAAGATATTACTGACTGTACCTACCACAGAACGATTTATTAGACTTTTGAATTTCTCACTATCGGAATAACGAATTTTAATAAATTTTTGTAAAGAGAAGCTTCTAAAAAGATTAAAAAACATTGCATTTCAAAACTCTAAAAAAAATATTTTTTTAAATTTTGAAAAAAATATTTTTTTTTTTTTTGAAAATTCTATACCTCAAAAACGGCCCAATATCTTTTTTTGTAAATTTAATTTTTATTCGAACAAAATCAAAAACTTCAAATTGACGTACCAATTTTTTATCTTAAAAATGATTTAAAAATTTTGTATATAAAAGCTCATATTTTGAAGAAACTACTACAACGAAATATAATTTTGTTCTTGCATTGATCAATATTTGTGTGTAGCTAGTTGGAGCTTATTTCAGGACTTGTTTTAGTCATTTAGAAAATAAATTTTTTCTAATAACATTAATTTTTAAAATTCTTAGTCTTTTACGTAACAGCAAGTTCGTGCGACCCAGTCGTACATTTTATTTATTTTGTCCCGGGTAATATGATGAAATCCCGGGATTTTTTATTATTTAAGACACATGTCCCGCCGAGGGGCAAGAAAAATCTGGCAACCTTAGTGCAGACATACAAAACCAATTTGCAGTGCATCTGTATCTCCTTTCTAATCCTATCCTAATTTCCTATTTGCTCGTAGTGTGTTTAATATTATAAGGGTATTCATAATCTTGAACCTTAAATTAATATTTAGTTGCATGTCTCTTGTTAAAAATAACAGCAGCACAACGACGTTCCATCGAATTAATAAGATGTTCACATCTTTCTACAGGTATGGACTTTCAAGTTCCAAAGCTGCTGTATTCCCAAAGAGCTGTATTAGTATTTGGCTTACAACTAGCAACATACTTCCCTCTTTTCTTGGAAGTACTGTTTCGCAAGTTTACTTGTATGCTTTTGGCCGTTTTCTTGTTGAAAGACTAATTTCAGTGGCATTTCATCTTCACCATATGGGAACATAACTTCCTCCATGATCTTCACATAAAGATGCTGATCCATAATGCCTTCAATCCGGTATATGGGACAAACACCATTGAAGTACAAACATGTCGAAACCATTATGCTAGATCCTCCATATCTTGGCTGTTAAGCGTGTATTATATTTTGTGTTTGGAGGCCTTCTTACATATTGACGAGATCCCTTTCCATCACATAACACAATCTTGGACTCGTCTGACCACAGAATATTCCCCTACAAAAGCATGAAAATTCAGGGACTTACCAATGATTTTATTTACACTACTATCATTTTGACCGCAACTGTATGTACCTAACAATAGTATTTCAAATTTTGTGGAGCTATGGTATAAACATTTCGATCGAAATTTTTACAGGCGTTAATAAGAAAGTCGAAAATTAAAAAAAAAAAAAAAACTGTTCTGACAGGAACCTTATTGAAAAAAGTTTGCAACGAGTTACACAGATCGATTGCGCTAACTACGTAATGGACATGTTTCAAGTTATTCCAAAGGCATTAAATGAACAGATTATTTTCTAAAAATATAACATTTACCCCTGTTCTGATTTTCGTTCCGAATTGAATTCGTTACCGAAATTGATTTTCGTACGGATTTGAAAACGACGTTCTTAATTTCGTACAAATTTGCCTTACAGTGGTACTAACATTCAGACAGGTTTTCTGTTACACATGTTTTCTGTTACACATGTGCCCCTTCATAAAAGACAAAAAAATAGTTTTTAAAGATATATTTTTAAAAATACTTACAAACATTTTTATATTTACGAATTCAAATTCTCCACAAAAAAGCGAAACGAAATGAAAACGAAAATATTACTTTCGTAAACGAAAATCAGAACAGGGTTGATTAATCTTATTTTAATACCTTTTTTTTTTAATTGATCTGATATGTAGTATAACATACTTAAGCTATTTATTTATTTATTTCATCAATGGATTATTATTATTACAAATATTCAACATACCATTTAAAAAAAATATGTTTGAGTTTTGGTTAAACCGATTTGTAATAAGTTTAAGTTGATTTGTTAATAGTTTAAATCGATTTGGAAAAAGTTTAATTTGATTTGCCAAACGTTTAAATCGATTTGTTATTAATTTATATCTATTTGTGTTTATGTTAAATCTATTTGGAATTTCTATACTTATGTGACTGCGTTGATGTCACCCTTACCTTTATTTCTGTAGGTATAAGCCAAGTTTTCTGTATTTTAACTTATCCCTGATAACATTATACCTACTGAAATAAAAAGAAAACGAAGCCTTCACCTCCTACTCAGCTTAGTTGCAGTCTGCATTATACTAAGATATCATCAAAAAATTATTTCTTATTCCAGTAGGTATATAATGGAAAATCATGTGTGAAAAAAATCTTCTCTGATACAGAGAAGGGAGACGCATTATATCTATTATTCTATCCGTTAAGTCAGGTAGATACATTTGAGAAGATACTTTCTGGGAATTACCTTTTTTTATTAAGACCTTTTTTGCTAAGAAAAAAAACCTGATTCTCTATCCTCTTCCTTCCGAAAGCAGAAGAGGTCGACGTCTGAAATAATGTCTACCTGTTCCTCAAACTGCAAAGTGCTCGTTTATCTTGGCCGTCTGCTTGTTTCCTTTATTTTCATATAGAATGAATCGAAACTTGAATCCAGTCAGCTGTTCTATGGGAATTACCACCACAACTGCAAACACATACTGATTCACATTGGCCTTATTCTTTTTTTTTTTTGTAGTCAAGGTTATAAGGTTTGGGTGTGTTATATACATATATGAAGTAGAAACGTACACATGAGTGTAGACATAAATTAAATGCCAAGGGAGATCAAAACTATCTTCTATATACCTATGTAGATATTTGATTTTTTCATAAATTAAGGACTTGTAAAATTTATAAATACACACATAGTTGAACCATTTCATAAATTAATATGTACCTAACAAAAAATAAAATTTAAATTATAAGTTAACTAAAAATATTACGGGCAGGTAAAGGGAAGTCAAACTAAACATGACTATAGTTAGGAGGACATGGACTACCAATCTGACTTTTGTTAATAAAACGCAGAACATATATGTTTTCATATGCCAAGCAGTCAATATAAGTTAAATAGAATAGAAAATCCGCTGTAAGACAAATTTATTATGATTGTACGTGTCTTCAATCTGGAAGTAAATTATTTTCTATATTGAAACAACATCAGAAAAACTCAAAAATAAGTTATTGCAGTATTCTTATCTTAAGACAGATTTGTCTTTATACACAAAATAAATGCATTTTTTCGATAGCCCCATTTGGCCTTTTTCATATTTCCGTTTTCGTTTCTAAAAATGTAATTAATTAATGGTTTTAATTTTAGTATACAAAATGCAAAATTCAAACCTTGCACAAGTAAGCACTATTCCGATAACTATTCTAAGAATCAGTCATTTTACAAAGTCTTAAAAATGTACTTTCATTAATTAGCAAAGACACTTCTTGTTTTGTATGATATGTGTAATTGGTATAACAAAAAGCAAATAAATAAGAACAAACAAATTTCCCAAAAATCATTAATTAACTTACGCTAATCAACCAAAACCAGCTAATTGTTACAAAAAGAAGCAACGGAAAAACTACTCTTTATAAAAATTAGCAACTCTTAAACTGATTTTGGAAATATTTACAACGTCAACACTCGGGAACACACTGTTTCTGAAAACAAAATTTAACGGACAAGAATTGGATGGTGGAATGTGAAAAGAGCAAGAAGTGGATTCTCTGTAAATGTGGTGATATTGGTGACGAAGTAGCCATGGTCAATGATAGAAAATGTGTTTTTTGTCTGCAACTACGAAGGCAAACATGGGCAGATTACAAAACACAATGTTAAGGGATCAGGATCAAGATGCGTAAACGCGAGGCTCAGCACTTCTTCTAAAAAAAAACAAGACGGCAAATTAGAAGACAGGGAAGTATTATTCAACCGTGCGGTGAAAAACTTTTTTGATTGTTTTTCAAAAATAACGTCGTTGACAAGAGCTTGGGCAAATTTGTAACTAAGCAAAATTAAGAACATCATGTCAACAAAATTTATGAGTCACCAGCTTCTTAGCTGTTTGTTTATCATCACATCAAAAAGACATGTTGTAGATAAGGATGTACAACCTGTGAACAACCAGTTCTTATAAACAATATCCAGCAAACACAACAAGCGTGTAGGTTCACAAGAAATAAAAATTTAATGCGTATACAACGCTGCTTGCGAGGAAAAACGAGGGATTCCATCGAAGCTGTATTAACATTATCTGGCTGTATTCCTGAGATATACCTGATAATATTATGTATAACAAAGAAATAATAAGTAATATCCAAGTAAGTAATTTTCTATCCCGAGTTATTGTAGCAAGTTCTTTACGACGACTTTCACGACTAAAAGGAAGACTTGATGCAGCGATTTTTATTGACATCACCACAAAGCGAACCCATTTTATACGGATGGCACCGTATTGTTATCCATTCACTTTTCCGGGGGGGATAATTTTGGTCCGTTGATATTTGCGGTGAGTCTACGTCAGGAAAAAGGTGGACTGTGTTGTCTTACTGCATAAGGCCAGTGCCATCCACCAGTGAGAATACTTTGCAGAGTTCTTTTTAAGCGGAAAGCGAGTTAATATGCACCTAACTTTTAAAAGCTGGGAATTGTTATATGTAACTGTTTTCAATTAACAAGTCTCTACGCAAAATTTTAATTGAATTAATGCGATGTTAAAGATGTTTTAGTATGAAACTTAGCAAAAACGACGATTTTTCAAATTTTATTCGGAAATAGCATCATACTTTTTCTACCCTTTTATTAAAGTTAAAATCAACGAATACCTATTTAATTTTTTTGTATCGTGCTAACTTCATATGGCTCTTTGAAATTTTCAAACATCAAAACAGGTCTCTTTAATTAGTTTTTTACATGAACTGCCATTAATTTAGGTGTGTTAAGAAACAATTTATCAAAAAAATAGCCTTAGCGCGATACTAGTTAGAAACTGTTTGAAATTAAGAAAGAGTTAGTAATCTACTTAAAAGTAGTACATATCATACTAACACCTGAATACTAACCTGTTTAAAATTTTGTCAGTACTAATGGTAGAGACATCATTTAGAATTTTTTTTAGGACGTTTAAATTAAGCTGATATGTTTTTAGGGTTGCCAGATATATTCAATTTTAAATGGTGTTAAATTTTTTTTGCCCGAGCAAAATTTTGACTTTGAGGTCATTTTTTTTTTCAAAAAATGCGTAATGTTAATAAAGTTTTCTTATTTTTGCCTGATGAACAAAACAATAATAAAAAAAACTCGTTAATTAGTGCACCCACGAACCCATACATTTTATGATACTTGGGAAAATCTTCATTGCTAAATGTTTTCCATTGCTAATATATAATAATAATAATATATAATAATAATAATAATATATAATAATAATAATAATAATAAAAATATTATAATAATTGTTGTGTTCATAATATTTTGTCAGACCACCATAAATTTTCCATGTTTATACAATTACATACTCGTATACAATTTTTAACTGAGTAACATTTCCTGAAATGGATTTTGTTGTTGATACCCAAGGCGCAACATATGTATCTCATAGTGTGACCAACTTAAAAGACACCTCAATGACAAATAAAAAACTAAAACATCTAATTGAATACACTCGTATGTTATGTATATACACTAGTGTGTGTACGTTTATATAAACATACTAAGAAAACTTCCCATAATAACATTTCGAAGAAGATTGTGCATGAGCTCTAATCTCACACTTAACCGGTTTTGTTCTTTTTTGTTACATATACACTGCCGCTCATCTGAATAGGTTCACTGTTTTTCGTACCTTACTGTAAGACTCTCTGCGTATATGGCAATGACACGTCTGTGTTATGTATGTAATGAAAGAGCATTATTTTGCCCTTATTATGGGAGAAAACAAATTTCTCTTAAGCTTACCGTTATTCTCACAAGCTAGCTAAACTTAATTCATTAAGAAAAATTTACGTTTTTTTGCCTCATCTGAATAGGTTCAAAAGCAAAAAAAGGAAGAAAACAAGAAAAATAACTGTAATTAAATGATTAATTTTGCACATTAAATAGGTAGGAACATAATGATTCATATTAATAATGTTTATTGCCACCTTTTTTTAAAATTGTTTCGAAAATTGGATTTGGAATTGAGTCATACAGTTTTTCTAAATATTGCAGCGAAATCTCTGCCCACGCTTTCTTAATTCCCCCGATTAAGGACAACTTGTCTTAATATTGTCTCCCCAACTCATACACCTTACGGGAAAGAAGTCCCCAAACATTTTCAATTATGTTAAGGTCAGGTGAGTATGGAGGCCATACCAACACCTCTACATTTTGCTTCTCGATCCATTGTTTTACCGACCTCGCTGTATGGATGGGGGCATTATGATGCTGGAATGACAATGGTATTGGTCCTAAAAGATCAGAGATTTGTGGGAAGAAATTGCTCCCCACACCATGACACTGCCTTCACAGCTATGACGGTTTATATAATGTTCTTCTTTACGAAGGTCATAAAAGTAATAGTTGTAGCCATCTGGGCCCTCTAAGTTGTATTTTTTTCATCTGAAAATATAACTTGCCTCCAGTGCGATTTCTACGACATGTATTTTTTGCAAAATTGGAGACGATTTTCTTTTCGTTTTTCGTTCAAATGTGTTTTTTTCGGTACTTTTTTCTATTGGTCATTGATTTGGCATTTTAAGTTCCAACTTTCATATTTTTCCCGTAGTTTTCGATGTTCCGCAAATATTTACCCATTCAATTTTGGCTTCTTTAATTTTTTTTACGATTTTTCTTTGGCTTAGCCCTAATTCACGAAATGCTTTTATTTTGCCTTTTTATCGCGTTTAAAAATTTTCCGCGACCCATTTTCCTTGTTAAATGGTTTAAAACAATTCGATTTACCAAAAAACTTAACTTTCAGTACACATCACCCGCGCATATCAATTAAAAATGATTTTTTTGCTTTTGAACCTATTCAGATGAGCCAAAAAAAACGTTAGTTTTTCTTAATGAATTAAGTTTAGCTAGCGTGTGAGAATAACGGTAAGCTTG
Organism: Chrysotoxum bicinctum; assembly: GCA_911387755.1. Classification (NCBI taxonomy): domain Eukaryota; kingdom Metazoa; phylum Arthropoda; class Insecta; order Diptera; family Syrphidae; genus Chrysotoxum; species Chrysotoxum bicinctum. The sequence goes on along the minus strand of OU426987.1, from coordinate 144,939,041 downwards.
AAGAGAACATTTTTTCTCCCAAACTAAAGGCAAAATAATGCTCTTTCATTACATACATAACACAGACGTGTCATTGCCATATATATGCAGAGAGTCTTACAGTAAGTTGCGAAAAACAGTGAACCTATTCAGATGAGCGGCAGTGTATGTATGTATATCCCGTTGATGTCGTCGGCTTCGTCTTATCGGTAGTATTGAATTGATATACATAACTGCACTTCAATCCACAATTTCAATAAAAATTCATAAATAAAGTCATATCCGCTGAGTTGGAAACTAATCAATGGCAGCAAAGTTACCTGTTCGTTAGTCTGATTTCCCCGCCAGACTGTCTACTCTGTAACTCTCTTACACTTCTCATTCTCCCCCTCTTCACCCTTTTATGTTGTGGTTGCATTCCTTATTGATTATGCAATTCCTCCTTTCGACTGATTAAGATGAACCGAATAATTCTTGCTGCGGAGCAGAATAGAAAAGGTGGCAGCATGACACTACGAGTAAATACACCATTTAAGTTATGGCGACCATTTGTTCAATCGGAAAATAAAAGAATATAATTAATTATTTAAATTTAAATTAATAATAAATGAAGTACACCTTAAGTTTATTTTAACGTTTGGGTTACTAGTAGATACCCAATTAAGAGATTCTTGAGAGGATTATAAATTTTCTTTTCTGAATCTTCAAGAGTATTTTGTTTGTGCAAATAATATGGTATGGTATAAAAAAGGCTTGCCGCTACTTTCTGTGGTTATCCGTTGCAGAAATTATATATTAATACGTACCAGATTTTCTTTCACTATGCTAAGGTAAGGTGTTCCACAATGATAGAACAGCCACAGCAGCAGTATTTGGGTTTTCGTATACCCGTATATATTTTTTTTGTGCCAACCTGACTGTCTCTACCCTATATTAATCTTTTTAAAGGCTTTGGTTAACTTATAAAGTAGCATCTTTAATAAGAATATTAAAAAAAAAAAAAACTCTACGTATTCTAATTGAGCTGTGCGATACATCTATAATACCTTTGGACTCAAAAGATATGAACACATCTCCTCTTTTTCCAAATCTATAACTGGTCTTGAAGATCTTTTTAGGCTGAAAATTTGTATACCCTACTTCATAATATGCTTCAAATTCGTCACCCTACCCACCTATTTAGCAGTAACTGTTTAAATCGTTCAATAAGTACTGTTATCCCATACCAACTAGCAATAATTTTTTGATTCTGATTGACAATTCCTTAAATATGTGATTCTGCTTTGAAATTTCTCACTCCGTCCCACAACGCTGTTCAAAGTGAAGCTCAAACAATTCCCGGAGAAACTTCGATGATGACGATGATTGGCTATTTTCATTACACCTATATAATATATACTATATCAATAATTTTTTTTTAAGTTACGTTCATAAGAAATATATTTAATTGCATTCATATTAATTATTTAAAATTATGATTATTACAATTTGATACGTTCTGAAATTATTTTCTTTTCTGAAATTTTAATAATTTGTCTGTTACACTTACATTGAATAATATTAATAATAGATAATATCCTTAAGTCTTGCACTATTAAATGAGATATTGTATTTTATATACGAAAGTGTCCTAGTAATCAATGGGCTATATTTTTCCTCCGCGAATTTACGATTAAATTTTCGGCTGTTCTTAAACCAAAAAATTTTAATTGGTACTTAAAATTGCATTGCTATCTGAAATTCTTAAATTGAAAATTAAAATTTCACTTACATTATCAATGTACAATAAAAACACGTGCCAAAAAAGAATTACTCACGAATACGCCAGAGGCAGTTTGCTGGAGTAGAAGAGGATGTTGAACAGTTGAAGAAACCTCCATTCGATATCGAAACATAGGTATTTTACCAGTTTAAAATTGTTCGAGACACTCATCTTCAAAAAAGTAAAAGGATATCGAGACAAACATAGTACCCCAATTATGCCATAAGGAACACCGCAAAGAACTTGAAAGTCGGAATAATTACAAAGAACTGCACTGTTAATTTAAAAAAAGGGTACCGTTAATATTATTTTTGATAAACATTTTTTTGACCAAAATGTAGACCATACCTAAAATAGCAAAAATAACTTGTTTTTATCAAAATTGTTTTCGAGATAAATAAAATTATTTTTAAAGTAGGAAGAGCACATCCACTACCAAAAAGCTCTTCATTTGTAATCTTGAATACCATTTGCTATACTAATATTTTTAGAAAAGTAATTATAACTCTAAGAAGCAAACAAGTTAAAAAACATAACGAAAGATAAGAGCTTGCTATTGCTTTCCAATCAGAATTCAGGATTAAGCATAATTGTATTGAATTGACAAAAGATTTGATTAAGGTATAGTTTTTTTTAGATTTTTTAAGAGCTTTCGATTCAGTTGAACGTAAAATATTAATTAAAAAAACTAAAAGAGCAATTTGGGTTTGGAATCTTATAACATAATATATTCAAGGTCGAAAACGTGCTGTTTTTAATTGACGAAAATAAATATATTTAACATTCAACATTGATTATTTGAATTTAATGAAAGTAATAATTGGAAAGAAAAATAATGTCTTAAGCTAAGTGTACACGATTGGTAGATCTTACAATATTGTCAGATCTGTCAGTGAAAAACATGCTTACAATGTCTTACAACCGTGTAGTCTTACAATTAATTGTCAGAAAATTTGTCTGACAATTAATTGTTAGACATTGTCTGACAATTAATTGTAAGAAATCTGACAATCATGTGTACGCTGGCTGACAATCGTGTAATCTTCCAATTAATTGTCAGAAAATGTATCTGACAATTAATTGTAAGACGGTAAATTGTAAGGCATTTCATAATCGTGAACACACACAATTTATTGTCAGGCCTGCTAATTTTGATCGTTGTCTGACGTTTCTGACAATGAAGAAATTGTAAGATGTTCGTTTTTTAGCATCATACAATTTTTTCATTGTCAGACAATTTGCAGCCAACGTTCAATTGTCAGTTTCCATAACCAACAAAAACTGACAATTAATTGTGTGTGTACACGGTTGGTAGAAAATCTACCAATCTCTTACAATTAATTGGTAGGTATTAAGCCGGATATCTGAAAATGAATTGTTAGCCAACTTCTGACAATTAGTTGTAAGAGATTGGTGGATTTTGTACCAACCGTGTACACACACAACTTATTTGTCAGCTCATTGGTAGATAATTGTCAGACATTGTAAGATCTTACAATATTGTAAGATCTACAACGTGTACACTTAGCTTTACTTTATTGGGTACGTTGGTGTAGGTGATATGTAGGTTTCCAGGAGAATGAGGAGGCAGACTCCCTAACAAAAATTGGCACAAGGACACAATGGGGCCAGAGCCCTATTGCGGAATAAGAGAAAACGGGACTAAAAACGAAATAAAAAAAGAGGAGGATGAAAGATCAAAAAATTGAAAAGAACTCCGAAAACTGAGGCAGGCCAAACTGCTTCTTGGGAACTATACCCAAGATCGTTTCAAGAACTGTATCAGATTAAGTAGGAACACTACAACTAAGAAGCCAATTATTCTTTAGACAAAACAAAAACAAATTTTTAACATTACATTACATATTCCACTACTCCGTAGATAAATCTACGAAGTAGAGACACTGAAAGCACTGGTAACTCAGACCATCGGCTTATACAATACAACAGAGAGAGACAGACAGAAAGAAAGAACAACAGAAAACACATGTCAACAGCTCACGGTTGGTATTTGAACGGTCCCCCATCCAAGTACTAACCGCGCGCAACGCTTGATTTCGCTGATCGATGGGAAGCGATGCTTTTTTTTTTTTTTTTTTTTTTTTTTTTTTATAATTCATTTTTATTTAATTCAATCTTAAAACTATCTTAAAGCTAGACAAAAATTCATAAAAACTAGCCTAATTATCCAATAACTTAAAAACTAACTTACTGGCCCTATGCGGGCGCTCTAAGCTAAACTCTATCTTAAATCTAATGCCATTCGGCCTAAAAAAACTATTTTTAATTAAAAAAAAACTATATCTATTTTTTTTGTTTTCTCGAGAAAATTTAAAAAACTCGGATTCATTATCTTTTTATATTTTTTATATAAAACTTACAGACTAAAGTAAAACTAATTAAAAACTACCTAAACCAACTTAAACTACTTAAAATAACCTAAAACTAAACTAAAACTACTTAAAAACTAGAACAGCCACAGCAGCAGATTTTTTTTTTTTTTTTTTTTTTTTTTTTTTTTTTATAAAAACATTGGAAGAATGTACTTCAATTTTTTTTTTTTTTTTTTTTTTTTTGCCACCCTGACTGTCCCTACCTAAGAATACCCTTAAAACTATGTAAGTCGGCCAAGACAACTTGTCAACTATCGCTATCAATAGACAACCACCAAAACTGGTTCTCCTGTCGTACCCTGTCTTTCAGGTCCCGATCGGACACAGTCCTACTGAACCGAAGTCGCTCAGCTCCGTCTTGTGCGAGGACGTCTCGACTATAAAGGAGCCGCCTATCCACAGTACTACGGCCGACGTGGTAGATTAGCGGAACCGCCTCTCTATCCTGGATCAACCCTATACTATCTAAATAGAGGAATGCATTAGGTGCAATATGGCCACTTAAACGCACACTCTCAAAGTATTCTGTGTTGGGGTAGTAAGCCCCAAAGATTAAGCTATTTTCTGAGGTCATCGCTCTCGCAATGTGACTCCGAATCAGCTTTATCAAAAAATTATCTATTCTGTTAATGTTGGCTCCGTTGTATAGAGTCCTGTTGGAATAGTAATGTTTGTACTCCGATTCTGGTGTTCTGTGTAGTCCAAGACAACGTCTAAGACACTGCCTCTCAAACACCCGAATCTTTTCCATTTGAGATGGGGCAATGTTGAACCACACCGGGCAACCATAGGCAATCATCGGCCGGATGAGGGCCATGTAGCAAATCACCTTCACCCTGGTGTCAAGCCGGCTGCTGTAAAACAACCGTTTCGTCAGGGCAAAGGCTCCCCTAGCCCTGTTCAGAGCAGCATTTATATGTCTGTCGAAATACAAATACTGATCCAACCAGATGCCAAGGTACTTTACCACACTTCTGCTCGCCAGTGGTTGCCGGTGCGGCCCTACGATCATCAGCTTACGCCAGTTCTTTCTAGTATCCCTAGGGGCTCTAGCCAACGGAGTCCTAAATAGAATCGTTTCACATTTCTGAAAGTTGATTTTCAACTTCCAGTCATCACAGTATCGCTGAATCTTGTCGAAGTCACGCTGTAAGAGAATTCTGATAACCTCAACTTTTGTAGCTGTTCTGTACGCTATAAGGTCATCGGCATACGCAATTGCCTGAGTTAGACTACTTATCAGATCGCTGGTGTAAATGCTGAATAGAATCGGCGAGTTCACCGCTCCCTGCTGAAGACCATTCTTGATATCGAAGATTGCGGTAGAAGTTACATTGCCACTTTTGACAACAAACTTTCTACCATTGAGCATGTCATAAAGTATATATAATAGTGGTTTACTTATGCCGAGCCTAGTCAACTTTAGATAGAGACCCTCTAACCATACGGTGTCGAAAGCCTTCTCCAAATCAACCAGACAAGCACCTGTACATTGATTTTTAGTTTTGTTCCATTGGATATCAGAAACGAGTTTAGACGCGGCATGAATGGTGTCATGTCCCGCCTTAAACCCGAACTGATTATCCGGTATGATATTATTGTCCTCCGCCCACTTGGACAGAGTTCTATTTATGACTTTCTCGAATACCTTGCTGATACTCGGTAGAAGACTTATCGACCGGAGATTTGCCGGATTGGAGTTGTCCTTTCCCTTTTTCGGGAGAGGATGAACCACAGCTGTCTTCCACCGCCCTGGATAATATGCATTATTCAGTGCGTTGTTAAACAGTGTGGCATAAATGTCAATTGCTTCTTTAGGTAGATGTCGAAGTACAATATTGGATATACCATCGACTCCTGTTGACTTTTTCCTCTTTAATGAATCGAAGATGAGCTGGAGCTCCATCCTCGTAACTAACAGGGAACTACTCCCATCTTGCACGGCGATGATGGCATTTGCCAAGTTTTCTTCATTGAACCGGATGAAACCTAGATTCTCTGATCGCCATTGCGTCATTTCATTACGAAGATAGAAGTGATGGAGTAGAGCTCTGTTTTCCAGGTCGTGGTTGGGGTGGATGCTTGCATTCACCTTATACACTTGCTGAAAAGCAGCCCCCACAGCCTCCACTTTCTCCAGCGGATCCTCGACAATAAAGAGGTCATCGTCCAAGACCGCGTCATCTGGATCTATCCCTGCTGTCAGAAGTACGTTTCTGTTTTCTGTCGTTCTCTGGAGCTTAAGACACGGAAGTTCGTTTTGATCATTTCGTCTAAATATCTTGTTAATTTGTGGAAACATACTCGGGTCGTTAGAGTTAACGGCACGAATTTTGTTATTCCAGTATAAATTAACAGACAATCTATAATTTTCTTTGATCAATTGGTTTATGTTCTTAATTGACGACTTCAGTGTCCTAATCTCCAGGTCGCGTGAGTCAGTAAACCGTCGGTACAAGCGTTTAAGTCTTGTCAGTAGTCCACTTTTTTGTCTGTGTAGTGCATCAATTGTCGCGTTACGGTACATGTCGGTTATGTTACGTTCTCTGTATTTTGGTATAGTTCTGTTCATAGTTCGTAGGATTGTTTCGTCCATTTGTTCTAAGTATTGGTCAATTTCGTTGTTAGTTAAATTCCTGTTATTTGGTGGGGATATATTATTGGCACGAATTTCGCTTGCTAAGGCGTTGGTAAAGCGTGACCAGCGCATCTTACTGTAATTGTAAGAATGCGCAGGTACATACTCTTCCAACTCTACGAGCTCGTTCGGCAACTGAATTACTGCGGCAAAGCCACAGTGGTCGCTGTCATAGTCTATCGTTTGTAAACAGTTTCTTGTCCGTTGACCCACAGTGTTAGTAATTGTCAGTCTAGAGTCCTTTAGTAATAGATCCAGATAGGCACCGCTCCTTGGAAACGATGGTCTATCAGTCGCTAGAAGATCGATCATATATTCAATACTGTATTGACCCATCCAATTAAATAGATGGTTACCTCTCGGATTTTGTACTTGATTTCCCCAATCTATATGTTTGGCATTTAAATCACCGGCCATGAGATAGTAATTATCTTCCGAGCTCAGTTGTAGCACTTGAAAAAGTTTTTCGAGCTCTGTCAAAAAGTCAGTTGGCTGAGGTGATTCCGGAGCGTAAGCCGCGATCGCATACATTCGCTTCCCCTGTTGGAGAGGAATGCATACAATGCACGCCTCAAGCAGCCGAAATCTGCGTACTTCACTACTATATATAACTTTATATTTTATGCCTTTTCGTACAAAGATTGCGACGCCTCCCCCTAAAGTGGAGTTGGGCCGATCTCTTCGTACGATATTGTAATTGTTATGTGTCAATTTATGTTTCTGACTTAGTTTAGTTTCACTAGCCATAAACACATCAGGACTTTGATCTTTCAACAATTGGAATAGGTTTGCTCTACGTTCAATCCTAATCAGTGAATTTACATTCACAGCTAGGATCATTAAGGGCCTCTCCGGCAGCGCGCCCTTAACCTAAAAATTGCGTAAAGCTCGGCAAAACAGAGTAGATATGGTCCACCCTCTTCGCCTGCTCCGTTATCTGATTTTGAAGACCTGCTATCTGACCAGAAATGGCCAGCAACATGCTTCTTATTTCGGCCTGTGCGTCCGGAGCCTTAGGCACGAGGGCCTGTGGGGCTGCCTTTGGCGCAGGCTGTACCGTTTTACCCCTTCCTGCCGCCATTTGGGCGTAGGAAATTTGGGGATTAACGGGCGTTATTGTAGGAACACGCGTTATTGGTCGTTTTTCTATCTCTGTTTGCTTTGCCTTTTTCTGTTTAATTTCCTGAAAGATGGAACATCCCCGATAGTTTGCGGGGTGCCCTTCCTTCCGGCAGAGTGCACACTTAAGCAGTGTCATGTCTTGGACCCTTTCTTGCCCTAACTTACATTCTCCCCGAATGTGGTTCTCTCCACACTTAACGCAGCGTGACTGCATTTCGCAGTTAGCCGCGGCGTGGCCGAACCTTTGACAGCGCATGCATTGAAGCATGTCGCCGCGCCTCTTTAATTTATCCCAGGTTACAACCTGGTAGTTGAGGACGGAGATACTCCTCAAACTATCCAGTTTGCTGTTGGGTGAAAGCTGAACCAGGAAGATTGGCAACTTCCGATTCTCCCGTCTGGCTTTGACTGTGGTAAAAGGCTTGACTTCGATAAAGTCGAGATCGTCGCCCGCTTTTTCACGGAGCTCATTTAAGAGCTCTTGCGGTTCCGTGTAGGAGTCTATGCCCTTCAACAGGACCGTTTGAAATTTGTCTATTTTCGGTGTATAACTGAAGAACTCAGTCGTGGTAGCTTTTAGTAAGTTTTTCACAATTTTGTGCTGTTCCACTGTGAGGCAGTGGATAGCATGTCTATTAGGACTAAGTCTTTTAATATTAAAATTTTGACCTATGGCCGACTTACATATTTCAATGGTCTCCTTCAGGTCCATCTTATATACGTTTATGGGTGGCACTTGTTCCTTCTTCTTTATTTGTTGCGGCTGTGGCTGCTGCTGTTGCTTCTGCTGCTGTTGGTTCTGCTGCTGTTGTCTCTGCTGCTGTTGTGTCTGCTGCTGTTGTCTCTGCTGCTGTTGTTTCTGCTGCTGCTGCTGTGCTGGCTGTTGTTGTTGTTGTTTTTTTGCCTGCTGCTTTGGCTTATCATTGAGCAGCGGCTGTTGTTGTTTTTGTTGTGGCTGATGGGGCTGCTTGGTTGGCGGTTGCAGCTCCGCATCATCACTCTTTTGTTGCGCCTCCTTGGATGGGGCCTGGAGACATTTCTTATTTGAGCGCTCCTGTCTCTCTCGTTCTCTTCGCGCTTGCTGCTTTTCCTTCAGCGCCTGGACCATTGTGGCTAGATCGCTTTGAAGGGTCACGATCTGCCCCTGTATCGTACCAATTCTGGCTTGAATGGTCTCTTCTTCTTCCTCGTCTGCGGATGCCTCTGGAGTCGACAAATCCACAAACGTTTGGCTGTCGCCCGTGGTGAAGAGACCTTCTCCACCCTCGGACATATATGATATCTCCTCGTCATCATCAGCTGGCGAGGGATTCACCTTTTTGTTGTTTTCTGCTGCTGGTATTGTTTCCTTTTGCGCCGTCACCTTCCCTTCAGCTTGCAGCTCAGCTGGGGTGATGGTGCGACGCTTCACCAGGTTGGGCACAACCTGTACCCTCTTTCTCCTCTTCATCGGTGCATCGGTTGATGCTGCCTTTTCTACATCGGATGATGTTTGCGGTATCGCACCGGTCGACTTCGTCAGGGCATCTTTCGATGTCCCCGGTTTTGCTGCCGTTGCCTTCTGCATTGTTGTTGTTGTAGCTGGTAGGACACCTTTCGATGCCCCCGCTTTATTGTTGCTACGCTTAATTAGCTTCTCGTCTTCTTCTATGATGCTTTCAACTTCACTATTATGAAAAAAAGCACTAATAAGCTGAGTGCCCGATGGGGACTTGAACTCACGATCCCTCGGTCCGGGGTTCGCCACCTCTTCAACTGAGCTATGCTCTATATTGGAAATAGCTGTTCAAACTTTCTACTTGATAATAATCACACACTTTATAATTGGGAAACTGTGAAGCCGAGGACGTCTTTACACTGTCACAGTACGAGATCGACTGTGGGAAGCGATGCTTTCATCAGAGCCAAGGCCGTTGACAACAAATTTTTAATTAATTGTAAAAAAGTATACATACAAATCAGGATCCCATATTCTTTATGTATAAAGAAATATGAAAAACAAAAACAAAAAACTATAAGAATTTTTTTTTTTTATATTTTTTGTTTTAACTTCTTCTTCTTTATGTATAGTACCTATTGCGTTTTAAAAATGCACATCGCCCATATCTTTCTTGAATTTTTATTATTATTGTTTTTTATATTTTGTTGCACATTTATAAAAAATGCTATAAACTTGTATGTATTTTCGACTTTCAACCAATATGCACCATTCAGTATATGCAACTTTTTTGGAAGAACTTAGAAAAAGAAAATATTTGTGTGAGTGCGGCAGTAAAATCAAGGTGAAGTTATTTATTCTTAAGCATTATAGCCCATTCAAAACATTCATGGTCCGTCTCATAGTTTGTAACAAATGACTTTTTTCTGTATTTCAATACAAAATATTTTTGATTTTTTTATAGAAGGAGAGAACTTTAACTAAAGGGGAATTGTATCAATCTTAGAAATCATAAGTGAATCCAATATTACCATCGATTCAATAAATCTGTAAGTATCCAGTGTATGAAATATCATTTTTCGCTGAATAGCCTTAATATACTTAAATCAACCACCTTTCAAGTACCTATACAAACACCAACAGAATCCATTCTATTTTGTAACGACGATCTTACGAGTATTATTATATTTAATGATCAAATATCTACCACTTAAGCTGTTTAGTCTATATTTCCTAAAATTTGTTATAAGGAGTAAGGAGTACCACGAGGAGCGAATTCGCCCATATGCTTGCAACAATTATTATTTTTTTACTGCTCTTAAAACATTTTCCTTTCATACGAAAACCTTGAAGAGGTTCAAAGTGAAGAGCCATTTTTTGTTATGCGTTTTATAGAATCTTTAAAAATGTTGCTCTAAAACTGATGAAGTTTAATCTACCAGCCTTAAAAACAGGGTAAGTCTATCTGACACGCCATTTGTTGTTTCTTTTTAAGAAGGTTCAATAATTCATTTATTCGCCTGTTCCTAATCAATGGTAGCAAAAAACACGACACTTGACATTTTAATTCATTTTCCTATTTATTTTGTAAATTTTATAAACTTCTTATGTATGCTTTGGGATAAAAAGTTAACATAAAACAACTGACCAAGGAAATACCGTTGCGATAGTGATATCACACCATACGACATAGCAGAAAAAAAAATAGGACATTAAAAGGGTCATAAAAAGTCAATTGCTGGTAAGTTGTTGATTTTTTTTTTTTGTTTGTTTCTTAGCACCTCATTAGTACTATTTGGCATAATGGTTAGTCTGTTAAACTATTACCTGCGATCTGGGTTCGAATATCTACTGCCATCTAAAACCAAAATTTTTTTTTGTCAGGGATACTGCTCAGAAAATTGTGGGTTTCCTTCATTCTACGAAATGTTGCGTATAAATTAAGTTTGCCATTTGAAAGGTTACTAAACGGTCATGAAAAGTCAGCTGCTTTCAGTAATCAGTCAGCCATAGATATTTTTGAAATAAATAAATAATTTAAGTGAAAATCAAGCACTTCATCCAAACGTAAAAAAAGAATTTATCATTAAATTTTTATATAATGTACTCGTATGTACATATATGTATTTATGTCATTTGAACTTTCAATTGAATTAAATTCAATCCCAAAAATAATTTTCTTAGTTCATATATCTTCATTGATTAATAGTCTGATTACGGACACTATTATACATGTATGTATTAACGTATGTTTGCTTATATATATGCCTATCATCTGGCGACCAAATAACTCGCCATAAACGGATAACTGACATATACAAAGGAACCGTTTTTTAATACCAGTATATTTTTCATTTTTCCAATTTGAACTGTTGCCGTGCTTCGAGCTAACAAAACTAGAAAGATATATAGAAAACAAATGGTTTAATGCTGAATGTAGGTAGATTACAGAAACGAAGTAAGAGACAAAAAATGAGATTATATAACAAAAACCCCAATAATATGGAAAAAAGACCTGAGTATATCACTAGCATAAAGTTATACAACTCAACTATAAATACAGCAAAAATGCAGTACAACGAAAACCTGACTAGACAAATTCTAAACACTAAAAATAGCAAGGATTTTTGGAGAGCAATCAAAAGCATCCAACCGAACAACTTTCCACAAAATGCTATTTCAACAGAAGCCTGGAACAATTATCTTCAAGTAATATATGGTGATAATTTACTCGAGAATATTACTTTGATACCTATCAAAGGGCACGGTAACGGTAGTGCCCAGCCAAGTTCTGGCACTACACCCTTTTTACAGGAACAAACTCAGGCGATTTTTGACCCCTCCCTATCTTCAGTACCAATGAAGTCAGAAACTTAAAAGTCCGAATATTTGCTAAGCTAGTCAGGCACAGGCGCATCACCAAACTTCAATTTTCTTACATAAGCGGTTCCTGAGATATAAGGCGTCAAAAATCACAAAAACCGTAACTGACTGACTGACTGACAGATCATCGAAATTGTGGAGCACTTCCCGACATCGTAGAATCTTGTAATTTTGCACAGCGGTAGGTCCTGTCATGCAAGCAGAGGAAAAATCGAAAATTTGAAGTTTTCCATTCAGGGTGTGTGATATCCGCCCACTTTCTCCGAATTGGTGTTGGTTGAATGGAGCATTTCCGACTGCTGTAAACCGATGAAATTTAGTGAACCGGTAGGGCTTGAATTGCATATAAAGGACCAAAAATAAACACTGAGGTTTTCCATTCAGGAAGCGTGGTATCCGCCCACTTTCTCCGAATTGGTGTTGGTTGAATGTAGCACTTCCGACTGCTGTAAGACGATGAAATTTAGTAAAGTGCCAGGGCTTAAATTGCATACTAAGAAAAAAATATAAAATTTGAGGTTTTCCATTCAGGGGCGTGGTATCCGCCGAATTCCTCAGAACTGATTGCAGTAGAATAATGAAATTTGGTAGAACGGTGGGGCTCAAATTGCATATAAAGGACTAAAAATAAAAATTGAGGTTTTTCATTCAGGGGGCGTGGTATCAGCCCACTTTCTGAGAAAATGTTTTATTTATATGGACCACTTCCGATTGCTTTAATTAAGGTAGGTATGTTAGTGTTAGGTATCTTGCCAGGACAAGAAGAAAAAATTGAAGCGCAAATCAAAACAACCAGTAACAAAAAGAAAATATACCAAAAGAAATAGGAAGCTATAAACTAAAATGATTTTAGTAGGTAGAGTCTACCCTTCTATCTTTCCGTATCTTTCGAGATGTTGACATGGCAAAATATTAATATCTTTGCAAAAAGGAGTGAGATCAGACCAAAAACATAAATGTTAAAAAAAGAGCCAAGTTCTTCTATAAAAAAAACCTTTGTGTAACAAGTCAGCCGTGAAAAGTACTGAGATTTAAAAGTACGCCAAGTTCTTACTTCATGAAGGTTTAATACCGAATATTTAAAGTAGCATAATATTGAAACAGCTACAATGTAATAGAGAAATTTTATGATTTAATTATTACTGACTAAAATTTGATGGGCTTACTTGGCAAGTTTTTTTTTTATGCCCAATTCAAAAGGTTTTTGAAAACTTGACCAGTAAGCCCATCAAATTTTAGTCAGTAATAATTTAATAATAAAATTTCGGGGAAATAAAAAATTATGAAGTTTGCCAAGAGGAAAAATGTATCTTGCCCGTAAAGATTCCCATACAAAGAAGATTGGATTGAAGTTGTAGATAATTTTTAATATTTGAGAGTAAACTTAAATCGCACTGAATCCTGGAATGAAGCCATAAATATATTTTAAACTAAAGCAAGGATAGCAGCGGCGACGGCGGATGAAACTTTGAGAAATTCTTGGATAGAAAACTAGGATAGGGGAATTAAAGTATTTGAATTGACTATCATATCAACAGAACTATATAGTGTTGAAATATGGGGTATGGCAGCTGGCGATAAAATTGAAGTAGTACAAACAACAGTTTTAAAGAAACTACTTGAACTAGCCAACGGCACTCAAAGCAACATAGTTCGTATAGAAACTGGAAATATTCCATTAATATACGAAACAGCGAAAAAAGGTTAAACTTCTGGATAAAGCTTTTAAGTTTCTCAGATGACCGCTTGATAAAAAAAACGCTATAATGAAATTGTACGAATACACCTTTCTACTCAACGTACGAACAGCAAAACTTAGCAGTCATACGAAGATCTTATGCAAGAATTCTAGAGGGTATAGAAAGCGTGTTGATAGAAGAAGATTTTAGAAAAGCAAGTTATTCAACATCCAGCTATTATTATGCCGCTTGCTTAGCAAACATACAGGAACCAGAATATAAGCCGGCTCCCTACTTGAATATAGTTCTTAAACCGTTTGTACATAAAGTCATGGCGCAAATAAGGTGTGCAAACAGATACGCCCATAGGATCATTTTGCACGGTGATAGGCACAGTTTTGAACCAATGAACATTTGTACGATTTGTAACTTGCATAAAGATGACAAAATTGATCACTGCCTCTTAAGATGTCCTATCTTTAATACATTGAGAAACCAAAACAGATTGTTCGATTTAAGTAGCATAATGGCTTCCAAAAATGAAAAGAATACAATTAATATTTATAAATATGTATGTAGTTAACTCGCTTAAACTTAAAGCCTTTATATTAAATGAATAACTAACCCAGGTTACGTATTAAGTACTTAAACCAAATTAAATTAAAACAATTAAAAATTTTAAACTTAAAATACTCGTATTATTTGTTGTATGACTTATTTTATTAAGAAAAAAAAAAGACTAAAATTGTACATATAATATATTGCCAATCAATTTGTAAAAGCAAAGCTTATAAACAAATAAATATATCTATATACGAGTATCTATCTATCTATATAGAAAATATGTCACAGACTATTTTAAAATTACTAAGTACCAGTTATTCTTTTTTTGAACCCAAAATTAGGCGAGTTATCTGACTCGCTGTTGTTCGTTGTTTACCAATAGGAGAAACAAGTGCTAGCAAAATTATTGATATTTTAAAGAAATTCAGTTCTTAGTTTAGTTACTCGTAGATATACACTTTCCTGCATATAAAATATTAAGAGTGCAGTATAGTTAAAAAAAAAACCTAGGTTATGAAACGTACAAATTGAAGTTATTAAAAATATAATAAGCGATCCATTTATTTTTTTTTCTGGGCAAAATCATCCATACGCATGCTATAGGTACACAAAAGTTACTGATTTCGAGCTTTCCATTAAATTAAACCAATCCAACCTCAACACATCAAATATACCTAAATTTTTTTTTATTTGAGAATAACAAAATAATATTCTTATTTAACTTGTGCATAAACTCTATGGAGCAACAGATACAATAGAGGGAAATATCTTTTGTACATACCATGCACTTTAATCCAAAATTGTTAAAAAACTTAAAGATTAAAAGGTTAAAAGCAATGTTTGGCCTGCTCGTATAATTTAACAACGGAATATACATAACATATATGTATAAACCAATCCTTATGAATATCTTTTACAAAAAAACGCACAGTGCTTCATTTATTTAATTATTTAATGTATATGTATACTCGTACATATGAGGTACATATGAGAGCTAGGTATTTAAACCATTCTCTTGTGCGAGTGGGTAAACATTACACTGGAATAAAACAAGAATTATGGCCTTAGCTTGCACTGGCCAATATAACGCAAAAAACAGTCGAATAGTCAATTCCCTCGTTCGTGCAAAATATCTTTTTTCTATCTAAGAAGCAGCCTATGTAATGTAATTTGTTGCTTACGATTTTATCATGTTTGTTTTAAGTAAGTTAACGTTTATTGCATCGTGAATGGGAAGTTACATTGTATACAGGGTGTTCCATGAACCGATTGTATCGTAGTCGTTCAATAAGAACTCTTCAAGTTCACTTAAAAAAACTGAGATAAAAAATCATTATTTAATCAAACAAAAAAATACTAACAAATTACATCTTAATTCATCAATCCAAATCAAAGAAATAGTAATCTTGTCAGTGCAAAAAACTCTTTTAATAAAATTAGCTAAACAGAAAAAAAAACATGAAACTAAACGAAGATGATATAAGTTTTTGGATGCCGAAAACCCTGATTTTAATTTATTAAATTCGTAGTTTTGAAAATATGTATGTATGTATGTATGTATAAACATTTGTTTCCTTTATTATATACTCTCGGTGCTGAGTGAAATCATTGTTCTGAAAAACAGATTTCTATGTAAATTAAAAAAAATCTAGAAGAGAATTTCATTTGCCTAAAATTTTAAATGATTTAGTAAAGTGTCAAAGCCATTTTAGTAAGTTACTAAGTTAAAAAGAAAATTTGGCAATTTTATACGATTTTAGCATCATACTATCGCTTAACATTTTACCAAAGTTAAGATCACAAAATGTCTATTTTAACTTTTAGTAAGACTCAGTTTTGTGTAGAAAATTGCGATGTTTAAGTTCCGAGCAAATCCTTTTGAAGAAATGGACGATGGAAAATTTGACTCCAGGTAAGAGTTCTCGGTTGAAACCAGTCTAGTCACAAATTACCAAATAACAAAATAAATTGTAGGTTATTACTTTGACTTCTGAGTTTCTGACATTTCAAATTACGTGCGTTTCCCAGATTTATGTTTGTTTGCTTGGTTTTTTTTTCTCGAACTGTCATTGTTTATAAGTGTTCATATGCAATGTCAAGAGAATTAGTATTTTACTAGTTAGCAAAAGGAAAAAAAAAAAGGATTAAAATTTTCCAAGAGCTAGTAAATTGCTAAATGTCTAGCAAATTGCTAACTAGTAACATGGTACGCCTTTAAGAAAATATTGTTTAAGATCTTGCCCCATTATCACCCTTCCATTGGCACTTGGCCTTATGAATAAAATACATTTTGGTCTTATGCGATTTGTATTGTAGGCATTACAACGGATTTGGTTTTAAATAAATTTAGTTAACAAATTCTAAGCACCCAAATCTACAAATCTCATAAAGCTTTTTCATAAATAAAACTTAACTTAAGAGATTAAATATATTTCAAGTTTAACTTTATTTTTCTTTATATAATTTATGTATAATTTATATATTATTTTAGTTGTTCCGTTATAAATAGAAATATATTGTTTTGCTTCAATAAAATTTAACCCATATGAGAAAATAACAGAACATACATTTTTTTGTTGATTTTTTACTATAGTGAATATACTTATCAGGAAAAATTCCATCCAACCTTTCTGTATCGAATAATTATTTAAAGTACATACTAGTTGATATTATTTAATTTTTTTATAAAAAGACAACAGGTTGTGTGTAGATTATGAGTTCGTTACTGATATTTTGACGTTATTTTAAAATTTATATCAGAAACGAAAATTAGAAATTTAATTTTCCTTATTATTTTTCTTTGAAATTCTAATAACAAATTTTCTTTGTTTTAAAAACACGTTCAAGACATTAGTGCTAGGAAAAATGTAGACATTTTATACACATTTTGTCAATAAGCCTAATGAATGCTAAAGATTTTCCTGTACTTCAATTAATAAGTCGCTAGCATCTAAGAATAAAAACGATTTTTCTAAGGGGTACCAACTCTAGAGTTTAGGACAAATCGTGCAAAAGTATATCTAATCATAAGAGTACTTCCTAACTAATCCGTTCGGACTCGGCAGAAAATTGTAGGTCCTTTCCTTACTATCCCGACAACACGCACACAGGAACAGTTGAGAGTTGTTTTGTAAGACACTAGACCCGGTTCTCTACGAGTGACCACGCTACCGACTTTATTTATTTAATGGAAAATAAGTATTTTTCGTATAATTAAAATAGAGGAAGATAAAAATTATAATTTTCTGTGTAAAATAAATAGATTTTTTGTTTGTATGCTAACTTAAATAATACATAATGTTCGAGATTATGCCAAGTTTCGGAAGGTGTGTATATATTTCTAAATTTTGCCAAGTATTGAATAGGGTTTTTAGCTTCAAAGACGAAATCGACCACAAAACTAAAAACAAATCATATGGCAGTAAATGTTCAGGTAATAAATACTTAAGAGGGAGTCATGAAATATAAAAACTAATCTTATTGTTTTAGGACAGATGCACCTCAAGTCTTAAAAATGAAGAGTTCTTGCATAACATCAAACGCGTTCTTAAAATTGTTGCTCAATTTTCAGTTTCTAGCATTATTTTCCTTAGCGTTCCGAGTTTGATTAAAACGAGAAATAACAAACAATTAGAACCAACGAACTAAAAGCAAAAAAAAAATCATACAATCTTTAGGAATCAGAGTTAAAACCTTGAATAACAAAAGCCACATGCGTCTAGTGAAAGGAAGTGGCACAAACCAAGAGCGTTGCCTAGAAGACTCATGAGTAAGTTTACATTATTTTTCAAATAAAAGTATGTACATTGTACATACATGCACTTCTACTTTTTTAAATCAAGTTTTTAGTTCTTACAATGTATGGAAAGTATCAATTCCAATTATACCAAGAGTTTTTTGTAGGGTATTTACGTGAATTAATTCCTTATCATTTAACAAACAAAAAAAAACACACTTGTGACCAATAAATAAAATAATTTCCAAAATAAATAAATGAAAATAAATGTTTTAACAAGGCATTCTAATATTAAAAGTTCTTTTGGATTACAACTGTTTCAACCAATCAAGCGGTTTCTCAAAAATGTAATTTCGCTTTTAGCTTCTACATTTCTTATCATACCAATTGAAGTACATATTTGTTTTGTTTTTTATAATTTGATTGAAACCCCCTTCCCAAATAAAATGTTGTATACGGCTTTGTTTAAAACTCAAATTATTATTAAAGTGCAGAAACTCGAGAGTTACACTACCAAGAACACATGGGGGCAGACAAAGGAGCTTGTTATTAAATGCATCTAAGGCAAATCTTTCTGGTTGTGAAAATGTTACTGCAAATGCAGCAACTTGAAAAAGTCGTTTTAAGAATAGCGCACAGATGTGAATAGACAAAGAGTGAGTAATGGGTTGTGTATCAAAGTTGATTGCGGAAAATATATGTATGTACATAGGTGTATAAAAGATAGTCAAAATTGTAGACTTAATCAATAAAATCTGATGGTGTAGTTTTTGAAATCAAGTATTAAAATAAATAACACACTCACGAGTAATGCGTGAGAGAAAAATCAAGGATTTATGGTAATTATTCAGTTCTGCCATTTCGCAGCTGCTTTTAAAGTCAAGGGTTTGATTTGTCGTTTTACAACTCACATAAATTTAATATATTTAGGAATATATTTGAAAGGAAGAATCTTAGTTAGAATCCGTACAAAATTGACTCAAATAATCAGGCGTTTTAAAATTCTGAAAACTGAGAGTTCGGAATAGCTTAAATATTGGTATATTAATTTAAAACGTACATTGAGGACCAAGAACGTCGGGATAAATATAAAAAATGGAGAATTCCAAATGTATTTGGGGCTATAGAGGGAACGCACGTAAAATAATAATTAAACCAATAAAAAACCTTTCGGCATGTGTATTACAATCTATATATTAATAGCCTTAAATAAATTTTGTGGTACCATTTTATAAAAAAGTATTTAACCGATTTCGATAAATTTTATATGGTTGGAAAGCCACAGTTGCGGAGATGTGCAGAATATACATGAAAAATGCATTTACACACTGTGTGTCATTTTTGTTTTTGCACTGTCAAACACTGCATATTCCATAAAATAAAATTTAAAACAAAAATAATTTTTTTCCTTCAATATTGTTTGCAGAAATGGAGATTTTTGAAGGCTTTCTCAAAAAGGCCACAACCCGAGGCTTGCCACTATCATTGAATTAAACGGAAGTGAGTATATTTTTTGATTTCGATTGACTATAGATGAATAGCCTTAACAAAATGTTGTACACACCCGGAAGCGGTCAAACGCGTTTTGTGAAGGGTCCAAAATACCTCAAAAAGCCAAAAAATCTAAGCGAGTCACCCAAAGGTACTATTGTTACTGAAACTACCACCGTCATTGAATTGCAAGCACATTTGAATTAAAGTAAGTACTTTTTCATGTTTAACCAATTTTAGCAAAAAATTCATACTGCTATACTTTTCATATACAAGTATGATTCTTGCATGAAGTGGTTGGGTACAAAACCACAGCACGCAAGAAATTTCGATAGTTTTGATGGTGGGCCTCTGAATTGTATTTGTCATTTTTGTAAAGCTAAACATTTTAGTTCAGAAGTCATTCAAAATGATAAAAATTCTATTACATCCTGCTGCTATAAAAATAAAGTTTCGGTCTCTCCATTAACTCATAACTCTTTTTTTAATGAATTTATTTAATGGTTTGAGTTTGTAAGACTATCTTGAAAAACTGCATTTACTATGGTTAGTTTTGAAGCACAAATCTATCAAAAATGTATGCAAGTTGTGTATTATTTCAAAATACATGATGTATCTTATCATCGTGTGGGTGCCTTAACATCAGAATATAGACGATTACCCTGTTATGTTGTTATGTTATGTTGTATTTTTACAATGTAGACTCTGTGGCAGATTATAGGTTACGTGAGTATTCAAATATGTATTGTAACAGAGATTTTGCAATTGAGTTAGATTGCGTTATTTAATTTTGCTGCGAGCCACTGAATGTTTGTAAAGAAGTGCGTATGATTATCAAAGTTATTAAGAATTTAGATTTGAGGATATTTAATGATGCCATTCAGACAGATGCAAAGTCTATTTTCAGTACGAAGATTGATGATGAACCACCATTTGAACGAAATATTGTTGCTTTTCATAAGACAACTCAAAATGTTCGCAGTATATCTGGGTTAGATTTTTCTTTATATCCTTTGGCATATTCAATTCTATTTCCGAACGGTGATACAAGATGGTAAGAACGTCAAGAGCAAATGTTCGCAGAAATCGAGTGAAAATGTTACAATATGTAGGATATAGACTCTACAAAGCCACCTGGGTATCACCTGATGGAGTCACTTGTAACCAAATAGACCACGTGTTGATAGACCGTCGCCACTACTCGAACTTGATGACGGTACGAACGTACCGAGGTGCCAATATCGACTCGGATCACTATCTTGTTGGTATGGTTTTCCGAGGGCGGATTGCCTTGCGAAGACGCATTGCATCCGCCGATCAGGTTCGAATCAACACGGCTGCCCTGCGCAATGAAAACACCAGTAACACCTTTGGTAATGCGTTAGGACTCGCCCTAGAATCACTAGATTTAGGGAGAGTAAGTCCTGGAGCCAGTATGCTGGGCGTAAATGAGAAGTGGACACGCCTTAAGAATATTGTCATTAGTACTGCCAACTCCATCTTAGGCAGCAGTCGTAAAAATCGGAACGACTGGTTTGATGATGAATGCAAGCTAGCGACTGAACGTAAGAATGTTGCGTACCGAGCAATGCAACAATCTCATAGAACGCGGGCACGCGAAGAGGAATATAAAGAGCTCAGAAGAATAGAAAAACGGCTACACAGACAAAAAAAAATCAGCCTGAGAGAAGAACCTAATCTGTGAAATAGAAAGTAGCCGAGAGCGAGGTCCGCACCAGGCGCGGAAGTTCTATCAATCCGTCCGAAACATGACGCAGTACACACCACGCTGCACATACTGCAAGGACGGAGAGGGAAATCTGATCACCGATCCTGAAAGCATACTGGAGCGATGGGAAGTGTACTTTAATGAATTGCTAAATGGTCAGCTCACTGCAGAAGTGGAGGCTCCACTACTTCAAGAAGAATACCCTATGTTGCCGCCACCAAGCATAGAAGAGGTTGAGAAGGCTATAGGCCGGCTTAAACAGAACAAATCCCCGGGAGCCGATGGCATACCAGCCGAATTATTCCATCACGGCGGGCCAGCCTTACGTCAAGCAATTCATGATATTATAGTACACGTATGGGAGCAGGAAGAAATGCCCTAAGACTGGCGAAAAGGTTTAATATGCCCCATACATAAGAAGGGAGATATCACAACGTGCAGCAATTATAGAGGTTTCACGTTGTTGAGTACCGTCTATAAGATACTCTCCTCTATCCTACAAGACCGGATAACCCCATACGCTAAAACCGTTATCGGACAATATCAGTGTGGTTTCATTCCAGGCAAATCAACAACTGATCAGATTTTTACCCTTAGGCAGGCGATGGAAAAATGTCTAGAATTTAACATCCCAACATACCATCTGTTTATAGACTTTAAGGCCGCCTATGATAGCATAGCCAGGGTAGAACTTTACAAAGCCATGAGAGAATTCGGCTTCCCAAATAAATTGACACGACTATGTAGGTTGACCATGACCAACGTAACAAGCCAAATAAAAATAGCCGGATTGCTATTCAGACCAATCAACATCTTTAATGGACTCCGACAAGGGGACGGTTTGGCCTGCCCCCTCTTCAACCTGGCGTTAGAGAAAGCAACAACAGGTCCAGCCAGTTACTGGCTTACGCAGACGACATCATAGGAAGAACCGAACAAGCTGTACATGATTCCTTCACCCAGATCGAGCAGGCGGCACAAAATCTGGGGCCGCACATTAGTGAAGGTAAAACAAAGTACATGGTGGCGTCGAATGCGAGAGGAACAGTTGGTCAAACAATCAAGGTTGCGGAGCACGAATTTGAAGTGGTGCAATCCTTAAAATACCTTGGGTCAATAGTAGCAGCCGATAACAATATAGAAGAAGAAATACGCGGGCGGCTTTTCAAATCCAACAGAGCCTACTATAGTCTGTCAAAGCTCTTTAAATCCAGAAATCTCACCATAACTTCAAAACTGCTGCTGTACAGGACCATGGTCCTGCCAGTACTCACATATGGATCCGAGACTTGGGTGCTTAGCAAAAGGCACTCCGACCTCTTAGCTGCGTTCGAGAGAAAAGTCTTAAGGAGAATTGTTGGCCCCGTATGTGAGGAAGGACGATTCCGGAGACGGTACAATACGCAATCTACCTTGAAGCAGATATCGTGACAAAAATTAAGCTCGGTAGACTCCGGTGGGCAGGGCACCTAGCTCGCATGAGCGAAGAGGAACCTGCTCGGAAAGTTCTTTGTGGTACATTCTATGGTAGACGACAGCGTGGTAGACCATGCTTGCGCTGGAGAGATGCCGTAGACCAGGACACCCGAAGCCTTGGGGTGCGCAACTGGATGGCGTCGGCTAGAGACCGGGATAGGTGGAGAGACTTGTTGAAAGAGGCCAGGACCGGAACCCGGTTGTCGAGCCGATGATGATGATGATTCCCGATACTCACGAGACAACAGGAGATGCTGCATGGCATTGCGGTATACCAACACGAGACCGCAATACTCACATCAGGATCAGGATGAGTGTCTAGTAGAACTCCTATAACATGCAGCTACGTCAAAAGTTACGAATAAAATATGGTTTCGACAAGCAAAAGGAATATTCCTGAAGATGACAGCGTCAAATGAGTGGCTATTCAAACTTAAAAGCAAAGGATTCGGTCGTGTTAAGCTTGAAGTATTCTAAGCAACAACATACCGCCCCTCTCAACGGTTCATTCCGATGTCTCCGCGGAGTACAAATAGTCAATGGTGGACCAATGGGAACTCGTACAAGCATTACAGGCCAGACATTTTTCCAACGAGCTTAATGTTTGAGAAAAGATTGTAGAAGAGCTGAACAAGTTGTCACAAAACCGCTACTCTGTAATACATATGGTCACCTCAGGAGCAGTTACATTTATTGTCGTATACCAAGTCCGAAATTTTCGGACTAGGGCAAAAACTTTTCGTCAACCTAAGCAGCAGCATCACCAACTGTTTTACGACTCCTTGAACTGCCAATTACTTATGCAGACATAACAAATTTCAGGATCACTTCTGCCCGATTGTGATTTTTTGTTCACAAACAAATAATGTAAATGAAATATAAAAGATGGGATAAAATATTAATTTAAAGTTTAGTAAAACAAAATATAACTTATTAAATTAAATTTGATCTCATATTATTAAAAGGAATATAAGAAAACTATATGTGTAGATTTAATTAAAAACAAGAGAAAAAAATAATGAAATGAATAGATTTGTATTGAAAAAAAAAAGTCAATACAAAAACAAAAATAAAAAATAACAATTTTATGTTGAATAATAAAAATAAAAAATAAAATTTGTAGTAATGCATTCTGAAAGTAAAAACAAGTAGTTCCAGGTAGGTCGCTAAAATAAATGTGAGTCCAACTCAAGAAGCGAAAGACAGTTGTTGTTTTGATAATAACACACATAATTAAGGTATTTTATTTGCGTTTTTCACAAAACGACGTTGGCCAAAAACTAAATTAGGATTTTTGGAAAATTGTATCACTAACAATTACCATATGCATATAAGCTTAAAAAATATTGACATTCAAAATATATTTTTAAACTTTTACTACAATTTAAAGCATTACAAAATTTAGCTAATAGGAAGATTTAAAATTAACGGATATTCTTAGATTTATTTTGTAATTTCCGTTTTTTTTTAGTAGTTTTAATTTATATATGTATACGGAGCATTTCACAGAGAAAATATACTTATACACATAGGAGTAGACGTCTAAGCGCCTACGGCCACTTAAAGTTAAAAGCTATAGCCCACTCATAGTCATAATTAATTCTAGAATTGAATTCAGTAAGTTTTAATTATAAGAGAGGCAACTGATGTACATATACCCACCTCATCGTGGGTAGTTTACCATAAAAAAAAATGAAAATAAGAAACCTCACCGAGGGAGTTTTTCAGGTATACTTTATGTATTTGTTGTTCTCATGTTGCTATTTATTACTGCATAGTATTTTTTACTCTTAACTGTATGTGCATGAGCAACAGAACCATTACAGATTATGCTACTTAAAAATGCATAATTTGCATAAGTTATTTTAAACATAATTCGAATATGGGTTTCATTTTCACTACTTGTTGAGTTATAAGAATATTATTCAAACTTAAGTGTCACGAGGGAACAGTACCCTACTTTATTGTGACTAAAATTAAATATTTCCGGTTTCAAGAACTCGCACAGCGTTCAATAAACATTGTTATATGTTTAATTATATATGCATACATGTTTTGGCATTTTAACTTATACTCATAGCAAGGGAAGTAAATTGCATTCAATCATTTGGTGAGTAAAATTAAACCAAAAAATAGGGAATCATTTTCTACGATTTTGTACTTAAATGAATTTCGCGTTTGGTTTTAAATTAAGGAAATATTTAATCAGAAATACAATTCTTTTTCAGCAAATGAAAGTCAAATGGTCTTAACCATTAAGGATTTTTGCCTATGTCTCTAAAACTAGGAAGTGGGAAAATGAGTTGAATAAGATAAAAAGGGAAGCTAGGAATAAAAATAAATGGACTTTTCCAAAAATTAGCGTTGAAAGATATGTGTACATCTGTACATATGTACGTAGTCCTGCCATAAGTTATGTCCCTAACAAAAACACATTTTATTTAAAAAATAAAAAAGCAATCAAAATTCTTTTTACGTCATTTAATAAGTATTAAATTTACAATATACATATGTAAATATATGAGAAATTATTCAAAATGCCCCCCTTAGCCTTCATACACTTTCTTAAACGATCTGGCCACTCGTCTACGCCGCACGCAAGACTTCCAGTGGAAACGAAGCTACTGTCTTCAACAAATCAGCTTTGAGAGACTCAATATTTCGCTGAGGCTTACAGCAAGCCTTCTCCTCCAAAATGTTCCATAACCGGTAGTTCAGCGGATTAAGATCGGGGCTGCGCGAGGTCCAATTTTCTGCGGCAATAAACTCTGGTAAATTGTCCTTAAGCCATAGTTGTGTTGCTTTTGCTTTGTGGGCCTGCGCAGAATCTTGCTGAAATATCCAGTGCTTGCCAGCCGGGCAGCCCCGATCTTAATCCGCTGAACATTTTGGAGGAGAAGGCTTGCTGTAAGCCTCACCGAAATATTGAGTCTCTCAAAGCTAATTTGTTGAAGACAGTAGCTTCGTTTCCACTGGAAGTCGTGCGTGCGGCGTAGACGAGGGACCGGATCGTTTAAGAAAGTGTTTGAAGGCTAAGGGGGGGCATTTTGAATAATTTCTTATATATTTATATTGTAAATTTAATACTTAATAAGTGACGTAAAAAGAATTTTGATTGCTTTTTTATTTTTTAAATAAAACGTGTTTTTGTTAGAGACAGAACTTATGACAGGACTACGTATGTTTGTACGATTACAAATCTCTTTGCAGGCTTCTTTGAAGATTCAAAAAAAAAAATATTTCGTACCTACTACATTATTCACTGTAGATATGCATTAGTAGCCCGGTCAAAATAGACATTCAAGGTTACATTAATTCGCACAAATCTGAAAATTGGCATGAATGTTGGGAACACTATTACAAACAGTTTGTCGAAAGTCCCCATCGATCCGACCGACGTGTGGAAAAAAAATTATTCAAGGTCAAATATTGCAAAAATCGTTTTTTTGCATTTTTCAACTAAATGGCAAGTTTTATCATAAAATAGATGAAACAAAAATTATTCATCATTCAATTATCTATAGAAATTATCTTAACACTTTTTCTCCTAAGAATCACCATTTTGGAGATATAACGATGCAAAAAGTTTAAAAAGTTGTGTTCTTCATAATATGCACACGTTTCCGCGCCACCCGTGAGGTAGTGCACTTGGCGCGTTTTTTTTTAAGGTGACTTCCCCGGTAGGCCTATTCCACGATCTATTGTGGTTGTGTGTTGAGTTGAAAATTTTGTATCCAATTGAAAAATATTACTATTGGAAATGACGAAAGCGATGCAAGTAATGAGTAATTAAGGAAAATTATTCGTCTGATTGTTAATCATCTAATGGAACTTTATCCATACTGTCTTCTTCTTCTTCTTCTCCTTGTTCTTCCTGCTGAGTACAAGTAAACTGTTCAAAGAGCGATGCATCAGATGTCTCCTTGCATATATCGTAATTATCCTCTTCTACTGGCGATTAAACATTGGAGCACGATTGGCCTCGACAACTGATACTCAAAATGCTTTAACGAGTAAGGGTGATTTTCAAAATCCTGTGGTATCACAACGGACCAAATATTGGTCTAAGTGTGTTGGCTCTTCCGGTCAGCAGCCACCTTAACCTAACATACCTAAACAAAAAACTGATTCATTTACGCGTGCTCTAGTACGAGGAGGACTATTATTGATGTACCAGCTTGTTCTTGTTCGTGACATCTTTTAACTGCGGTAATGGTACTCTTCCGAGTGTACTTTTTCCGACACTGCACATGAATTGTCACAGAAGTCTGGTCTTTTAAGTATTCCGAAAATTCATCACCTCTTTCAACACTTGCACCAATTAAAGTCTTTAGGCCACGCTCAACAGTAACAATTTCAGCTATACGAGCAGGTATACGAGCGTCCGTCGCCACACGGACAATTGAAAAGCAGACAGATGCTGCTCAAGGCCGTACGGTCACATAAAATGAGGGGCTGGGTTTTCTTTCGAGTTTATATTCTTAAGACATATGTATATATGTACATTGTTCAAATGCATGGCAAGCACGTGCAAGTGTATTCGTATACACTCATCAAGCATGAGCAAAATTGTGATTTTACGAATTTCTTTGAGATTTCCGAGTAATTTGTTTTATTTTGTCTGTCCATTTCATCATACAATTTTTGTTTACTGTTTTAATATTAAACTCAGGGTTTATGTTGCACTGTGTTCTCATCTCTTCAACGTACTATACGCAAATGAACCAATAAATGCATGATATACATATGTACACTACTTCAATGCAGGACGCTAGATTGAAAGAAAATCAAAAGATTTTCATTTTGCTTCAATCCTACAACCAATTTATACGTGTGATTTTTTCACCAAAACACTTGCGCGTGCTTGTCATGCATTTGAACAGTGTATATCTGGCTTTAGAATTGTATAATATGTATGTATACGCCACAAAAACTAATATTTTTACTTGTATTACCGTTCTGTAATGTACATACTCGTATATTATAACGGTAATTGACATACATATTATGAACAACAAAGCTTTTTCAACCTGTATCTCCAAAATGGTGATTCTTAGGAGAAAAAGTGTTAAGATAATTTCTATAGAAAATTGCATGATGAATAATTTTTGTCGCACCAATTTTATCATAAAATATGCCGTTTATCTGAAAAATGCAAAAAAAAAACGATTTTTGCAACATTTGACCTTGAATAATTTTTTTTCCACACGTCGGATCGATGGGGACTTTCGACAAATTGTTTGTAATAGTGTTCTCAACATTCATGCCAATTTTCAGCTTTGTGCGAACTAATGTAACCTTACCCCTATTTTTGAAGCTAATTTGACCGGGCTATATGTATCACGATAAGAAAATACTTCAAATAAAATAATCATAAGTATAAATATCGTGCGGGTACCTACATATGTACATGCAAATAAATTGACGCATGATTGCCCTTTTGAGAGATCCCAAGACTTTTTCCCTCACAATTTGCCGTGGTGAATCATGGGTGGAAGTCTCATTACACATGGTCATCTGCTAAATGATGCACCATTATCCATTCGGTGTCTTTTAAACAAATACCAGAACTTATTCACACTTAAAATTATATAGGTGCATCCTTCTTACCGATGGATAAGTCTATTGGAGAACGTGTGAGTTTATCCAAACGTATAATACTTTTCTCCGGTTATTAGCAACTCCTTGTTTTCCGGTACTTACCTGTAAAGAAAAAAGTACAAATAAAACTTTAAAAATATTGTTAAATGCATGAGTTATAACTTATAAAACCAATGACTAGGAATTTATTTTCTCAGGATAGTAGATAGGATGGTATGCAATTTTATTTCTCAGACTTTTATTTGTAGATGCAATAGAAAGCAAGTCCTTCCGTCAGTTGAAATTGTTTGCACTTTGCCAAATCGACACATTTTGTTCTTTGTTGCGACTTGCTCTTCGTTAAGAGAGAAAAAGGAAACATTAGTTTAAGCCCAAAGATTTTAAAATAGAAAAAGGAAACTCTCACGAGTATGAGTGAAGAGAAAACCGGTAATAAAATATTTATTATAATAATATTTAAGAAAAACAACATTTTTATGATACTGCTATACCCAAAATGGAAAAAATCCTAAGAATCAAATCTATGTTAGTGTAATGTATTTCCAATGGAGATTGATAAAAGTAATCAAAGTATTATATTACAAAAGTAAATTGTGAATGCGGCACTCAAGCAACACCACGGTCATTCACTGCTGAGCAACTTCAAGATACCTATAGATAGATAGATTTTTACTTATTTATGTTTAGGTAATAGCTATTATGATTTTATGACAAGCTATACGATCATAAAAAAAAAAACAGAACTCGATATTTTTATCAAACTTGACATTAAAAATTAAAAAGTAGGTCTAAAACCCCTTGGCATAATGGTTAGTGCATTGGACTGTCATGCGGAAGGTCTCGAGTTCGATTCTTAGTCGCTGCAAGAAAGTTTTTTTTCAGGGGTGTACTGCCTCTTGCGAGGAATTGACAAATCCACCAAGAGTATCTCTTGTCATGGAAAGTGCTGCTCATTAGCCGTTCGGAATCGACAAAAAATTGTAGGTCCCCTACGTTCCTGGTAACACGCACACAGGAATGGTTGAGATTGTAAGTCCTGGTTCACTTCGAGGTGTTGCACCACCAAATTTATTTATTTTTTAAAAAGTAGGTCTCGCAATTATTTTTGTCTGCTGAACTGCAGCCTTAACACCTGAGTGCAATTTTATAAAATTCAACATAAATTCGCATTAATAATGTGTATAGTTCACAGAGAATTCGTTAAGTAAAATGATTTTTTTACGAATATGTATGATTCTTTTATTGCACATATTTTTGCTCTTATGTAAAAGACTATAAAAAGAGACTAAAACAACTCCTTTAGTAGTTGAGTTGGAGCTACAGGATGCCATGTGATTAAAGCAAATATTAGTTTATGCCAGAACAAAAATTATAAGTACTTTTAGCGGTTTCTTAAAAAAATAAGCTTTTATATACAAAATTATTAAAACATCCTTAAGAAAAAATTTTGGTACGCCAACTTAATGTTTTTATTATTGTACGAATAAAAATTCAATTTAAAAAAAAGTAATATTGAGGTTTTTTTTTTTCAAAATTCAAAAAATATTTTTTTTTTAAATGTTTTTTAAACTTTTTAGAAGTATCTATAAAAAATTTCATTTAAATCCGCTGATAATGAGAAATTTGAAAAAAATGGTTCTATGGCAAGTACAGTCAGTAATATATCATAATTTCAAAAATTATTTTATAAAATTATAGATCATAAAAATTTATCAAAATTCTCGGAGCCGTTTTCGAGAAAAAAACTATTTTCTAAAACCATTTTTTAACATTTGTATGGTGAGTAGCGTTATTTTTAGGTAGGTAACATAATTTATTTTTTCTTACATCTTGTAGATTATATTATATTATTATATTTTTAGGTAGGTAACATAATTTATTTTTTCTTACACCTTGTAGATTATATTAAAAAAATATATTATAAAAAAAATCGAGCATGGGGTTTTTGAAATATTGAGTTTTGAAAAAAAAAAATTTTGCTTTTTTTTAATCAAAAAAAAAAATCGTTTGAAAATTTGAATACGCAATACTCTTCAAACTTTTGGGGAGCTTTAGCATAAAAAAGTGATCAAATTCGGTTGTATCGCTTTTAAGAAAATCAAAAACAAAAAGATGGGTTCCAAAGGGGGTACCAAAACGATTTTTTGTAATTTTTTTTCCATCCATTACGTAGTTTTAGCTAAATGAAATGTTTTAATATTTTTTCTAAATCTGTGGGCCAGTTTTTGAGAAAAAAAATATTTTTAAAATTTCGAAAAAAAATTCGTATGGCAGGTACCGTTATTTTTGGTCTTAAAAAAAACATGTAGGGGGGGAAATTTAAGAACGATATCTACCAAGTTTCACGAAAATCGTCCGAGCTGCTTAGGCTGTAGTCGACCCACAGGACTAGGGTTGCCAGATTTTTCTTACACCTCGGCGGGACAAATGGCAAAAAATAATGAAAAATCCCGGGATTTCAACATAATTGCCCGGGACAAAATAAAAAATCATAATATGCGTGTAGATCAAAATAAATAAATTGTTTTATTAATTACTAATTAAATGACTTTTTTGTCATTTGCAAATATTTTTCTTGTCAATTTTAATGACAGATGTCAGTTTGCAAAAATATATTCTTCGTTAATTTAGGGTTGTTTGATTGAAATTTTAAAAGCAATTTCTTAAAATTAAATCACAATGCAGCGAGTATTCCTTATCAATGAAAGATATTTAGGTACATTAAGCATTAGTTTGTGAGTTTCTAACGAAGCATTCCATGCTTCCACCAAAATCAATAATAAATCATTGATCAACCATGATTACGCGGCCGCCGCCGCAGCAATGGCCGACGACACCATACCACGCAGCAGTTACCGAACGACCGACGACACCATACGACGCTGCAGCTACCAACGACACCAGCCACCTCGCCAAGATAAGGGATTTTATACCTTGCCTTAATATAATATGCAGTCACTATAAGATCATGACGTCACAGCCGGTTGAACATATTGGGTGATTTGCATTCGACCAATATATAGTTCACACAAAAAATATAACAATAGGACTTCCTTTTGGGGAGAAAAGTCACTTGTTTGCTACGGTAGAAGCTGACGAGCTTGATTTTAGTTTACAAGTCAACTGAAATTGTCCAGCTATTTCGTTCCATCAGTTTGGTTCGAAGAATAAACGTCCTAATTGCCACCAGGGGCTTTGGTACATGTTGATCTGTCGGTGTTTATACATTGGCTGTGCCTACCAGAGGCCTAAAACCTGTTGACCTAGTGTCTACCAGAGGCCTAAAACATGTTGATCTAGTGCCCACCAGAGGCCTAAAACCTGCTGATCTAGTGCCCACCAGAGGCCTAAAACCTGCCGATCTAGTGCCCACCAGAGGCCTAAAACCTGCTGATCTAGTGCCCACCAGAGGCCTAAAACCTGCCGATCTAGTGCTACCAGGGGTCTTAAACCTGTTGATCTTGTAAGCGCCAAGAGCGTAGTCCGTATTTATAAAAGGGTAACCCGATACCGAATGCCAGTTAAAGAAGAAACCAGATGCCACAATAAAGCTTTCTAAAGGAAACCAGCAGCACCACAATACAAGGAGAATAACCGAATGTTTACTAGATACACCAGGCAGGGTGTAATTAATTGAATTCAAGAATATTTTAGTTGTTATATGAATTTAAGATTTGTTTTCAATAAAGATTTTGTATAAGGTTTTAAAGACCTTCCTTTCAAGAATATTTTAGTTGTTATATGAATTTAAGATTTGTTTTCAATAAAGATTTTGTATAAGGTTTTAAAGACCTTCCGGGCAAACCGGGACATCTGGCAACGCTACACAAGACCCATTTTTTCGTCTTTGCTATCATCGTAATATCAACTTTGATCAAAATCTCCAGTTCGATTTTTTTAACGAATGCATAACTTGCTTTATAGTGCATATAAGTCGCAATAAAAAATATATGAGCTGTCATAAACAAAATATTACAAAGGTAACTAGATTTTTATTTTTCGTTGGTGCATATATTGTTTTATTAATTAAATGGACGACAACTAAGCATAAAATATGGAAAATATCCGAATGCAGGAAAATTAATTCACTTCAAAGGATTCTCACCAAAATTTTCTTCGCAATGGACTAGTTGAGATAATTTTAATATTAAATAAATTCAACCTCCGATTCATATAGATCCGCTACTGTATAGTATACATATACATATGTATGTATGTACACATTATACACTCAATTGAATCAATTAAAATTCAGGTTCTGCCTGCTGCATAACAAAAAGATACACCATATACAAGACAATATATAGAGGCAGATATTTGTAAAGAATTTTCTGTAAGTTCAAATGTTTCGAAACACACCTCGTTCGATGCTGTAACGTGTAACTGGTCACATGCGCATAGTCAAAAAAACACCAGTTCCACGATATGCTCGTAACTAACAACGGGTAAGTTTGCCGACTACATAACAGATTTTAAAAGAGGTGCACCATTCTCATTAAACCAACGACTTTGTCTAACTTCATTCTATACACAGCTGTTGGCTGTTAGTTTTTATACAAAAGGTCAGATGTTTTATCTAAGAAGAAAGGAACATGTATGAACGTATATCATTAAATAGGTAAATGCTCATTTTTTCAGGAGGCAGGAACATCATTGGAATCAATCTTTTCTATCATGGAAGAAGTAAAAGAAAAATTGAAGATACTATGATACTTCGTTTCTGATTATTTGTGATTCATTTAATATTATGTTGCAAATCGTTAAAATTGCTAGAGTAAAGATTAGTTTTTTTTGGTTACAATTTGTTTTATTTTCCACTTGCCTTCATGGATCGGCAAACTGAATTCCAAAGAATACTTTTCTTTTATCTATTGGTTTAATTTATAAAAACCTAGTTTTTCCTGAAGATGTAATTTTTTGAATATGTAAATGTCAATGTGTCGTACGAAGTTAGAACAAAACCAATAAGATAAAGAAGGATTCGATGATTAACGCTCACAAAATGTTTGAGAAAGTATGATCCTATTTTCGATTGAAATAAACAAAAGCATGTTTTTTTTAAATCTAGTATACTTAAATAATTTTAATGTCATACTGATTCCACTTAAATGTAGGGCAAAAGTGATTACTCAGATTTAAAAACTTACGATTTAACTCTTATTTCTTTAACTTTTATTTCTGACGTATAAGAACAAATAAAAAATTTATTAATTTAGAAGTTCAAAAATTAAATATTCACTAGTTTTGAAAATAAGGTTATAAAGGGTGGTCCAACGAAAACGTACAATGTTAATTGTAAATAAAGCAAAAAGTTTTCAGAGAATTATCTTAATATTTTTTATTACGATAGAAGGATCTATGACAATTATTATGTGTGAAACAAAATATCGGCTCGTCACGGATTCGGTGACATACCTCTATCCGATGGTCCATATTTTCAATGGCTCTGAGACAATTGAGGTTCAATGTCGTTAATGTGCCGAATTATCCCATCCTTAAGCTCTTTAATTTTTCTTGGCTTATTGACGTACACTTTTTCTTTTAAATATCCCCAAAGAAAGAAGTCCAACGGTGTCAAATCGCATGTTCGTGGCGGTCAATTAACATCGCCACGACCGGCGGCGGCGCGTTGTCTATGGGTCGTCCGGATGAATGAAATGGAAAATCATACTGAATATTTTCACAGCTGTATGTGATTGGTAACTTTGACAGCTACGGGAGCATAACAATTGGAAAAACTATCATTGCTATCTGCATAAGTGCATAGCAGGGACGAAGCGTCCATATATTGAGTGGAATGAGTGCTTCCGTTGAACCATTTGAAAAAATCGTACCTAGCAAGGAATTAAATTCGAAATTCCAAATTGTATTAATATTTTTATTATATTATTTGTATCTATAAATGAATCGTCATTTACTCTGTAAATTACATTCCAACATCATTAAAATTATCATCTTTTACTAAAATTACTAAAGGAAATCAAATCTCTCTCCTGAAATTACAACTTAAAATGCCACACTGCAAACCAACTGAGAATGCTCAACATCACTCCATTATTTATAATGCTCAATCTCATGAAAGTTCTTGCTAAAATGCTTAACAGCTATGCATTCCTTATTATCACCTTCTTAACTCAATTTCAAAATACCCTTCCACTCCAAGTCAACTGAAAATATACATACCTACAACATCACTCACCAATATTCACAAAATGCTCAAACAACAATAAATCTCAAACAATATAGAATGCAAGTTAACGACAACATAACTCATAATCAACAATAAATTGCTTCACACGGAAAACTGCTGACAGAGTGTCTGGGCAACGACACCAAACGAAGCCAGCAGAAGCAACATTAAAATTCGTGGAAATCGTAAGCAGAAATGTGGGAATGATTAAACTGCAATGTTAGCAGTTAATTAGTATTTAAGGTGTAGTTTTTAAGATTAATTTGTCATTAAGTATTTCGGAGGCAGAATCGCTGCCAGTTTGTTTTCAAAAGAATAAAATAAATAAAAGAAAAAAATATAAATAAAAAAATAAAGAATTATTTTTTTTTTAAAAAAATCTAAAGGAAATAATTTAATTGGCGCCCAACGTGGGGCCATTGTGATTGTGTCACGTGAATTTTTTTTTAACAAACGCCCTTAAGTAGTGCAAAAAAGAAAATTCGCGTTAAAATGTCCCTAAGCGGTACAGACAAAATAAAACAACACAGTGGCTACCCAAAATTGTGACAATATATACAGGTGAATTACCTTACATTAAGTGATCCTAAGTCCCTAAGTGGTACGAGATTGAAGAATAATTTTTTTTACTTAAAAGTCCCTAAGTGGTACGAGATTGAAGAATAATTTTTTTTTCTTAAAAGTCCCTAAGTGGTACGAGATTGAAGAATAATTTTTTTTTTTACTTAAAAGTCCCTAAGTGGAACGAAAACTAAAGTGAAAAGAAAAAAAAAAAACATTTAAAAATCCCTTTAAAATCGTGACAATTTAAAGAAAAAAAAAAACAAGTGAAAAAAAAAATAAACTGTTGCAGAAATAGTTAGTTTTAAATCAAAGTGGAGATACCATAAGTGTTGGAGAATTGGAAAAAGGGCCCCTAAGTAGCAGAACAGCAAAAAGGACGTAGTTGAACTACACGCCGCTCCACAAACATGCGTATCATCTTTTTATTGTAAGAATTTTAAATATTTACGTATCTTAAGATTATTGATTTGAAAAAATTAAAATATTTTAAACAAATTTGAATTTAATATTAAGAAAAAATTAAGACATCAATGATTAAGAATATTATGAAAACATTTAATTAATTTATGAGAAACGATTTAGAATTATTTCTTAGGTCATAAAAATTTCATTTTCCTACCGTGGTATTTTAAGAAATATAAAAAAAAAATATATATAATAATAAATATTTGCGAACATAAGTGAAATCAATGAATGCCTTGCAACGTTATTTAAAAAATATTTTAAATACAAACCTAAACGTAAAGGAAAAAAATTTAAAATCAATCTAATAGATAATTAAAACCTTATTTAATACATAAAATATTTAGAAAATAATAATTAGGTGTAAAATCTTAAAAGAAACAAATAACCATGTCGAATCCACAAAATCTTGCTAGACCAGCCATTGTCCCCCAACCAGCCGTTGTTCCTCCAGCGCAACAGTACAATAGCATAAATCGTGTCGAACTACAGAACTTAGTTACCACCATGGTAGCCCAAGCCCTCCAAACGGATGGTAGGCGCATTGTTCATTCAATAATGAACCCCAACTCTGATCAGTTCGCAGGAGTTGATCAAATTATCAACCCAGATCAACAAGGAAATATTTCGGACCTTGATAAAATACCTGATGTTGTCAGAAGCTTGAGAGAGTTTTCTGGACAACCAGGCGAATTCAGTTCCTGGCGCAAAAGCGTCGAAAGAATACTTAGAATCTATGATTCTACAAGAGGCTCTCCAAAATATTTCGGAATCATAAACGTGATCCGAAATAAAATTGTTGGACACGCAGACCATGTTCTCGAGTCCTACAATACACCCCTCAACTGGGAAAATATTTCCAGATGCCTCACGCTCCATTACGCAGATAAGCGTGACCTGGGAACTTTAGAGTACCAATTAACTTCGTTAGTACAAGGTAACTCTACTATACAGGACTTCTACCAAGAAGTCTATACTCATCTTTCGTTGATTCTCAACAAAATTTCCTCTATGGAAATGGGAGCAGAAGCTTTGAACATGTTAATGCATGCTTATAGAGACAAAGCCCTTGACACCTTCATAAGGGGTCTTAAAGGCGATCTACCTAGGCTTCTCGGCATCCGAGAACCTTCCGATTTACCCCAAGCATTACATTTATGCTTAAAATTAGAAAATCAAAATTATCGTGCTCAGTGTGCAATAGCATCAAATAATAATACAAAGAGAATCCATAATTCAATGCCCCCAGAACTTCCTCCCAGAAGAACACATAATAATAATCCCTTACACAATCGACAAATCCCATTCTATCCACAGCTTGCCCACTTTGCACATGTCCCTCGTCCTGTAATGAATTATAACAATCGACCAATCCCATTCAATAATAACGGTCCTAGACAAACACCCTTCCAAAGCAATCCTTTCCAACATCGACCCTCTAATCAAGCTCAAAGAAACAACATTAGACCACCACCAAGGCCACAACCAAGGCAGGACCAAATGGAAACATCAACTATTGGAACAGCTAGAGTGAATTACGTCAATAGACCGCAGTACCAACAACAACAGAGAAACTGGCCACCAGCACCGAAAAGAGCGAACCATCAACCACAACAACCTAATTACCCTAACAAGTTACAAAGAAATTTCCATTTAAACACCTCGTCCTATGAAAACCCTTCAACACAGGAATCAGAATTAGAACAATATTACGCTGCACCGTATGTAGACGATCATCAATATGAACAAAGTTTTAGCAATTACATAGAGCCTCTAACCCAAGAACCAGTAGAAGAAAATGTTACTGAAGTAATATCTGAACTTAGTGACATACATTTTTTAGATTAGCAAGCTCTTCGTTGCCATATATCGAAGTCAAAACAGACGGTGGCGAAGTGCTAAAAATTTTAATTGATACAGGATCCAACAAAAATTATATTCAGCCGTCATTAATAAAAAACCCTATCCCTAATGACAAAAAATTCTATGCCAACTCCATTGGAGGAAACATAGAAATAACTCACCACACTTTCGTGAACTTATTCGGTTTAAAAGACCTAAAAATTAAATTCTTTTTGATGCCGCACCTAAAATCTTTCCAAGGCATTCTCGGAAATGATAGTTTGAAAGAACTATCAGCTGTAATCTACGCGCGACATGACTATATGACTATTAAAGACAATATAAAAGTACGGATTAAGCAACTCGCTGCACAAGCAGTAAATACTGTATCCTTGAGAACAGAACACATGACAACGGAACAAAAAGACCAAATTAAGAAACTTGCTAGAAAATACTTCAAATTATTCGATGACCCAGACGAAAAACTAACTTATACGACTGTTGTTAAAAGTGAGATTCGAACCTCATCGGATTCACCTGTTTACACAAAATGTTATCCATATCCAATGGCTCTCAAAGACGAAGTAGAGAGTCAAATCCAAAAACTCATTAATGATGGCATAATAAGACCTTCAAGATCACCGTACAATTCACCTGTGTGGATTGTCCCAAAAAAATCTGATGCCTCTGGCGAAAAAAAGTATCGTTTGGTGATCGACTATCGCAAGCTAAATACCATCACTATTGCTGACCGGTATCCAATTCCGGAAATAAATGAAGTGCTCGCACAATTAGGTCAAAACAAATTTTTCTCTGTTATTGACCTCAAGAGTGGTTTCCACCAAATTCCACTTAAAGAAAAGGATATTGAAAAAACGGCCTTCTCGGTGAATAATGGGAAGTATGAATTCACCCGGCTTCCTTTTGGGCTGAAAAACGCCCCTTCCATTTTCCAAAGGGCACTTGATGATATACTGAGAGAGCAAATAGGAAAAATTTGCTTCGTGTACATCGATGACATAATTATATTCAGCAAAGACGAGGATACACATTTAAACAATATCGAAACAATTTTCAGAACCTTAGAAGCTGCAAACATGAAGGTTCAGCTCGACAAATGCGATTTCTTTAAAGAAGAAGTCGAATTTCTTGGATTCATAATTTCTTCAAATGGCATCAAAACTAACCCTGAAAAGGTTAGAGCGGTACTTCAATTCCCATACCCTAAAACGCTCAAAGATCTACGATCTTTTCTTGGCCTATCAGGCTATTACCGCCGTTTTGTTAAGGATTATGCTAAATTAGCGAAACCCTTAACAATCCTCTTAAGAGGGGAAGACGGACGATTGTCCAAAAACCTCTCTAGCAAAAAACTAATTCATTTAAATGAAGAAGCAATAGAAGCCTTCAATAAAATTAAGAATTCTCTAGCATCAAAAGACACTATACTAACCTACCCCGATTACAGAAAAGAATTCGAACTTACAACCGACGCTTCGAATTACGCCATCGGAGCAGTCTTATCACAGGAAGACAAGCCAATAATGTTTATTTCTAGGACATTAAGTAAGGCCGAAGAAAATTATGCCGCAAACGAAAAAGAAATGCTGGCTATAATTTGGGCTCTTAACACCTTCAGGAATTACTTATATGGTTCAGCAAGAGTCAAAATATTAACCGACCACCAACCTCTTACCTATGCTTTAAGTAGCAAAAACAACAATTCGAAAATGAAACGCTGGAAAGCAGCATTAGAAGAATACAACTACGAAATCAAATATAAGCCTGGTAAGGCGAACGTAGTTGCTGATGCACTTTCAAGACCACCTATTCACACTCAAACTAATCCTCTTATAGCATCTCCCTCTCAAACTAATTCCCTAATAGCATCCCCTTCTCATATTAATTCTCTCACAGCATCCCAACATAGTGACGAAAGTTCATCCCATGAACTTATTCCGACAGTAGAATTACCAATCAACATTTTCAAAAATCAACTCATTTTACTTATAGGCGAAAAAGACAATTTCCAACTCCAGTATCCCTTCCCGAATTTCCGTAGACTTACTTTTACTCAACCCATATACACTAAAGAAAATATTATTTCCATATTTAAACGGTACCTGATCCCTTCTATAATAAACGGATTAATGACTAACGAACAAACCATGGGCATTATCCAGAATATATATCTACTTCATTTCAAAAACTACAGAATCCGCTACACGCAAACAAAAGTGACTGATATAAGCAATCAAACTGAACAAGAAGAACACATCCTAAAAACCCATAACAGAGCACACAGAAACGCACGCGAAAATAAAGCTCAACTACTTCAAAATTACTATTTCCCCCAAATGAATTCGAAAATCAATAAAATAGTTAAACAATGCCGTATATGTCGAGAGCACAAATACGATAGACACCCACAAAAACCCGAACTCAAACCAACACCTATTCCTCAATACCCAGGCCATATCTTACATTTAGATATTTATTCAACTGAAGGACATCTTGTTCTCACTGCGTTGGATAAATTTTCCAAATACGCTCAAACCAAAATTATAAAGTCCAGAGCCGTATCAGATATAGTAGAACCTTTGAGACAACTCTTATTCGCTTTCGGAGTTCCAAAACTCGTTGTATTTGACAACGAGAAATCATTTAGTGCAGCCTCTATCTGTTTCTTATTGCAAGATCAATTAGGAATAGAAATCTTCAAAACACCTCCATATTCTAGTACAATTAATGGGCAAGTGGAGCGATTTCACTCCACGCTTTCAGAAATAATGCGTTGCCTTAAAACGGAAAAAATTCACAACACCTTCCTTGAATTATTGGACAGAGCAGTGTATGAATACAATTGCTCAATTCATTCAACAATAGGTCAAAAACCCATTGAGGTATTTTTCGGTAGAAACGTTAGTACTGATCCAGAACAGTTCGAAAAAGCAAGGAAAGAAAATATAATCAAATTACAAGAAAAACAGAATAGCGATCTGAAATATCACAACAAAAAAAGACACCCTATAAAAGATTATAAACCCGGTGACGTTATCTACACTAAAATAAACAAAAGAATAGGTTCCAAGTTAACACCCCGCTTTAAACAAGAGATTGTAAAAGAAAACAAAACAAAAACAGTAATAACACAATCTGGCAAAGTAATTCACAAAGCAAACATTAAAACCTAAAGTCAATTTTCTTATCTCCACAGGTATCTTACTTCTTTAATTCACGCAGATGTCAAAATCCTTGATTATTCTAATGCAGAGATAATCGTGCTTAGAAATGGAATTGCGAGAATCCAAACCGGAAACATCAAATTCATCCATATCATAGAAATACCTCCCTATGAAGACTATATAGCAAAAACTTCATCCCTCCTATACGAACATATCCCACCTAAAAATGTATTTTTTCCCATCCTGGAACACGAACTTAAACACACTAAGAACCTTATAAATAACATCAAAATAAACAGATCAAAAAGATCCTTAAACTTTATAGGTTCAGCCTGGAAATGGGTCGCGGGCAATCCCGACCACGACGATTATGAAGTAATGGTTAATAAGATAAATAATGTTTTAGATAATAATAATAATCAAGTTTTAATAAACAAGGCATACATTGAAAGAATAAATAAATTAACGAATGTAACAAATGAAATTCTAAATGAAATAAAAAATGATAAAACCTTTGAAAATGAATTAGTCTTAAGTTTACTTTACAAAACGAAGTTAATAAAAGAAGAAATAATGTACTCAATAAATGCTATAGAATTAGGGAAAGAAAATATCGTAAGCTCTAACATATTGTCAAAATCAGAAATTGATATAATTATGAATAAAATTAATAAAGATAAAGTAAATGTACTATTTAAAAATATCGAAGAGGCATTAGAATTTGCCGAAGTCAAAGTTGCTATGAATGTTTCAACCTTGCTATATATTATTAGTATCCCAAGTACTGAAGATATAATTTATGAAAAATTAATTGTAAAACCATTAATAAAGAACAAAAAATACGTTAATAAAATTTTGCAAGAAAATATTTTAAAAAGAGATAATATTACGTTTGGAATCATAAATAAATGTAAGACAATAAATGAAATATCATTATGTAAGCAATCAAATATCATAGACTTAAGCAACGATAGATGTATAGTTAATCTATTAGAAAGTAAAAATGCAACATGTACCAAAACGAACAGCCACCATATCCCACAAATTGAAGAATTAACCCCAGGAACAATCCTCTTAAATAATTTTGACGGTAACATAAATTTCAACAACAATAGCCAAGCACTTAATGGAACATATCTCATCAGATTCTCTAATGTCACACTTAGTATAAAGAACATCCAATATACTGCAGAAGAAATATCTGAGATACACGCACTACCTCCAATGCTACACCAATTTTCCGATGATACAGAAATAGAAGAAATATTATCACTCCAGCTCATGAAAGAACTTCATATTAATAATACGAGACACATCAACAAGATTCAAGTTGAAAAAGAAGTCCATCAATGGGTCAACTATTTTATTTTTATATTCATATTTTCCACCATACTGATTATGAAGATAACAAATCTGAAAAACAAAAAGAAACCTGAAACGAAGATAACATTTATTCCTCCAGAGTCAAAATTGGCCTATCCCAAAATCACGGAAAATCGCAGCATCTATAATCTTCCATATTTTTGAAGAAATACGAGGACGTCTTTATCTAAGAGGGGAAGAGTTAACGACAACATAACTCATAATCAACAATAAATTGCTTCACACGGAAAACTGCTGACAGAGTGTCTGGGCAACGACACCAAACGAAGCCAGCAGAAGCAACATTAAAATTCGTGGAAATCGTAAGCAGAAATGTGGGAATGATTAAACTGCAATGTTAGCAGTTAATTAGTATTTAAGGTGTAGTTTTTAAGATTAATTTGTCATTAAGTATTTCGGAGGCAGAATCGCTGCCAGTTTGTTTTCAAAAGAATAAAATAAATAAAAGAAAAAAATATAAATAAAAAAATAAAGAATTATTTTTTTTTTAAAAAAATCTAAAGGAAATAATTTAATTTGCACAACAGCTGGGCATTCCATTATTTCGCATACTTAACTTAGATCTCAACCCAAAGTCAAAATAATTTTGTCTCGTTTCTTGCCTTTTGCCCAATGTGTGAAGAATGAGTTGAGTGAATGCATTACTAGAATTTCCTTCAAGAGATAGATAGAAAAACAAAGATGTATCTATTGAGTTGCTTATTGTCTCAATGAGTTTAATTTCATAATAAGTTTAATTTCATGGACAAAAGGGGTAGAAAAGTTTTATTTTGATAAATTGTGTGCAAATTTAGGTGCAATTCATAACTATCAGAAAACAAACAAATATGTAATATGAATTTAAAAGGTACATATTAGGTTTTTAATTATTTTCGTGGCAATAAATACAATCCACCTGTTTTCTGTTTAGTTTTTGTTATTATTATTATAAAAAAAAAGTGGTCAAAAATAGTATTTCTAATATTCATATCTGAGGTTTCTTGACATTCCAGCAGAAATATAACTAAAGGTTATTTTCAATTATGAGAATTTTAAATCAAAAAAACTTCAAGGAATCTTAAGATTTTTAATATCCCGTAATAATGGCACATGTAGAGAGATCATATTCATGTTTTAAGAGAATTAAATATTTTTTTTAGAAATAAATATGGACAAGAAAGGTTATCTACTCGTAGCTTAGTTCTCATCAAATTGTATTTAGATAATTTTGCCTTAAAAGAAAAAGGATAAATCTTTGTGCAAGGCATCAAGCTCTTTTTTTTAATTAGACTTTACTGTAATATATTATTTATGTATATTATTTTATGTGTATTATCATTAAGTGGAATTTAAAAGGTTGGATCTCAAAGGTCTTTCATTTTTGATTTTATGTTCAGTGCTTCCGCTATCGAAAAAGTCACGCCTCGTGCCTGGTGC
This sequence comes from Chrysotoxum bicinctum, assembly GCA_911387755.1. Taxonomy (NCBI): domain Eukaryota; kingdom Metazoa; phylum Arthropoda; class Insecta; order Diptera; family Syrphidae; genus Chrysotoxum; species Chrysotoxum bicinctum. The sequence continues at coordinate 144,895,508 of OU426987.1, read as the reverse complement.
ATAGTATTAAAACATAATAATAAACATTTATATCATATTTTTAAAATGTATCCCCATTTCTAACCCAAATATCCATTTTATAATTATTTAATATCACGTACGAAGGGCATTGCTGATTAGTGATTAGTAGTATCATCGTCGCGAATATAACTACAGAATAAGGAAGATTTATTTGATCACTTTTTGACAAAAATGCCGAATTTAAAAAATACACAATATACAATATATTTATATCACATTTATAATTCCAGAATTCTTAAATGTTTTCAATTCTTCTTTCAATTTTCTTTTTCAAGGCTGAAAATATTTTTACAAGCACAGTTTTACAGTGTAAAAATTTATTTGGAATCGCACGGCAAGTCTAAGGGTTGTGTTCATTATGTTTTTACTTGCGACTTATAGGTACTATAAGGTAAGTTATGCAATCGGAAAAAAAATCGAACTCGGGATTTTGATCAAAGTTGACCTTACGATGATAGCGAAGACTAAAAAAGTGGGTCTAGCAATTCTGTCTGTCTGTTCGATTACAGCCTAAACGGCTCGGCCGATTTTCGTTAAACTTGATACACTGAAAATAAATTCCTATGTAATACGAGTATTGATAAAAACGTTCTGTTGACTTTCAACAAAACAATTTTATCATTTTGATTAAATTTTTGTCAATACGAAAGAATAATTTTGTTGATTTGACAAAATTTTTATAATTCAGCATGATTTTTTGTCAGTTTAACAAAATATACACTACAAATAATATTGTCAGTTTAACAAACCAAGTTCTGTTAATATAACAAAATAAAACAGAGATTTTTGTCACATCGACAAACTTTTTTGTGATATTTAGCTTTTCATCCGAAGTAAAATCGAGTTCGGATGATTAGTTAAGTTTATTTCACTGAAAGGGCGCTGCGCTGAGGTGATTTTTTTAATAAATTCAAAATGATTTTGTTTTGTTACATTTGTGAAGTGTCAACATTTTTGAGTACGACCATAGTGGGCCAGACCACCATCTTGTTAGAAATATGATGAAGCTCGTTGAAGCAGTGGAACATCCTCCAATAGGTCTGGTAGATTATTTTGTAAAAACTCCAGATAGTTAGTAGAATTAAGTCCGGGTGGTAATTTGAAAGGCCCGATTAATTTATTTCCAATTACACCTGACCACATATTGACACTGAGTCTGTGCTGAAATGATCTTTGGAATTTGGATTATGGAAATTCGTAATACTATCTCTTATGAATGGAGATTCGTTTGTCCAAAGAATTCTGTTTATAAACTGGTTGTCATCCAAGCTTCTCTCTAGCAATCAGTTACAAAATTCGAGTCTCTTTTCAAAATCATCGGGAAGCAGTTCTTGCACAGGTGTATGGTGATATGGATACATATTTTCTCCGTGCAGTATACTGGAAATTCTGTGCTTGGAAACATTAAACTGTAGAGCCAAGCGTCTTATGCTGATGGAAGGATCGATTTCAACAGCTGCCAATATTCTTTCGTCGACCGAAACTCTTCTTGTGCTTGCAGCTCCAGCGTTAGGTTGAAACTGAGAGTTGAAACTGATCCAGTTTCTCGAAGCCTTCGAAAGGTATTTCCAAAAACATTTCGAGAAAGTCGTCTGTAAGGATAAAGCTCCTGATATCTTCGTTGTGCTCTTCGCGAATTTTCATTGCTGAACCCATAAAGGAATAAAATGTCTGCGTATATTCTTTACTCGTAAATGAAGGCATTTCAAAAAGCGCTTTTATCTTAATCGTGACTTAACTTGATAATCTGATGAATGAATTTGATTTTCTATTCTTTTATACCACCCATTAAACATTCATACCCCAAATTTAATTCCCCCTGAGGAGAGGTTTTTACAGCAATTTAAGTAGGCATAAGTACACTTTTAACCCTTTTCATGAGTGCATCTCTGCAAAATTACCTAAATACTATCAATTCTTTGAAAACCACTCCAATTCCCAAGTGCTGCAATAAAAGAAGGTAAAAAACCCAAAATTCGATTTTTTACCTGTTTTAGATTTTCCCAAGTATCACAAAATATATGGGATCTTAGGTGCACTTATTAATGAGTTTTTTTTATTATACACGTAGTTCTGTTCATCAGGTAAAAATAAGAAAACTTTATGTTTATTACGCATTTTTTGAAAAAAAATTGACCTCAGTCAAAATTTTGCTTGAACAAGAAAAATTGAACACCATTTAAAATTGAATATCTGGCAATCCTGAAAACATATCACCTCAATTTTAACGTAGTTTTAAAGGTTAGTATTTCTACTAAATAAAAAAGGTCCAAAATGAGGTCCCTACTATTAATACTGAGTCAGAGTACACCAAAGTTAGCATTTGTTTAAATCATCAAAAAGTGATGTCAAAGTTGAAAATCAGACTTTACTGTAGAACAATTTTTTTCTTAGAATATGACCGAATCACATCCTAAAGTATGACACACGAATTACAGGACACCCTGTATAAATATCGAAAACGGTATGAAAAGACCCCGTCATATAAAGCAATGCATGGCTTGGTCTTGTCTGCGGAGCGTTTCAAAACCTATCTTTTCATTTTGGAATAAAAATGAGTTCCAAATAATGAATCTTGATTAAACTTGGAAATCCATTTCGGATTTTCTGTTTTACATGCGATATACATATGTAGCGTAGTCAGTCTTTCGACAGTACTTTATTTAGTACTAAACATAACGGTACCGGGCATACACACTTTTTAGCCCTTAAATCTTTTTTTTTTTTCTCAAAAATTGTTTTCGAGATTTTTATAAGAAAAATCAATAAATTATATTCAATTAATTCTAAATAATGATATCATTTTCTTTTAATCGGTATCAATTAACTAACCTTTTTTTTTTAATTTCGATACCTAATTAGGTTTGTTAATACCTAGTTAATTTCATTCAAATTACTCATTAGTCATTTCATTGCATTCATATAATGCAATATAATAATTAATTCCTTGAAAATTTAGTTTAGTTTATTGTCTATCAGAGTTATTCTTACAGACTTGAATACATATAACAATTGAAGAAATAAATAAATGATAACAAAATTTCATAATAAATAATAACAAGTATAGTTACAAATAAATAAATAATAACAGTATTTTGATTTAAATTTATAAATTGGAAATAGTTTATTTCTAAAAGTCTCTCTTGTACAATTTTCAAAAAAGTCAATTGAACTGCAGACAGAATTAGCTTCTTTAACGCATCTTGAAATTGGTTCATTGCAACCATAATTAGTTCAATGATGGCGGACGAAAAATAGTACTGAAGTTCTATTATTTCTTGGGGGAACACGAAAACCAAATTCATTTAAAAGAAACGAGCATTTAACACGAGAATTTAAAATATCACGACAATTCCTAATAATAAGCACCTAGCATTGTAACAAGGAATATCACTGTTCTAATAAATTAGTCTAAAAAGGTGTACCTCGTGAATCTTCGTTGCACCCTTTCAATTCATTCAGAGTGAGTTGAATAAAATGGGTTCCATACAACAGAGCAATACTCTGAAACAGATCTTACCAACAAAAAATAGGAATTTTTAGTGTACAAAAATCCGAAAACTCACGCGCGTTTCTCTTGATGAACCCAAGCATAGAGTTACTTTTACTTATAATCCAATCTATGTTTATGAAGTTTAAAAGATAATTTAACTTCTAAAATAACTCTTAAGTCTTTCTTTTGAAAGACCTTTTCTAAAGACACGTTTGACAAATTATATCTGTAGTCAAAGCATACTCTCTTTTTAAAACAAGTTAATACTTGGCATTTGGCTATATTAAGATGAAGACAGTTAGTTTCACACCATTGCGCTAGCTTTATAAAATCTTCTAGTAATAGTATGCAATCTTGAATTGATTCGCTGTGCCTGTAAAGTTATAGATCGTCTGCATAAAGAAGGCATTTTGAATTAGTGAAGACTTCAGATATATCATTTATAAATAAAAGAAAGAGCAATGGTCCAATATAACTAGCCTGAGGTACGCCTGATGGAACAAAAATTTGATTTGATAAATATGTATCAATTTTAACAATTTTAACACGATCAGTTATATAAGATTCGATCCATTTCAGTAAATTTGAATGAAAACCAAGGCATGAACCAAGGCATGCTAATTTATGAAGAAGAACTGTATGATTCTCTCTATCAAATGTTTGTTATTTTCAAAATTAGAAATAACATAATTGATAAATAAAGAAAGATTAATACCTGTTGACCTCTCTGGCACGAACCCATGCTGAAAACCCAATATGTGCTCTCGAACAACAAAGAGAATTTTATCACTGATAATTTTTTCGAATATTTTAGGAATGACTGAGATTTTGCATATTGGTCAATAGATTGATTGTCTGGATCCTGCTTTAAATATAGGAGTAAGTTAGGAAACTTTCCACTCACTTGAAAAAGTCCCGTTTCCAACGAAAGATTAAATAAAAACGTAAGTGGTTCAGCTAAAGATTCAGCCGCATTTTTTTTTAAATATTGGTGAGAAACCATCTGGTCCAGATGATTTGGATGTATCTATAAGCTTTAATGCAGTTAATACTTCATCCGAATTGATTCGGAGACATTCCAAACTGAATCTTTCAGCCACATTAGGAAGATTGCCTGACAACGAATCGCAGGAATACACCGACTCAAAATAATGAGGAAAAAGATTACAGATCTTATATAAATCACTTGTTGTCGTTCCTAAGTAGTGCATACAATTTGGAAAACCACTACTGTTACGTTTAGAATTAATGAATTTGCAAAAGTGACTACAATCATTTTTGATTTTACCTTCAGTGGAAGATATGTAAACTTTATACAAAAACGAATTTAAAAAAAAAATCTCGTTCTAGATCTAAATACTTATTACCTAAATTACATAAGATCGTTTTTATTAAGTTTATATTCCTTATAAGCTTTATTTTTTGGATTCTTAAGTCTTGAGAGTCGTTTATTAAACCAGATAAGATTTGAATTGCATGAGATACTTTTATTGAAACAAACCGTTCAACAGAATCAGATGGCTCTTCATATTCTCCCAGGAAAATGCAGATAAATAAGGATTAATTGCATCAAAGTCAGCGTTCTGGAAACAGCGTATGATTCTGGAATTATCTGATTTATTTGACTTTAAATAATTATAAAAGCTAATATTGGCAACTAAGGCACAGTGGTGAACTGAATTCTGGAGCAAAGGAAACAAACATTTTTCTACTTCAACATTAAATTGTTTATCAACAAATATTAGATCGCGGACTCGTCCTAGATCATTATGCTAGTTACTTACACACGAGGCCACCGTTGCAGCAACGTGTTGCAGCAACCTTTTTCATTTGTTCACTACACACGTGGCAACTGTTGCCGCAACCACAGTACTGTTGGAGCAACCGACCGAAAATATCAAAACTTTCAGTTTCTGAATTAACATTAAATGGCACTAAATACTTATATACTTAAATGGATGATTTTACTTTTGAAACAAAAACATCTTTCACCAATATATCTTGCGGTCCGGAACGGTAAGCGAAGAAAGGAGTATCTTAAAAGTAATCATTAGACCTCGGATTTTGCATATTTGCATATTTTTGAAGGATTAAGATAGGTGAATTCTGATGACACCATGGTTTTAGTCATTGAAAATACAATTGAAAACGATATGCATATTTTAATTTTTTTTGCATATTTGCATGAATTGCATATGCATAATATATGCCAAATATATGCAAACTATGCAAAAAATATGCAAAACATGCAAAAATTACCTGTGTTAAACAGATCAAAAAATAATATAAAAGCGATTCAGAGGGTGGTATAAATGTACAATGTACATATATTTTACTAATTATTGTCAGATATTAAATAGAGTTTATATTAAAGTAGAGCAAGTACATACATAAGATGTTTTACATTATTCAAGATAATTGGTATTACAGTATACAAACATAATTTTCCCTAAATTATTAATTGAGGGGCTTTGACGTTTCTCTCCAAAAACTATTTTGTAAGCAGAAAAGCTTCTTTCAACGTCACAGGAAGTAACTGGAGCAAATTTATATTTGATGATATTTTCGTTAGTGACGGGGCAAAGTCCAGACAAATCTTCAGCATTTAGATTTAAAATATTATTTATTTTTGAAATAATATTAAAATCTGGATTTCTTTTCTAAATGACTTCAAATTTCTCTTTTAAATTCATTCCAAATTCACCATTTATATTGTGAATAATGTTTTTAGCTTCCTTAAATAAATTCATTGATTTTGCTAATGGTAGACCATTCGATTCTAAGGAAGTTATTATTTCGGCAACTCTCTCGAAATTTGATTTTATATATGTATACATATATAAAATCGCGATATAGTTTTTTTTTATTAGTTCTTCTGACAGCTTTATAGATTCAGCATCTTCTGGATCTGGTGTTTCAAGAGCCTAAAACGTAAATTAAGAATTTTATTTTACCAAACCAAAGTAAATGCATACCGTCGTTTTCAAACATAATGGGTTATCGGGTGTTCCATTATTGTGAAAGTGACTCCTACACCTTATTATGTGACAGAAAAAACTTTTCCAAATGCGTGGTTTGGAAAATTATTAACAGCATTATTAAAATTGTAATCTTAAATTTAAAATTTTTTTTAAAAATCATATTGATTTTTCCAAAATAGCTTTTTTGGCCTTTAGTCCAACAAAATTGTATTATATAAAACTTCTTATAGAATCAATGCCAGGCCACGGGCAAAATCTTCCAACGTTAATGATTACAATTTTAATCTTGGTTGGATATAGTTCACATTGCATTTTTGTCAAAAAATCGATGTAAGAAGAACTGAATTTAACAAAAACTGCGTATTGACAAGGTCTTCACAGTCAACTGATAAGTCCATGTGAGATCGCCGGGACGAAACGGCAATTTTTGTGGACTAAAGGCCAAAAAGGCTATTTTGAATAAATAATTCAACAAGTCCATTAATAGTGCTAAGTTTTCTATTTGGCTGATTTATTTCAGTAGTATATAGAATTTGTATTATAAAAACCTTCATATTGATTTTGTTTTTAATTTCAAACAATATTCTAACCGATAACCCATTCGTTCATTTTCCACCGCCTAAACCAGTAAAAAACCGAAAACCCGTTTTCAAAAGAATAGTTGTGGCCTAAAAGGGATTCTTATCATGGAATAAAACCCACTTTTTTGACCACTATGTTATATTTAAAATGTAGTTCGTTGATAACACTATCTTAACTCTGTTATTTCCTCCATGTTATCTGCATAAAATGATACCGCCTTCAACCATGGACAAGGGAAAGTGGTCAATGCTTCTCTATTTTAACATTTAACGAGTAGAATTCAATTTTTCGATGAAATTCGTTTGCATATATTTAGCATATTTAGCATATTTTTTGCATATGTTGCATATATCTGGCATATTTTTAGCATATTTTTTAGCATATTTTTTGCATATATTTTGCATATTTTCGATATGCTTTACAATTTGTTATATTTGAACTATATAACGCTTAAATACAAAATTTGGTATCAATCCGATGAAAAATATGGAAGTATGCAAAATCCGAGGTCTAGTAATCATAATCCCTTGCGCGAGGGTAGATTGTAAAAAAAAAAAACAAAAAAACGGCCCTACTTACTCGTAACACAGTCGTTTAGCTTGGAGAATTTGTCTAACTTTTTCATAATTTAAAAACAAGTTAGAAAACTCTTCTAACTAATGCGTGTTTCACAGCAGAACCTTAGCGAATTTAAGTTTACCAACACTTAATTTGACATCAGATAAGGAACTCCAACACTTTTACACAAAAAAAATAGAAACAACTTCAAACTTAATAATTTTTGGCCGAGAAAAGTACATTTTATACTTACATACAGACTTTGATTGTTTATAATACCTTATTTATATTATTTTAGATGGAAATGAAGTGTATATTGCTAATTCGCAAAATAAAACTCAATTTTGTTGTTGCAAGGTGCAAATTCATTTGGCAATATACGAACATGCCTACATATGTATGTACATTTATAGGTACAGTCTTCTTAGTCCTTTGCCTGCCACAATAATGCAAAATTAAAGATCGTAGAGCACAGTTTTTACGATTGTTTCGGATTTGTAATATTCAATCTATTTACAAAGCACATCTTTTAAAAAATCAAACATCAGTAAACATTTTTACTTCGATTTGTTTTGGTATGAAACCTTTTTAGAGACAAAGTAACTATTTGCTACTGTTAAAATTAGACGAGCCCTTCTTTAACGTTTAAGTATAGATAGTGTATGTCATTTAAAATTAACAAAACGTCGGTTTTCGTTTTAATCCTAATATTTAGAGTCGACTCATATTCTAAAACTGATTTAGAGCATGTTTTAAATGTTTAAAATTTTGCGACTTTATATTTACTATGTACATATGTATATGAGGAAATCCAACGTACTTTAGGATTTTATGTCACTAGCAGATATAAAAATATAGTTGTTATTGGTGTAATTTTTTAAATACATAGGACTTAAATAGAAAGATGATCTATATGTATATTTCAACACAAAATGTTTTAATTTTGAATATATACAGCTATTTTATTATGTGAAAACAACGAAATTTAATAATTTAATTTGTTCCTTTCAATGTTTTTTTATTTCAAAACTTTTTAACTTTTTGATGCAATGTTTGATCCACCTGAAAATTGAAATAATTATTGTAGTAACTTCACTAAGTATAATCTATGTTTCATATTTGGGTGTGCCACTAATAATATTTAAATGGTGAACTAAGAAAAACACGTTCCTCGCTCTTTTTCCAAATTAGATCGTTACACTTTTCTTTTCATAACTTTTTGATGCATTTTTATATGCATAATCTATATAAAAAAAACGAAGAAATGCAGCCCAAAAAAATTAATGTGCCTCAAAAATTTACAAACTTATCGAGGAATTAAAAAAATGTTCGACAGCGTAATTTTTATTTTAGATGTAGAAAATTAAAGAGCACACTCAAAAAAAGCTTAGAAATGCCTAGAAACCTGAAGTTATCCAGATAGTGAGTGCTGAAAAAGAAACTGTATTAAGTATCATTTTTTATTCCACTAAATAGATTATTTAAAATGAATTTTTATTTTAAACGAAAATTGATAAAATTTTTTAACTTATTTCATGTACGTTTATCGGACTTTTATTTTATTATTTTATAATTTTAAACACTAAATTGATGTATAAGTTATGAAATAAGGGCATATAGCAAAAAGTAAGTGATACTTTACTCTCTGACATACATGCATGAGGAAATTCATAAAACAAATCGGACGACCCAGGCATTTATGCCTCCGGAATGTGACCTGGACGCCTGAATTCAACAGCCTTATATACAAACTTTGTGTCAAAAGCAAAAATTTATTGATTTCTTGCGTGTTTACAATTTTGTACACTTGTTCCATCTTTCTTCGAAATAAAGCTTTCCTTCGGGACACAGCTCAATGTTGTACCGATTATTTATGATTTTTCAAGAAGAAGTTTAGTCGATTAATATTAATTAAATAATATTAATTAATAATATTAATATTAATATTCATGTTGAAATATCATGTAATTAGTATTTAAAATACACATTGACTTAAGGAAAGTAAAAAAATAACTTAAATATACAAAATAGTGAACAGTTCCGAAAAAAAATGGTCGATGAACTTATCGTAAGTTTTTTACGATTTGAAAAAAACTGGAGGGTGATGGACCAATTCTAACTTGAAATTCAAATTCAGCGCGTCAAAATACGTAAGGATATGTAGGTTCGGTTTTTGAAATTAACTACTTTTTTATTTTTTTGTGCACCTGTGTAGAAACTCGACATATTTTTATCAATTAATTTTTGATGCAGTGATGAATTTTAGTAACGCGACTTGATTTACATTTCTGACGTTACTTTGAATATAAAAACATCAACTGTTCTGGTGTGCTAATGATTTGAATTTTTTTTTTAACGAAAATCTTAAGGTATGCTGGATTTCCTCATATACTGACATGACCCTGATTCTTTCTATTAAAACTTTGTTTTCTGAACAGTAAGATGTCTAAAGTCAACGAAGAAAACGAAAATTATTCCGCAATGGAAGCCCGGTAACATTCCTTGAAGTATTATCAATCAATTTTAATGAAACCGGTTTCATTGTTTCAAATCTTTCTTCCTCTGCTGTTGCTGTCTTCCTTTTCACATTCATTTCCAACGTCCAATATCCAATTTTGAGTATGATGCTGACTCAGGGTTTAGTGTACGAGTATCTCTACGGCAGGTGAACCTCAGTCTGGAATTTTATTTAATGTGTTATGTTTTATTGTGGTTGTAGGTAAGAATAAAGTGCTGTGCACAAATTGAATCCAAATCGTTGAACTTATTTTATTTTGTCCGAAACTGCCTTTTTATTTTTCATTTTTATTCATAAAAAAAGCATATTACTTTGTATGTATTTGTTGGATTTTTTCTTTATATTACTGACACTATTTGGAAAACAGAGTAACGTCTACCCGTCAAATTGAAGATTAATTTTCAAGGTAGTGTTCAAAAAATGAATTTGCAAATCCAAAAGCAAACGTCAATGAAAAAATTAATATTAGTGAGTCAATTTTCTTGTTTTTTTTTTAGTTTTTTAAAAGTTTTTACAAAAAAAAAAAATATATATATAACTGGTTATAAAAGGTTTTGGGGAGAATACGATAACTTTGGCGCCAAGATATTTACTATGGGAGGGGGGGTCTACCTTCCTTCGTTTATGCGGGAGGGGCAATTTTATAAAAAATGACTTAAAATCTAAAAAAAAAAATTGAAAAACAACGGCAACACTTACAGTTATAAATTATACCTTTTTCAAAAGCCAGAACTCTATAATAAATTTTAAATAAAGTTGTTCCAGTCAATAGTTTTTGAAATAATTGACTTCAAAATCAAAATTTATGAAAAAAAAAGTTAAAAAAAAATCATTTTCGAGTATTATTTTTCTATTGATTGAAACAACTTTATTTAAAATTAATTATAAATTGTAGAGTTCTGGCTTTTGAAAAAGGTATAATTTATATCTGTAAGTGTTGCCGTTGTTTTTAAATATTTTTTTTAGATTTTAAGTCAATTTTTATAAAATTGCCCCTCCCGCATAAACGAGGGGAGACAGACCCCCCCTCCCATATTAAAAAACTTGTATTGAGCTCCTCTACCAAAAACCGTTATTATATCTTGGCGCCAATGTTATCGTACTCGAGCCAAGGTTTTAAATGATTGTATTTTTTTTTTAATTTTACCCTAAAAGAACTAATTTGTTTGTAAATGCTCTAGTGAAGTTTTAATAGAATGCTAAAAATAATGATTACTATGCATAAAATACTCTATCAACAAAGCCCCTTATTCAGCACTCCCTACAGTTGGCCTTAAGAAGGTAGAAAGAAATCGAACGCAAAAAATTGTCCTGCTTAACTTTTTGGGAAAAAACTAATTTTTTTATTGTCAGTATTAATATGTTTAGATATTGAGAATTGAGGATCAATAACATTTTAAGATCAGAATGTGGTGCATGTGTGATGCTTTGTGTGATCACTTTATTTAAAAAGCTAGAAAATTTAAAAAGTTTTTGCTACATAACTTTGTCTATAGAATATTGGAATAATTTTAAATGTTGTTTTCGAAAGCTATGAAACTCTATAAAATATTAATATTAATCAAATCCGTAAAACTGTTACGGTAAAATTTACCGCAACAAAGGCTGGCCTTCGTTTCCTTCGTTCCTTCTTTTCTTTGGTTGCGGCTCCAAAATTCTGGCGAGGTTGAGGGTAACCTACAATCTATAAGGCGTTTATACGTCCAAAACTCGAGTATAACTCACACCTTTGGGCAGGTGCAGCACAATCGTCTCTCCATTTATTGGATAGAATTCAGAACAGAGCGTTAAAACTGATAGGATATAGGGCTATGATAGATTCATTCCCATCCCTTGAACACCGTCGGAATGTTTCATGTATTTCCCTGTTTTATAGCTTCTTTCACAAGCAATGCTCACTCGAAGTAGCCATTTCCATTCCTCCCCTTTATCAATTCACCCGTAATACCCGCTTCGCTAAGAATGCTTATCAGTTCACCCTTGAGCCTAACTTTGGTCGTACCGTCAAATATAGAGATTCGTTTTTTAGTCGCACAACACGATTATGGAATAACTTACCCGGCACAGTTTTCCTCCTTTTCAATTTGCAAACATTCAAAACCAATGTTCATCGTCACCTCCTTTCTCTCCCTCCCTTATTTCCCATCGCCCGTGCTGTGTTTAACACTATCAGGGTCTATAAACATACCCTTGAGCGCGAGTGCATCATAAAAAAAAAAAAAAAAAAAACCTTTTGCAAAAGCGACAAAAACTGGTTTGGAGCAATTCTCGAGTACAACGCTTCCAAAGTTTCAGTGATTACTTTGGCATATTGACGGACGGTCTCAGGTAGCTAAACGAATGATAGCGGATGAGCTGAATAGGTAACGAGTCAGCCGGACTCTTACCTACCCCAAATTAAACAACAAAACATAACAAATTTTAACATCCTAAATTAACGTAAATTCTATTTGTAAGCGAACGGATCCCTAACGATTATTTTCCTAAAATCATTAATTCGGGAATGCCTAGAAAATGGCTTTTCCTCGATTTTATTCTTTTTGCTTTTTCTCGAGAAAGTTGATAGTAGTCTGAACTCGGTCATTAAGATTCGGCAAGTTTTGGAAAGACATCCAACAACTTACTGAATCCGTGAATGTGAGTGTGAGAGCAAAGTTTCGTTTGAGATTCGACAATGACGGTTTTCTGTGAGACGAAGAAGGTTTCCAGGAAGCCGTTATACCGTGGAATGGTCGAGGGAGGAAGAAAAAGTATTTTAGCTAGGAAAGTTCACTCTTGTGAGAGCTTACCAAGCGACAAGTTGAGAAAAAAAATAAGGAAAAAAGGATACGAGAAAAATAAAAAATAATTAAATCGAGGAAAAGAGGATAAAATTTGAAAATAAAAAGGAAGCAGATCGTGGACAAACATTTAGGAAGAAAAAGGATAGTGATTCGAGGAGCGAGGACAGGACACTTTGACTGTTCCGTGTATTTAAAATCCCAGTGGACCTTTGTTTCTTTTTTTTATTCGCGACAAATTTCGTTTGTATTTCGGGTCTTCATTCTTAATTGTTAGAGGCCTAATCGCGTTTCTAATTGCATTTTAATTTCATTGTCTTATTTTATTTTATCAAAAAAATTTTGGGTTTTTATTCTAGGTTTCTACCAAGGTTTTCCAAATTAAACTTATCTTGAAATTCCCTAGTGGAAACCATAAAAACAGTGTTTCATTTTATTAAATAATTGGCTTCCACTCATTCATTAGTTTTGGAATTTTACTAATTTTCATTGAATATATTGATAATCAATTTAAATCTCCTTATCGCGAAATCCTCCACCTCCACTGAACCCAGCCCAGCTGAGAAGCCGCGGTGGTAGCTCATATCAACGAGCTACGAGTTGCACTTTTTATTGTTTTTCTCTCACTTTCCTTTTTTTGTGGCCTATCGATTAAAATCGAGTCGAGTCGTGTTTCGTTTTGTTTTTTTTTTATTATTATTAGCGTTCGCGTAGTTATCTATTAACATTAATAAAATTAATAATATTAATTATATTAATAAAAAAAAAGGGTCGGATACCCATTATCGTCGCGTAGAAAAAGTGCAACAAAACTACTGTTGCGAGATCTAAAACTAAGTACTTTGTACTCGTATGTATTAGGATTTTTTTATGATTTATTAATCTACTACGAGAAATCCGTCATTTATATATACCGCTAATAGACCAAACAAATCTTGACGTTATAGCCGATACAGCGACTTACAAAAAACAATTTAAATCAAAATTACTAAGGTATCTATGTTAATGAGAATGTAACTACTTGGAAATTTTAGCAAAAAAATCAATTTTTTTTGTTGTTGTAATAACATCGAGTTTGATCATTTCTTCATTGTAAGCGACAGTAGAGAAGTGTTGGAGACTAAAATTCGTATTTCTATCCAACAGACGATTTACTAATAAAAAATTTACTAAAAGCAACCAAATGAAAGAAAAGTGGCTGTTGAAAGACCTTAACTGTACAAAAGACTTCAACTGTAAAAAAGACTTCAACTATATAATATAACATTATATTTTGTATGTTCAAAATAATAATAAAGGATACACAAAGAAAATTCAATGCGCAACACTTTGTGCAAAAGCAGGACACATATAGTGACTTGTTACGTTGCCGGTAGAAATGGAGAAGCCTTACAATCACATCTCTTAAGAGCATACTTACAGCCAGATTCTCCCCACAGTCAGTGATGCCTCACAAGTCACAAGAAGAGGTGAAAATGATTTTGTGACTTTTTCGAATTCTGCCGCTCAGTCACAACTTGTGAGAGTCACAAAAACAATCAAAACTGTGATCTCCTTCAGAGCAGGTCACAACTCATAAATTTTCAAAGTTTCTTGGATTGACATTCAGTAAGAACATTTTCTAGATTTGTGAATAATTGTGAGAACACGAAAATGGAAGTGGACTTTGTTCTAGTGAATATTTTTGCTGATCTTTCCCACAAAAAAGAAAAGTAATATTATTACATAAACAAAAATTTCTTTAAGAAACTAATCGTATCAAGAAGTTTACAGCGTCGACGGCTTTAAGAACATTGAGAGATACAAATGATCCATTCGCTCTCCAAAACAATACATTTATAAAGTTTTTTCACCTTACGAAAACTTTATGCAGTCGCCACGATTGTTTTCTTCTGAAAATGTTATATTTAGATATTATTTAATCATTTTATTGTTTAAAAATTATGTTACCTTGCATTTTGTAATTTCTTCGTTTTGAATAATCAGCTGTTCAAATAATGACACTTAAAAATCTTACCATGCTGTGGTGAGTTTTTTTGTGAGTTTTCTTGTGACGATTAGGGGGAGAATACCAAAATGTTATCGAATCACAACAATCCTCACAAGGAAAAGTCACAAGAGCTTGTGACTTGTGACTCCTCACAAGGGGGAGAATCGGGCTGTTAGTGTAATATAAAATAATATTCTTCCATGTGTGAATGAAATTAATTTTATACTGAAGCTGCATTGGAAAGAAACCGAACTCTTATAAGTCGATCTTTTTTTTTATACATAATGTACATATGTATGTGTCTTTACCTATACAATAATTTCGAAAATTTAATTATAAGTTTAATAGAACTTAATTTGTACGAATGTTCCTGTGAGGTTTATTGTGATTAGATAAGAAATTAATCCTCTCAACAAATTTGAAACTCTTTATTTTTTTTATTGTTTTACACAAATGAAGCTCTTAATCTCAACTTCAGTTTATTAGACAAAAAATACCATTTGCCATGGGATACGATTTTGTATTTCTTTTATTAAGTAGTCATTTCATTGACTCTACTTTCAACTTAAGAATAAGTACAGTTTTATATTCTCTTACTCCAATGCAGGTAACAAAAATCTTAGATGTAGGTAAAACAATATAGATGAGAAATAAAATAAATAAATTTAAAAAATGTTTTTGCACAACTCTGTACCTATCTAGGTATATTTGTAAAATGTTAACGCTTTTCTATAAACTGGTTGTATTGGGATTTCGGTTCTGCTTTGTTGCACTTCGTGCAGTTTTTTTTTGTTATTGTGTAGGTATTTCTTTGTGTGTTTTTTCTTCCGATTCCGAATCCGTTCCACAACTCAAACGCAGATGCACCTAAACGTAAACGAAAAGAATGAATTCAAAATTATAAATGCAAATAAGTGATTGTAAAAGGTTTTTTCGTTGTGTTTGTTTTTTTCCGTTGGGAGTAGAAGATATTGAGGCACTGACAAATTCCGAGAAACGCGGCCCATGATAAATAGAATTTTCGAAGACTGTGCACTTAATTGTTTGTCAACATTATTAAATTCATTCAGTACATGTGAAAAATGTTGAATAATAATCAAAAATAAAAATAAAAACAAAACACGGTAATCATGAAAACGAGTTTGAGTGGAAGTTTAATTTTGAAGAATTTATGCCGCACTCATAATTAAACCCGATTGTTCGGAAAAAAAATTATTCACAGACTTGAAGTTTTATCTTATAATTCACTGAACAGTTAGTTACAACTAAGATAGAAAATTATTTCTGTTAGTTAGTTACAACTCTGGCTACCGATTATTACCGGAAACATTAGGTTACTGATTTAAGATCATTAACGGTGTTAGGAACCATTTTGTGTAGAGCTAAAATATATGTAGATACGAGTACCTATACATTTTCCACTTAAACCATTTGGGTTGAAGTTCGAGTTACAACCGTTTGATTGGCTACAGAATAACTATACATTCACCGTTTTCGTGTTTCTTATACCTAATTGTAATGCGAGATTGGAGTTCAATTTTTAACGAATGAAAATTTCATCCTGTGAATCGATCAAAATCCCGGAGAATATAATTTCATAAGAAAATTCGAAAATCAATATCAAAATTCAAATTCAATAATGCATCAATAGTACCTATTAACGTGTATCTTATCAAAACCTAACATAAGCTTAATCTAAAAGTAGCATTTTTAGTTTTGAAAAATTACCGCTGTGTACGAATTAAGATTGATTAATTTGGTTTCTTCTATGTAGTTCTATTATTAGCCCAATAGCACTGGCAAAATTAATGCAGACTGTTCGTTATCATTTTTATTAAAAGTCTTGAATTACTGGACCTTACTACCGCTATTATTGTTCTGCGAGTCGCAGTAAAAAAAGGAAAAATGGTGTTTTTTTCTGCGGATTAATTCTTCTATTTGTCAAAACTTTTTTTCCAAATCTCCAAATATCTCATTAACATAAGTTTTGGTTTTCAAGTTCTTCTTTAAAAACGGTTGCCGAATAGGGAAGTTATTTTTTGTTTTTCAGTTTCAAAAAATTTATAGTATGGCTTTAAGTGAAAAGGAACGTGATAAGGATACAAAAATAGATATACACCAAGATCGAATTACACCAAAAAAAAAAGAAAACGGCACAGGAAATTCGACGAAAATCTGCGGAATTGTATACTACAAAATAATCATAAAATATTTAGAACATAAAATAGGAGACATATTGTTCAAGTCATGCCTACATTAAAGCATATTAGCTTGCTTAACTAACTTTCGTAAATGCACCTAAGCCAAGCCGACCCCACCATAATAAAAAAGTGGCAGGTCAATTTTAAACCAATGCTCTCACGCAGGTGTTCTCAATGAAAAAATGTGTGAAATGTGGTTAATCCAGTACTTTGTCACATTATTGTATGCTTATAAGACGATAATTAAAAGAATAGTAAAAAGAAAGTTAATCCTTTCAATCGTAAATTCACCTACATAAGAATCCAAAAACGTAAAAACTAAAAAAAAGGCTTTTCTTAGAACAAAAGTAGTTTTTGTTATTTTTGATTTTCTCAAAAACTACAAAACATTTTGACATCCGGTTTTTGTGTTTGATCAAAAATTAAAAAGAGCATTGAATATTGAATAAAAAAATAATACTTAATTACGTAAAATTTTGAAAAAAAATTGTTTAAAAAAAAAAATTTCATTTTTTTTTCAAAATTTTGATTTTGAAAATTAATTTTTCAAAAACTATTCACTCGAACAACTTTATTTAGAAACAAAATTAAAGAATGTATTTCTGGCTTTTCAAAATGCCATAGCATTACTCTGTAGGTATCACCGTTATTTTCTAATAATTTTTTTTCTGTTTTAAGTGATTTTTTTCTTAAATTGCCCCTCCCGCCTAAACGGGGGAAAATAGACCCCCCCCTCCCATACGATTTTTTTCTTGTCTAAGTCCAACCTACACGCCCTAGCTTTTTGTCACACCTTATGCCAATCACCCTGTATATGTACAGTACAGCCATATTTATAAACTCATTATAGTGAGTATACATAAGGCTATACAGCCCTTATAATGCGTCTAAACGCAAAATTGTTATTTATAACATTTATGTGACGTTGAATAGAGGTATTATAAGATAAACGCGTCTGAAGGTTGAATAGTGGCTACATAAGGACATTTTAGTATTGAACTGACACATTCACTTTGACTTCATTAAATTATTGTGATTATCAAAAAAAAAAAATGCTTTTTGTTATTGAAACTAAAACTTTATGTTATTTTTATTTATTGAAACTAAAATGTTATATTATTATATTAAAAACAAATTGTTGAGAATTAAATATATATATAGACTTGTTGGTAATCTCCCTCCACGCATCTTTTTTCATCCGGTGTTAGTGTTGCAAGATTTGTTTGGGATTATTGAATTTTATCTGAGAAGTAGCTATTTCCAGCTATATAAGATAAAATGAATAACAATTTGATTACCAGTATTGTGCTAGACATAATGACATACCTTATCTCATGAATCAAAGTTAATTGTTCGAATTATTTTAGCTTTCGGTAGTTCCATTTTTGTTTATTAAATTCAAGATGTTTTTTTTTTTTATAAACAGCTGAGTGTTATGAAGGCTTCATGTAATAGATTCTTACTTTTTAGTAGTTTATTTGACACAAACTCATTATAACTATGCTGGGTAGGAAAATGTTTTATAAATATGAATTTGTATAGTGGATGAATAAGTCCTTATGCATTGAATAACTATTCACACGTTTAGCGAATTCTAATAAATAAGGCTGGTAGTATATAGTAGTACCTACTAGTACTTTTATTAGTTTATAAAACTACTTTTTAAGTTTATAAAACTATCGCACAAATCATGCTTTAAACTACTAATCAACAACAAATTGCATCTTATATTGTTCCAATCTCCACAAAGATCTCAATTATATTCTCAATGAAAAGTCATATATGGTTAATATGTAAAATTGCATGGTGTATATCTTATTCGAATTAAAGATGGGCAATTATCTACTTGTAAACTGACACTATCTATGTGAATGGCCACATACAAAAATTCATCAAATCAGAGATTTAATTGTTATTTGTATTCTGATTTCTAATAATTTAGCAAAAACTGTTGGTTACAAAACTGGGGTTATGTAGGAGTTGATGTGCAATCTTCTCGCCATGGATTTTAGAGAAGAAAAGAAAGTGGGTTTCAGTACACACCCGATAGTTGTTAGCCTCTCCAGCAGCAACATTTTGTGATTGCTGTCATTGCCAAGTACTATAGGTCTCCCGAAGTTCTGATCGGAAACTTCAAAAAGCGGCATGGGAGGACATGTCACACAAATGCTATATCACTCACACTTGAATCACATCATTCAAGTTTCAAGCCAAGTATTAAAGCAATCCTAGCTAGGATTACCAGCCACGATGTGAGTCCATTCACAACAATGGGATATTCCTTCAGTTGGCTGATCCAGGATTTATGACTACCCAGAAAATTGATATACTTATCGGCACCGAGCTGTTTTTCGATCTTCTTTTTTTAGGGGAAATAACCTTTGGGCCTCAACTTCCTACGCTAGGTAACACAAAACTAGCATGGATAGTCTCAGGTGGCGTTCAAGCCAGTGGCGTGGCGTGGATAATTTTAAATGGGAAGACGTTATAAAATTTTGTCACCTGTAAAATTTCTAGTAGGGATATGGTATCTACAAATGCATTCCACATTGATTTAGCAAAAAATGTGTAGCTATATTTTTTATACTTCAAGACATTAATATTTCAATCAACAATGAGCTTCAAACATAATAAAAAAGGACCTCCTTTTAGACACCACCCTTTCGTCGGACATAACTGCGGCACCTTCCTAGGATTTTTCTATTAATTTTTCCTTGCAATCATATGTGTCAAGAATATTAAATATATGATGGGACAACTCATCTGCATTAAGACTCGCCCTAACGTCAAAAAATACAAGATATCTTTCTTGTATTCCATTCTCTGACAAGAACCGAAATATGGCACTCAGTTGTCCCCTATGAGTCAAATCTGATGTTTCGTCGATCATAATCGACACGAACCGGGCTTCTATGATTTCTGTTTTAATTTCAGATTTAATAACAGCCGCGATACTGGATACTGTATCAAGAGGGATTTACATTTATTCATGAAACAGGCACACTAAACAAAAAATTTCGATCTGGGATCGAAATCCCTGGTGTGTAAAGGAAAAAAAGATAAAATATAAACTATCAAATATCCTTACTAAAATTATTAGGTTTCTCCGATAGGTAATCTGTTAAACAGCAATCTACATTTATAAAAGACAAAGAACAAAATCTAGAACTGCACTAAAATTAAGAAGCCAATTTTTTTTTTAATCAATATAGTGGATAATAAAAGGAATTAAATCTTCACTTTAACATCTAACTTTTCACTATTTTTAATGAAGTTCAAATTGGCTTTTCAATTTATTTGAAGTTATTGAACCTCAGCAACACAGTCTTTTATTGAACGCCAATTGAATCTAAATTTAAATTCCTATTAAAAAAAAAAACAAATGCATTTTATTTGACCAGAAGTGTTCTTCAGCGATATGCTAAATTTACACTGCTGACAAAGTGCCATATATTCTACCATGATTTATTTCATAATTTAAAATTATCACAGTAAATTTGCAAAAATATCAATCGTGTATTTATTACAAACTATCACGAGAGAGAAAAATGAAAGCATTTTACATTAGCATGCAAATCAACATCAAATTCAAAATCAAGAATCATCAATACCCACATGCCATATTTATATTTATATGACATATTAAAAAAAAAAAAAACAACAAATATGTAAGTCGAAGAACACCGTCTTATTTCTTACACAAGGTTGAAAAAAGGCAAGCACCTGAACTCCTGCAATGTATTGAAATGCAATGCTAATTGCTAAAGGGAGAATAAAATACAAATAATTCCAACTCCTACTGGTATACATCGAAAATTTTATAAGACGGAATGTAGCGTCTTATTTTTTGCGGATGTTGAACAAAGAGGATCCGAAACACAATGCTTGGGAAAGAAAGGGATATAAAACAAATAAATAAGACGGTGATTGAAAAGTTTACGTCAGAGTATTTTTGTGACTCTCTTGATTAATGTTGGTTGTGGATTGTGGAATGTGTTTGGATAAAGTACGAGTATAAGATACAAACGAGAGGCAGAATGGAAAACTTAAACTTATTCGATGTTTATTTGGTAGATTGTGTTATTTGTGGATTTTCTAAGAGGGAAGACGATAGGAATCGTGTTATATGGACGCCACGCCACTGGTTCAAGCTGCAAATCACATTGCTGTTCGCACCATTACCACGGGGACATCACAAACATTGTATCAAATGGAAGATTTATGGTAAGTTTTCTTTCAAAAAAAAAAAAAAAATCCATCTAGTTTTGGTGCATCTACCTAAACTGCCGATTTGAAAAAGATTATGCATTGCGTGAGCTTTATTCTCAGTTCTTATTAGAATACGAAGCCATATGAGTCCTATTGGTAACGTTGAGATCCCACAAAATCACTATTTCATTCCGCATCATTTTGTATAGAAGCCAGAAAGCTCTTTAATAGCATTGCTTGTGGTCTTTGATTGTTCAACAAAAACAACATCTGGATTTTCTCTCAATGATGTTCTAGGCGTAGAACCATCAGTCCAACCCGATTTGTTTTGAAACATAATTGTCCGGACATAATTTCTAGAACCAGGCGAATCACTTTGGGAGACAATGAAGTTCTAGAACTTTGAGAAAACAAATAGGCATTAATGACTGCAACTCACGATCGAGGCATATTGAAAGTATTAATCATAGAAACTATTTTTATATATTGCAGAAAAAAATCTCATAATGTAACAGATTTTTAAGAACGCCCGACGGCCTGAAGGCCCCCTTAGAAGGAACTGCATACTCTGCTGATGAACCGCGCGAAGGAACCTGTCTTGGTGTACGCTCAACGTATGGACTCTCCAGAAGAATACAAGGCTTTGATAAAAAAAAAACTTAATTCGAGTCAAAGGTTTAGCAAATTTTGCACTTCTGTCGAATATGAAAAAAACCTACTGCCTAAGAATAGCATTGTTACAAGGTTGTTGTTGGAGCATTTACATAAAAAAAACTTACGATGACAAAATGTATCATATGGGCGAAATCCCTACATTCCTATCAGAGTTGATGAGCGACCTACCAGTACAAAGAGAAACACTTTCTTGCCCATTTTACTATACAAGATTTGACTTTGCTGGTCCTAAAATCAGAGGTAAGACTCATTTCGAGGTATTTTCGTATATGCTATTCCACAGATAGAATTCATAAAGAAGTTGTTGTAATTGTCACATAGAGTCGTTCGTCAATTGTCCTTAAAGGTTTATACATATATAGACTTGAATTGTATCACACTACCGCATCGCAGATAATGTGACCGATTTTGTCAGTGCAAGCAACAAGCTTAAGGAGCTAAAGGGTGTTATACAATCACAGAAAATGGAGTTAGGCATTTAATAATTATGTATTGAGACGGGAATTAATTACCTACCCTCCCCCATCCCCTTCAACATTTTGGTAATTCCGGGGAACTCTGGGAGTCAGTTGTAAAATCAGCCAAATTATTGTCGGTTCGACACAAGATCATAAATATACGAGGAGCTCATCACTATCACAATTCAAATGGAAGCTATACTCAATTCTAGACTCATAACGCTAATTTTATCAGTTTTTAAAAGGAAAATACAAACAAAATGTTCGAGCTATATGTAATAATAGCCCAATTTCGCGTTTATCATCATTATAAAAAGTTTTTGTAAAAGTAGTACAAAATAAGTTTTCGAAACACGCCGGGTTTTTTAAGCGATGTTCGGTTTGGCCTTATTAAACTTCCGTACTGTTTGTTGACATTTCAAAAACTTTAGGCATGGTTAACCATGTAATCTTGCTGGTTTAGATTGAAAAATTCTGAGGTTCTTATTTAAAAAAAATACAATAGATCTAAGCAGTTAGAGATGTGGTTTCCTGAGCATAAACTAATAATAGGTTCTAAAACTAAGGAAATGTTTTTCAATTTGTCAGAGTAAAACCGTTCAGATTGTGATCTCTTTTTCGATTTATTTATAATCTCAAAAGTTGAGACTTTTACAACGCTTATGTGATCCCTCTTGCACTTTGGGTAGCTCTATTATTACTATGTTAAAGGTTTTCAAATAGAAAGTAAATATCTAGGACCGCAGTAAGAGTTTTTTATTCACACTAAATTATTTTTGATGCACTCTTAGAAATGTTTATTATTTTCCTAAATGTTGCTCCTTTGCCTTTTTATACAAATTTGCTATGGTGTTGTTCATTCAAAACTACAATATGGAATCGTTTGCTGGTGAGGAACCTACAAAACTTAAAAGCACCTCTTCTGATTATGAAAAAAATTGTAGAAAACCACGCCACTTTCTTAGTTTTCCTCTCTTTAAGGATTCGTTCGTTATCTGTACTGTTATAAAGTGCTTATTCTTTTCTTTAGAATTTAAGGCAAACTACGTTAACGTGTTAATTTTATGAACCAAGTACCTGTACCGGCTTTTCGTATAAACTTTTATATTGTTTCCTTCATGTAGATTATTCGATAAGCACCCTCTATCAGAGTTCAGTCATCTTATATATATTATTTAAAACTTTAAAAGGATCGCTTTTTTCTATGGATATGGAGAATATTAATTTTTTGTTAAATTCTTCCGTATGATTATTTGTTGAAATTTTATATTATGTATTATCAGTGTACACAACTGCGTCACCCCACCTACATAAACAATTTTTTTTTTAATTTTATTAAAATTTTAAATTTAATCAAAGTGACAATAACACTATTATTAGATAAAATTACCTTTGTCATTATATTTTTCTTTTATTTATTAAGTATTGTTCTAAAACTTTATCTATGTGTGTATCCAAGAAGTAACATTAACAAAGTAAAGTATCCTCGGTAGACCTGTCACTTCTCTACGAATGATCTTGCCTTTTCTATATTATCGTGTATACTACTACTTTCAAGTCATGTCTGTTCTTAAGAAAGAAAAAAATATGTGTAATCTGCTCTATTAGTTAAATAATGGGAGCGTATCGGAATCCCGCTTTTCAAAAATCCCGAAAAAAAAGTTTTAAAATCCCGTGTACTAAATACTATTTTTTTAAAATCCCGTCTTCTAAAATCCCGCCTGTTCAAAATCCCGATCTATTATAATCCCGCTTTTTAAAATCCCGCCAAACCCCGCTAATCCCGTTTTTTAGAATATGTAGCTAAAACTTATTGATTTTATGTTGGTTATTTTCCAAATTCTTTAAATGCTAAAGAAACTTTGCATACACCCAACCTCGCACCTACCCCAAATCCTATAGTGTGCCCAAGCAAGGGCGTACCTCACTGCTAACACGTCGTAATAAGAAAGGGGATTATAAAAAACGGGATTATAAGAGACGGGATTTTAAAAGCGGGATTATAAAAAGCGGGATTTTAAAAAAGCGGGATTATAAGAAATAGGTTTATAAAAAAACGGGATTATAAAAACAGGATTTTAAAAAGCGGGATATCGTACCCAACAGTTAAATAATAATTTAAGGAAAAGCATGTTCACACCCTTAAGAGCTGTTGTGTATATTACAGTATGGCGTGGCGTCCATATAACAGGATTCCTACCGTCTTCCTTTTTAGAAAATCCACAAATAACTATCTGCCAAATAAACATCGAATAACTTTAAGTTTTCAATTCGATTGTAGTACCCCTTGGCATAATGGTTAGTACGTTGGACTGACATGCGGAAGGTCTCGAGTTCGATTCTTAGCCGCTGCAAGTAAGTTTTTTTCGGGGGTGTACTGCCTCTTGCGAGAAATTGACAAATTCTCCAAGAGTATCTCTTGTCATGGAAAGTGCTGCTCATTAGCCGTTCGGAATCGGCAGAAAATTTTAGGTCCCCTCCGTTCCTGATAACACGCACACAGGAATGGTTGAGAGTTGTAAGTCACTAGGTCCTGGTTCACTCCGAGCTGTTGCACCACCAAATTTATTTATTTTTTTTTTTTCAATTGGCTTCTCGTCTGTATCTTATACTTCATACAACCACATTCCACAATCCACAACCAACATAGATCAAGAGAGTCATAAAAATACTCTTAGGCTAGTCGCGCACTGGCAACTGTGATCGAAATCAAATAGTTTAATCACCAGTTGATAGAGTACCGCGCACTGGAAACTCTTTACTCACGCTCACAATTTTAGGCAATCGTTTGGTTTGTGTCAAAACACAAACTTTTAGTTGCTCGAATCGAGTTGCTCTAAGTGCGCGGTGTCCCATATAAGCCCATATGTTTTATTTTAGCAACTAAACATTTGTGAAACTAAAAATTGAATGTGCGCGCCTGGCCTTAGTTAAACTTTTCAACTACCGCTCTCTTTAATAGAGTAGAAAATATGAACGTTTTTCCGTCTTATTTATTTGTCTTATATCCCTTTCCTTCCCAAGCATTGAGTTTCGGATCCTCTTTGTTCAACACTCACTTTTATAATCAAAAAAAAGACGCTACATTCCGCCTTATAAAACCAATCTCGATGAAAACTAGGAATGTGAATTGTTTTGTATTTGATTCTCCCTTTAGCAATTAGCAGTGGATTTCCGTAGGAAGATGATATGTACTTTCAATATCTACATCCAACATGTTGCATGAGTGCAGGTTCTGCGTTGACTCTCCCTGTTTCAACCTTGTGTAAGAAATAAGACGGTATTCTTTGACTTATTATTTTTTTTTTTTTTAATATGTCCTTGTCCTATAAATTTTAATATGGCATGTGGGTATTGTTGATTCTTGATTTTGAATTCGATGTTGATTTGCATGCTGATGTAAGATGTTTTCATTTTTCTCTCTCGTGATAGTTTATAATTTTCACGATTGCCAAAGTACTATTTTATCTGCGATATTTTTTCAAATTTATTGTGATAATTTTGATTTATGAAATAAAAAATGGTAGAATATATAACAATTTGTCAGCAAAGTAAATAATTTAGTTCCTTTTATTACTAACTATATTGATAAAAAATTGTAGTTCTTAATTTTAGTGCAGTTTTAGATTTTATTTTGGAAATGTCTTTTGTAAATGTAGATTGCTGTTTAACTGATTACTATACATATATTAGTTTTTATCAAATGGAAATGGCAGGAAGGAACGGAAAATCTGGTGAGTTTTCACAATCTTCACGCAGAAATTGATTTCTGATATGTAAAGGAAATTAATATAAGTACATATATGACACTTTAATGGAATCTTATTTAGAGCAATGTTCAAGTACACAATCCAATTTTTTCGGGTCTAGCCAAAGATATTTAGAATGATTTGATATATAGTATCGCGGCGGTTATTAAATCCGAAATTAGAACGAAAATTAAGGTTCGTGTCGATTATGATCGACTAAAAAAACCAGATTTGAATCATATGGAAGAACTGAGTGCCATATTTCGGTACTATGTATATAGTCAGAAGATGGAATACAAGAAAGATTTCTTGGATTTTCTGACGTTAGGGCGAGTCTTAATACAGATGAGTTGTTTCATTATATATTTAATATTCTTGACACACGATTGCAAGAACAAGTTAATAGGACATTCCTACGGCGACGGTGTCGCAGTTATGTCCGACAAGTGGGGTAGTTTCCAAAAGAAGTTCCTTTTTTATTATGCTTTAAGGTCATTTTTAATTAATGATTAAGATATTAATGTCCTGAAGTATACAAAATTTGGCTAGAATTTTGTTGCTGAGTCAGTGTGGAATGAATTTGTAGATACCATTTTTTTTTATTTTTACAGGTGACAAAATTTTATAACGTCTTCCCATTTAAAATTATTCACGCCACGCCACTGGTGTATTATAATATTTGTAAATATAAACTGTATGTATACAGGGTGTCCCACAGTCACCGCCCCAAATGAAAACCATCCTGAGGTCATTTTAAGTCGAAAAACTTAAGAGGTCATTTTCTCGTTTTCGTCCCGTTTTCGAGTTATAACCGTTTTTATGATTTTTTCCCTTAACTAGCTTTATCTTTGACAAACTACGTCCGATTCGTAAAATTTTTTTTATAACTAATCAAGAATTTATTACAGTTTTAGTTTGTCCAGACTTTTTTTTCTGCGGACAACCGTTTTTCCGCAATTTTGCATCAAACACAATTTTTTTCGTTTTTTAAGTAGTTTTTTTTTCACTTTGATATCATTTTATTCAAAAAACACGTTAATGAGTATTAATTTTTTTCACTTATTATTAAAGCCCAGTTCATTTTCTTAAAAAAAAATATTTTTTTTCCTTAAAAAGAATACTAAATGTAATTAACAAAAAATAAACAAAAACTGAGTAAATTTAAAAAAAAAAATAATTTTTAAATACAAAATTAGATCACGCGAGGAAGACATTTGCAACCTTCAAATCATAATGCAAATCTTTACTGTTTACATTAGTTAACGGTCTTACTAATTAACTTTATCTATTTGTCCTTTTCTTAACCACAATAGCTCAGAAAAAGTTAATTTTGTATTTAAAAATTATTTTTTTTTTTAAATTCACTCAGTTTGTTTATTTTTTGTTAATTACATTTAGTATTCTTGCTAAGGAAAAAAAAATATTTTTTTTAAGAAAATGAACTGGGCTTTAATAATAAGTGAAAAAAATTAATACTCTTAACGTGTTTTTTTGGATAAAATGATATCAAAGTGAAAAAACTACTTAAGAAACGAAAAAATTGGGTTTGATGCAAAATTGCAGAGAAACGCTCGTCCGGAGAAAAAAAAGTAGTTGGACAAACTAAAACTGTAATAAATTCTTGATTGGTTATAAAAAAAATCTTACGAATCGGACGTAGTTTGGCAAAAATAAAGCCAGTTAAGAGAAAATCATAAAAACCGTTATAACTCGAAAACGGCACGAAGACCTTATTCGGAATTCCCCCCCACCAAAATGAACTTTTTTTTAACGAATCGATAGAAAAGTTTTTGCTGTTGATAAAAAACATCAAATTATGGAGAAAAACTTTTTTATGGTAAAAAAGTGAAGTATAAGCGGACCACCCACAGTACTGTTGGCCCTTATTCGGAATTCCCCCACCAAAATGAACTGTTTTTAACGAATCGATAAAAAAGTGTTTGCTGTTGATAAAAAACATCAAATTATGGAGGAGAAACACTTTTTTATGGTAAAAAAAGTGAGTTATAAGCGGACCACCCACAGTACTATAACTAAAACTACTTTTTTATGGGATATTTGCTTTTTTTGCTTGCTTACGCATTACGGCGTATAAACAGTGAGATATGCAACCCCCTGCTTGGGCACACTATAGGATTTGGGGTAGGTGCGAGGTTGGGTGTATGCAAGGTTTCTTTTACATTTACATAATCTGGATTTAAAGAAACTTTGAAATTACCCTATGGCATATATTAATTTTTTTATACTTCACTTTTTTACCATAAAAAAGTGTTTCTCCTCCATAATTTAATGTTTTTTATCAACAGCACCATTTTTTTTATCGATTCATTAAAAAATCGTGCATTTTGGTGGGGGGGGGGGGGGGGTTATTCCGAATAAGGACCCGGGACGAAAACGAGAAAATGTTTTAGATTTTCGACTTAAAATGACCTCAGGAATCCATGGTTTTCATTTGGGGCGGTGACTGTGGGACACCCTGTATATATGTATGTATTTCGAATAATCATTTTTTTTTGCACATAATAAAAAAAAAAGATGTTTTTTGTTATAAATCTTGTAATCGACAGATCAACACAGTTCTGTAACAGAAACTAGACTATATCATTTTCCGAACAATTTTGATATGCTTAATTATTCGAATCCGAACTCAGAATTGCTCCCTCAGAATAAGTAGGTATTCGAGATATTTTCCAGATATTTTTATACAATCGATAAATTTGTTAATTTCAATTGTGTTAGACAATATCACTCATATGTGGGGCTCGTTAGTTCTGATGTGCCTCTGAATATTTCTGGGTGCAAGTTAACCAGCTTTAAGATATGTACCTAATAAAACATAATCCACAAACAATGCATACATAATAAATTATAAATAATCATCTAAAAAGCATATGCTCGTAGGTGTTGGTCTTAAGTTAACTAACTATAACTAAGGCTAGCTAGACAAACAGCAAAGTCAAATACAAAACTGTTCGCTCATACCTATTAACGACAACGATGACTTGATGACGATAACTTCGATGAGTGCCACTGCTGTCTGCCTGTGCCACAGGCACTGCCATTGCCTCACATCCTGTCTAAAAGGGTGTGTCCTAATTTTGCTTTTAAAACTATACTTGGCTTTTCACTTCACCGATTGTGCATTAGTTTGGAGAGACTCCTCCCTTTAGAGGCCGTACCAAGTTTATTTCTGCTTCAAATTCGGAGTTTGCTGTGCATGATTCCCAACATTATATTTTTACCACAATGTAGTCTTCCCTTATCAAAATAATATTATACGGGAATTAGTTTGAAGAACTGAATATCGCTTTTGAGTATATGTATGAGTACAACAACCAACTTGGAGTTAGAACGATTATGAAACGAAAAAGAACACTAGTGTGATGTGATCGCGTGCGATAGCTTGAATGCATTGAAAATATCAGATACTTACAGAGTAGGTATAGGTTAGTATGATGGTATGTATAATAGATATTGGTGTAACATTGATTGATGTACAAATTAAGAACTTGAAAACCAAACGGATTTTGAGTATGGCTGACGCTTTTATCGGTGAAAGAAGAAATATTTTGCTTGAGTTTCAATGTTGTGGTTGATAGAATGTAGTTACGAGTATGTATGTACTTAAAGTATTCATATGTAGGTTAAAATTCAGTTTTAAACAATTTTGTTTATAGTGTGTATTATAGTTTTATAGCATAGTGATTTTGAAGTCAAATAAAAAGTTTTCTTCAAATATCGACTCAAAAATAAAAAAAAATGAAAATGTCAATTCATGTAGGTACCTTAATGCACTTACACAGCATGGGATTTTAGTTTCAGTATATAAACGTCTCGCTCAATCTTTGAAATGAAAAGTCTATTACCTGATATTTGAATAGTTTTGCATGAACTTATTTTTGGAATGGGTAAAAAAGAGGATGACTCACTTTTACAGGCTTTAAAATGAGGTCAGTTGTCTCATTATTGAACGTATAGGTACCTACTCTAAATTTACACCGCTACTCATGCCCGGCGGGTAAGCTTTAGACACTCATATTTGTTTCTCTTTCAAGTTTAACCATTGGTGGATAGATCTGGTTTAACGTTAATGGATGTCTAGTAATTCAAACTATATTAAATGTTTCGCCGGAAATGATTCTAAGAAAAGCTGTTGTGCATTCTGAAGGGCACCAAATTAAGGGATGGTTTTATTTAACAGACAGAATAAAATATATATTAAACTATGTACATATTTGCTCTTTTGGACATATTGATCAGATCTTAGTTATTAAGGAGTAGGAAAATCTACTAAGGTCAACAAATGTGCTTATCAACATTTCTGATTTTGAAAAATTACCGTTTGATGAATGGGAAATCGAATGGACAATCTTAAATAAATAAAACCCTGAAAAATATAACCTAATTGCCATAATTATGAACATTCTTACATTAACAGAAAGTGTGTTACTCGCAATGTGATTTAATTTTTTTTTGTTCAGCAACTATCCGTAGGTACTACAAACTGCCACACACACGATCATATGAAACAATCAATTCCCACGGGCTTCTTGAATTCAGCTTCAGCGGTAAGCAGAATCCACATTGCCGCACTTAATTATTGGCACACCAAGCTTTTTACACATATTAGCTGCTTTTAAGCCTTACAAAAATTTTGTTTAGTTCAGTTTTGTTCCCCCTTTGATAGACACATTTATTAGCTATCAAATGTAAGCCATTTTGTCCAACAATATTTTGCCACATTAAAAGAAAAAAAATTATTGGCAAAAAACTGTTATATTTTATCGCACAAAATTATTGGCCATCTAGCTAACTATGCATTCAATTTCTTAAATTTCCTGCCATCTGGCAATTCTGTGAATAAAAATGAATAATTACAGTTACAGTTATTCAAAACCAATATTGTTTTTTAGTGTAACCGAGAGTTATTTGGAAAAAAAGTTAGAATTATTGTTTAAAACTATAAAAATGAATTTAAAGAAAAATGAATCTGAATCTGAAATAAAAATAATTCTTTAAAATGCATTATTAAGGCTAAAGCTAGGACCGCACTTGCGATTTCAATCGCACGATTTTTTAGTCGCAAAAATAGAACACATGAATTTGAATGAGAATGAACGCACTTGCTACCAAAAAATCATGACGATTTAAAAGCCGCAACTTGTTTCATTTTTCTTGCGATGCGATTGTCGTAAACTTAAATGAAACACATGTACTCAAATAGATTTGCCCACACTTGCGATTTAAATTACTAGGACTTAAAAATCGTAGTCGCAAAGAGAAATTGGCATGCACGCGCTTGCGATTTTTAATCCACGATTTTTTAGTCGCAAAAAGTAAGACACATGGCCTTGAATGTGAATGCACGCACATGCGACTTAAAAATCATAGCGGTTATAAAAATGAAACAAGTTCTATTTTTTCAGGCGATTTTTCTGCCGCTTCTTATTTGTAGCAAATGCGTGCACTCACATAAGAAGTACTGTGTTTTATTTTTCGCGATTAAATAATCGCGCGGCAAAAAAATCGCAAGTGCGTGCATGACAATAATTTGTAGCGACTACGACTTTTTAATCGCCTCGAAGAAAAATCGCAAGTGCGGTCCTAGCCTAATTATATGCGGAGATTGAAAAAATAGTGAACAGGAAACGACCAGAACTTTGGTACATTCCATGTCAAGACGTTTAGAGGCTGTTATAAAACAAAAGGGTTTGCCTAAAAAATATTAATTTTTTTTTAATTAAGTGCGGCACTGTATATGCAACACAATATATCTAACGGGAAAAGCTAGATTTTTTCAAGATTTAGATTAAGAATTTTATTTTTCAATTTGTTTAATATACAATTTGACTTAAAACTAACTTATTACTAAATTAAATCATGTTGGCTCAACAATAGGGACCCATCGTTCTTCATTTGGCTTTACATAATGCTATTTCCGAACAAGGGTCGTTGACGATAATTGCATACTTTCTTATGGCGCAACGCACACCAAATGAAACAAAACATAAAAACAAAAGCAAAACAGAAAATCATGTTTCGTTGCCGATAGCTGACCTATTGTTTTTTGCAAAACAAAATTTTGACTCCGTTGTTTTTATTTGTTCTACGTTTACTCTGTGCGCAAATTTTAAATAAACCAATATGAAATATGTAGATGGAGAGAAGTTCATTTTTTTTTAATTAAGGCAAGAAGCCCTATCTATAATTATAAAGATAAGGAACATGCCAATAAACTTACTATTGATAAGCTGTGGATTGCTACTTCCTACTATGACATTTGAAGATTGGCAAGATTAAAAGCTTTTCTCTTTTCTTATAAATAAACACATAATGTCTGTTTTGTAAACACAAAATTGTTATTTGTGTTTACTTGCACACCAAACGAAACAAAAAAACAAAACGTTTTGTTTTGTTTTATTCTGTTTCGCTTGGTGTGTGTTCTAATAAAAAATGTTTTTTTGACTATCGAATAAAAAACGTTTTGCTTTATCTGGTGTCTTTTCAGCCTAAGTTTAAGATAAATATTTGGGTTACAATCAATACGAGTATCTCAAAAGCCTAAAACAATGGAGCAATTTTGAGGCCGGTTTCTATTTCAGTGCATCAAAATACGAGTACATAGATATACCTACCTAGGTACCTTTGTTCGTCGGGGAAAATATTTTGTAACTAAACGAAAGCTTCTTTTATTTTCAAATAAACTTTCTCAACAAAAGGATAAATGCTCAAAAGCTCTAAATCAGTACATCTTATGTTTCATGCCTTTCATTGTAATATAATTTTTCTATCGTTACCTTCTATTCAAATTCTCGTCATGCGCCTGTATTACCAATAAAACATACATAATGTACATAAAATTGATTTGTGGTTTAGCTTTTGGGGGATTTCTCGGTCTTCGGTTCCCGTTCACCTAAAAATTTCGTCTATTTGTTTGCTTTTGGTATCTTCACGCTGAATATTCTTATAATCAATGCTCGTACGCATTCGATCACATACCGCATTGATGTTTTTCAGAGGACAGATGTTTAAAGTTGAAGAGAAGGGAGTGTTTGATGTCTGTATACGCAAAGTTGTTTGTAAGTTATTTTTAAGAGTAAGGATTTTATTACATTAAATATTTGATTGTGATTTAAATAAAATACAAATCTAGGAAATTTAAGATCACAAACATTTGCAAAAGATTGAAATAATGGTTAGTGAGTTGGGCGGGCGGCCTGGGTTTGCCTCAAGCATCTAAAAATAAAAGCTAAAATGTGTTTCAGGAGTACTGATTTTTGTGAGGAATGAATCTCTTGACATGAAAAGTGCTTATAATTTAAGCCCATCGGACTCAGCAGAAAATTGTAAATCTCCTCCATTTCACGCTCACAGGAATGGTGAGTCACTGGGTTTAGGTTGTCCTGAATTCTGCTGCATTCCTCCCCTTAAACTATTTAACCGTAATACACGCGCTTCTGGAAATGCCCATCAGTTTACCCTTGAGCCCAATTTCGGACGTGCAGTTAAATTCAGAGATTGTTTCTTTAGCCGCACCACACGAATGTGGAATGCTTTACCCGACTCTATGTTTCCCTCCGTTTATAATGTTCAGACATTCAAAACCAGTGTGCATCGGTATCTCCTCTATAATACTCTCCCACTTTCCTAAAACGCTCGCACTGTGCAAAAACATTTAAGGGTAGTCATAATCCTTTTAGTGCGTGTAAATTATAAAAAAAAAATCTACGAGCAGTGGGCATCTAAATTATTTGTTAATGTTTAAAGCACTAAAAGATCAAATAAGCCGCCTTCAGCACTTACATATTTGCTGCCTTCTATCTTTTTGGGCAATATATAGAATTAGACAAGAAGAGTTGTGAAAGTTGCATATACCTTTTATTCCTCGAATAATTACCATTGAAATAAAATATTGGGGAACAGTCAAATAAAAATCGATATATGTACATATGTATGTACATACATACAAACATATATGGATTTATTATTTTTAGAGGGCAAAATGGAATAAGCAACATTTTGCTTGTATGCTTTAGACTTTGAGGAAAAATAAATTTAGTCAAATTTACAAATGTTGTCCAGAGATTTTCTATCCAATTTATTAATAAAAAAAATAATTTTATTGATTCTTTCTTTAATAATTTTATTGATTTAATATTATTTAATGTTAAAATCAGCTTTTTAGACACATGCAGATGACAGTTTAAAATGTGTCCAATGTCCATTAGCGGATTAAACTTATATTCGATATTCAAGTCCAATTGTCAACGAAAAACCTGTCTAAGAAAGAATTAAAAATTGTTGCAGATTAAGCTAAAACTAAGTACTTACAATATTGCGAGATCTGTTATTAGAAAATATACCGCTATTTTCAGAGGGTCATTTGGAAGTGGAATTGTCAGATATCTGACAATCAGCTGAATACGCGATTTTTTGAAAACTAAATTGTGCTGCTACCTTAAAATTTATTTAAAATGTTATGCAGGTAAAACAAATGACAAAAAATGTGGCTTGGAAAACGATGGCCCATTTTTTGCAGTCGCCGAAAAAAATTGTTTAGTAAAAACTGATACACCGCAGATATTCTTTAATTAAAAATGACACGCTATCAAGTTCTATAATATATATTAGATGTGCAAGAAAATGTACACACTGGCCGCGTTCGCCTCGTAGTCCAATAGGGTATCTATTATCTAAGATACTTTAGTATCCGATACGTTGGCGAACGACCAAAATTGGATAAGTAACATTTACTGTCAAAGTAAAAAAAAACGACGTGATTCGACCAGGGATGGCCGAATCAACTTCATGCCTAATTTACTACAATTTGTTACGTCTGCTACATGCGTAGTTAATGCATAAAAAAATAAGAACAATGGAAACCAAACAATTCTACGCATTTATGATCTTATGAAGGTTTGTACAAAAACTAAAAATGTTTCGTTTACCATAAGGATGTAGGAATTATACATGATAGATGGGAAGTTCATTTTTTGAGATAAACAGTTTTCTTTGGCATAATCAAAGGATTTGGATTACGAACACATCACCTAAAGATATTTTTTAATGCTGAATTTACTGTACAAGGTACATACATATAAATATTACCGAAAAAAAACTTTTTTAAAAATAATGAAAACCATGAAACTGTTTATTTTTAAGAACCGCAGCACACGTGTCGAAGAGAGCTCCAGTACGATCATTTTCCATTTTAATTGGAGTAAATCCAACCAGCCATTTTCACTTCGCTTATTTAAAATGAATAAGCCCAACTAACATCCTCTCCAGAGCTCTTGAAATCTGAAAAAAAAGCTCCCATACAACTCTCTTATATCCCATGGCTATAACTAAGTATTAATATCTTGTTTTGAAACTGAACTGGGTTTCATAATATTTTTATTTTAAGAGGTAAACATTTTTGCAGCTTAAAACTACTTAAATCTCTTCTTGCAATAAGATTATATAAGCTTATAGACTTATAAGAATACTTTTCTGATAACGCAGCTCTAAATACATCCATAAATCCCATAACAAGTCATGTTCAAGAGTTAAGGTCATTTCATACTTTTATGAAAACCCTTAACGAATTTGAATTTAATACCTCCTATATCAAGAAACAATCTGAAGTTCAAAGAATAACAGCTTTGCAGTAGGATCCTAATGAGATCTTTATTGCAACAAGCGCAACTACTTACAAACTTTACTTTTCTAAATTAGTAAATTAGTACTAGACGTAACAAATGTTAAGAAGTTACAGTTCGGACAACCCTGTACTCGAGACTAAAGAAAATAGATCAGCTGAAATGTTAGCTGTTCTTCAAAATTCCCCTTGGATAGTTAAGTATACCAAAATTTTTTGGTTAGCTTTAGATTTCTGCTTGACATCAGCTGTTTTGTTCATCAGCTGATTTTTCCTATGGGATTACAACAACACAAACATATCCGGATACCCTTGGATACGTAGGCGATCGCGGCCACTGTTGTCCAGCGAACAAGACACAAAAAAAGTTTGAATTTGTCAGACAACACCTGAGACCGGATCGGATAATTTCTAATAAACAAACATGTGTATGAACCGACAATTTTCAAGCTGACAATGAAATTGTTTCACTTTTGGACAAAATTTGCTAACGGTATGAGCTGACAATTTAGACATACCATTAGCTATAATGGTAATTTGAATGGAAATGCTAATCCAAAATCCATGAACACCAATGTGTTAGCGATTTGATCATAAGCGAGTTTTACTATACATACCTTTATTCTATATAAAGGGTGGTTAAATTTCAAGGGCCGATGTTGAATGTGAACCACACCTGAACGTCAAGTTTTTTCTGCATTTCATTTGACATTTCTCAATTTCAGATTAACTCAATTTGAACAATGGAAAGATACACAATCGAGCAACGCGTTAAAGTTATTCAGGCTTATTATGAAAATGGGCATTCAAATCAAAATGCACATCGTGCACTTCATTTCATTTTCATTTATTTGTTTCTAAGAATCTTTTACAATGGGCTACAAAGCCGCCGTAGTCGTGGCGGCAATTTGGCCGATAGGTATTTTGTTCCATACATAATTGAACCATACCAATATTATCATAATAAAAAGAAATGACAATAATTTCCTAAAAAATTTGTGTTTTATTCAAAATCAACATCGGCTCTTAAAATTTAGCCACCCTTTAGTATAAGAATAAAAGCAACAAATAAAAAAAAATTAACATGAGCATTATGCACTCTTCTTTTTCTTAGCAGTTTTCGTTGTATTTTTACTTTCAAATTGCATATTCACCATCTACGAGTACGTATACTTTATAAGATTTAAATAAAAACCATAAATTATTATCTACCACGAACACACTTCATGCAATACTACTGGGAATTTGGGCTCTATGTAAAACGCTCGTACACGACAAATGAGAATTATATACAAAATCACATAGAAATAGAAAAAACTTTGTTTTAAATGCGATTTTTAGCGAAGTCAGTGGTACTGATACTGAGTCTATGTTGCTGCAGCTGGTTGCTGTCTCTACTGATATGGAGTTTTCTATGTGTGAAGAATTGAGGTGGAAAGCAAAAGTTGTTATCGGTCAGTCGATGTTATGGTGACCGCTGACTGGAATAACGTTTAGTGTACAAGTTTTTACGCATACAGGAATATGAGAATCAGGGTAACACATCCATCATTAAACTAACAAAACTCGAATTGAAGAACTGTTATCAAGTTTTTGGGAATGGCTATCAGTTTCTATGAAAAAAGGTAAATAAATGAATCACTATGTAAGCCTGCGTTAAGTAGAGTCTGTTGAACTCGTATTTATTTGTTAATATACGTATTTGTATTTATGTATGTTGAAGGCGGATTGTCTCCTAAGTATTCATAAACGTGATTTAGACTCCTGTTTAGTATTATTTGATATGTTAATGAATTATTACAAATTTGTATTAAGCCTAGTTAAAATTATATAGAGAAATTATTTAAACTGTTACGATTATATTATTAAGGAGTTGTAATGGATTTTGCAGGAACATACCTAGAACGTGTGTGGGTTGTGAATTGTTAGGCAGATCATAGGACGTATTTATTTATTCTTGAGAAATGCTGCTTTTTTAATTCTAAGAGCGGTTTTTAAGGAGTATTTGGCAGGCCTGGAGCTTAAATACAAATTCAGGTTAAATTATTGTCTATTTAAATTATACAACCTCTTGGTACTTGTATCTAAAAATTAAAGGTACCATTGCCATGACTTGTACCTGTACTTATGTATAATTCCACAAGAGTGTTTACAAGTTTTATATTGATTAGTTTCTTACTTATAAATTGCATTTAAAATCTGCAGGATAGAATCCTCATATGAGTTAATTTTACATATGTATATACCAGGGACGAAGCGTCCATATATTGAGTGGAATGAGTGCTTCCGTTGAACCATTTGAAAAAATCGTACCTAGCAAGGAATTAAATTCAAAATTACAAATTGTATTAATATATTTATTATATTATTTGTATCTATAAACGAATCTTCATTTACTCTGTAAATTACATTCCAACATCATTATGACAACATTATCATCTTTTGCTAAAATTAGTAAAGGAAATCGAGATCTCTCTGCTTATTACCTACAACTTAAAATGCCATACTGCAAACCAACTGAGAATGCTCAACATCACTCCACTATTTATAAATATAATGCTCAATCTCATGAAAGTTCTTGCTAAAATGCTTAACAACTATGCATTCCTTATTATCGCCTCAATTTCAAAATAGTCAAAAAGTCAACTGAAAATATACCTACAACATCACTCACCAATATTCACAAAATGCTCAAACAACAATGATTCTCAAACAATATATAGAATGCACAACAGCTGGGCATTCCATTATTTCCCATACTAAACTTAGATCTCAACCCAAAGTCAAAATAATTTTGTCTCGTTTCTTGCCTTTTGCCCAATGTGTGAAGAATGAGTTGAGTGAATGCATTACGAGAATTTCCTACAAGAGATAGATAGAAAAACAAAGATGTATCTATTGAGTTGCTCATTGTCTCAAACTGATAATGAGTTTAATTTCATGGACAAAAGGGGTAGAAAAGTTTTATTTTAATATAATGTGTGTGCAAATTTAGGTGCAATTCATAACTATCAGAAAACATACAAATATGAATTTAAAAGGTGGTAGTTTTTTAATTATTTTCGTGGCGATAAATACAATCCACCTGTTTTCTGTTTATTTTTTGTTATTATAAAAAAAAGTGGTCAAAAATAGTATTTCTAATGTCGATTTCCTTTACACATGAGAAATCAATTTCTGTGTGAAGATTTCGATCTCTCGACAGATTTCACGTTCCTTTACACCAAAAAAATCGATTTTTTTGTGACAGAGATCAAATCCCTCGAATCCGTATTTGAAGAGGGATTTACATGTATACGAAATTCGCACACCAAAAGAAAAAATTTGACAAGGGATCAAAATCCCTAGTGAGTAAAGGAAATCGACATAATATTCATTTTCATATCTGAGGTTTCTTGATATTCCAGCAGAAATATAACTAAAGGTTATTTTCAATTATGAGAATTTTAATTCAAAAAAATCAAGGAATCTTAAGATTTTTAATATCCCGTAATAATGGCATCTGTAGAGATAGAGAGATCATATTCATGTTTTAAGAGAATTAAATATTTTTTAGAAATAAAATGTGGACAAGAAAGGTTATCTACTCGTAGTTTAGTTCTCATCAAATCGTACTTAAAAAGGATAAATCTTTGCGCAAGGCATCAAGCTCTTTTTTTTTATTAGACTTTACTGTAATATATTATTTATGTATATTATTTTATTTGCATTATCATTAAGTTGAATTTAAAAGGTTGGATCTCAAAGGTCTTTCAGTTTTATAATCAGTGCTTCCGCTATCCGCCTCGTGCCTGGTATATACTTAGAGCTGAGGTCAGTTAAGATTTTCAGAAAAAGTCAATTTGCGGCTTCCAACCGGTCGAACCTACAAATCGACCATATCCTAATCCGCACAAGGCACGTATTCAATATCTCACATTTCGATGCACAAACGATGACTTTGAACATTTTCCAGTTCAGAAATCATCTGTCAATTGAATAGAAATTGCGAATTTTCCAGAAGATGTTCGACGTTTTACATCTTACCTATACAATAACTGTCTACAGAGAGTACTTGAGCGAGGTGTTCTCCGTGGTCCTAGCATTGGGATATAATTAAAGAGGCTGCAGGCAAGTAATCACTGCAGAAAAAGAACCATTACACTGTGGTTCCACCGTAGGCCAAAATTCTAAAAAAATTACTGTAGCGATTATTATATAAAACGGTTAAAATGAGCTGAGAACATTCCAAACTAATTAGAAATAGAAAAAGAAAAACCGTTAGATTTTTATCTTCAGAGTAATAACATTGCAAACACATGGCATTTGAGTTTTAGTGCTCTAAGAGCAAGTGCGACTGCATTTGTTTAATTAATTTTTTTCATCTGTTTGCGTTATTTTTTTTTTTTATAATGGATATATTAGTGGAAGGTAAGATATTTGTTATTTATTTTTTATGATTCATTTTTCGACTAAGCATAAGAGTTTATAAATTGGGACTAAATAAAATAAAAATAAAAATAAATTAGCTTAATGTTGTTTGTTTTAAACTTTTAACTGTTACGCCCCATTACGCCCCCACAAAGTTATATATTACCAGAAAGGTAATTTCATGTACTTTTTAATGCACGTTGATTTAGCTGCGATTACTTGCGAATTCACTTTTGATTAATCTTTGAACCACCTAAAGTCTCATTTTTTGTAGTTTAGGGCTTTTAACTAAAGTCTCATTTACGAGAATGTTTCTGCTTCAGCATTGGTTAAATGCTGATGGAACCGAAAAAAATAAGTCCCATTCAATATTAGACGTCATTTCCAAGTGTTTGTAAAAAACTTACGTATTTCTGCAAAAAAAACTTGCCGAAAGAGATGCCTTCTTGTTAAAAATTATTCAGGGTGGCTTAATACAAAGGAAGTATGTATCATTCCTGAAAATATCAATTATTTAATATCTTGATTTCAATTTTTTTTTATTAAATTAAAGATCGTAAAAATTAATTGAAAGAAAAAAAATTTTATCAAAATTCTAGGTGCCGTTTTCGAGTAAGCATTTGTATGGTAGGTACCTTTAATTTTAGGTAAAGTAAATTTTTTTTTCTCACATCTTGTAGATTACGAGTATATTGAGAAACTTTTATTTATCAAGTTTAAAAAAAATCTAGCATGGGGTTTTCGAAATATGTGTATTGAGTTTTGAAAAAAAAAAAAAAAATTTTAAATCCAATCAAATTCTTATTTTTAAAATCTGTCGAACAATTTTTGAGAAAAAATAATGTTTATAAAATTTCGAAAAAAAAAATCGTATGGCAGGTACCGTTATTTTTGGTCTTAAAAAAAAAGAAAAAAACGTGTGGGAGAGAAAAATTAAAAGTGATATCTACCAAGTTTAAAGAAAATCGGCTGAGCCGTTTAGCCTGTAGTCGAAAAGACAGACAGACAGAATTGCGAGACCCACTTTTTTGGTCTTCGCTATCATCGTAATGTCAACTTTGATTGAAATCTCGAGTTCGATTTTTTTTACGAATGCATAACTTGCCTTATAGTACCTATAAATCGCAAGTAAAAAATTATATTTAAATAAAACTATATTAAACCGATCTTCAACCCTTTTATCGAACGTATCTCAAAGTCGTGACGAGATAGTTTAAAACTGATTGCAGATTCAAAATCAGAGAGCTCAAAACATTTAAGCACCATTCGTTTTAAGATTTTATCAAGTGAGTTAGTAATTATGGCCGCCTTTGTTCGGGAGTGGAACCACTGTGCATTGGTACGATGAGTAATGCGAACTAATTTAACTAATCGTTTAATAAAGTTTTTAAAAAGTTAATTTTTTTTTTACTGACCGATCGCTTTGATGTCATGGTACTTATTTCAATGTTGTATTCTTTAATTTGTTTTAATCATATATTTATATGAAATTCTTCTGAATAGTGACTTTACCAACAACGGTTAATACATCAATCCACGAAATAATCAGAACAACCATCACATTAACTGTTACATATTTTCATATCTCAATTTTCACTATAAATCATTCATCTAGCTGGCTCTGACACTATTACAGCAACTACGCTTTCACTAATCAACGCTTTACAAATAAACTCGGACGTAGCTTTCAAATATGAGAAAATCTCTTTTCATTAAAGATCCTGTGATGAGTAATTACGAACATTGCTCAAATCAAGCACATCACTAACATTTTAACAATGCCATCTACCAACTACTCAATGAATTTTAATAATAAACCATTCATGATATCGATACCTTTCCGTAAGAATGTATTAAGCGACATTTTTAAAATTGTTCAGGAAACGAAAAAAAACGTCTCATTTAGTTATTTTTTTGTGTATTTTATTGGACGAAACAGATTTTTTTCCTGTAAGAACGTAAAATAAATTAACAAAAAATGGATATATGTATCAAAAAGAAATTGAAAATACATAGATAAATGACGTTATAATATACTTATACCAAGAACCAAGATCCTTTGTTTGTTCTTATGTATTTTTTTAATATTGATTACAATTATCTTATTAAGACGGTATAAATAATAACTGTTACTTTCAGAAAAAATATGTTATTTTTTTGTGTTTTTTGGTAATGTTTGTACATTTATATTCTTTTACAAAATAAAAAACTCAGTGTGTATGTAATTCATTAATATTAACATTTATTTACATATGTGTAGCTTCTTTATTAGCCTGAATATCTATCGAAATTTATCTCTTCAACCTGAATACGTGACCGTTTTCGAAAACGCCATTTACGTCAAAAATGCAACCGCAAGATATTCTTAAACAAGAACTGCAAACGTGAACTGTTCGAAAAACTAAAACGAAATTCTTAGGTAAAAGCATTATTTCCCATAATGCAGTTGCTAATTTCATAAGTTCGATTTGCGGCGCAACTTTGCAATAAAAAACGTCAAATGCGTTTGCACGAAAATTGACTGAAGTTGATCAAACAGATTTTGTGCAAGCATAAGGAAATAAGCACTGAGGACTAAATACATATATGTATGTACATAATATATTTCTGTGGTGTTTGGTAGAAACATGATAAGTCCATAAAATAATTTGCGTTCTTAAGTCCACTTTACATGGAGCTAGGGCCTAAAGGAGTTAACTGATTTTGTTCAAATATGTAATATTTATGAGAATTTTTTTTTTAAAGTTATGTTCCAAATTTTAAGAAAATCGGTTTACCCGTTAAGGTTCTAGCTAGAGATTAAGTGAAGGTACTTAGGAACGCAAATTATTTTACGGAGTTATAACGTTTCTACCAAACACCACAGATTTCTAAAAGAAAAATATCCCACTTCGCAAAATAGCAACTTTGTAAATCCATAGTAAACTCTAATGAACTAAAATCATAGATAGAAACAAGTTGGGATTACTAAATTCTGATTCTACTTTCATTTTGAAGATCTTTCAAATGAGTATGGAGGTGGAATCGTGGCATAATAACCGGATTAACGATTATATAAGTATTATACAGGGTGTCCGGTAATTCGTCTGCCATACTTTCGGATGCGATTCTTGGTCATATCCTAAAAAAAAAATTTGACATCACTATTTGACGATTTAAAATAAGGCCAACTTTGGTGTACACTGACCCATGTTCAGGTCAATTTTTTTGTCAGTATTAATGATAGAGACTTCATTTTGGACTTTTTTTTAGTAGAAATACTAACCCTTAAAACTAATTTTAAATTGAGCTGATATGTTTTCAGGGTTGCCAGATATTTAATTTTAGATGGTGTTCAATTTTGCTTATCCAAACAAAATTTTGACTTTGAGGTCAAGTTTTTTCAAAAAATGCGTAATAAACATACATTTTTCTTATTTTTACCTGATGAACAAAACAATAATAAAAAAAACTCATTAATAAATGCATCCAAAAACCCATACATTTTATGATACTTGGGAAAATCTAAAATAGGTAAAATTAAAAAACAAAATGATTTTTTGCTCTGAGGTGTTAAGGGTTTGAATAAAACAATAATTTGTGTACTTTTAAGTAATTTTTTTATTTTATGTACACGCAAATACAGTCATAATAAGTTCTCAAAGTGCCCTCCTGTGTTTTGAAGGCATGTTAGAGCCCGTTTTTGGATTTCATTTTGAATGTTGGTTCTCGATAACTCTTGCCTTACTTTTAGTGATCCTTCGGAAATACGTTGTTCTTATTCAGTTGAAATTGTTATTTCAGATGAGTAAATGATTTCTTTCATTCGTTCCCATACAAAAAAATCCAGTACAGTGAGATCGGGAGATCTTACAGGCCAGTAAATTGGTCCATTTCTGACTATCCATCGATCATCGTATTCTTCATCCAGCCAATCCTTAACTTCACGACCATAGTGGGCCGGAGTACCGTATTGTTGGTAATATGATGAAGCTAGTTGAAGCGGTGGAACTTCCTCCAATAGGTCTAGTAGATTATTTTGTAAAAACTCCAGATAGTTAGTAGAATTGAGTCGGGTGGTAATTTAAAAGGCCCGATAAATTTATTTTCAATTACACCTGCCCACATATTGACACTGAATCTGCGCTGAAATGATCTTTGCCGTCTTGAATGTGGATTGCTAGAAGCCAATATATGGAGATTATGGAAATTCGTAATACTATCTCTTATGAATGGAGATTCGTCTGTCCAAAGAATTCTGTTTATAAACTGGTTGTCATCCAAGCTTCTCTCTAGCAACCAGTTACAAAATTCGAATCTCTTTTCAAAATCATCGGAAAGCAGTTCTTGCACAGGTGTATGTTGATATGGATACATATTTTCTACATGTACGAGTAGTATACTGGAAATTCTGTGCTTGGAAACA
The DNA here is from genome assembly GCA_911387755.1 of Chrysotoxum bicinctum. NCBI lineage: Eukaryota > Metazoa > Arthropoda > Insecta > Diptera > Syrphidae > Chrysotoxum > Chrysotoxum bicinctum. Next base: position 144,850,838 of record OU426987.1, on the reverse strand, counting down.
TTTAACTGTAGAGCCAAGCGTCTTATTCTGATGGAAGGATCGATTTCAACATTCAACAACAAAAACATTTCAAGAAGGAAGTCGTCTGTTAGGATAAAGTTCCTGGTATCTTCGTTGTGCCCTTCTTGAATTTCCATTGCACAACCCATAAACGAATAAAATGTCTGCGTATAGTTCTCTCGTAAATGAAGGCATTTCAAAAAGCGCTCTTATCTAACTGTAATCGTGACTAAACTTGATAATCTGATGAATGAATTTGTTTTTTTTATTCTTTTATACCACCCATTAACATTCATACCCCAAATTTAACTCCCCCTGAGAATAAGCAAGGTATAATTAGGATTTTTACAGTCAAGTAGGCATAAGTATACTTTTAACCCTTTATATGAGTGCATAGTCTTCAAAATTACCTAAAAACTATCAATTCTTGGAAAACCACTCCAATTGCCAAGTACTGCAATAAAAGTAGGTAAAAAACCCAAAATTCGATTTTTTACCAATTTTAGATTTTCCCAAGTATCATAAAATGTATGGGCTTTTGGGTGCTCTTATTAGTGAATTTTTTTTTATTATTGGGCCTTACCAATAAACAAATTTAGAGACGACTTTAATATTTGCGCAAAATTAACCATTATTTAATGGACTCTATATAACTTACCATACATGTTACATTTTATTTTTACTTGCGACTTATAGGTAGATACTATAAGGCAAGTTATGCATTCGGAAAAAAATTGAACTCGAGATTTTGATCAAAGTTGACATTACGATAATAGCGAAGACTAAAAAATTGGGTTTCGCAATTCTGTCTGTCTGTCTGTTCGACTACAGCTAAACGGCTCGTCCGATTTTCTTCAAACTTGGTGGATATGGGTTTTAATTTTTCCCCCCCGGATGTTTTTTTCTACGGTACCTGCCATACGAATTTTTTTCGTAATTTTATAAATATTTTTTTTTCTCAAAAACTGTCGCACAGATTAAAAAAAAAAATCATAAAATTTCATTTAGTTAAGCCTAGGTAATGGTTGTGAAAAAAAATTTCCAAAAAATTATTATTTTTGGTACCCCTTGGAACCATTTTTTTTGTTTTTGATTTTCTCAAAAACGGTAGGTACGACCGATTTTGATTATTTTTTTTATGTTAAGGCCCCCCAATTTCAATGTTATTGTGTATTCAATTTTTCAAAATTAATTTTTTTTTTTTGAAAACCCCAAGCCTGATTTTTTGAAAACTTGATAAATAAAAGTTTCTTAAAATAATCTACAAGAAAAAAATTTATTTTATCTAAAAATACCGGTACCCTCCATACAAATGTCAAAAAATGGTTTTCGAAAATCGTTTTTTTCTCGAAAACGGTTCCGAGAATTTTGCTTAATTTTTTTTCTTTCGATTCAGTTTTAGGATCTATAATTTAATAAAAACAATTTTGAAAACAAGATATTACTGACTGTACCTACCATAGAACGATTTTTTAAAATTTTGAATTTCTCTATCGGCATATCGGATTTTAAAGAATTTTTTTAGAGACAAGCTTCTAAAAAGTTTAAAAAAATATTGCATTTAAAAACTTAAAGAAAAATATTTTTTTTTTAATTTTGAAAAAAAAAATCAATTTTTTGGAATATTCAGTATTTTAAAAACGGCTCAATATTTTTTTTATAAATTTAATTTTTATTCGAACAATAGTAAAAACTTTAAATTGGCCTACCAAAATTTTTTCTTAAAAATGTTTGAAAAATTTTCTATATAAAAGCTTATTTTTTCAGAAACCACTTTTGTTCTTGCATAAACCTATATTTGCTTGAATCACATGGCATCCTATTTTTACCTCCAACTACTACAGAAGTTGTTTTAGTCATTTAAAAAATTAATTTTACCTATGCTTATGAACAGTTTTTCTCTAATAACTTTCATTTTTGAAATTCTTAGTCTATTACATAGGAGCAAGTTCGCGCGACCCAGTCGTGCATTTTATTTAAGTTCCGTACAATAAATGATTCATACTCGTAACTTAGAGTCCACTTAAATATTAAGTTCATAACATATATGGCTAACTATATAGAGCTCATTACATATTGGTTCATTTCACTCAAATATTAAAGTCGTCTCTAAATTTTATTATTGGTAAGGCCCATTATTTTGTTCATCAGGTAAAAATAAGAAAACGTTATGTTTATTACGCATTTTTTTTTGAAAAAAATTGACCTCAAAGTCAAAATTTTGGTCGGGCAAGAAAAATTTAACACCATTTAAAATTGAATATCTGGCAACCCTAAAAACATATCAGCTCAATTTAAAATCAGTTTTAAAGGTTAATATTTCTACTAAAAAAAAGTCCAACATGAGGTCCCTACCATGAGTACTGACAGAGAAATTGACCTTAGCATGGTTCAGAGAAGAACAAAGTTGAAAATCAGACTTTACTGTAGAACAATTTTTTTCTTAGAATATGACCAAGAATCACATCTGAAAGTATGGCAGACGAATTATGGGACACCCTGTACCTATAAGTATTTTTTTCATCAGTCTATATAAAATAAGGCTAAGAATATTAGAATTGATATTCATACAAACATACATAAAGGGTGGGCCATTTAGTGGTCTCTTTTTAAATCATAGATTATTTTAACATTGACAGCTAGGTATTTCCCGCTCAAAACCTTTACAGAAAGTGAGTATCATACCTCCCCGAAACGAAATGAGTGGTTTTACGCTTGAACAACGCACGTTTGGAAAATATTGAAAACTGATTTCCAAAGAGTGCTGTGTAGCCCAAACAATGCTTTTTTTGAAAACAAGTTTTGGCCGGAATGAAGCACTTACCACGCCTACTGTACGCAAGTTTGTGCAAAAAGTTCGTGAGACTGGTATGCTAGTGGACAACACTCATGATCCCCGTCGTCGTATGGTTGTTTATTTATTTAATTCGTTAAAATCTAATGTTAACAATATTAAAAATAGTTCTTATAATCTAATATCATAATATATATTTATTATTCAATATTGTTGAAAACATAAGTTTAAATTTTTTATATTTTATATTATCATTTACAGATTCTAAACAAAAATGAAATTCGTTATAAATTGTTATTAATTGATTGAAAGGGCTAAATACACCATAGTTTGATATGCTAAATATTTGAATAGATAATAGGTTGCTGTCGCCTTAAACATGAACGGCTGAAACTAAAATTTAATTTACTTAGAACTGATGGCAATGATATCGAACCATTAATAATCCCAACAATAAAACAAAATTGTATAAACTTTCTGTGGTTAGTCAAAGAAGGAAGGCTGATCAAAGCTAGTCTTTGAGAATAAGGGGGAAGTAGATTTTCCCTTGACCATGGAAAAGACCGAAGACAGAAACGCAGAAACCTTTTTTGGATCGCTTCAATTCTTGTAACATGTGTTGAGTAATAAGGTGACCATACCACACAGCAGTATTCTAGAATTGGTCTAACAAACTAAATAAATAGAAATTTAAGAACATAAGGGCCTGAAAATCATGGTGCGCATAGACAAGAATATGGCTGCTGTAGCCGAGTGTGTCTCAATTCACAAACATCTACTCGCCATCGATCTCAACAGCTCAACATTTCCCGTAATAGTTTGATGAGAATTCTGCGAAAAGATCTCGGATTATTCGCTTACAAGGTCCAATTGACTCACCAATTAAAGGCGCACGACCATCCCCTTGAACGACGTTGTGTTCCATAATCAATGGGAATGTTTGCTCTTACTAATAAAGCTATAATTTACATGGAGAACATTTAATTTTGTTCATTGTATTGCATTTTAAAAAAAAAAAGCTTGTATTTGGTCCATTATGTCCATACATACATATAAATTATAATTTCCAAATAGGTACCTACTCATATTTTTCAAAGTTTGCACTCTATATTAATCTATAAGTGGATCACACTTACAACTTCTGAATGATAACAAATAAAAAATAAAAACAAGAGTTTTTGAAAATTCGTAAGAATTTCCAATTTCCAAACCTATGAATGTATGTATTTTCTGCTTTAATAAAATGTACAAATCATATATTTTTATATTATTTCTATTAATTGCAACAATGATTATTTTCAGTCGACTCCGCTTATCTGCACTCCGCTTAACTGAAAATATCGGATATCTGAAACAATACATCTATTACCGATTTATTTTGTACTCTTTTCCAAATAAATAGGTTCGCTTAATTGGAACTCCGTTTAAGTGAACACTCCTTTTATTTGAAACAATTTTTTCCCCCAAATAAACCTTTTGTATTAAAATAACTCCGCTTAAGTGCAACTTAGAACGTGTCCAAAAATTTTCAAACGAACACACATAAAATTTTACATTTGAAGTTACAATATGAAGTTACATTATCACCCTTCCATCAGTCATTCCAATCGTCACAGTCGTATTTTTACCTGAAATTTGAATTAAATGCAAATCGTCGGCTGGATGCTATCTTGTTCAAAAGGCCATTTTTTACGAAATCGAGTTAGGTATGCAGTCCTCGTAATTTTGAGACGCTCTTTCATTTGGAGCAAACCATTTTGTTCTATCTCTTTTAGTTTTCAATTTACAGAGAACTGTTTTGTTCAATAAGACACTTTTTTAACGATTTTTCAATTCATTTTTGTTCAATAAACTGCTTTTCATCTTTTTTTGTATTATATTGAACAATTGTTAGTATATTAAAAAAAAAATGCATAATTTCTATCTTGTACAATATCCATACATATAAATGACTTCCTCGTTGATTTTAATTTATAAATTAAGCCTAGTACTCACCTAGCGTGAAATGAAAAATTAATACGTTCCAAATTACATGCGAAGAATAAAAATGAAAATAGAATAAACTTTTCCACGTGAATTTTTGATACTCACTTTGAATGAAAAGAAAAATGACAATTATTTTTAAACTGGTTCGTTCTTTCTGTTTATAAATTTTCATTTTTTGTTTTGAAACAAAATATTCAAATCAACTGACAAATGTCACAGTTTTCCACGTTGCCTTAAACTTTTTGCTGATGGTTGCACATTCATAAATGAAAATCATAGCGTGAAAAAAGTTGTGGAACATATTTGTTTTTCCAATCCACATTTTAGTACTCACCTCTCGTTGCAGATTTCATGCCAGTGAACTAGCAGTCACTTTTATATGAAATTTTCATTTTCACTTGAACTGAGTACTAGGCTTTATTCAAAATTAAATAAAAACAATTTCTGTAGCTTGATTTATAAACAAAATTGTCAAGGCTTTCAGAAAAAAAATAATACCAATCAAATATTTTCTTACATACACAAAAACTTTCAATTTGAACTTTAAAAATCGATTTCCCAACATTTTGAAAAATGGACATTGAACAAGATAGCATCCAGCCGAAAAAAAAAGCATAAAAGTAAATATAATTTGAAAACAACTCCGCTTAAATGAAAAAGAGTTGCATTTATCCGAAGTTCGCTTAAGTGCAACAAGGTTACAGTTATCCGAAGTTCGCTTAAGTGAAAAATCCGCTTAATTGCAACGATTCTTTTGCATTTTGGGGTTGCAGTTAAGCGGAGTCGACTGTACAGCACTTTCCAGTTTCCAGCAGATAGGTATAATAGAAGCAATTCTTTTCAACATCATCGGAAAAACTACCTAACAGTTCGTGTTAGCGGCCTTTTCAAGCGAATTCACGTGGTTTTCTTGTGAATGTATGTTTTATTATGTACATACATATATACCTCTGCTTCCTCTCTCTTGCTTTGTATCTGGTAGTAGGTATTCATACTTGATGTATTTTTTTCACTTTTGCACATACATTTTATTTTATACTTTCTGTTTTATTTTCGCTACATGAATTTTATTTGTCTCGATTTCGTTGTCTACTATCCACTCTTGTTCTTTGTTGTGCAATCGCCCACATGATTTAGGTATATCATAATCGTACAACCAGATGCCAGACAAGCAGCAAGAAATAAAAACAAACTTTATCGAGCAGCTCGGATGAAAAGAGGAAACAAATATTAGGTTGGTTATGGTTACCTCTTTGTCTCGTTTAAGTACTTCATTGAAAGAATTAAATTAGTAAGAAGTAAAAAAATACAGATCTTTTCCATTGCTTTACGGGCTACTATTTTCCTTCAATGATTTCAAATTAACATTATGTACATATGTATGTCAAGAAATTTGAAGGATTTGCATTTCAATTATTTAAAAAAAAACACATCTGAAGTCACTACCGTAACTTAATGGCAGGCCATAAAAATGACGATACGCGTATGACGAAAAATAGATACTTTATAAAATTGTTATAAAATCATTTACTTTCTTATTATTAAACGAAATATTTTTAATCACTAACGGAAGTTATGTGATACTGGAAAATACAATCAATACAAGAAAATATAATTTGTAGATACATACTATTCAATTATATTGAATGTAATCGCGCATAGTAGCCTGCTGATGTAAAAGTGCAAATCGTTTAAATTCTCTGTTAATTCAATGTTTGGAGCTCTGGTAATCGAACAAATTATTTCATTTGCATGAATGATTTGGCTTGTAGAGCGATCCAAAGTTAATAATTTTGTATGCTGAAAAAATAGTATTTAAATTTTTTTTTTTTATCGTGTATGTACTTGTTAACTACTCAAATCAAAAATTAAAAAAAAAATAATAGTTTTGTGAACTGATTAATTTATGGTTTTATGATACAGTAATTTTTTTTACACTTTTTCGAATTTAAATTGAGTAAAAACAAATATTTAGGAGCCATTTATATTCTTAATATTAGCCAAAAATTCAGCTGCATAAACTTGCTTAGAGCTGCACCAAAGAGATTTGATTTGATGAAGACAGTCAATCTTTATACATAGTTCTTTTTTTTACAGTGAAAACAAAATTTTGGAAAATATGATTTCTTTGTTTAGCAAGTATGTACATACATATATGTATTGGAATTAAACAAAATGATTTTGTGATTTAGAAGGAAAACATATTTTATAATTATTATGTAAGTTTTTTGAAACGGTTCTTAGATCATTTTTTAACCCCTAATAAAAATTTAATTAAGTATGTATGTTTATATTTTCGTTTGTATGATAACTTGTGCTCAGGTAGTTTGTATTTTTGTATTTTTTTGTATTTTTTATTTATTTAGCATACTAAAGTATTAAGCTATTATATTACATAATTTAATATCTTAAAAACTATTTTTTACAAATTCTTTAACATGAAGCTTATAATTATTAAAATTTGTTTCTAATTTAACATGTTCTGGCATTGAATTAAAAATGTTAAAGCCGTTATATATAATACTATTTTGTGTTATTGTATTTCTATAATTTGGGAGTCGCAAATCATTTGCATTGATGATCAAATCGTGGACACGTGCACCCAAGAGGACACAAGCGTCCACAGGTTTCTTTTTTCAAAACCCACCTCCTACTCTCACCTCCCCGTGGTGAACATCGGGTAGCTAGTACCTCAACTGGAGATTGGGTCTCAACCCCAGTGGAAAATTGTTGGGGGTAGCAAACTAGAGAGGGGGGAGAGGTGTTCCCACTAAGGCATCTCTCCTTTTACCCAGACGGCAGCGGAAGAATTCCCCAGATGGAATCAACGGTGGCGTCTACAGTCCCAGTTAGGATGAACTACTTGGTGAACACCTTATATGGGCTACTACGACATATTCGCCTATAAGGAGCGAAAATTCCGCAGCTAGGCGGAACATTCCATTCAACCTGGACGATGATGGTCAAAATTTCCGTCCACCCGACCTAAATGAAGTGCGGGCAGCGATAGCCAAGCCGAAAGCGTACAAAGCTGCTGGCGCGGATGGCTGGCCAGCTGAGCTATTCAAAGCAGGTGGGGATGACTTGGTAGGGAGCATGCGCAAACTCATCTCAAAAATTTGGTCGGATGAAAGTTTGCCCAATGAATGGAACCTCGGCATAGTGTGCCCCATCCACAAGAAAGGAGGTGCTCTGACGTGTGCCAATTACAGAGGTATAAGTCTCCTCAACGTCGCATACAAAATCCTGTCGTCTGTACTGTGTGAACGCCTAAAACCGTTTGTCAACGAGCTGATCGACCCCTATCAATGTGGTTTTAGGCCCGGCAAATCTACCCTGGATCAGATGTTCACACTTCGACAGATATTGGAAAAAACCCAGGAGTTCCAAATCGATACACACTACCTTTTTATCGATTTCAAAATCGCGTATGACAGCGTGGACAGAGAACAACTATATAGAGCCATGCCTCATCTCGTAATCCCTGCCAAGCTCGTCCGCTTATGCAGGATGACGATGGAGAAATCTCGCTGCTCCGTCAAGGTCGGTAAGAAGGTCTGAGGCAAGGCGACGTTGAAGTCTGTTCAACTGCTTGCTTATGCGGATGATATTGATATCATTGGGAGGACGAAGCGAGCTGTTACCGGTGCGTTTGCAAGTATTGAACTGGAGGCGGCTACATCTGCTACCAATTGTTGTTTAACACTTAACCATTTAAGACGATTTAACATATTCAATATACTAGTATAACGATTACATTTTAAAATAATTCTCATAACTTTGTTTTGTAATTTTTGCAATCTTATGTTACTATCACTTAACAGGAAGAGTACAGATGAACAATATTCAAAATGCGGTTTGATTATAACATTGTATACTCTAACAGATGCATTAGAATCTAGCTTGCTTTTAATTCTTCAAAATAAAATTCACTTTTTTAGATATTTTCTTAACTATATAGTTTACATGTTTATCAAACTTTAAATTTTGGTCAATTATCACACCCAAATACTTTATTTAATCTACTTGCTCTATGTTTTCATTGTCTATTATTAAGTTTATATTGCACTGCGTTTTAAATACCATCGACTTTGTCTTTTGAACATTCGTCTTTAGTTTATTCGCCTTTAACCAGATGCTTAGGTCTTTGAGATGTTCTTCTAGTTGCTGAGTTATCATTGAAACATCCTTCTCTACAATGTATATTAGGGCATCATCGGCAAACAAAACTATTTTGCAATATTTTAAACGTCATTTATATACAGTAGAAACAAAACGGGCCCTAGTATCGAGCCTTAAGGTACTCCCAAGAATGTTGATGTTTCCTCCGAACGTATTCTATTTACCGCTGTTTTTTGAGTTCTCTGATCAAGATATGATGTGAACCACTTCAACTCTTTGTCACGAATGCCATATTGCTTCAATTTTTGTATTAATATTCCTCTATCTATAGTTTCAAATGCGCGCTTAAGGTCCAAGAATACAGCAATAATGGTAGACCCTTCTGCTAGATCTTCTTTGCAATTCAACAGGACATAATTTAAAGCAGTCTCACAGGAATGCTGACTTCGAAACCCGAACTGATATTATCGATGATGATATTGCAATTGTCTATATAACTTTGTAGTTGTATTTTAACTATCTTTTCAATTATTTTTTCGTACACTGGCAGCGCATTTATTGGTCGATAGTCTTCACATCGTCTTGAGCCTTTAACTTTTTGTATTGGTATTACCAACGATTCTTTCCATGAACTTGGAAAACATCCCGAAAATAGTGATTTGTTCACAATCTCAGTAAGAACGTTCCCTATTTCTTCAAATGCATCTAAAACCATCTTTGGGTACATAAAATTAAAATCCTTCTTTTTTTTCATTGTTCGCAACACTTCATATATATCAGAAGGAGTTACATGATTGAATTTAAAATGTCCAGGGAGTTCATTAGTTGTTACCCCATTAAATATAATGTTCTCATCGATGGTTGTTTTTTTTTGAACCTATCATACCTTTTTAAAGTTCTCCACATACTTTTTTGGTCAGGTTGCCTAAGAATTTTGTTTTGCACGAAAAGACCCTTGCTTCTGACTAGTTCTTTTTTATACCGATTTCGAGACCGGTTATAATTTATTATTATTATTTTTGCAACCAAAAAAGTCAAAATGGGTCATTGTGCGCCGTTAGTATAAATTTAAAACTATTGACGCAAAATTGTACACATTTGAAAACGGGCCTATTTTTAAAATGAGTGTCGACTCTAAAAAATATTTTTAAGGCGAGAGCTGACTTATACCTTTAAGCAGTCGTCTAACTTTGACAAATAGAAAATATCTTCAATGTCTATTATTAAAACAAATCGATGTTTTTTTAAGATTATTTGCTTTGTAAAATGACTAAATATTTAGTCAATCCTTCAAAAGAGCTCTTTTATCTTTCATTTTGAACAACGAATCTGAGTTTTTCTATTGAAAATTAGCGATAAATATTTTTTCCTTCTTGAGTAATTTAATGTTATCTAAACTAAACAATCACGTTCTATTACAAAAAGTTTTTTTTTTCAGCGAATATTTATTTGTTTTGAAGTTGTTTGAGTCCTTCATCTGAAAAATTTGGGGTTGTCGGGCGTAGTAAGATATCTTGTGTAATCTGTTTAATATTATGAAAAAGTTAGACAAAGTTTCGCAACTAAAGGACTACGGTAAGCAGACCCGGTTTTAATTGTTAAACAAGCAATGTTTAAAATTTTGTTTTTACAGAAATGATGCAAAAGACCAGTGGCGTGGCGTGAATAATTTCAAATGGTAAGTCGAAGTTTAGACTTATTACCTGCAAACGATAATTAATTCTAATATCGATATGTATCCTAAATTAAAAAAATGTATTGCAGTTCTGATTTTCAAAACAAACAAGCGAAGCAATTCATGCCAATTTTGTATACTTCAAATCATTAATTTATAAATTATAAATAATCTTAAAGCATAATAAAAGTGGCTTCGAAAGAAACCGTTTCTGACAAATGCAAATGCAGTTATGAAAAAAATAAAAAATAAGGAACTTCAAAACAAAAATAAATTTAAGTATGAGATAAATAAGCAAATAAATCAATTAATTTTTTCAAGTAATTCAATATCATGATATAAAAAATATGAATTAAAAATAAATAGTTATGTACAAAAGTTTACAAATAGATGATTTATGTATGCTACCAATCTCTGTAAATTGTGCAATATGGGTTTAAGTATAAGAAATGTAATATTTTTGGCTACAATAAATACATATAATAATGTATGTTATTAAAAAAAAATAGCAAAAGTTTGCGTTTCTAAACAAATAAGAAATTATAAAAAGTGTTACTAAAAAAACTTCTCTTATTTAAGTATATTCTAAAGCTATTCTACGATTTTTTTTTTATAAAATCTGCTAAAACTCTTTCATAAAAGGCAGGTCTATTCCTTTTTCTTAGAAGAAGCCGCTTTTCTGTGGAAATAAGTGCTAAATCTGAAAGCCTGTCTTCTCACTGAGAATTCATTAAATATGTATGAATGAATGAATGACCTACTCAATTAATCCAAGAAAGTGCAGCGGTAGAAAAAACTCACACAATTTAGCAAATAAGTAGGTGAAAAGCGAGGCAGAGAAGTGTACTTATAAAACAAAATTTAGGCTGATGACTTTACTGTTAATGCTTTCCTCTTTAATTATCTTTACGATTTAACATTGCAATTATAATAAATAAATAAATAAATAAAACAAAATTTAACAAACACAAATAACCTTCTCCTTCAGTTTCAGTCTTCAGTTCTTCACTAGTTAAATTTCTTCCATTTTTTGCTCTATCTGCGCAACCCACCATTCACCAAGTGACTTGGTTTTGGAATTGGATATACTCACCTCACAAGTCACAACACAACATTCACCAAAAATAAGTCGAAGAAAAGCGGGTTATTTCTTTTCATAAGACAGCGGGCGTTAGACGGAGTCGACCCAAACTCAGAAAAACGATTAGTAAAACAGAGAAAGAAAACTAACATTGTTCTATCCAGCGACAGATCTTATAACCCGAGATATTTCGGGTTGCTTTCTTGCTTTTGCTTTGCCTTGTGGGCAGAGAGTGTGGAAGAAATTACTCATGATAATAACGTGTGTGGTGCTGGTGTGGTGTGTATTTGAATGAAAAATGGGAATAAAGTTCAATTGAGTTGGTGGTGTGTGCAGCTTGTGGAGGTTAATGAAAATGAATAGATACGTATGTATTTAATATATAAAGTGGGTTTTATGTTGGTCGTTATTTAGTAAACATTCTTGTGCAGCAAGGTCGTTTGTTATTTAGTAAACATTGTTGTTTAGCAAAAAATTTAAAAGGTAACCCGATAGGAATCGGGTTATATGGACGCCACGCCACTGCAAAAGACACACATTTTAAAAACTTACCTTATAACCTTTGTATATAAAACTTATAGTATTATCAAGAAGACAAAAGATTGTGGCGACATCTTAAGTATAGGAACAGTACTTGCTAGATTTGTCTCTGCTAAATTTAATAATAAAATATTCTCTTTTTTACTACTTGTTTTGTACCTTATCCTACTCTCCACTGTAAAATCTAGCGCTAATTTCAGCGCCACCACCAGGCTAGAGTAGACAAAATCACGCTCCATGATAATACTATAGGGTGTATATACAAAGCTATAACTAAAAACAACTAAATAGCTTAAGATTTTAAACGTTGCTCATTTAAGAAATAAAACTGCTTCTATTTAACACAATCGTTTAGAGTTTGGAGACTCTACCTTTTTCATAATTTTAAACACGTTAGACAACTCTTCTAACTAATGTGGGTTTCGCAACAGAATCTAAGCGAATTTATGTTGGACAACCTTTAATTTGACAGATAAATAAATCAAACATAACTACACAAAAAAGAAAATTAAAAAAGAACGCAAACTACTTCTAACCAAATAATTTTTAGCCGAAAAAGTTCATTTTATATATACAGATTTTGATTGTTTATACGTTATATACATTATATAAATGAAGTATAAATTGCTAATTCACAAAATATGAACTCAATTTTGTTGTTGCAAGATGCAAATTCATTTGGCTATACTCGTAAATACATACATACATACATATATATGTACATTTGTAAGAACAGATTTGTTTGTCCATCGCTCACCGCAATATTGAAGATCGTATATATAGCACTTATGTATATTTTTTGTGGCAATAAAAAGGACGCTAATACAACTTTTTATGATTAAATCGGTGAGAGACTTTTTTATTTTTAAATGAAAAAAAACGTATAAGCGGAAAACTCTTCTATGCCATATTCACTTTACTGCATTTGTTTCACATTCACGTTCTCATATGACGACGTATCACAATTTCGTTGTTCTTCAAAGAAAAATGATGCATAAACACTGTTTACCTATTTCTTTTTTCTCAACGATGCTCAGCAAGTTTTTTCTGCAGCATCCCTATTCTCTTAACACATATAAAATTAAATAGAGATAACACAACTACCCACAACTCAATACTTAAACACATTGTGAAGGTGCATTCCAAATGCACAAATGCATGCATAAAAGGAACACAAATGGTGTTGTGTTGAATGTAATTGAGTCAGAGTTTGTTTTGTTTGGGCGAGTTGGGAAACTGGTATTGTTTTATTTGTTTCTTGCTCTGTTTTTCTTTTTTTGTTTCGGGTTTTTGAGTTTTTCTTTTGTTACTACGAATAAGAAAATATATGCAAGGTGAATGAGCTGAAATGAATGTAACTTTAAAGTACTTGTTTAATGACAAATCATCAAAAGCTATTAAAATTTTTCCAAAAGTCATATTGAGGGTTAGATTTTTGTGTTAGTATAAATATTATTTAAATACTTTTTCAAATGGTAGCATTTTAAATACTGAACTGTCTGTAAGCATTTTTAGTACATCTTAGCGTTATATTGGTGAGTTGGAATGTCACACAAGAGATCAGGGGCCTGTAACACAAAGCTAAAAGTGTACAAGTCAACAGCCACTTGTAGGATTATATTAATCTTACAATTGTAGATTATTTCTGTAACACAAAAAAAACTTTACACTTGTAGAAAACAAAAATTTCCCTACACTTGTAGGCATTCTGCTTACAAGTGCTCATCTAGCATAGCATCTTAATAAAAATAAAATGCATGACTGGATCGCACGAACTTGCTCTTATGTAAATGTACTTTGGAATTTAAAAATTATGCATGCGTAAATATAAAACATGGACTTAATGAGATAATGTTCAAATGCATGGAATTGCCGTCTGATTTCCGCAAAAGTATGCCTTGATGCAAACAAAGTTTAAAAATGTTTTATTATTAAACTAATTTTTTTAAAACCCAAAATATGTTTTTTTTTCGAATATTTGTATATACAATATTATTTTAAGCTTAAGGGGGCTCCTGCTGAAAATTTTTGGTTAAGATCGTTAGAACCGTTAATGCGAAAGTCGAAAATCAAAACGCCGTTCTATGACAGATACCGTTAATAACATTTTGCCTCGAAATTTTTTTGACCAAAATGTAATCCTTGTGTATAATATCACACCTATTTTTTTTTAATAAAATCGTTAGAGACGTTTTTGAGATAAATAAGATTTTGCACTACGCTTGTATAATGGGGTGTACCGTTAGTTTGAGAGCGAACAAAAATTTCAATTTCCCCTCTAGAGAATCACTGAAGAACTTTAAGAAAATAGCTCCAGTGGCCTAGGCTGTAGATCGAGGTACATACAGACAGACGAACGGAATTGTCGAACCCACTTTATTCGTCTTCGCTAATATCTTAATTCAACTTTGATCAAAATCTCGAGTTCCATTTTTTTCCAAATGCAGTACCCATATCGCAAATAAAAAGGATAAAGAATCCGTTCGAAAATATGTAATTGCTGTCTTGGTAAAAATCCATGAAAAAAAAACATTCTTTTTGGTGCCTTTTTGGATTGGGATTGTATTTTTATTACAATTAAGCATGTGCTGTTCCTGGATCATTTTGCTTGGATTTCATATGTTTACCATTAGTACTAATTTTTTTTAAATACATATATAATTAAATAAAAATTCAATTATTTCTAAGTAAATCTAAGAAAAGTAATACAATGCATTATTTTGTTATGTTTAATTTTTTAGTTTACTGGGATTTAAAAATGTTTAACTTTTCAAAACCCTATAAAGTATAGGTATATTACGAGTAAATTACCTATAACACTTTTCTCTAATTATGCATATACAATTGTGTAACAATTACTACCGAAATAATTTACTATTGAAAAAAGATCACAAATATACACTTTACACAAAAATATATTCACAACTTGATATTGTTTTTTTGGTTAAAAATATCATAACTACGAAGAAAAAAATTATGGAAATGCTAATTAGTTGAAAATATTATTTTTTTCGTACATTTAAATACATCTTCTTCATCCCACAAGGTTTGAATCACCTGTAAGATTTAGCTGATTATTCTACAAGTAGGATTTAGTTTTTTTTCTACACTTGTAGCTTTGTGTTACAGAAAGAGGGAAATCATATAATTTCCCACTTGTAATGTTCGCTCATTACACTTGTAGAAGCCAGCATACTTGTAGCTTTGTGTTACAGAAATTTGTTACACTTTTATTAATTCACTTGTATTACAAGTACTTGTAGTTTTGTGTTACAGGCCCCTGGGGTACTGACTTTTGCGAATATGTGACAAATTATTCAAGGTTATGTCTTGTAAAGGTGCTTCTTAACTTAGTCGTTCGGGCTCGGCAGAAAATTGTAGGTAAAGATACCCACCATTCATTCCAACAATGCGTATAAAACAGAAATGGTTGAGATTTCTAAGTCATTGCTTATCGTAAAGTTGTTGAGCTTCAACTTAATTTTTTTCTTTGTTGGTGTTTATTTCAAAACCAAGTTTCCAGTCTTTTGTTTAATTTTTTAGTTGGTATAGCAAGTGGCGAGAGGCAAACGATGGCAATTTCTTAAAAATAGCTGAACGAACAGGAAAATGTTCAGTCAGTTTATTAAAATCAATAAAAATGAAAAGTTTTCCACGCATTTATAGTTTTTCGTATATGTATGTTTTCTAATACCTATCGAAAACTTTTCAGCCTAATTATTCCTATTTGTATCTAACTGAAATTTCATACTGTTTCCATATCATCAGCTTAGAGCGTAAAAAAGCTTATGTGTGCACCTGGGTTGCGAATTTTTGAATTAAAAAAACCATAAGTCATAAGTCTGTAGATGATTTGTGAATTAAAAAAATTTAATTCATAAGTTAGTTACTGACTTATGATTTAAAAAAAAAACTAATTCTTAAGCTACTAAGTAGCTTTTGAATTAAACAAAATGTAAGTGATGAGCAACATAGTGACTTATGAATTAAAAAAAAATTATTCACAAAAATTAATTCATAAGCTAGTTGGTAGATTGGAAATGTTTAAGCTAGTTTTGGCTGCATAATTATTTAATTATTAACGAAAGTAGATTTCAAGCTTTTGTGTGTCATAAAATCAGATTTCATCCATTAGCTTATAAATTAAAGTTTTTTTTAATTCATAAGTCACTATGTAACTTTTGAATTAATTTTTTTAAATTCTTAAGTCACTTACTTGCTCATGACTTAAATTTGTTTAATTCATAAGTCACTTAGTAGGTTGAGAATTATTTTTTTTAATTCATAAGTCACTTACATGCTCATGACTTAAATTTTTTTAATGCATAAGTCGCTTAGTAGGTTCTGAATTAATTTTTTTTAATTCATAAGTCAGTAACTAGCTGCTGAATTGCGCCACTAGCTTATGAATTAAAGCGAAGCTTAAGCTAAAAAGTGACTTAAGTTTTTGCAACCCTGGTGCGCACATTAAAATAACTTTCAGACATTACTTGGCTTAAAGGCTTATAGGTGCAGTCGACGTCACCTATAACCACGTTGCTGATAACGACCAGCCGCTTTTAACGACCACTTTTCCCTCATTTGGTTGGTTTTCAAAAAATTTGTAGATACTGATGTGACGTCGGATATAACGTCGCCGGCTATAACGACTCGTTGGATATAACGACGAATTTATAATAAAAAATACTTTTTTATCGCCGCTTTGCTTTCGAGGAGAATGCTGCAGTGGTGGGAAATTATCCAAAGATAGAGTCACAGTATTGGTCACATGCAACATGACGGGCTCTATAAAGATAAAACTTTTAAAAATCGAAATCACCCCGTTGCTTTAAAAATGTCAAATATTTGCCCCTTTTTTATCAAACGCACAAAACTGCATGGATGACTTCAAATAAATTTGTATTGATTACATTCTACAATAAGACAAAGTGTTGTTAAAAAAAAAGCAAAATAAAAAAATTCTTTTGAGGATAGATAATTGTTCTCGCCACCCGCATATCACAAATTTAACTACAATTAAAATTGTGTTTTTACCCGCAAATACAAAATCCGTACTCCAACCCTTGGATCAAGGAATCATTAAAGATTTAAGTGTGCTTCCGAAAACTTTTCGTACTAAAAATTATTGAATGGGAGATGTCATTTGATTTGTCAGTACTAGAAGCAGCACTTATGGTTTCAAAATCTTGGAAAGAAGTCACTCCCAATACAATCTTTAATTGCTTTACACATGCTGGGTTATGTTCTGCAGTACCTGTGATAAGATACACTTCAGGTGACGAGTTCGGCGAGGAGGATGATATTCCTTTAAATGAACTATTGCATACAATAATACATAGAGGCGAACCAGCTGTAGAATGGAAGCAAAATATAAAAATAGACGATAACGTTGCAACAAACAAGATCCAAACTGATGAGAATATTCTGCAAGAATTAACTTAAGATCATCAAGACGAAGATAGTGAAGTTTCAGAAATAAATTTTACTCCTCCTTCAGCCATAGAAGCTACTGAATTACTGCACAATTTTGTATATTGCAATGATTACAACGAAAATATTATAAGTTATTTCTCTGCACTTGAAAAAAGGTTAAAAATGAATTATTTAAAATTAATGAAAACAAAACAAATAAGATTAACTGATTTTTTTCAATTAAAATACATAAAAATTTAAACTATGTATGAAAGCGACCGCCTCCGCCGGCTATAACGACCAATTTTGCTTGGTCCCTTGGTGGTCGTTATAAGCGGCGTCAATGTAGTTGAAAAAAACTCATGTGCATTTTGCTATTTTTTTTATTACGCACGTGTACGAGCCCAAACTCAAAATAGTTGGTCTACCGAGGATAGAATGCAAATATGTGTTCATTCTTAATCTATTTCGAAACAAAAATTATTTTTTTGATATACATATAAAGTCCTATTCATTTTAAATAAGAAAAGTGGACAAAAAAAAGAAAGTGGCTTAATAAAATATTGATATGGAGTCTCTTTACAAAACTAAATAACGATTTATACACATTTCTTAGATGCAAAATAGTTGGTCTATGATTCTTTATGTTGATTTTACCACATTGTTAAGCGACCTTTGGCCTTAATCACTGCTTCTATAATGCACCTTGGCATAGTGTCAACTAATTGTTGACACTCTTCGGCACCAAAAGATTCCCAATTATTTGTAATTGTGGATCTTAAATCTTGAAGAGTCCGACGCGGTTCCTTTCGCAATTTTTTAGGGGGATTAGGGCTGCTGGAAGTCCATTCCAATAAAGAATTGCTTCAGCGGTTAACCATACCATTGTTGACCTAGCCGTATGACAAGAAGCACCATTCTGTTGGAAAATATACTCCGCATTGCTATATTGAAGACGTAGTATTGAGGAGGCAGCTCCTGTTCCAAAATGTTGCGGTACTTGACAGCATTAGCTATCCCAATTACAAAATGCAAATTACTCATACCACATCGCGACATGCACCTCCATACCATTAGAGATACTGGGAGCTTTACGGTTTGTTTAAGGCAGTCCTTGTGAGTTGTGAAAGGCTTCTTTAGCATTTTTTATCACTGGTTCTCGTTCGTCACCAACACAAACTTCCAATCTGTACTGATCACTCCAATTAACGGACCGCCATTGACTAAAAGTCCAAATTTTTAAGTTGTTTGGCCCACTCAATGCGCCTTTTCTTTTGCTTAGGTGTCAGTAGTGATATTTCTTTTGCCTGCGTTTTTAATGATTTAAGTTGTCGTAATTTATGCAAAACTTAAATATTTTAAAATAAACCTTATAAAATTTGTATCCAATTTTTTTCATCATCTGCTTACAACTGTTCACCGAAACACTTTTTTGAATTTGTTCTCTCCACTGAACCGTTATTGAAGCAGATAAATATCGTCGATTTTCTTTAAAAATTTGGCAATCGCGAGGTTTTGCTGTTAGTGGATGTCCCGTTCTGTTGCATATATCCACATTTCCAGAATTTTTAAACTTTGTTATTATGTTCTGCACTGACGAGGGCGGTAAATTAAAATTTTCAGGGATTTCGTAGCTAGACAATCCTGTTTCAAACGCTTTAATCATTGATTCCCTTAGGTCTCCTGATAATGCAACGCCACGCGCCAGGATTAACATGAAACTCTCGCTAGCTTGTATAAAATCATACAATAATCATTAATAAAACCAGTGCTTGTCATTTTTTTAATAACGGTTAACTGAAACTATATTTAAATAGTCTTAGATCAACTATTTTCCACCCAAAAAAGAGTAGACCAACTTTTATGCTCTTATCTTTGTCTGAGATGAAAGGAATATTGTTGCTATTTGCTCTCTCAAATTTTGTTTTATTAGGTCTAATTTACTCTCAGTGAAACTACTTTATTAAATTGACAACATTTTTTAAATGAACAAAAGCTGACTGCCACTAAATTTAGGATATATGAAGAATTAATGTGTTATTAAATGAATAGACCAACTATTTTGAGTTTGGGTCGTACATGGGTTTTGAACAGTGCACACGAATCTAAATCAAATATGATGCGAAATTTAACTGCCTACATTCGCATTGTTTTTTTTAGTTTGCATTATGGTGTGAAAACTAATGTGTTGGGAATTAATATCACAGTCATGATCGAGAAGTTTCTCAATATGCTGAAGTTACTTTTAAATTTAGTAAACTTTATATAATGTGTAAATTACTTCAGATACTCCGCTTTAATTCAAAGTTTATTTCCTAAATGAAGTTGTTAGTCAAACTATTTTGATCAGAGTTCATATAGCCGTTTCTACAAGCTCAAAATATTTTCATACATTTGTATAAGTATTTTTTCGCTTTTCAATTAACATAATTTTTGTGCTATCTTTGTCGAAAGAAAACTACATTATTCATATCTATTTAAAAGTTTTATACTTTTGGTCTCAGACACCATCAGAAAAGATGCTTATAATTCAATAGTTGATTTGTTAAGAAATAGCATTCACATTTGTAGCATAATGGTTAGTGCATTGGTCCGTCGTGTTGAAAGAACCATCAGTATCCAAGTCTATGGAAGCAAAAGAAAATATGTGGGTGCGGAAAGAATAAGTTTTAAAACATTGTGTAGACTTAAAAGTTTCTTCCGAAATGGAGGCCAAGAACCAGCAAGCATAAAACTGTGTGTTAGGAACAGTGCTTAATGCATATATGTGACAAAAAAATTAAATCATTTGTATAGACATGAACAATCATCAAATGGATCTTAGCTGATCTTAGCATACGTCTATACAATTTTCGCAAGCTCGCTATGTGTAAAATTGCTTAGTTTTATTCCTTAAAAGTATTTCAAGAAATTTGAAAGATTTACAATTCTATGAATTTTTAAAGAAATGACAAATCTCAAGTCAATTCAGCAACTCAATGGCATGACAATTGTATATAATTTGACATGAAATAACTTTATAAAATTGTTGTAAAATCATTTGTTTTATATCCTAAGGAGAAGAACTTATAATCATCAGCTAACTGTTTCACTGATATTACCTTTGATAGTTGTTAGAAAATTTAAAGCTCACATCCGTAGACTATTTCAGCACCACACAAAGTTGGAAATCAAAATCAACGCCTCAAACTTAGAACTAATCTGCTTTATCCTAGTACAGACGTTTTTTCAATTTGTCTCTCCATTCGTATTCCTGTGAAAATTTTTTTTTACAATTTCGCCTACTCCTGCACATTTTCCAATCGCGAACTCTGTGACCCAATTAACTTTAAAATACATAATTAAATCTAAACCTATACAGCGTGTGACCCACATAATTGCCCATCGACGTTCCTCATTTCCCAACTGTGCTTACACACGCCTCTACCTTTCAATCCGGAAACCCCATTTGCGTCAACATCGAATCCAGTGTTGAATGGTTAAGTTGCCGTGGTATTTGTGGTAACTCTATCTAAAAGACTTAAAAAAAAAAACTTTTTCTTTTACTGTGATGTGAAAAGCATATCCCTCTCCCGCATTATGCCTGCCATCAAATGACTCAACAGATAACAATAACACTGACCACCTAAATAAAATTCAGAATACGTCCAAAAAATTTGATATAATTTTAAAAACTGTTGAAGAACTTCACCAGCAGTGTGAACAAATAAATTGATAAACGTCTCAACTCCTTTCAGAAACTGTTTGACTATATTAATGATTTGTTTGTACTTCTGAACAATAACATATCTACTAAATTTAAAGCCCTTCAATCAGACTTAGAGGTCCACTTCCAAAGTAACACCTCTAAAACTGTATCTCCTTTCTCTTCACCGGACCAACCCTTGCTCATTGAGATTTGTGATGAACTTCAAAGGTCTATGCTATCTAGAGTCTTTGCAGAGCTGATATCTATCGGATACGAGTTAGCAGCAATGGTCAACGGATAATGGAAATTGAGCGTGACATGAGCCGCTTGAATATGAATTTTTTTTTTTATATTATACGCTCACTCAAGGGGTTAGGACTACCCTTATAATGTTAAATACACAGTGCGAGCAATTAGGAAATTAGGATAGGATTAGAAAGGAGATACCGATGCACATTGCTTTTGAATGTCTGCACATTGAAATGAGTGGGAAATACTGAGCCAGGTAAAGCATTCCACATTCGTGTAGTGCGACTAAAAACAGAATCTCTGTATTTAACAGTACGTCCGAAGTTGGGCTCAAAGGTAAACTGATGGGCATTCCTAAAAGTACGGGTATTACTGTTGATTTGTTTAAGGGGAGGAATGTAACTGGCTATTTCACTAGAGCACTGTTTATGAAAATAGCGGTAAGATAATGATAGACATGAAACATTGCGGCGGCTGTGCTCGAGAGATACAAGTGTTTCAGTTATACAACGGTCGCCTATCATTTTTATAGCTCTCTTTTGAATTCTGTCCAAGAGACTCAAGTGGGTTTGTGGAGTACCTGCCCATATATTGGAATTGTACTCGAGCTTCGGAACAATAAAGCCTTTATATATAAAACAGGTCAGAAGGGGTAAATACTTCTTGCATAGGCGGAGAAAACCTAAACACTTAGCAGCGTTTTTGGCAACGTCAAATATGTGATTTGTGAATGTCAAGATCTTTTAGTACTCTAGCAACTGCACGAGTGCGAAAGAGCGTTGGAACTGAGGATGACGTAGTGTTTCGTATGTTTTTACAAATGACCAAAAATGTTTACTACCTTTGGAACATAATATTATTTTTTGCCGTAATTTTTGATCATGTAAAAATTTAGTTCGTCTGATATGAATGTTACAGGTCTTTTTAGCTTTTTTGTACTTATTCCGGTTTTCCTCAGTGGGATTGGCTTTAAAACAACGGAAACTTACTTCTTTTACATTGATAGCCTCTTTACAGCTCGAATCAAACCAGGAGTTTTCTTTCGGTTTGATAGATTTTGTCCTATTCGGAATAAAATTTCTCATATCGTAGAGAATCAGATTTGAGACCATATCTGCACTGGAATCTACATCACTACCGAAGAAGCATAGCGACCAGTTAAATTTGCCGAAGAAATCATTGAGACCGTTACAGTTGGCTTTCTCGTACAGCCAAACGGTTCTTACAGGGTTTTTTTCTTTAACTGGGGATTGTTGAAACGAGAAATTCGCAAATATGACACAATGGTCTGAAGTGACTAGAGGCGATAAAACATTTATGGTGTATTTATCAGGGTTTGAGGTAAGGAACAAGTCTAGAGTGTTGGCCGATTGACGTGCAACGTTAGGAATCCGAGTTGGCTCGTCAACACGCTGGGTCAGATTGTTTAACTCAGCAAAAATCTCGACATACAGTGTTGGCCAAAACATTAACAACTAAAACTACCTCCATCATTATGTCATTCAAAAACAAATCATGTTAATTTTTTTTCTAAAATTTAATACATTATATATGAATATATATATTCAGAAGAATAGACAAGAGAAAATAGTTTTCAAAACGGTTCATTTAATATGATATAAGTAGGACAGTGAACCCAATTTTTTGCTGGTCAAAACAAAAGCAACTTTTTATTGCTATCTCTCTTTTTCTTATTAATATAGAGAAGTTGGACCGTTAACTAAAAAATTCATTGCTCATAGTAAAGGTGTTAGCAAAAAAGTGCAGTTGAATCTATTTATTAGGTATTATTCAGTTCACGGGCAAGCTAATCAGTGTTCTTAGTTCAAGTGTGTCGATCCACCGCTCATACTAAGCGGTCACGCGCGAGTCCGATAAGTTTTGTAGTGCACCCCATCAAAGCCTAATATTATTAAAAAAAAAAATATTTATAAACTGTTACGGCGCATTCTCTACATCTCCCACTTATCCACTTGCCTCGAAGTAACCGTCGCTTGCTACCCATTGCATGTCTCCTGTGATGCTTATCGCATGATTCTTGTAATGGATAGTTAAGTGACATCTGATGTATAGTTCGATTTTCTGTATGTCTTGATTGATTTCAAGTACAAAGCGTTCTATGGGCATAACACCTAGAACGGTTTGTATTTTGATTTTAATCCATTGGACCTACACTTCACGGTTGAATTTAGATCGTCAGAGTTGTGTTTTGGGTGTTTGTGATTTTGAACATGGTAAGTGATTTTTGTGTTGTGTTTACTAATATTCGTGGGCTTAGAAGGAATTTCTTTGACTTGTACGCCCATTCTGTTAAGTACATACCAGCTGTTTTGGCACTAGGTGAAACACAAGTTGGTGCAAATACTGATCTTTCAGAATTTCGCCTCCCTGGTTATAACCTAATGCCTTTACTCTTTCGCCATCACGGCATTTTAGTCTACATTAGACACGATGTTGCTTGCCAGAGTCTTCCTCAATACGGACATTGTTCTAATACGAACTTTAATTTCATGTGGCTCAAATTTACTGTCCGCAAACACATCATCCATTATTGTTTTATTTATAGGAGGCCAAATGTGGACAGCAATTCAACTCTTAATGAGTTTGATGCGTTGTCTGATTCCATTTCCCGAATTGTTTCCCTGTACCCTCACACTGAAGTCGTTATTGTGGGCGACTCCAATGTACACAATTCAAATTGGCTCCGCCATCCAGGACAGACAACATCCGAAGGAAGATTATGTTGAGATCTTTGCTGAGATGCACCACCTTACTCAGCTGGTAGATGAGCCCACCCGTATACCAGATGTTGCTGGGCAAAACGCTCACACTCTTGATTTGTTTCTTACTTCTAACCCTGATAAGTATACCATAACGGTAAAACCTCCATTCGGCACTTCGGACCATTGTGTAATATCAGCCAATTTCTCGTGTCCCATTCATCCAGTTAAAGAGAAGCATCCCACTAGGACCATTTGGCAATACGAGAAAGCCAACTGGGACGGTCTGAATAACTTTTTTAGATTTTGTAACTGGTTACTATGTTTCCTCGATAGTGACATTGATGCCAGTGCTGATATGATCACAGAAGTGATTTTTCTTGGGATGCGTACATTTATTCCTTGCAGAATTAAGAGTATAAAGCCTAAAGAAAAGTCTTGGTTCGATACAAACCGTAAAGAAGCTATCAGGTTGAGAGAAGTAAGTTTCCGCTCTTACAAAGCCAACCCAACTGAGGAAAATCGGAAAAAGTTTAAAGAAGTCAGAAACCAATGCAACTCTGTTATAAAGTGAACCAAATTGTTACATGAACAGAAATTAAGGCAAAAAATCCTGCAATGTCCCAAAGGCAGTAGAAATTTCTGGTCATTTGTCAAGAACGTAAAAAATTCGACTTCATCTTCGGTTCCAACGCTCATCTACAATGACAAATCGATAACTAACTCTTTAGAGAAGGCAAATATACTTGCAGCTCATTTTGCTGCTAGCTCCACGTTGCCTATTAGCAACATTGCCCCTCCTGTACTTGAGAACGTAAATAATTCAATGGGACAGGTATATTTCCGCAGCACTCGTAAAGTTGCAAGAGCCCTTCGAGATCTCGATATAAACAAATACGCTGGTCCTGATGGTATACCTCCTATTCTTCTGAAGAGGTGTTCTTCATCGCTGGCAAAACCATTGCGTAAGCTTTTCCATCGCTCCTACTGTTCTGAAATTTTCAATTGTCAATGGAGTAACGTCCTGTACCCATGCCTTCGAAATTTCGCGCACACAATCGAGAAGTGATATTTTATATTGCTCTTTTTTGGTTTCCCAAACCCTTAAGATCTTGTTGAGAAGACGGCGCAAATATGCACATGTATTGCAATGGGAATCTCACCGCCACGTTCCCCTTTTCTTTTCCAATACACAGACCCACAATGATTTAAGAGAACTTCAGTGATATAGTTTTACTGTTTTCCAATAAAGCGCAAAATGCTTGGAAGTTGGAATGGAATCCAACCAACAAATGCTTTTTTTTATTGCCTTGTAATGAATATCTTTTTAGGAAGAGATTTTTTTGTTTGATAACATTGTAAATTGATTTTTTTTTTGAGTATTTTTTTCGGCAAAAAATTCGACTTAGAGTAAAAGAAAATAGGTCAATAAAATCAAGAGAATGTGTTCGAGTTAGAGGGAACTTCGACTTAGAGGATGGTTTTTGTATGGAAAATTGAAGGGAATGCAAAAATGCGGCTAAAAAGTTCGAGTTAGAGGGAACTTCGACTTAGAGAGAGTCGACTGTATATACTTTAATTGCCATATTCATACAAAGTTTTTTTCTAATTCTGCGAAAAAAAACGTTTTATTTTAGCAATCTTTTTTGTAACCATTTCAAAATGTTTCTTAAAATTTAAATTGCTGTCTACAATAACACCCAGATATTTGGTTTCTTGAACACATTCAAATTCATCTATTTTCGCAATAATTTTGTTTTCAGGTAATATCATTATTTTAGTTTTCTCTGTGTTTAGTTTTAGCTTATTCATATTTAAGTACTTTTTTAAGCTTTTTAAATCTAAAATTAATTTTCTGACACAGCCATTATAGTGATTATCTTCTACACCAAAAAGACCATCATCTGCAAACATTTTTAATTTACAATATTTTAAAACATTTTTTATATCATGTATATACAGAATAAACAATAGTGTTCCCAGAATTATTGAGCCTTGTGGCACTCCTAAATCTGAATTTATTGGATCAGAATAAATACCATTTATCTTTACTATTTGTTCTCTTCCAATAAGATACGTTTTAAACCAATTGAACTCAGTTCCTCTTACACCATAACCATACAGTTTTTTGTAATAATATAATTCTATCTAAAGTTTCAAATGTTCTTTTTAAGTCTATAAATACCGCTGCAATTTTCTTCTTTGAATGAATTTTTTCTTTCCAGTCTGCTTAATGCTGATTCACATGAATGTTTTTTTCTAAAACCGGATTGTTCTTCTAATAGAATTTCATTGTTCTCTATATATTCTTGGAAATGAATTTGTACCACCTTTTCAAGAATTTTCTCATACAACGGGAGCATATTTACCGGTCGAAAATGTTCACATTTTATCGTATTTTGCATTTTTTGAACTGGCGATATAACCGAAGTTTTCCATGTAGTTGGAAATTTACCAGTCACTAATGAAAAGTTTATGATGTTTAAGAGAGCTGGGCCAATAATGGAAAAACCGTCTATTAACATCTCTTTATTCATTAAATTAAAATCGTTTTTGTTTGGCATCATTTGTACCACTTTCAAAAGATGTTCAATTGATTCTATAGTTTTAAATTTAAAAACACTGTCTTTATTGGCCACCATATTTTTCCACGGGAAACTGGGGATTTCTAGATTTATCTCTTTTACACTGTTTATAAAGAATTCATTAAATTTATTTGCTATCTCTTTATCATTTGTTGTTTTTATACCATTAAAGTCAACACAATTTGTTTCGTTTTTTGATTCACCTAATAATAATGATTTTAGTGATTTCCACATTGCTTTTTGGTTACTTGCTATTTTTAACATAATTAGTTTCGGCAGTTCTAATATTTCTTTTATATTCATTACGACGATGCCTCTTTTCCATATATTTCTTTTGCTATTCTCTTGAAAGACTGTGCCGGTAGTTGAAAGGATTTGGTAAGCACGGTTGGCACTATCTGACCCAACGTTTCCAGAATTAATTCCTCAGTTGATTTGATAAGTTAAAATTGTTATTCTAAGTCGGACGACTATTTTCATCATCACACCGTTCTCTTATTATAACACTCGAGCTTAAACCAGAAAGTAATTTAGTATGAGGGCTTTACCCATAGTTGAGCCTGATGGACTTCAATGGACGGGAATTTAAAATATCCTCGTCGTCCAATGTGGTTCTCAAAATTTCTTCGCGCAGACTTTTATCATGCAAGACATTCATTAAAATTCTCTTTATGTTCATAGATCTTATTATTCCTTGCCATCCTTGCCATACACCTCCCATGTGGGGAGAAGTAGGTGGTATGAATCACCTCTAAATTTCAGGATTAATCTGCTCTAGTTGATTGGATGATACCTTCTCAATTTCCTTAGCCAGAACACAACTTGTCCCCTTATAACTTGTTGTCTGACAAGATGCGCTTCGGAGCTCCTTGTCGGATGATGAACTATTTAAGTAAAAGTAAAAATGATTTTATTGAGAACTCCGTATCTTTTTTTTCCGTCTTCGTCCAATCGTTATGTATATTGATCCAAAATAATCGACACCTGTGTAGGTGAAGGGCTGAGTAAATGGGAATATTCTCTTGGCTGGAACGTTACCCATGGAAGGAGGTATTGGCATACCAATGCTCGGAGCCCATTTATGGAAAAACGTTTATGGACCTCATTAACCACGATTTCGTTTTAGTTATGATCGTTTTTACGGTGGTAAAAATTAATTATCAATCCGGTAATATGGTGATTGTGAGGCATGACTATAAGACGTTTGACATCCAGGGTACCTCTTGAAGCATGTCTAACCTCAAAACACTCGCAGTAAACTGAACTTTTAAAAATTCCTCTGGCTGTCTTAAACAAAGCCATTTCTTTAAAAAATGACTCTTCTTAAGAAACTCGAATGAGTATAAGTTTTGCGACATCAATACCTTGTTTCTTTTTTTTTTTATTTATGTTTGTAACTGTAAATATGGGAATGTGCTATGCTTTTCTAACCCATACACTTTAATTTGTCTTTATTTTCCTTACATAGGCTTTCTCCTGGTAGCTCCTCATTGTTTCTGTCAAAAATTTTCTGATTTCAGGAACACGTTTCATTTTTGATTTCAGACACAAAAGTCTGCGTTGAGCCATTGGTAATGAATTTGGAATTATGCGTCCAAAGCAGACAGTTTTCAATTTCTTTTTGGAAGGGATATAGTGGATCGCCCTCCCCCCCCCCCCTCCCGCAGGTTTTTTTTCTTGTTTTTACGACTAAAAATAACGGTACCTACCATACGATCTTTTTTAATATTATAAATTTTTTTTTTTTCAAAAAAATTTCATTTAGTTAAAGCTAGGTAGTGGGTGAAAAAAAATTTCCGAAAAATGGTTATTGATAATTTGTTTTTTGCCAAAGAAAAAAAATCAATTTTTATTTTTAAAAACCTAATATATTTCCAAAACCCCATGCTAGATTTTTTTTTAAAGTTCATAAATAAAAGTTTATCAATATAATCTACAAGATGTGAGAACAAAAAAATATTTTACTTAAAAATAAAGGTACCCACCATACAAATGTTAAAAAATGGTTTTCAAAAATCGTATTTTTCTGGAAAACGGCGGCGCTTAAAATTAAAAAAAAATTTTTTCCTTTCAGTTAATTTTTACAATTTTTAATTTATTCAAAAAAAAACATTAAATTAAGATATTACAGCTTGTACCTACCATAGAACTCCTCAAAATAGGCTAAGGAATACTTTAAAAAAATAAAATAAATGTTATGGAGTGGCCATCGCAGTCACCGGATCCTAATCCCATAGAACACCTGTGGGGCGTACTTAAGAGGAAAATTGGAGACTTCAGAGCCAAGAATAAGGAAGAACTGTGGTCTATAATACAAAATGTATGGTATTCCATACCTTCCGAGACATGCTCCAAGTTTGTTCATTCCATGGGGCGGAGATGTGAAACCGTCATTAACAATCGGGATTTAGGCAAAAACATTCGTGTGAATCCGCTCTAAACCTCGTGATAGCTGACTGGAAAGAGAAGCTACATACCAATACAAAAAATAGCAGCTGTGTTCCTTGACCTCAAGAGGGCTTTCGAGACCGTAGACAGGAATATTTTATTAAAGAAGTTGTATATGTATGGGGTAAGAGGAGTTGAATATGAATGGTTCAAATCGTATCTGATTGGACGCGGGCAAGTTGTCAAATTTAACAATAATTTATCCGACTCAATTGAAACTGAATTAGGTGTACATCAAGGATCTATCCTTGGTCCACTTTTATTTTTGCTTTACATTAATGATATTAAAAAAGTAATTAAATATAGCCAAATCAAATTTTTCGCTGATGATGGGCATTGATGAATATGAACTATGTGATTGTATAAGAAAACTAACTGATGAAATAAAAAATATAAAAAATTATTTAAACATGAATAAGCTTAAGTTAAACGTAGAAAAAACGAAAATAATGTTGTTACCTGAAAATAATGTGATCAACCAAATAGAAGAATTTGAATGTATAAATAAATCAAGTATTTAGGAGTTATACTGGACAGTAGACTTAATTTTAAAAAACATTTCGAATATGTATTCAAAAAAATTGCCAAAAAAATCGGTTTTTTTCGTAAAATAAGAAGAAAGCCATTGGCAATCAAAATTTATAATACAATAGTAAGACCCCACTTTGAGTATTGTCCAACAATACTATTGTTGGGTTCTTCAGGTATGCTAGAAATTTTACAAAAGCTTCAAAACAAAGCGATGCGCTCTATTTTATACTGTAGTAGATATACATCTATTCGAAATATGCTGGAAATGCTAAATTGGTTAAATGTAAGACAAAGAATAGTTTTAGGTAAACTAATTTTTGTATTTAAAATTAAAAACAATATGTTGCCCAGTTACTTAAGTAGAAGATTAACAACTAGAGCCAATGTACAACCATATAACTTAAGAAATAATAATAACTTAAATGTGCAATTATTCAGAAACTCAAGGTCTCAAAATATGATATTTTACAAAGGAATAAAAATTTTCAATGAATTGCCTACTAATGTGAAAACTGAAAGTAACTTAATAAAATTTAAAAGAGAGGTAGGTACTATTTTTTGTAAAAAATAATTATTAAATTTAAGAAATTAAAATTAAAATTATACAATGAAATTGTAAAAAATAGATAATTTGCTAAATAAACTTTATCTAATCTAATCTAATAAAGGTGCTACGACCAAGTAATAAACGAATATGAACCTTTAACTGTTAAGTAACTCTTTACCAAAAAGAAAAACACAATTATAATATTGTTTCTATTATTTTTTCAAGGGTAAAATAATGGCTGTTAATATTAATTTTAATTTTTCTCATTACTACTTTTTGTTTTTATTAATAAATTTAATATTGTGTATATTTTAAACTTTTTTAATTTTCAATAAACTTTTTGTTTTTAAAAAAAAGGGACAGAAGGAGCTTGTTTCTATTATTTTTTTTCATTACTGTATATACATAGGTGTACATATGTATATACAAACATACATACGTTGATGTTACCAATATACATACATATTATGTTATATTGTATGCTCACCTGTCAGAAGATTCCGAAGAATCATAACGATCGGAGCACCTTTTTTTCTTATCCTTTTTGTCCGTTGTGTATTCTAAGCTGCTCGTTGATTGCATTTTTTTTTTGTTATCCAAAGAATTTGTAGTTAATCTTCCCGGCAACAATGGCAAACCAAAATTTTGATTTTTAACCTTCGGATTTGATTTTTTGCAACTATCGTTCTTATTATTATAGGGAGGCACCTTAGGTGGTGGGCCACAAATATTAGTTAAAGAAGAACATTTAAGGTTTATTTGAACGGCTAAAGCATTTGCTGTTTGTGAAACAGCAGGTGATGAAGATGACACTGGTATAGATGATGATTTACACTTCGAAGTTTTTAATAATTTAATTGAAATTTCATTTGTTTCGATGGGATTCACTTTTTTTTGCACTGTTTTTGTATTTGAAGAGGATGAGAACATTTCAAAATTCCCTGCCTTATTATTTAAACTTTTTTTTGAAAGCAACATTTCAATTGATGATAGTGAGGATGAGTTTGATGATGATACAGTGAGTGATTGTAATAATGGTGGTGTTAATGATTCTGTTACACTATCAGTCGAGGTTTCGCAAAGAATTTGAATTGTTTTATCATTTATTATGGGCGATGATTGAGTAGATGGGAATTGAGAACAACCGGAAGCACGTCTCTTTTCGTGAACACTTCGAGAACCACTCTTTGTAAAAGAGGTATTCCTTTCAACACTACCGAAATTAATTTCTGTTTTTGGCAGCTGGTTTGAATCTATCGATTTTTCATACACACTGACACTAGAATTATTGGTTGATCCGAAAGCTGCTGCTGAAGCTGATGTCACATCCACCATTGATTGTGAAGTTTTATCGATTAAAGTATGAATATTTGCGGTAACATTGCGATTATTTATTGAATAACTGTTATTGCTGCTGCTTAATTTTAATTTATCGAATGTGGATAGAACAGAGGCACTGGAAGCATTTGAAGCTTCATCTGCCATGTTTGTAGGAACACAACTTCGCCCTTGAGATTCTAAACGATTTATTAAAAAAAATTCACCGTGATTTCATTTAAACAACAAAAAAATAACGATGGGGCAGCACCATGGTGAAGTCCCGAATGTATCTTTTTTTAAACCCAAAACACTGATTTTCAAAGTAAATGTTAAATTTACTTTGAAACAAATATTCATAAAAGAAAAATATTCTGAGAACAAAATTAAAAACAAAACAAAGATCGGTAACCGAAACCAACCGTACTGCGTATAGTACTAGGACGCTCAGCAAAGAATGAAATCCATAAAATACATACAACTAATGTTGCACATTACACGACGAGCACTAGTAGTAAACAAGTTGCAGATATGAGGACGCCCGACCGGAAAGTAGAATGGCCGTGCACCGTCTAGCAACCGATTCGCCTTTGTGGGAAGCTTTTCAATACTCTTGGGATGGTATGGTAAGCTTTTCTTCTTTGGCACTCAACGCTTCAGAATTTTTGTTGTTAGTTTTATTTGTTTTGAGTTATTTTAAGTTTAATGTATTTTCATTGTGCATACACATACATATATACAAACATATCATACACCATCGGGGAGTTTATGCTTTTACTGAGTATAAATATACATAATCTAGCTTGCCTACACAACATGCGGTTATGGGTACCCTGCCTGTAGTTATCTGCATAAAATGGCATGGCACTGAACTCTTATATGAGTATTTTTTTTGTTTGTGTTGGAGATTGCATATACTTTGTCAAAACAAAATGTATAAGAATGCCATCTCTTTTCAACGCACGTGTATATGAAATTAATGAGGTGTGGAAATGGAATTATTTTTACACTAACAAAACTCTCATTACAGAATTAAATTTTTGTTGCCGTTTTCTTATAGCTTCTTTTTATTTAATTTAAACAAAATATCTTAAGAGAAATGTCACACACAAAATGGTAGATTATTTAATATTCGATATTTCCGGGGTCAATATTAATTTTGAGGAACATACATATACATATAAATCTAAATGTGAAACTTAAAAAATATGTTTAAGTTCGGTCATTTTGTCTACTGTTTACTATATTTACTGTACTATACAATACTGTTGGAGCTTGAATTAAATTCTTCAAAAACACAGATTTTAATTCGTTTTCTTATTTTTTAGCAACCACAAAATAGAAATGCATAAGCACAAAAGCAAAAGCAACCGATTTCCACTACACACTCAATGACCTGACATGAAAAGTCAAGTCGCACTTTGCACTAACGTCTAGTGGCACTTTTAGGAAGCTAAAGAATTGTTTTGGTTTTGTAGTTGTAGACGTATCTCCATCTGTTGTTCGATTACAAAATATTATTGAACAGTCAAATGTAGGGTAGGGTAGTGTATCAGTGTTTTTCTTGTGGAATATGTTCTGAACTGTTGTACCGGCTATTGAATGCTTTGCGTTCTTTTTCTATTAATTTAAATATAATTTCAGCGTTCTTTATTTCAAAATAGTACCTAAAGCGCGGAACAGATTGAACCAGCAACAGCACCGTCAACAGCAACAGCGGCAGCCATTAATTTAGAGCCAATGTATTTCAATTGTTCAACACACATAAGAACAGCAACAGCAACGCCAACAGCGTCGTTAGGCCAAAGTCCTAAATTTGCTGTTGCTGGTGCAGTGTTGTCAACTTTCCCAGTGCAATATTCAGTGGCACCACAATGAAAAGCTTTGTTTTCCATATGAAATGTCAAGCAGATGAAATGACGTTGCTGGTGGCAATGTGTTTGAAAAATTTTTGCTGGTCAGCGTGCTGTTTGCTGTTGACGATGCTGGTGCTGTTGCTGGTTTAATCTGTTTCGCGCATAAGGCCGAAAACACACTAAGTGCTTTTCATTATCTACAGATATATGTGGATCCGGATATGGATTAGCTTTTAACATGTATTAAAAATCAATTTGGGATCCTGCTCTCTATTTGGATCTATTTTAGGCTAGGCGCGCACTGGCAACTATTATCGAAATCAAGTAGTTTAATATCCAGTTCAGTTGATAGAACATCACTAACATGCAACACTTCAATCATACTTACACATATAAGCCCATATATTTCATTTTAGAAACTAAACAGTTGCGATACTAAAAATTAAATGTGCGTTTCTGGCCTTAAAGATCCACAAATTAGTTCTTACTCTGGCGGTTAGATGGCTAAGGTAGTGTAAGCTACAGTAGGTGAGTTTTATTATCCACAAATCTATCTGGATCCGGATCGGGATCTTCCCTTGAAAATAAAACGATACGGATCTTACTGACAGCATTGTTATAAGCCCGTCTATTTTTATCCTTGGGTTTGGAAATTTTAAATTATGTCTTGTCATTTTTCTTTACACTATAGCTTACACTACCTTACCATAAAAATCCATCTACTCGTCAGTGGAAAAACTAATTTTTGGATCTTTGAAATAGATCCCGATAGAAAACAGGATCCCAAATCGTTTTTGAAATACTTGTTAAAACTTAATCCGGATCCAGATAGATTTGTGAACACTGATCTCTATAATACACTGGATAGCGCATTCCCTACATTAGGTGCGTTTTATTATCCACAAATCTATCTGGATCCGGATCTGGATCTTCCCTTGATAATAAAACGGTACGGATCTTAGTGACAGCAGTGTTATAAGTCCGTCTCTTTTTATCCCTGGGTTTATAAATTTCAAATTATTTCTTGTCTCTTTTCTTTACACTATAGCTAACACTACCTTACCATAAAAAGCCATCTACTCGCCAGTGTAATAACTAATTTTTGGATCTTTGAAATAGATCCCGATAGAAAACAGGATCCCAAATTGTTTTTGTAATACATGTTAAAACTTAATCCAGATCCGGATCCAGATAGATTTGTGAATAATAAAACGCACCTATTGTATAACAGATTTTTTGACTTCAATTGAAGATGACAGATGGTGGGCAGCTTCATAATTTGACGTCTTCTTTTCACAAAAAACAGGGGAAACAGATTGACCCAGCAACTTCAACAGCAACTTTAAGGCTAGGCGCACACATTCAATTTTTAGTTTCGTAACTGCTTAGTTCGAGCAACTAAAAAGTTTGTGTTTTGACACAAACTAAACGATTGCCGAAAATGAGTTCGCTTTTTTTGTGTAACATCTAATTATTTGCACCTGCGCGGACATCTCTTTTCTATAAGCAACCAAACAGTTGTTCAATTAAAAATTGAATCTGCGCGCCTAGTCTAACAGCAACGAAAACTTCAACATCAAAAGTCTTGTAAAATAGATTACAACGTGAACAACGTTTTTGACAGCATATAATCAAAATAAATTCAAATGCGAAATGATTTTGCCCTACATTTAACGATAAAAATTAACGTAAATTGCGTCAATGTATATGACTTGCACAATTTGTCGTACTAAAATTTATTTGTTTTTACCAATTCTTCCATTGTCAAAACCAAAATAAATAGACGAATCAAAAAGATGGTTGTTACATTTTCATTTAATTGTTGATAATACTGACAAATTTCGCCAAAAAAGTTGGTAGCATTTGCACAGCGACATAGAATTTAGGGTTAAGGTCTAACGTTAATTTCGAAGTTGCTGTGTTAGGCTAGGCGCGCACATTCAACTTTTAGTTGCACAACTGTTTGGTTGCGTATAGAAAACAGATGAACTAGTTGGTTGAATGTTATTTTTTTTTTTTTTTTAATTCAATTTTATTTTCATCAATCTTAAAACTATCTTAAAGCTAGACAAAATTCATAAAAAAACTAGCCTAATAATCCAATAACTTAAAACAAACTTACTGGCCCTATGCGGGCGCTCTAAGCTAAACTATATCTTAATTCTAATGCCTTTCGGCCTAAAAAACTATTTTTAATTCAAAAACTATATCTATTTTTTTTTTGTTTTCTCGAGAAAATTTAAAAAACTCGGATTCTTGATCTTTTCATATTTTTTATATAAAACTTAAAAACTAAAGTAAAACTAATTAAAAACTACCTAAACCAACTTAAACTACTTAAAATAAACTAAAACTAAACTAAAACTACTTAAAAACTAGAACAGCCACAGCAGCAGAGAGTTTTTTTTTTTTTTTTTTTTTTTTTGAATATACATTAGAAGAATGTACTCTAATATATTTTTTTTTTTTTTTTTTGTGTGCCACCCTGACTGTCCCTACCTAAGAATACCCTTAAAACTACGTAAGTCGGCCAAGACAACTTGTCAACTATCGCTATCAAGTTGGTTGAATGTCCGCGCAGGTACATTATAATTATATGTTACACAAAATAGCGAACTCATTTTAGGCAATTGTTTAGTTTGTGTCAAACCACAAACTTTTTAGTTGCTCGAACTAAGCAGTTGCGAAACTAAAAATTGAATGTGCGCGCCTAGCCTTAATGTAATCAAAGCCATTTAAAACAGTGGCCCTAAAAAAGTGACGTGGTTGTTAAAGTTGCTGTTGAAGTTACAGCAACAGATTGACACACCGTCAATCTGTTTCTCTTATTTCTCGTATTATTTGTAAATTTTAAATATTTATTATTAAAATTAAAATAATAAATTGAAAATTGGACGAAAATCATTTGTTTTGATTGACAAATTGACAATTTAATAAAATTGAAGGAATGTCAATTAAATTGAAAATTGGACGAAAATCATTTGTTTTAATTAACAAATTGACAATTTAATAAAATTGAAGGAATATGTCGTTTCAGTTCGGTTTTTTAGGCAAAAGACTGGCAAGCACAGTAATTTTTTTATTTATTCAGCGATTTTTTAACACTAACGATAGTTTTTTATTCTTTATTACTTTTTGGTCACTTAATTTAGCAATTTTAGTTTATCAAAAATTATTTATTGTTTTTTATTCACACGATAATTTCAACCAAAATAAAAAAGTAGCAAAATGGAAAAATTATTTTACGTTTTATATTGTTTTGCATTGTGATGCCACTAAATATTGCAGTAAGAAAGTTGACAATACTGCACCAGCAACAGCAAGTTTAAGACTTTGGCCTAACGACGCTGTTCCATTGTTTCTAAATTAATGGCGGCCGCTGTTGCTGTTGACAGTGCTGTTGCTAGTTCAATCTGTTCCGCGCTTTATGATGCTGTTTTAGATGTTATACAGTTATACTGTTATACGGCACCGTGGTCGCCTTCATAATATAACATGTTCAATTGGAGTCAACTTTTTTTTATGAATGCGCTATCCAGTGTGGCTAACTCCAAGCTTTGCGTTGTTTAAAAGTCTTGAACTTCTTCTATTAAGGTATTTGCATTTCTACAAAGTCTTAAAAGTATTTTTCGAAAATTCCGGGTATAACTCCTCTAGAGTGTACGAAAATATAAATTTGCGTGTTAACACCAGAAACCTCGCTTATGTACCCACCATCAAAAAAGCACTTTTTGTACACTTTTATACTGTAACTGCACCCCGTCTATTTAATAAGCTACCTGAAAATCTTAGATGTGAAAGAGTTAAATCAGTATTCCTTAAAAGTATTAAAAAATGGCTATTTTTATTGAATAATGATGATATTGAAAATTTACTAAATCCATTGGTTTGATCATTTATGTATAATAAATAATTATTATTTTTTATTTTTTTTCGTTTTTCCCTACTTTTGTTTCACTTTATCTTACTTTTTTTTAATTTGAATTTGAATTATTGTTTCTATGAATTCGTAATTTTATCGCTTCCCCATCGATAAATGCTTTAAATTATATAAATACCTTAGTATAGTACTTTTGCCTCTTGTTTTCGAACATCAGAATGTACTTAACTGTTTCATTTTTCTTGTATTTTTAATTCATATTAATTGATTTATATTTTGTAATTTATATAGATTTAAGTACGTTGAAAATGAAATAAAGTCTTTAAAAAAAAAAAAAATCACAAGTGGTTAATTTGTGCACTCTGGTTTTGTTTATGTTACAATTGTATGCTTGTGTGGCGTTTTAAGGTACTAGTACGGTCTAGAATGCCAAAAAACGCACGATTTTTGTAAATTTTTTTCTCGGAAACTTTATTAGGTAATAACATAATTTTTTTTTAATAATAAATGCATGCGTCAAGAGTACACAAATTTTTTCTTTTTTTAATTTTCGAATTTTGGCCGAATTATAGAATGCCCAACGTCGACTAATAAAAAAAATACATTGTACCATTGCGGACAGTTAATCTCAGGATTGGCTGGACTAAAACAAAAACAACAAAGTGGGTTATTTAAAGAAAGGTTTCTTACGAGACAATTTACCACAATTTGTTTAAAAAGTCAAAACAAAACAAAAATCTCGAGCTTTGAAAAAAAAAAAAAAAAATTTTTTTTTTGGCAATTTTTTTGGCCATTTTTAGGTCGTCATTTTTTTTGTTCATAAGTTTTTGGTCAAATTGTGGTAAATTGTCTTAGAAAACGTAAAAACAATCAAGTTGTAACAAGTTTTTTGAAAATCGGTTCAGTAGATCCGGAGATTAACTATCCGCAATGGGACAATATGTTTTTTGATGAGTCGACGTTGGCGCCCTCTATAATTCGGCCAAAATTCGACAAACAATTTTTTTTGTACTCTTGTACATTATTATTATTCATTATTTAAAAAATTATGTTATTACCTAATAAAGTTTCCGAGAAAAAAAATTCCCAAAAATCGTGCGTTTTTTGGCGTTCTAGACCGTACTAGTACCTTAAACTTATTGTTACAGATCTTGATACTTCACATATTTTATGATCATATATATTTTTGTTTAATTTACATATTTGTATGATAACATTTCGTATTAGTTTTGGTTTTTATTTTTTATTAATTTAAATGGTTCATATTTCTTTTGTGTTTGCATTATCTTTAATTTTATGCTTACTTAACTAACAACTTTGAATAATATTTTTATATTATGAATATGTTTTGCCTTAACTCATGTACATATACAGGGTGTCCCAAAACGAAAGAAACGAGAAAGCCTAGAGTGCTTTAAAAATATTTTTTAATGAATTAAAAGGAATTATCTTAAAACCGGGTTATTTAAGAAAAACATTTTTGTTTCCGTTATTTATGGAATATTCTCAAAAATGTTATACCATTTTAAAATGACAATTGCACACCCCAACTTTTAAGGTAACTTGCCAAAATTTCGTAGTACATTGTTTTTTACACTACAGTCCATTGAATTAGGGTCATGTAAAATTTTGAGTAGTTAGTTAGTTTTAATTTAATTTAAGTTGGGCAAAAAAGTGATGTTTTCTTGAAAATTGATGCAGGTGTGTTTAAGTTTTTGAATGCACTTGTTAGAAAGGTTATTCAAGGTTTCATAACAAAAAAAATAAGAAAAATTAAGATTTGTAATCACGGCACTTGAAAGACCGTCACAGGGTGACGATTTTTTCGATTTTCTTTTCGAATGCCTATAACTTACAAAATAAATGGCTTCGATTTTTTTTATTATTTTTCTGATAACTGTCATCACTTACCCTATCACCCGTTTTCGTTTCGACGATGACTTTTGGCACACCCTGTATACATACATACATTATGTACATTTACTTTGATGTTTAAAATTACAATAAAGGTTTTTATGAAGAAAGAAAATAATTTTGTTCACAACAATATGTAGGTATGTCTGTTCATATTCATAGAAGTTGGGGCAAAATTTTAAACGTTGCTCGTTTAAGGAATAAAACGGGCTCTCCTTAACACAGTCGTTTAATTTGAAGACTTTGTCTAACTTTTTAATAATTTTTAACACGTTAGACAACTCTTCCTACTAATTTGGCTTTCACAACAGAACTTAAGGGGAGGTTTACCTTTTTCTTAGCTAAAACTGCAGTTTTATTGGGAATTTTTTTTTCGTACAAGGAAATAAATAATCAACTGGGAGTTTTTACTACTTGTTTATTACAATAAGTACTCGTAGTACAAAAAAACATTTTTTATGTGTCCAAATATCGTGACAGTAATTAATGTCATGTCCGGTAAAGTGACAACTCAAAAAAAAGGTTGCCTGACGGTAGCCACTCTAGCACCTGCAAAAATGAACGAAAATGAAATAACCAAAATTTTTTATCAAATATATAAGTGTAGGCGGAACTTGAACTACAATCATCAATAATAATTAAAAATTAACAAAATGGTGGACATTTGAATTTTTTTTTATTTTTTTTTCGTACTGCAGAAATGAAAAAAATCCATGGATCATCCCGATCGTAGTCCAGGTTCCCCTAATTTTAATATGCTTTAAAACAAACAAAGAAAAAAGGCGATCCATCGAGTAGTTTTTGAGTAATCGTGGCGACCATTTCGAAAAACGTGGTTTCGGGAAAAACGCGTTTTTACCTCATCGCTTTTCATAATGTAGGATTAATCTATGTTAACATTAAAATAACATAAAATAGATACGACTAAGCTGTTTTGGAAATATATTCTACACATAATTTACTACAAGAAAATTCAAAAAAAAAATCGATTTTTTGGTCCAGAAAAAGGTAAACCTCCCCTTAAGCGACTTTACGTTCAACAAACCTTAATTAACAGATAAGGAACTCAAAGACAACTAGGTACACAAAAAAAAAAATAAAAAGAACACAAGCAACTTCAAACCAGAAAATTTTTCGCCGAGAAAAGTACATGTTACATAATACTTATGTATATTCAGATATTGATTGTTTATACCTTATTTACATTATTTAAGATGAAAATGACGTATATATACATA
The DNA here is from genome assembly GCA_911387755.1 of Chrysotoxum bicinctum. Taxonomy (NCBI): domain Eukaryota; kingdom Metazoa; phylum Arthropoda; class Insecta; order Diptera; family Syrphidae; genus Chrysotoxum; species Chrysotoxum bicinctum. Next base: position 144,810,255 of record OU426987.1, on the reverse strand, counting down.
CATATATCACTAATTCACAAAATAAAACTCAATTTTGTTGTTGCAAGGTGCAAATACATTTGGCAATGCAAGTACATGCATTCTTGTACATAGATATTTACATTTGTAGGTACAGATTTGTTTGTCCGTCGCACAGTGGGGCAAGATAGGTAGTTTTGTGATATTAATTATTTTTGCTAGTAATTGTTACGTAGGTCGTCATATACCTCACATCCTCTTTAATCTTTTATTGATATTATAAGATTTACCAATCTATCAATAGTAGATCTTATAGGCTTTTCACACCGAATTAAAATCTCGGATTTCAGCAACAAGATTACGAAATCTCATCGAAGCGTTCACACTGAACAGAACCAGGATTTCATTTGACGTTTCTGTCCATTTATCCTGCTTTCTCGGATATAATTTATCTTCTCTCCTTCTCACCCCACAACTCAAATTTCAAATAGTCACTCGAGACTCGACTCCATTATCTGCTTTTTATCTACCTCTTCTCTTGCTGACAATTTGCTGACAAAGCAGAACATTTCTAAAGGTTTGTTTGTTTTGACAATCTTGTGTTTGAAAGTAGATTTTGAGGAGATTTTGTCGTAATCTAGTAGATTTGGAAATCTGAAAATGTATGGGAAATCTAGTAGATTTGGATGAGATTTTGAGAATTTTACTCGAAATCTAGATTTTGATTTGGTGTGAATAGCGTATTAGACACAATGAAAGGAAAGAAATAGTATGAAAAGCAGAGCCTTCATACATTAAATAACGCTTCCAATACAAAACAGTAGGATCGCCTTAGCGGAAGAGAAATACAGATATATGGGTTAGACTTACAATGACAAGTGCAACCAGGGTTTTGCGAAATTGTGGACGAAAGGATTGTTGGTTGTATCAAGAAAGTAGCCCTTGTATGTGGGAAATGTTTTCTGTCCTGTGCTCATGTTTGGTGAGTATTGTCGGTGATGCTTGGAGGTGGCCTGAGGTTGATCTGAGGATCCGAGATTAGTACCTGAAATTATTGAAGAAAAGGAGAATAAAGGAAAAAAAAAAATAAGAATAGGATTGTGTCGCTTGAGAGTGGTTCCTAGGTAGCTATGTACATATGGAGGTATGTTTTCAAAATGTAAATGCCCAGAATCATTCTCAGCGACAAATAACGACTTATCCTTATGAGTAGTTGCATCGTTGTAGGAACTGTCCAAGGAATGGGCAACTAAAGAAAAAGAAAAGAAGAGTCTTAAGAATCAATAACAGTGTAGATGTAAATAAACTTACCTTTTGGTGTTTTGGAAGTTTTTTTTTTGTTTTTGTTTGCTACTCCGCAGCCTTAAGGTTAAGAAAAAGTGTATATTCCTTGCACACTTTCCATTCCACTTTATTTGTTTAAATGTTATTTATTTTTTTTACGTTTTGTTAATTATTTCATTCTTATTTTTGAAATTATAAAAATTTTAGTCACAATTTTGTTTCCACGATTAATAAAATATAATGAAATGTCAAACACAATCAGAAATTGAACGACAACAACAAACCGACGAAGCTAGGTAACGCGATCGTTTGGCGGATAGAGGAAGCCTCTAGGTAGGACACTAAAAAAGTACGAAATAGTACGTAGTAGACAATCTGTGATAAGTTTTTGTGCAATATTATTAGTATAAGTAGGTTAAATGAGAGTTAGACTGATTAGGTTAGGTTTATTTATAATTTAGTTAATTTAAATAGGTTCATGTTGATAAAATAAGCATTACTTCAAATAGAAAATAGTACTAAGTAGTGGATTAGGCTTACGATATCCCGAAAGTATTAGTAAAATTCGAGGACGACAGCCATGACCAGTTAAGGTACTAGATCAGAGACTGGAAAAAGTTTATTCTTTCCAGAAGAAAGAACGAAGAAAGAAAGTATAAAGAGGAGATGGAAATTAGGCTAATAGGTCAATGAACTGTGTTATGTAATAGAAATTTTTTTGCTGTCATACTGAAAGTGAAAGTGCTGATGCAAAGTTCGAGCTCTATCATAACAGTACGGTTTGAGAATAGTGCACCGGGAATAAGAAAATTAGTTTTTTTGATAAAGTCGATTTTTTTTTAATCCTTAAAGACAAAATGAAAAAGGAGAAATATTGCCACAAATTTCTATAACTAATTCAGAGGTGAACATTTGAAAAATAAGTGTAATTCTATTAAACCAAAACTTAATAACTTTTAGAATATATGTGTATATATGTACATACAAGTATATATACATACATTTTCCGAAGAAAGTGGACTTAAGTGACTCCAAGGAGGACAGGTTGACAGTATCCGAATTAATATAAAATCTAATTTCAAAGCAGAGGTAATTTTATTAAAGATAAAATGAAGTGATAGTTAGAATAAAGATATGAAATCCCTTTAGGTTGAGGTTTGGAAAAATCTTGCATATATATATGCACGTAGTTGCATAGATATATATGTAAAATAGATCGATATATATTTATGTATATATATATATAGATACAATATAAAGCTGTACCGTACGTACATTAGAGGCGAACCTTGGCCTCTGCCTGTAATTGGAATTGTCCTTTGGTGCTGAATAAATCCCTGGATGCTTCAGAGGCACATACAGAAAGATTCTGCGGAATAGGGACTTAAGCTCCAGCTCCAGTTCCACGACAAAACGGGGTGTTCAATACTTTTTGGAGCTAAGCTGAAAGTTTTTTTTATTCTTGAATTTTTTTTTTGTTTAATAACTTTTGAGTAACTTTTTATTGAATTTTTTTTGAAAGAAAAGGACATACAAAAAAAAATATTAAAAAGTGAAACCGTAAAAACTTGTATAGAGATCAAGATCTGCGCGAGTGATAGTTTATATATATGCATATAGTTATATGGATATACGGTAAAGACTATTTGAATTGAAGGCTTTAAATTGGAAGCCCATCTACTTACCATCATCAAGAACGTGCTGCCGGCAGAACTTCGTGGGATAAGGAAAAGTGAGTAACCTTTTTTCAGCATAAATTTGTGCACACATAATATATATATACATATACATATACATATATATGAAGTTGATCTGAGCTAAAGAAGGCAGATCCAGAAGAAAAATTAAAGACCATATTTGGGTTGGTTGGTTTCATCATTTACTTTTTTATTTTTATGATCCTTTTTTATTGAATATCTCTCCTTTCATTACTTTTCGTAATTTTTGAAGATTTTTTTTTTACTTTCCTTTTTTTTTCATTACTTTTCATAATTTTTGAATTTGTTTTATACTCTTTTCCATTTACGGCCTATGGCCAATATTGAATTAATTAAAGTTTTGTATTTTTGAATTTTAAAAATTGCGTTTTCATTACAATAATGATGTGCTAATTCACTTGCGGTAGTGTGTAGAGGCCAGGCCAAGCCGGCTTTCTGGAAGAGTATAAAAAGAGACAATGGTTACATAATATGACTAGAAAAGAACTTTTGGTACTAGTACGTGACGCTACGAACATTTATTATGATTTAACAAGACGCATTACGAACTTTTAGTACTAGTACGCGACGTTACGAACATTTACGATGACTTGACAAAGCGAATTACTCACTTTCTAGAACGAGAACGCGACGATACGAACATTTACTATGACGAAACGAGACGAATCACGAACTTTTGGGACCAGGGACGCAACAATATACTAAAACTACTATGACATAAGGTGACTAGGAAAATATAACGATACGTACTTTTGACTACAATAGGATTATGACTGGAGGTTATGTTAGGGGCTATCTCCAGATATTTCGGCCAAGGAGATAGCAACGGTTGTATCTTAGATACAAGGGTGGGATGGCTGACCTTTGACACTAACATCTGTCAATGCTTTTGACGATCGGACGAACCACTGTATGAGAGAGACAGTGGGGTTGAGTTCGAATTTTTTTTTTGGAAAGAAGATTGTTTTTGGTTAGATTTAGATTAGATTAGATTAGGTTAAGAAACAAAAGACATTCTAATAAAGAATTTCTTTATATCCAAAAGGATATACATTTAGTGAGTAGGGTTTTAGATATAGTTAGAATTAAGATACTCAATCTTCTGTTCCAAAGGATATCGACTCAAGCCTCATCCTTTCTCACATATAGTGGCATAGGTCACTAGATTTGTGTACATCCTTTTTAAATATTCCAGTCATATATTATATCCTTTCCTCTTCCCTTCCCTTTTCCTTCAACAAGGCATGGAAATTTTGTTTGCTGAGTGAGAGATACTTGGAGAGGGGCAAGAACCACCCCATCCTTCGAGCTAGGCCGAGCGAAGAGCAAGCATGCCGCCGCCCTTCTCCAATATCAAAGTAACACCCCCGTGGTAAAGCTCTACTTGCAACATAATTGATGGTTGTTTTCCATTTTTTTGTGGTTTTATGATTAAAACGAAGTGTTATCTTGAATTTGGGTAAATTTTGCATAAAAAATATGTTGTTTAATAGCGAAACGGACACGAAAAAGTTAAAATTTTTGAAAAAATTGATAAACATTGGAAATTTTTTTTGCAAAATTATTCTTGGATATAGCCTGAAAAAAAAACTTTTTGGAGGGGGGGTCTAACTCACCTCGTTAAGATGGGAGGGGCATTTGTTCGTAAAATTGAATTAATGTTAAAAAAAAACATTTAAAATTAACGAAACGTCATACAATGATGTACTATATCTCTTTGGAAAGCTAATACTTAATTCTTAAACTTGTATTTTAATTAAAGTTGCTAAAATGCAAAGCTTTAGAAAAATAAGACTTTGAAGTTAAAATTAAAAAAAAAACTTAGTTATTTTGTTTGAAAATTGAATTCTTTTAAAATTTTAATTCGATAATTGGCATGTTTTTACTTAATATTAAATAACTTATTAGTATACTTAGTAAAGTTTTAAAACCCGATTGAAAACATTTTTTTTAGTTTTTGAGCTATTCATAAAAAACCTTACCAAATACACTCTAAAACTTTAACAATCACAGTCACATTAATGTTTTACATATTTTTATTAAAATCTATATTTGTACTGTTTAATATTTAATATTATACATTTATATATATTTCATCAATCAGAGTTACAAATCTCTTATAGACTACAGAATATAATGATAATTATTATACTTAAACACTAACCACCAGAGATAACAAAAGATACTAATTTTTTCTTAAAACAATCCCTGCTTAAACACATAGGGGCATATTCATAGATGATTGCTAAACTCTTGCTATGTTGTTACTAAGCAATTCCATAGTTAAGGCTATTCATAAATAAATTTAATCCTTAGTTTAGGGCTAGACCTGTGGTCTAACTTTAAACATAGGAAATGCTGTGTTTAAGTAGTCATTATCCAAGTCAAATGTCAAATTTAATTGATACAAAAAAGTTCCAGACTCTTAGAGCCCTTTGCATTACAGCATTGCTTTTTTTGTTCATTTAAAATTATTAAAAAATATTTGTTTGAGCTTCTTGTTTGGTTTTTTTATTTTATAATTTTGTATTACTTAATTTTTTTTCGACGTGCAATATCAAAAAATACCACACAAACCCAAACGGGTAATAGAGATGCTTAACCTAGTGTTTTTTAACTCTCAACCATTAAATTTTGTTCAACCTACAATTTTCTGCCGATTCCGAACGGCTAAGAAGCAGCACTTCTCATGATAAGAGATACTCTTGGAGGATTTGTCAATTCCTCGCAAGAGGTAGTACACCACTGAGAAAACCTTTTTTTGAGAATCGAACCCCTGCCAGACAGTCCAACGCACTAACCATTATGTCAAGGCGTATTATACGACACACAATTTCCATTTTCTTTGACCCGTCATTATTTGAAGGATAATTGTAGTAGAACACAGCCTTAACCTGGTGTTCTACTAAAAATAGCTGGGAAACTGACTATGAATAGTAGCTGTGTTTATTTAACCTATAAGCCTTAAACTAAGGATCTAGCATTCACAACTTTAGTAATTCTCTATGAATACGTCCCATACTGAAATCGAGAACGTTACAAACAGAGCTAGCCTGTCTACAACAACGGGTTATAGCTTCATTGTAACCATAGTTCACTCTATGAAAAGGAATCTGAAATAGCAAACGAGAACGAAGTTCACGTTCAGGAGCATATCAAAAATTAAAGAAAGCAAGAAAGGGCAATTGATTTTGAAGTTAACTATATCTCTTATAAACATAATTTCAAAGTTTACTCTTCTAGATTCGAGGGATTTAATACCCAATAACAGACATCTTGAATTATAAGAAGGTATATCAATATTCCAGTGAAGAATTTTGATAGCCATTCTAGTAAAACGTTTCTGAATCCTTTCAATTCTCATAGAATGATTAATATACATGGGGTTCCATACAATACAGCAGTATTCCAAAATAGAACGAACGAAGCTAAAATAAAGTGATCTTAACGTAAAAGGATCTGAAAAATCTTTTGAATTGCGGTTCATAAAACCAAGCATGGAACTAGCTTTAGAAACAATATAGTCAATGTGATTAGAGAAGTTTAATTTTATATCAAATATAACACCAAGATCTTTTTTTTCCATAATTCTAGCTAAGTGTGTTTCACCCACGCTATAAGGAAACATTATTGGAAATTGATTCCGATGAAAAGACATACATTGACATTTGGACACATTAAGATGAAGGTCATTAACTATACACCAAACAAAAAGCCTGTCCAAGTCTTCTTGTAAACTAATGCAATCTAGGGTTGACTTAATACTGAAATAAAGTTTAATATCGTCGGCGTACATTAAACATTTACAATTTTCGAAGAATTCAGGAATGTCGTTAATGAAAATAAGAAACAATAGAGGTCCCAAGTGGCTACCTTGTGGAACGCCGGAAGTAACATTCACAGAATCTGACAAAATATTATTGATTTGAACGCGTTGAGTTCTACCTGTAAGGTAAGATTCCAACCATTTTAGAATGGAAGAGAAAAAACCTAGTTTTTTTAGTTTTGATACCAGTGTTAAATGATTTACTCGATCAAAGGTATTTGAAAAATCCATATACACTACGTCACATTGAGAGCCTCTTTCAAGCAAGCTAACTAAATAATTATTAAAAACAACGAGGTTGGTAGTAGTGGACCTCCCATTTACAAACCCATGCTGCAGTGGTGAAATAAATTCTTTCAAAAGAAAGACTAATTTGTTATATACAATTTTTTCAAAGAGCTTAGGTATTGCTGGAATTTTACAAATTGGGTGGTAGTTTCCATAGCTGGGCACCGTTAATCAAACAGTTAACTTCGTTAATCGTTAATCCGCTACTTAAAAAGTTAGCTTCGTTAAACGTTAAAGCGTTAAATTTCGGAAGAATTAACGCAAGTTAACGTTAATCGTTAATCCGTTAACATGTGATAAAAATTGCACATTTTATATATTATTTCTCTAAGCACCGGCGCGGCGCTAAGTAATGCCGGTCGTCCACTAGGCGATCGACGCACAAATTTCGAATTCAACGCATTCAACTCTATTGTACGGTGCCTTCAATTCTGTTCAACCAACGGGTTGGATCTAGTTGTTGGCCGTTGCTCAACGAATTGCGCAACAAGTGCACGGGTAGTGTACGAGCTCGTGTTGCTCTTTGAAAATGTTCGATCAACACGTTCAGCCACATTTTCAAGATAATGTGTTGCACATTATTTGTTCAACGCGTAAATCAACTTTTTAATTTTCTTTGGGATTTCTTGACGTAATATTGTGTTGCGTTGCGTTGGCTGCAGTGAAATGTGTCTACGTGGTTGAACTATTGCGTTGCCATGAACTTGCAGTTGTTGCAACTTGCAAACTGTAGTTTATTTTGGTTTTTCGTCATGGAAGGTGATAAAAAATCAGAGTGGACCACGGAATTAATTTTGCAAATGATTTCAGCAATTGAGGAAAAGCCCAATATATGGGACATTAAGAGCCCCTCTTATAAAAATCGAGATGCCAGGGAATTGGCTTGATCTCAAATTTCCTCGAAAATGCAATTGCCTAAACTTTGAATTCGAATTCACCGAACTGAAGTCAAAATTATTTCAGGTTTGACGTTTGAGTTTTTTGTTTATCGTGGTGCGTTCAACGCGTTCCCCAACTAGTGATCCTTGGTTCCTTGGTTAAGTGTACGAAGGTATCAACTCGTTCATCAACTGGTTAAACAACAATATCGAAAACGCAGTTGATCAACTCGAAAAACTTTTTTTTCTGTCAAAACCGAACAAGTTTATCAACTAGTTTAAGAGGTTATTCAACATTTGAGTAAGTTGGTCAACTAGGTGTACGGAGCTATTCAACACTGGAATAAGTTTTAAGAGTTGATCAGCTAGGTGTGCGAGGTTAATCAACATATGGGAAAGTTGGTCAATTATGTGTACGGGGTTCCGAACGCATTTTGTTCAACTTTAGTTGCTCAACGTGAATTACGTAAGTTGCTGCACTAGTGTAAGAGGTCGTAAATCGTTTATCCAACGAAAGAGTTGAATAAAAAGTTGAACGAAGTTGGTTGAACTTATCGCGCACATAGTGGACGACCGGCATAATGAAATGATCAAACGAAACGAATCTTTTCGCAGTTTTCTCACTCGCACGCGCCGTCAAAATATAATACGTACCTAGCTGTTTATGTTTCACCTGCGGCACTTGTCTCATACTTGTCTGAACCTGTTTTTCGCGCCGCGCGTTAAATAGTAGGCATTGGATTAACGATTAACGGACTTAACGTGGATTAACGGATTTAACGTGTCCGTTAACATTTTTAAAAGTTAACTTAAAAGTTAATCCGTTAATCAAAATTTTAACTTCGTTAATTAACGATTAACGGATTAACGAGTTAATGCCCAGCTATGGTAGTTTCTAACTTCAGTCTTACTGCCTGACTTATATATTGGATTTATGTAAAATACCTTCACGAAGAGATCGGTTGAAAATTACTGAGAGTGGAGAAGCCATAGCATTTGCACAATTCTTTAAAACTATGGGTACAATTCCATCCGCTCCAGGATGTTTATCATCGTTTAATTTCCTCAGCTCCTCTTCAACTTCTTGAACAGATACTTGTAACTCACCAATGTTCACTGAATTTAAGTGAGATTACACAACCTTTGTATTGAAATAATTTTATTCGATTTAATCGGAATCATAACAAATTATATTTTCTATTTCAAACATTTGAATTGCTTCATTATGAAAACTTTTCCTGTTCACATTTATTTTTTGGTTTCTTAAACTCGAAAGCTCAGGATCCGAAGAAATCAGCATTCGATTAAAAATGTCAGTCAGAGTATCTTTTCTGGAAGATTTTCGGCTGTAGTGTTCTCTAAACACTTTAAAATCTTTGTTCCGAGATTCTAAAGCTTCCTCGCTAAGTTGACCAATTGGAAGCAAACAGTTTGTGGCAATATGATGACCGTGAATTAGAATTTTATGAACGGTAGTGCTCATATAATACCAAGGGTATAATGCTTCAAAATATCTTGCGGTTTCCTCACAAATCGCATTGTATATATATTTTTATAGTACTCTCATGGAACACGAAAAAAAGTTTTATTATTGTGCCGCAAAATCGTAAGTGTGGGTATGTTAAGCAGTACAGAGTTGACGTGGAAGGAGAAAATATAAGCAAAAAAAGAGACGAGGTAGAGATATATTTATTCTGACAACAATAAAGAGGGTAAGGGAGAAAATATTATCTGCGTTCCTTTTTGCTGTCAGAATCAATTGTAGGTAGGTATATAAAGTTGTATATGCCAGGCGCGAGATGAATACAAGCAAACAGTATTGAGAGTGTATGAGAGTTCTGGTTTGTTTAAATTCTGATACGATTAATTACCGAGGTTGCCATTTTATCGACTTTGTCATAAGATCTAGAGGAATTTGAACTTAATAAACTCAAATGGTTTTATTTCGTTTTTGAAAACTAAATAATTTCAAATTGGCTTTATTTCGTTATGGTAACCAAAATAATTTTGTAATAATAATTTTATAATAATTATATGCAGTGGGTAGTTAGATAGTGGCAATTTTATTTTTTTTGTAATTAATATAGATATGTACATACACAGTTAGAAAACTATTTCTTTAAGAAAATCTTATAGGTACGTACCTATATTTTTATTAAAGAAAATAGCTTTTGCATAGTATGTAGGTACATACCCATAGAAAATTGTATGAAATTTAAATAATAATTTTGATTAGGTACAAAAACGAATTTGGTGTCAATTTTTAAGAAATTATTGATGCACCCCACATAAAAATTTTTTAAAATAAAAATAAACTTTTTTTTACAAAAAATAGTTTTTATCTATATATTTTGTAAAAAATAAGATATTTGCCCTGCGAATTTCGAACAAACAAACATTTCTTTTAATATTTGTCTACGAATTTTTATCAAATTTGGAAATTATTAATTCATTAAAATAAAAATTTTGTTTTTTTTATTTTGTTAATATAAATATAAAAAGTAAGTAATTTATGCAAACAAAGTTTAAAAAACCTTTTATTATTAAACTAATTTTGAATATAAGAAATTTCTTTAAAATTGTTCTAGCAAAAAATTGGGATATTAATTTTAAGTATTTAAAAATAAAAATTCTAGGAAATATTTTGAAAAATTAATCGCTCAAACTTTTTCAAGACATTGATTTTTCAAAAAAAATTTTTTTAGATAAAAAAATATTTTTTCGTGTTCTCTATCATCGTAAAGTCAAATTTGATCAAAATCTCGAGTTAAATTTTTTCCACATGCAAAACTTGCAATTACATAATTTTGTAAGTGAAAATAAAATAAAAAAATTTGGTACGCCAAAATTAAGTTTTTATTATTGTACGAATGAAATTAAGTTTCGAAATAAAATATTGAGCCGTTTTTGAGATATCGAATTTTCCAAGAAAAAAAAAACAATTTTTTTTCCAAAAATTAAAAAAAAATTTTTCAAAGCCTTGAAAAACGAATTTTTATCTTTAAACGCGATTTGCGGCTAAACGGAGCCTCGTAGACCCCTCAAAGTTGACATTTTCAAACGTGATTTCTGGCCAAACTATTCATCCTACAGAATTAAAAATTACATATTCGTGATCTAGGGAGTGCCACCTTTCAATCCACGTATGAAAAACGCGAAAACGCTTAAAACGTATTTTAAGCGTGGAACAAAAAAATATTGTTTTTAAGTAAAATCTTCTCAAATCGTGCGCTAGCTTTAAGTTTTATTACTGTACGAAAGGAAATTAAATTTCGAAAAAAACATTGCGCCGGTTTTTGAGAGATATCGAATTTTCCAAAAAGAATGACTTTTTTTCCAAAAGTTAAAAAAAAATATTATAAATATATAAGACTTTTGATAATATTAAAATTTTCAAAAAAGTATTAGCATTTTTTGGAAAAAGGAAAATTTGTATACGCGTGGAAATATTTTTTTTTTCGTAAGTTACTTGATATTTGTTCAAAAAAGGGTTTTCGAAAATCGTATTTTGCTCGAAAACTGTTCCGAGGCTGAAATTTGTTTCTTTTTATTAATTTTTGTATATAAAAGCTTATATTTTTAAGAAAACAACACGAATTATAATTTTTGTTCTTGGAAGATAGTTTTGAGGAAATATTGAGTTTTCAAAAAAAAAATTTTCAAAATTTTTTTAAAAATCCAAAAAATTGTTTTTCTTAAATTTGAATACAAAATAATATTCAAACTATTAGGCACCTTTAGCAAAAAAAAAAAAATGATCAAAATCCGTCGTACAGTTTTTGAGAAAATCAAAAACAAAAAAATGGTCCCAAGAGGGGTACCAAAAATAACAATTTTTTGTAAAATTTTTTTCAACCATTACCTAGATCATTGTATATATACAATGCCTAGCTTTAATTAAATGAAATTTTTTGTTTTTTTTTTTTTTAAATCTGTGGGACAGTTTTTGAGAAAAAAAAAATATTTATGAAATTTCGAAAAAAAATTCCAAGAAAAAAAACATCCGGGGGGAAAAATTAAAAGCCATATCTACCAAGTTTGAAGAAAATCGGCCGAGCCGTTTAGCTGTAGTCGAACTCAAATGTTTAATAAAGTGGTTTATTGAACATAATAGTCCTTCATAACCTAAAAACTAAAAGAGATAGAAAGAAATGGAGTATGCCATTCGAAAGAGCATGTTTGATTTATAAAAACTGCATTTCTAACTAAATTTCGCCAAAAATGCTATTTTGAACAAGATATAACTCAGACGACAATATGCACAGAAATAATTTTCTTCTATCCCAAAAAATACGTAATCACCAAAAAAGTATTGAAAGTATTGACCTTGAAAATATTTGCCTACAGAAAATAACAACTACCAAATCCCCACACACACCTACATTCTACTCCAATGTACATAGTATGTGCCTTTGTTCTCCTATTTTATATACAGTATTCCTATTGCTGTCACTGTCATGTATTAAATGTCTATCTGTTAAAACTCTGCCATAGGCACCTCTGCTAATTTAGTAATTATGGTGCCGCTTGGTTCGCCTAGTCGCGTTCCTATTCATGAGAGTACTATTAAAATATATATACAATGCAAATCGCTTGAAATTTTTGTGGATTCACCCTGATACCACTTGATAAACATTGTAAAATGATGTGAAACTTTACAATTAAAGCTTCATCGACACCCGTTATGGAAGCAGATAGTTTGCTATTTTCGAAAAACCTTCTTGCCACATTGCCTGTGTTTGTGTTACCATAACCAGGCTTAGGTTTATCGATTATTAAGCCTGTTTTCTCCTTGAATTTTTTCTGAATTCGTAATTTATTTAGTTTTACTATACATTCCGTTTTTTCATTGGTCCGCCATTCTTTAATCGGAAGCTTATAAGCAACGTGCAGGAGGCATTCAAATAAACGAATCCACCCATGCAAAGTTGACAATCCGAATGATAAATGGTCCTCGTTTATTGGCAGTTGTATCATTTTGTCGATGTCATTAAGATTCTTCGAAGTTGCATGGCATAGGTAGCACCTCATTGTTGATTTTGTATCAGTCAAACTATTACAAATTTTTCTATCTATCATTGAAAAGATTGTCTGATGATTTACGGTGTAATCAATATTTTTGATTTTGATATTGGAACTGTTAAGATTTTGAATTTGAGATTCAATTACTTGTTTTTCTCTTCTAACAAGTTCGTCGGATTCTTTTTCAAAAATAATTTTCAATGGACGACAAAAACGAGCTGAGGAAGGGCAAGGATTTTTACATATAACTTTTTTGTCTGCCTGTGCAATTAGTTGCAAAGGCACGAGACATATCATAAAAACGAATTTATCCGTTGCATCATGGCTTTCCAAAAATGTTTGATGGTATTGGCTGTGTCCCGAACTACCATCAAACCCCCACTTTGATATGAGGGTGAATTCATTTTTTTCTGAGCTGATGGATTCCAGAACTTTTGCTTGATCACTCAATATCTTTTCACTCGTGTGATCAAGTAGATTTTGCAAAAGAACCTCTGCAAAAGTTTCTTGAATTTCAACATTTTCTGGATAGCACTTCTTTTTTTCTTTTTGAATTTCCTTGTATGATGGAAAAACATTTTTCGCATAACTTCTAATGACATTGTACTGATGCCGTGACAATTTTGCTTCCATCATCATTGACAAAGCATTAAGAGATGAAATCATTAGGTTGCTGTTAGTACTTGTCGAATTTTGAAGCAATTCTGGGGACGATATAACAGTTTTTTATCAAATCAGCTTCCTGTTTCTTACCCGTTGCGCGCAAACTCATTTGGGTTGCAAAAATTAGTTCACCAGTAGAAACTGTGCTTCTAAGGCTTGCAGTACGTTTCCGTTTTGTTTGCTCACTGCTTTCTTCGAAATTAAGTAAAGGGCGCCCCCCATGTCCAACAGAAAGACGATACATTTTAAAAGAAATATTTTCATCAAGCCATTTTGCTTCGGTTGCTAAAAACGTTTTTTTAGATCGGTTTGATCGTTCCCATTTAACTTTAAACTGGTATTTAAAGTTTTTTAGTTTTAGTTTTAAGTGACTTGTAAGTTCAGAACTGAAAGTTTTATCTTTTAGGAAATTTTCGACGGCGGTAAATTTTTCTTCGAATTTTTTTTTTTTTGCTATCAAAATATAGTTCAACAAGTTTTCGTCTCGAACACTGAAATACTTTGTCTTGACCACCTATAAAATTCCTTATTTCAATTAACACGTTTTAAAAATATAGGGAAAAACTAGTTTTTTTTTTTTTATTTGAAGTCACGAATAAAAAACACAAAGCAAAAAAAAAGTAATTAAATTTCGAAAAGAAAAAAAAAATTAATTTAAAAAATTCATAAAAAATACTTTCGGCATTTTTCAAGAGGTTTTCTTTTTTGATTTATATTCACCAAATATCTGTTCATCTGCCCACATTTACAGACCTGGTTGAAGAATGCCGAAACAGAAGATATTGCACTAAGTCTAATATTAAACCTAAAAAAAAAAGTTTTTTTTTTTTTAATTTTACCACTAAATATCAAAACCAGTTTTTTAAATTTTTTATCTTAAAACATAAACTTCATACCTTCCTTAATATTGGTAATAGAACTTGACTTTTTGTTCAACACTTTTTATAAGAAAAAAATAAATTATGTTAAAATTATGTTTTTTTTTTTACTTACTTTCTAGCATTAACTTGAACAACTTTGACAGCGTAATTAACTTAGCATAAGTGACTTACCAAAAATAATTCTTCCATGTATTATCAAAAATACCGTATTAATTGAGAAAAACAACATGATTTTCCCGTTGCTTTAAAATAAAAAAATTGACTTTATATCACGGCTCTCTATGGAGCTGCCCCATAGTGCGTCGGTCGTCCGCCTCAATATTGCAAAATTAAAGATCGTATATTACTTTTGTGCGATTGTTTCGCATTCTTCTTCTACCTTTTCTTCGGCGCTGTTATGATCTCGATGTCGAGGGGATCATAACTCTCACACGTATCTGCTTCACACTAGTGATCCGCCTGTGGGGTTCGCCGGGTTGACCTCAGAAATCGGCGGCAAGCCTCCCGGTTTTGTATTGTTCCATTTCTGAGGCCAACTGAATGCTGGTGTTTTTGCATTTGTTTGTACCAGGAGTGTTTAGGCCTACCTTTCTTTTTATTCCGAATTGGAACGTTGTATGATATTGCCTTTTTGACGGGGTTCTCAGGATCTCTCCTTTGAACATGGCAATACCAACTGAGTCGGTCGTGTTCAATTTTTTGGGAAATGGTATTCTTAACATGAAGGCTTCCTCGGATCTTCGTACTTCTAATTCGATCAAGCTTTGTAACTCCTGCTGTCATACGAAGCATCTTCATCTCAGCTGCCGTTAGCTTACTCTCATACTTTTTGTACATTGTCCAACATTGTGAACCGTATGTGAGTGCTGGACGCACAACTGAAGTGTAGAGCTTTCCTTTCAGCTTAGGGGGCATTTTTCGGTCACAGAAGATAGCAGAATTTTCCCGCCACTTCATCCACCCTACGCTTACGCGATGATTGATATCGTCATCACAAGTAGCTTCGTTATTTATCATAGACCCCAGATATTTAAACTTTTCACACTTGGGAAGCACTACTCCATTCAAATAAATGTCTGGAATTGGCCTGTGTGGATCAGAAAATGGGCAGCATAGGTATTCTGTCTTTTTCGCGCTTATGCGGTACCCACTTCCTTCTAGAACATCCACCCATACGTCAAGTGCTCGTTGTAGGGATATCGGGTCTTCACTTATGATGGCTCCATCGTCAGCAAAGAATAACTGATGCACTTTTGGATCCGTCACTTTGCCTTCAAGCAGGTAATCAAGAACTGTAATAAAGAGCAGGGGACTCAAGACACTTCCCTGGTGTACACCTACTGTGATTTCGAATTCTTCGGTGACTCCAGCTGCGCATCTTACTTTAGTAACTGCTCCATCATACATGTCCATAATTATCCGCACGTAGGTTTCTGGAACTCCTCGTTGCCTGAGGGCCACCCATATTAGATCTCGTGGTTGCCGATCGAATGCTTTTTCAAAATCAACCAATACGACATGCAAATCCTCCAAAGAATCCCGATGCTTTTCCATAATTATTCTTATACTCTGGATTGCATCCGTGGTTGACTTACCACCGACAAACCCGCACTGGTCATCAGATAGCCTAATTATTTTTCGCAGTCGGCTACCCAAGACTCGCTCAACGATCTTCATGGTGTGTGACATCAGCTTAATCGAACGATAATTATCACAGCTTCGAGTATCACCCTTTCCTTTATAAATTGGAAGAAGGTAACTTTCCCTCCATTGATTAGGCATGCGATCACCTCGTATAAGTTTGGAGACAAGAATCATGAGCCATCTAAACCCGATGTCTCCCATCTTTTTCCAAAACTCTGAGGGTATTTCGTCTGGGCCAACAGCTTTTCCCTTTTTGGAGTATTTTACCGCCTCACTACCTTCTTCGACTGTGACGTCGGATACTTCGCTTAAGTTAGGTGAAGCTATTGGAAAGTATAGCCTTGGAAATTGTTCGTTTAGAAGTCCGTCACAATACTGTCGCCACCTGTGAAGAATTTCGTTGTCTTCCACAAGTAGTTGGCCTTGAGCATTGTTAATGAACTTTGGCGAACAAATCTCCTGGGCATTTCTTCTTCTTTGAGCGGCTATTTTGAAGATAGTTGCGCCCTTATTCGTGTTTTGCCGTAGCTCTTGAATAGCACCAGCTGTCGGGGTAGAAATTTCATCCAGCTCCCGATACAGGTTTTCTGTATTCTTTGCTTGAATTTGGGCGCACTTCTTCTTCGCTTCTTTCTTGCAGTTTCTATATTCCACTTCGAGGCGTGACTTTTGCTCTGTATCATTAGAGGGGCACTTCGACCAAGCCTTGAAAGCCATTTTCTTTTTACTTATAACTGATTTAGCTTCATCATTCCACCACCATGTTTCTTTGCCTTGTTGGTTGTGTCCTTTTGAAACCCCTAACAGTGTTTTGGCTTTTTCTTTGCAAGTTCTCTGTAGGAGATCCCACAAACTTTGTGCTGTACTCTCTTCATTTCGAACTATATCGGTGTTGTTATACAGAACGTTTTGCATATTCGAAATAAAAGCTTCGCCTTTTTCCTTATCCAGATTATACCATTTGATCTTCCCAAAAGTTCTTGTATGTTTGTTGTCGTTCACTGTCTCCATAAAAAATTCTGTCAGTAGGAGACGGTGTTGGTGGGCGATCGCTTCTCCTAGTATCACTTTGCAATCTTTTACCCGGGGTTTCATGAAACTAGATACCAAATGGTAATCAATCTGGGTTTCATTTCCACCACTGCTGTAAGTGACCAGGTGTTGGCTTTGTTTGACGAACATGGTATTTAGTACGATAAGACCGTATGTTTTGCACATGCTCAGGATGTCTTCACCAGGAGGGTTCCTGGTGCCGTATCCGAGGCCTCCATGGCAATCTTCATAGTCTTCGTTTGTCTTCCCGACATGTCCGTTCAAATCTCCGCCCACGAACAGAAACTCTTCCTTTGGGATGTCCTTAAGTAGATTGTGAAAGTCTAGCCAAAATGCATCTTTTTGCACCTGCTCACATCCAATTTGGGGAGCATATGCAGTGACAATATTCCACAACTTTCCTTTAATCACCAATTTAAGGGACATCAAACGGTCGCTGGATTTCGAAATGGTCAATACGCTGCCTAATAGATGTTTTGCAAGGATGATTCCGATTCCGTTTTTACCCTTTTCCGTTCCATAGTAGAACATCTTATAGTTTTTTGTCCTCGTATCCAAGAAACGGGCCCTGTTTCCCGTGTTTCACCATTTTGTTTCTTGAACACATACACTGCCGCTCATCTGAATAGGTTCACTGTTTTTCGTAACTTACTGTAGGACTATCTGCATATATAAGGCAATGACTCGTCTGTGTTATGTATGTAATGAAAGAGCATTATTATGCGCTTAGTTTGGGAAAAAAAAGTTTTCTCTTAAAGCTTACCGTTATTCTCACACGCTAGATAAACTTAATTCATTAAAAAAAACTAAGTGTTTTTTTGGCTCATCTGAATAGGTTCAAAAGCAAAAAATGGAGGAAAACAAGAAAAATAACTGTAATTAAATGATTTATTTTGCACATTGAATAGGTAGAGACATAATAATTCATATTAATAATGTGTATCGCCACCTTTTTTTGAAACTGTTTCGAAAATTGGAATTGGAATGAAGTCATACAGTTTTTCTAGATATTGCAGCGAAATCTCTGCCCACGCTTTCTTAATTCCCTCGATTAAGGACAACTTGTCTTCATATTGTCTCCCCGACTCATACACCTTACGGAAAAGAAGTCCCCAAACATTTTCAATTATGTTAAGGTCAGGTGAGTATGGAAGTCATTCCAACACCTCTACATTTTGGTTCTCGATCCATGGTTTTACCGACCTCGCTGTATGGATAGGGGCATTATCATGCTAGAATGACAATGGTATTGGTCTGAAAAGGTCAGAGATTTGTGGGAAGACCTTTTCAAACAAAACTTTGTACACATTGATATTCATTCGCGACGTAAGAAATTGCAGCTCAAAGGTTCCATAATATGAAATTGCTCTTCACACCATGACACTGCCTTCACAGCTATGCAGACGGCTTATATAATGTTCTTCTTTACGAAGGTCATGAAAGTAATAGTTGTAGCCATCTGGGCCCTCTAAGTTGTATTTTTTTCATCTGAAAATATAACTCGCCTCCACTCCGATTTTAACGACATGTATTTTTTTTGCAAAATTGGAGACGATTTTCTTTTCGTTTTTCGTTCAAAGGTGTATTTTCGGTATATTTTTCTTTTTGAATGCTTAGTACTCTTAATAACGCGTTTCACCATCACCAAACTACACTTAACACCAGTTTTGAGTCTAATTTTTGACGCGGAATCATGCGAATTAGAAGCAGCTATTATCATTGCGCGTCTATCGGCCATTAATGTGGCCTTATAAGTGTAACCTTTCATATTTTTCCCGTAGTTTCCGATGTTCCGCAAATATTTAGCCACTAAATTTTGGCTTCTTTCTATTTTTTCTTGCGATTTTTCTTTGGCTTATCCCTAATTCAATAAATGCTTTTATTTTGCCTTTTTCTTCCTATTTTAAGGATTTTCCGCGACCCATTTTTCTTGTTAAACGGTTTAAAACAATTCGATTTACCAAAAAACTTAACTTTCAGTACACATCCGCCGCGCACATCAATTAAAAATGATTTTTTTGCTTTCGAACCTATTCAGATGAGCCAAAAAAACACTTAGTTTTTTTTTAATGAATTAAGTTTAACTAGCGTGTGAGAATAACGGTAAGCTTTAAGAGAAAACTTTTTTTCCCAAACTAAGCGCATAATAATGCTCTTTCATTACATACATAACACAGACGAGTCATTGCCATATATATGCAGATAGTCTTACAGAAAGTTACGAAAAATAGTGAACCTATTCAGATGAGCGGCAGTGTAAGATGTCCACTCGCCTTCTTTTCATCATCTCTTCCAACTCGAAGCTTCGACCTGTCATACTGCCAACGTTCCAACTCGCAACTCTCAGACTTTGTATAATCTGCGGCATTACTTTGCTAGCCCCCGGAATCCGTCTAGCTCTGACCCGAGCATTGCTGCTCGGTCCAGGATCAGTACCATGTGTAACAATGGTAGTGCCTGGCGGGGTAGTGTCATTTTGGACGAGTACTTCCATAATGCTTGAATTCACAAAATCCGTTGTAAGTATCGACGTGTGCATGCTCCAGTTTTGTATTTGATCTCTCTTTTACGGCACCGGTGATCTCCAGTCGTGCCAACCCAGGGACTGGCATGCACACTTTTGAGAAAGTTTATAGGTGTTACGTGTCGCTAGGTTCACCTTGCTGTTTGTGGCCTAGATGTATTTACTCCTTTAGTCGCCTTTTACGACAAGCGGGGAGGCGCTGCAGGAATATTCTAACCCGTCCCTGCACAGGGGCGATTGTTTCGCATTCTTAATATTCAAAAATGCTCTTCAATATTTTTAGGAACTTTAGAATAAAAAAAATTGAGATCCGTTGTACCTTTCTTTTTTTGAGAAATTCGAAAACCTAAAAAATTTATCTATGCGAGGAAGTATTTTTTGGAAAATTTTGTCAACCATTGTCTAGTTTATACTAAATGAAATTTTCATATTTTTTTTTTTATCTGTGAAAGACTGGCTTTATTAATTATTCAGATGTTTTCGTTTGTTTTTTTTTTTCAATTTGTTCATGCGAAGTTAAATTTTTTTTTTGTTCTGTCCTTGTATCTAAAGGTTACGTTTTGCTCATACATACATATATGTATATATTGCAATAATGTTATCTTTATTTTGATAAATTGACACAGTTTTTGTAATTATGGATGGAAAACATAAATTTTAATTTCAACAAACAAAATTTAAATTTAAATAACTTTTAAAAGTAAAATAGTAAAACAAATTTCGATCCAATATTCAGCGCTGTATTGAACTATTCAAATGAATAGAACCTCTAGCATTTTGTTTATTTCCCAAATTTGGGTGCTTGGCATTCAAATAACCAGTCTTGAGGTAATAAATCTCTTCCGAATGTAATAGTAAGCGTTCAAAAAGTGTTTGAAGCTCTGTTATAAAATCAATTAGTGTAGTGTACCGATCTAAGTATTAATGTTGTTTGTCAGCACATTGTTATTGCTTGTCTTCGGTTTCGATAATATTCCGTATTTGGGAATAGAAGACTCTTGGAGTTGCTGAACTTGACGAAACCCGCACCCTTAACATATAATAAGCACAAAGCACAACAAAACAGATGTTGCAATATTTTTTCCCGAATTTTAGGACGAATTTATATGACGATTAAGGATGACGAGAACTTTAAAACCGCGACTTTGGATTTATGCGAATCCAAATATAATTAAAACAGAAAAAGAATTAACGAATTGATTATTATTAATTTGTGCAACCGGCACACGCGAGAAGTAAGATCGAATTGACGAAATGTCAAAAAGATCAACGAAGTATGATGAGAGAAAGAGATTAAAAAAATATTGCAACAACACTGCGATGGGTAACGACGCAGCTAACTGGCTAATCAGCTGGGGGTAGAATTAAAATGGTAATAAAAAAAGGAGTAAACAATTCAGATCGAATAAGAAGAAGAATTAGGTTGTTAAACGAATTTAATTAAATCGATGCAAGTACTGGGGCGTACTTCCGTTGTAGGGTGGGCGCCAGGAAACTTTTTATGGTCGTTTGCCTTAACCGGGATGCTGTAAGTTTTTCTTTAAAGATATGAAGGAAATACAAATTTATATTCCAAATGGGAAATAAGAATATTTTATTTAAAATAATCTGGGAAACCGTGGCTTTCGCCTGGAATAAAACCCAGATTTTTTTCAAATATAATAAAGTACAAATATGAATTCAATTGGATGAAACCAGTTGAAAACAAATGAAATGATTTTAGATTGAATGAAAATGAAATTGAAATTATATAAAATGAAACAAGAGATTTTTTTAAAACACAGACCGCAAGAATGGACCGCTATCACTGGGTCCCGAAATAAAACAGAAAATTTAGAACTACAGTAAAGGGGGTCGCGCGTCTCACAATTTTGATATTATAAAGATCGAAATCAAAGGCCAACCGAATCTATATTTCACAACACTTTTCATAAACGAATAAAACTCTTAAAAAAACTAGCACTCTACTTATCTTTTCCTTTCTTTTTACAATCTTATTTCCGCACCTTCCTCCTTCTTTTCCTCAATAATTATCCTCGCCCCGTTCTGGCGAATAACAAACTTTCTAATGGAAACTCCTTCTCCTTTCTCGAATTAATTATTTTTCACAGAATTATTATTTCACTTTTCTCAGTGTTTTTCCTTTTCTTTTACTTTTTCTACTTTCTTTATCTTTCTCTCAACCAAAAATTCAAAATCGCCTATCGGCTTCAATAGTCAACCAAGAATTAGTTTAACCATTTAGCCTTTTATTTCTCTTGGCCTCCTCTTTCACTCACACAATCACACTCTCAATCAAAAGCTTTCGTGGAACTCGGTTACGATATCACTCCGATGTTGAGTTCCAACGAAACTCTCTTCCACCCACACAATCAATGAATTCCCCAAGTTGTTGGTGCTGTCCCAAAACTTAGCGAATCCAAGGCCGTACCCTAACATATTTACAATTACTATTTTTGAGAAAAATAAAAATAAATTATAAAAAGTTGAAGATACTATTCTGAGCATTCTCTCAACTACTCTACTATATTTTGTTATTCTTAACCAATTCGAAAAAGGAGCCAATACTAGTATTAAATCTTTAAACAGTTTTGAGGAATCGAAGAAGGAAGGCAAATATTCAAATTAAACTACCTAAAGCGCAATCTACTATTCGGTGGACCTTTGTGCAGATTTGGTGGCATAGGGAAGAGCGTTTAGCGTTCCATTCTTTTATGCTTGTCTGTTATTTAAGTTAAGTTGTAATTAAAAATTCTAGGGTGGGCTTAAAGCCGAGTTCAAAATATAATTTAAGAAATTAATTTCTCTGATGTTGTTGCTGTTGTGTTGTTCTCATATCCACTTTAAGTGTATGTGTATGTTTCGTTCTCTTGTTGTCTTCAAGTATAAGTTTCCTCGTTCTCTGAATAGATGGCGTGTGAGTCTCCAACCCATCCGCTGGCTCAACACGATCGAATTAAAGGGTACCAATTTTGTCATCCTCTCTGAGCTACTCTCAAGCTCCATGAGGACAACGGACTCAAAATGTGGGTCGAAAAATTGGAATGGTTAGGTGGAGGGGAAAACAGATATCGAGAGTGAGACTATGACTAAACAACATAGTCGAAGAAGGTTTGAAGAACCAAGATTAAGAATGGTTTTTTGTTGCGGTAAATCTTACCGTAACACAGAGTAGAGAAAGTCATCTACTCCAATACACTGAATGACACTGAAAAACTGAGTCTTCGTTGCTTCAAACAGATCTTTTATTATTTTATTATCTTTTACGATTGTGCTCTGAATTGCGTGCCTAGCTACGCTTGTAATAAAATAATTATCTATGGGCGACTTAGTTAGATGTATCTTGTCCTTGAGATCCATCTTGCTGGTGTTGGTCGGTGGCACCTTTTCTTCTTTGGATTTTAACGGCTGTGGTTGCTGCTGGTGTTTCCTCTGGATCTGCTACTGTTGTGTCACCAGCTGCTTTTTTTTGTTGTTGAAAGAGTTGTTGGTGTTGATTTTGCTTTATTGTTGTTTTCTGCCCCTGTGGTTGTTGTTTTGTTCATATTTGTTACATTTGTTGCTTTTATTTTTTTGTCTATATTATTTGGACTGCTGTAGTAATGCTGGCCTTGCAGCTTTTGCCTGCAATTCTGTTGGGTTTTGTTGCTGCAACTTTATATGCTTTATTTCTTAGTACGCCTTTTGTTTATTTTTCAGAGCCAGTACCAGTGGCTCCGGTTTTGCTTTCAGATTGAAATTTCCTCCTCAAATGCACTTTAAAATAAAATATCGACAACTGAAGAAAAGCTAAAGCCCAAAGCCCTAGCGCTAGACTAAGTATATTAATAATGTAATTTTTTTGCTTATTAATAAATTTATAATAGTAATAATAAATCGTTGAGGCAGTTGATATACAGATGCCTTTCCACAATACCAAGGTCTTTTTCTTTTTTGGCAACATAAGGGTCTTCCCAACGATAACTTTTTGTGAACATTGCTCTAAGTCTGGTTCAACCGTAAGATAAAGATGGTTATCAAGAGTATTTTATAATATACACACGCCAATAAATGAACAAACAAACGAAAGAAGTAAGCGCATTTTGGTTTGGTTTCTATTAAATTCGAAAGAGTGCGTTGAACTGTCATGCTGCATGTCAGAGATACTGCGTCTCTTGCGAAGAAATGAAAACTTATTCTATCTTGTCATAAAAAAGACTTCTCTTTGTAAAAAAATGTAAGTTATTCCATTCGTGCCGACAACACTTACATATGAATGGTTGAGAGCAGTAAGTCATTTGGTTTATGTTCTCTGAGAGTTGTTGTTTATTCTTAAACTGGTGAAAATACTTGATTTTTAAATAAATAGAATTGTATCAATTATAACAATAACTAAAAAATCAAATCATACTTAAATTCACATTTTTTGTAGATCAAAGATCTTTATTGGATTACAAAATATTGAAAAAGTTTAACTTAAAATATCTCAGGATTATTAATTTACATTTAAGTTCTTAAACAATTTAAAATAACAAATATCACCATAGGGTACGGATAATATGTTTATCCAATATTACAGCTAAACAAACAAATTGTTTTATGTTAACTTTACTTTTGGCAACTTCTCCTTGGATTCGTCTGTATGATGATGTTGAACTTTCAAGTTGATGTTCCCCATTTCTATGTCCATGCCGCGGTTGGTATTATTCCTTCTTTGCTTGCGTTTGGAGGAGTAAGAACTTCCTGAGATAGGAAGTCAGTTGGAAGATCAACCAAAAATCCCTAGCCGCAAAAATTAAGAAGAATTAAGAATTTTATTTCAATATAACATCTCTTACTTGTATATTTTTGACTAAATTTGTTGCCATTTCCGGATTTGTTTTGCACATAGGTGGTTGTTCGTTGTACTTTTTAAAGCTTGCAAAAGTTTTGACTAAGTTATTTGGTACACATTTAAAAACTTCATCGTATAAATCTGTGTTTCGTTTAGATGTTCTCCTCCAGATACCATTATAGAATTGGTCTATAACAGGATCAGTAACGTCTATTCGCATGCGATCTGCATCAGGCTCTAATAGTCCTTATATTGGATTTAATTATAAAATCAATTCTTAGAATAAAAGTGGTTGCTATCAAATTTAGCTTACCTAAATGCTCTTTAAATAGATATTTTCTTAAACGTCCAGCAAAAATACCGCTGGGAAGTTGCTGACCATTCATCCGACCATCTTCAAATTCATTGTCCTACTCGATAAAAAAATTTACGTTAGAAATAAAAGTGTATATAAATGTGGAAATGAGATAGAAATATATTAAAGTATACTATAAGATGGTGGCTACTTTATTTCATAATGGTTGATGTTGTTCTAGCATGCCGGATTTCAGCGTTCGATTACAAGCCACTGCCACCTTAAAACAAAAATACGACCCATTGCAACAATTGACAAGTCCTGAAACAGTATTTATTGTCTTAAAAATTGAAAGTCCTTTCTATTCCTACAGACAACACCCATACATAAATGGTTGACTACCTATTAGTAACTAGGTTCTGGTTCTCTACGTGCTGTTATGCTTCCAATTTTATTTCTTATAAAAGTCGTTCTAGGTAATTGACCGAAAACGTTCAGCTTAACCAAAGCTTTTAGAAAAGGTTGTAACTAAGCCTTTCTATTTTTCGTTAAAAGATTTACTTTCGCCGGGTCAAAATGGATTTATTAAGAGTCGTAGAAAAGCCACGAACTTTTCTCTTTTCACAAGAAGGCGAGGAGGTATTGTCTCAACAGACTTTATTAAAGCATCCGGTTTGTACAATGAGCTATTCTTTTTTCAGTTGGTTATTGCGTAGATAAAATAGTATAGCTCCATAAATATTGCACTTAAATTATTTTTACAAACTCCATTTTAAAGCCATTTGTCCAAGTTAAAACATGCAAACATTTTGAAACAGAGCAAAACTAACCCACAGGACGGTTATGCTTAATAAATCGACCAGTGAGTTGAGTTCTAAAGATACGCATTTTCTTGTTTGAACTGGTATGCCCATACAACCCTTTAGTCTAGTGCTTGTTTGTTCCTATTCTGTCGGTTCCACTTTACAATATTGAACATTGTATAAGTTAACACCACATTTCCTGCCATCACCTTATTCTACAAATAATAAAAATTCATTTAATAAACAAATGCCAAAATTGCGATTCCCACGAAACAATTTCTTGGAATTCCAAGCAACACTTTGTCATGAAGAAATTCTGGGAATTGCAAGCATTACTTTTGCAAGTAGCTCCAAATGATTTTATGTATGAAAATCAATCACTTGTAATTGAAACTTTAAACAATAAAGGTCGAAGCAAGCTGCTTGAAAAAAAAATATTTTTTTGGAAATTTAAAACGGGTTTTGATTAACTGGCGCCCAACTAGTGTGGCAAATAAAAAAAAGTTACTCACTTTTTGATTGATTGTGAGCTAACCAGTGCCACCATACTTAGTGCGTGAAAAAAGTGTAAAAAAGACTAATTCCGAGAAAAGAGGCCCCTTAGTAGACCGAAAACCGGACCAAAAGGAGCAAAAACCAGATTGCAGCTGCTTGGAACAAGACAACAGCCACTACAAAATAATTTTTTGTTAATTAAAAACCGAGATGAAAAAATATTTCATTCTTCTTATGTAAGTCTTTTTAAATTAAAATTATAAAAAAAATATATTGGAAATTATATAGAAAAAAAAACTCAATTGATTTAAAATCAAATTTATAAAAATCGAATACAATATTGTCTTAAACAAATTAAGCAAATAGTCAAGTAAATAGCTTTGATTAATTGTAAACCCTTCGTTCATTTCCACGCTTTTTCTTGATTATAATAGAAAAAAACTGATAAATTCATAAAAAGTAAAACACATTTAATAAAAATTGCAAACCAATATAACTTGATTAGACCAACCATTCAACCAACTCCCGGTGTCGTTCCACCAGTTTTAACTCCCCAGACTCTAAATGTGAACCAAAATGATGTAGTACAACTTGTCACTAGATAAATTCAAAAAACGCTTCACGTTCAGGGACGACAAATATTCAACTCGATTATGAATCCCGCAGCGGATATAAATAACGAGATAGATCAACCAATAAATTTAGCAGAAAATAACTTAAATGACTTAGACAAAATACCAGACGTGGTAAAAAGCCTTAAAGAATTCTCTGGGCAGACGCACGAATTTAATTCGTGGAAAAAAAGCATTGATATAATTTTAAAAATCTATGAGCATATGAGCACCTCAAGGGTACTTCAAGATACTACGGTATTTTATCCGTTATTCGTAACAAAATAACAGGACATGCCGATGTAGTTCTAGAATCCTATAATACGCCCCTTAATTGGGAAAAAAATTCAAAATGCCTTACTTTGCATTATGCAGACAAGAGGGATTTAGGCACCGTCGAATATCAAATGACTATCTTAGTTTAAGGGAATAGCACAATCCCTGAATTTTATCAGGTCGTCTATCACCATTTGTCTTTGATCCTTAATAAATTATCAATTAAAATGACGCAGGACTCTATGAATAATATGACTCAGTGCTGCCGTGATAAAGCTATAGATACCTTTGTCAGAGGTTTTAAAGGAGATCTAGTACCTCGGTTACTCAGTATAAGAGAACCAGTAGATCTTCCACAGGCTTTACATTTATGCTTAAAGCTACAAAATGTAGACTTTAGAGCACAACATGCTAACAATTCCCAAAGTTCTATCAGAAAAATCTATCAACAAACACCTCCAGTTCCTCCTAGAAGAGAAAACTTTCAAAAACCTACACCAATACCGGCCCCCTGACGTGAGTTTTATCCTCACTTACTCCATAATCCCCGTATTCCTCAGTCTCCGCAATTTGATAGGAATGTGCAGTATCAACCTAGATATCAGCAGCAACAACAGCCAAGAATTCCTCTAAATCAACGACCTTTTGCACCGAAACCGATATCCATTGATTACTCCCTAAGAACTCAGAAGGTGAACCACCAGAATAGACCAAGGGATCAACAATTGAGAGGAGACCCTTAACTTGGGCCAACCAGAAGAACTAGACGACATCTATTTTTTAGATTAAAGTCCTCTTCACTTCCTTTTTTCGAACATATTTCCAGAAGTGGAGAGATCCTGAAACTCCTTGTTGACACTGGCTCGAATAAAAATTATATTCGGCACATAAGAAATCCTATTCTTAATAAAAAACATTTCTATGCTAACTCTGTTGGAGGTAGCATCAAAATAACACACCACTCACTTATTCAACTTTTTGGCCCCCAAAGCGATAAAATAAACTTTTTCATCCTCCCCAGTCTAATTTCATTCGATGGCATTATAGGACATGACACCCTTAAGCAATTAAATGCAATCATCCATACAAACAAGAATTATATGTCTATTCAACCTAGCTCCACTTACCCAAGAATTTCAATTCCTCTCAAACAGCATCTGTCACAATTTGTTAACAATATAAATAAAAGAACGGATCACATGACTAAAAATCAATGTTCCAAACTCATTAATATTATTCACAAATGTCCTAATCTTTTTTCTGAACCATATGAGAAACTGACCTACACTACCACGGTCAAAGGAGAAATCCGAACTACAACTCGAGATCCCGTGTACTCAAAATCCTATCCCTATCCCATGGCATTAAAAGCCGAAGTCGAAAAAGAGATCAAAAAATATTAGAAGATAATATTATAAGGCCATCAAAATCACCTTATAATTCTCCAGTTTGGGTAGTCCCCAAAAAAATGGACGCTTCAGGCGAAAAAAAATTCCGAATGGTAATCGATTACCGTAAACTCAACACATTAACCATTGCCGACAAGTACCCGATTCCTGAAATCTATGAAATTCTGGCGAACCTTAGTAAAAACCAATGGTTCTCTATAGTAGACTTAAAAAGTGGCTTTCATCAGATACCTAAGAGGGTGATATAGAAAAAACTGCCTTTTCGGTTAACAACGGCAAGTTCAAATTCACTCGCCTTCCATTTGGTCTCAAAAACGCTCCATCAATTTTTCAGAGAGCTTTAGATGACATTCTAAGAGACCTTCTTGGAAAATGTTGTTACGTCTATATCGATGACATTGTGATCTTTGGAAAAGATGAGGACGAACACTTTACAAATCTTTAAAAAGTCTTCAACACATTAGAGAAAGCAAATATGAAAATTCAGCTGGACAAATGTGAATTTTTTCAAAAAGAAATAGAATTTTTAGGTTTTGTTATCGGCAGGGACGGTATATGAACCAATCCAAAAAAAAGTGCAAGCAATAGTCGACCGGCCTATTCCCAAAAACCTAAAAGAGCTTCGATCTTTCCTCGGAATGTCAGGATACGATCGCCACTTCGTTAAAGACTACGCAAAATTGGCGAAGCCCCTGACATCTCTTTTAAGAGGGGAAGACGGACACGTGTCCAATAATATTTTAAAGAAAAAACTGATTCAACTAGATCAAGAAGCCAACGAGGCATTCAACAAATTAAAAAAATCTCTTGTTTCTGCAGAAGTCATACTTCAATACCCAGACTTTGAAAAAAGTTTTCAGCTTACAACAGACACCTCCGACTATACCATCGGTGCAATCCTTTCCCAAAATGACAAGCCAATAACCTTTCTTTCCAGAACGTTAAGCAAATCAGAAGAAAATTATGTGACCAACGAGAAAGAAATGTTGGCAATAATTTGGTCACTCAACTCTCTTAGAAATTTCTTATACGGATCCCGTAAAGTTAACATTTTTACAGACCACCAACCCCTTACTTATGCTCTTAGTAATAAAAATACGAACTCCAAAATGAAGAGATGGAAAGCCATTTTGGAGGAATATAACTATGAGCTTAAATATAAACCAGGGAAAGAAAATGTTGTTGCAGATTCAATTTCCAGACCTCCAAAAACAGAAATTAATTCAAAGACCCCAACAGAGCACAGTGCTGACTGCTCAGCTCAAAACTTAATTCCCTCTGTCGAAATGCCTATAAATATTTTCCGAAATCAACTTCTACTTACAATAGGAAATGAAAGTAGCTATCAAATTAAGAACCCTTTCGACAATTACACTAGACTACTACACTACTCCAAAGAGGACATTATCAATATATTTAAAAGATACCTTAACCCAAACACTATAAATGGACTTGTTACAGACGAGATGACAATGGGACGTGTACAAGAAATATACCCTTTACATTTCAAAGACTATCGCATCCGATACACACAAAAAATCATTGAAGACATACCGAACCAAAGCGAACAAGAAGAGACAATCCTAAAGATACATCGACGTGCTCATCGCAATGCTGAAGAAAACCGAATTCAACTGTTAGAGAACTTCTATTTTCCTAAAATGGCTTCAAAAATCAAAATCCTAGTTAACCGCTGTGTAACTTGCAAAGAGAACAAGTATGATAGGCATCTTAACAAACCTCATTTAAATCCGACACCAATTCCTAACTATCCCGGACACACACTGCATATCGACATTTTTTCCACAGAAAAATATCTCGTCCTTATTGCAGTAGACAAATTTACTAAATTTGCCCAGGTTAAAATAATAGCAACAAGATCAATCCAAGACATAAGACGACCCCTACGAGACATACTATTTTTCTTCTGCGTACCCGAAGTTGTTGTAATAGACAACGAAAAAGCTCTCAACTCAGCCTCTATAACCCCATTGTTAGAAGATGATCTTCAGATCAAAATCTTTAAAACTCCATCATACAAAAGTGAAGTGAACGGACAAGTTGAAAGTTTTAAATAACGAAGCATTTAATAACCTTTAATATAAACTCAAAATATTTAAAGAAGAATTACAAAATTTAAACTATGCCATAACATTGGGCAAAACTCGGTATTATTAATTATTAAATATTAATTATATTATTTTCACAAGAAATAAATTTAGATATAAGTAAAATATCAAAAGAAAATTTGCCATTTGCCACTATTGAAGATGCTTTGAACTTTGCAGAAGTTAAAATCTTAAGTAATTCTATCTTAATACTTTATGTCGTAAACATACCATTAGTAAGTAAGAACGATTATACAAAACTTTTGTTAAGACCTGTAAAAAGAAAAAATATTGCGACAGATTTACTATTCGAAACAATTTTAAAATCAGGAAACGAGACATTATGGTCTAAAGCAAACTTGTAAATCATGCAATTATCTCTTAATTTGTAAACCTCAAGAAATTGTTAATTTAAATAACAACCTCTGTATGGTATTCCTATCTATTAAAAAGTGTAAAAGCTACTTGCAAAGTTATAAATAACCAACATCTACCACAAATAGAAGAAATATCACCAGGTATAATTCTTTGGAGACCTGCATCGTGCCTGATCGGGAAACTATTGACTGCACAGAACTTGGTCTGGGCCAGTAGTGCAACAATCAGTCACGGTGAAGTGCTTGTTTTACCTCCTCGTGGTGGTCCCCGGGCAACTATTTGCGTATCCCTATATACGTAAATAGGCAAAAATTACAAGTGCGAAAGGCCTAGCTTTCTAGGATAGGTTACGGAGGTTAGCATTCTTCGTAACTGAAACAATTACCCGCTAACGAAACCGACACTACGCCTCGGATAAGGAACGATAACACGTTGACGACTTTTGGCTATTGTACCCGGACAAAGATTGGTTTCTGGAATGTGAAGACGCTTCTCAATAACAGAAGTGGAGGTCATCAAAATGCCAGATTCCTGCAATTAGAGAGTGAGTTCATGAGGTATAAGATGGACATCTTAGGGATCAGTGAAGTGAGATGGTTGGGCTCGGGGAAATATAAGTCTCCAACCCGTAACACTGTACTACTCTACTCCGGAAAGGCACCTGGAAGTAATTGTGAATCTGGCGTTGGATTGCTGCTTTCTAAAACAGCTCTCAAGAGCTTAATTTCCTGGGAGCCGTTAGATGACAGGATCATGAAAGCTAGATTCTGGACTAGAGTACGCCGCGTCACCATCATACAGTGTTACGCCCCCACGGAGCTCTCCTCTGTCGAGGAGAAGGATGCCTTTTATAACCGACTGAGTGCTTCCTATGATAGTACACCACGTGGAGACATCATAATGGTAATGGGAGACTTGAATGCCAAGGTTGGCAATGACAATGATGGGCTCAGGCATGTTATGGGAAAGCATGGTGTTGGAAACCGGAACAACAATGGCGAACGTTTTGTCGATTTCTGTAACGCCAACCGCCTTGTTATAGGAGGAACCATGTTTGAACACAAGACGTGCCACAAAATCAGTTGGGTGTCGACGGACAGACAAGCAACTTCCAACCAAATTGATCATTTCAGGCGGCGATTTAGAAGCAGTCTTCAGGACGTCCGAAACAGAAGAGGTGCAGACATGGGAATTTCCCGGGACCACCATCTGATGGTTGCTACCGTAAGATTACGAACAGCTGCAGTTCGGAGATCCCAAGGAAACACCCGAATGCCCAAGTTCAACACCGATAGACTCAAGGATCCCGCAGTCCACCAACAACTAGGGGACCTCCTTTCACAAGGATTGAGAACAATCAATAGCACGGAACCCACCTCCATCGAAAACCATTGGTGTGCTGTGAAAAATGTTTTCATATCAGGTGCTGAAAGTATAGTCGGTCGGTCGCAAGGAAGAAATAGTGCCTGGCTTTCCGAAGAAACTTGGGCCAGGATCGAAGAAAGAAAACAGCTCAAAGCTGGCATTGCAGCAACGTCAGCAGCAGGCAGAATCGAGCTAGAGTCTGCGTACCGCATTAAGATGAGAGAAGTTCACCGTAGCATGCGACGTGACAAGCGTAACTATATCAACGCATTAGCAACAGAAGCAGAAGAGGCCGCAAGTAGGTGCGACAGTAGTAGCTAGTTTCGGATGAGGACCAGATCAAAAGGTGGAAGGAACACTTTTCTGCGGTTTTAAATCGCGTTTTCACCAGCGAAGTCAACCTAACACCCAATGAGCCGTCCGTAGTAACAAATTCCCGAATACGCACTGTACCCCCCAGTAGCGAAGAAATCTTAACCACAATCAGAGCACTGAAGAACAACAAAGCGGTTGGACTTGACGGTATTCCCGAAGAGCTCTTATGAGCAGCGCCAACAACATCGTCTGAGCTCCTGCACCCACTCATAGAAAGAGCTTGGGAAACAAAAAGTTTTCCTGAGGAGTGGAAAAAGGGAATGATTGTCAAGCTTCTAAAGAAAGGAGACCTTACGCAGTGCAAAAACTGGAGGGGAATCTGCGTGCTGCCTGCTTGTAGCGAAGGTTATAGCAAAAATCGTCCTAGGTCGAATAAAAGACCACCTAGAAGACACGCTTGACGCCGAACAAGCAGGTTTCTGAACTGGGTCTTCCTTCGTGGATCACATCAAAACCTTGCGGATCATCATCGAACAGTGCGTTGAATATCGATCACCACTTCACTTGCTGTTCATCGATTTCGAAGAGGCGTTTGACAGTGTCAATAGAGAATTTATTTGGCTTGCCTTGCGCAGGAGGGGAATTCCGCATAAATTGATCGCTATAATCAATGCTGAAGGATCTAAATGTTACGTTTTGTATAAAGGAAGGTTGTCAGAGGAGTTTGAAATCCAAAGTGGTGTTAGACATGGTTGTATACTGGCACCAATACTGTTCCTGTTGGTAATAAGTGATGTGCTGCATGCAGCCTTGTCGACTTTAAATGGAGGAATTCAGTGGAATCTGCTATCACACCTGAAACATCTAGACTACGCGGATGACGTGTGCTTACTCTCTCATAGGATCATGGATCTCCATCAAATGACAACAAGGGTGGAGAGAGAAGCCGAAACCGTCGGACTTAAGATCAATACGGCAAAAACTAAAAGGACCAGCCTTGGAATTTGAACTTCCTCATCTACTAAAATAGATATTCCTGGACAACCAGTAGAGACGGTAGAGAGTTTTCAATACCTTGGGAGTATTGTCTCTACTGATGGCGGGACCGAACTAGACATAACCAGCCGAATCGGTAAAGCAAAGGCTGCGTTCGGAATGCTGTCCAAAATATGGAGAAACAACTCTATAAGCCTACAGACCAAGCTACGACTGTTCCGCTCCAATGTAGAATCCGTGCTTCTTTATGGATGCAGTACATGGAAAGTAACACCCACACTCAAAAAATTTATTAGTAAAATGGCTACGAATGATATTCGTAAAGAAAATATTCGTGCATTGCACGAATATTCGTAAGATGTACGAAGTATTTGTACAGTGGTATATCTACGAATGCATTCGTAAAATTTTACTAATAACTGTCGTACTATCTACGAATCTATTCGTTTAATACACTAATTTCATTCGTAAACAAGAAGTAAACAATTTGTTTGAGTACATTGTACGAATTATTGTGTACATATAACTAATAACATTCGTACTTTAATCTTTTGCATTCGTAGTATTTACTAATAAATTCGTACAATTTACTAAGTAAAACTAATATTAGTAGACAGAATTAATTCGTAGGTAGACCGTACGCATTATGCGTAGAATGTACTAATAACTTCGTATTTTCATGAAGTGCATTAGTATTATTTACTAATCATGAGTACACAAAATAATATGTGTTCAGTTCTAAAAATTAAATGTATTCCAATAGTCAACACGTTGAAACGTGATATTATTTATAAAGTGCTGCAGTGGTGGATCAGACCATCTGCTTTTATTGAAAAGATGAGGTAAGTACCTAGACATATATGTACATACATTTGCTTTAAAGCTTATTTTATATTTAATATACAGCATCCAGAAGCAGCAGAGCATACATACATGTGGGAATTTTATTCCTAAAAGAATTTCAATGTAAGTACAATTTTTTTCCGAAGTTTTCAATATTTTAAATGTTTAATTTATTTTCAGTGGCCCTTAGTACATAAAATGAGGAGTTTTTAAATATTTAATTGATTTTTAATTATATTTTTAGTGAATTAATTAATTTTTAACTTTATTTATATATATGACAATAAAATGAATTAAAAAACTATTTTTAACTTACAACATAAATATCTTTTGTAATTATTTCTTACAATAGGTATTTAAGTAAATTTCAGAGAACATATTTAATGGTAGTAAGTTCTACAATAATATTCGTACAATATACGAATAGAGTTGTATAATTTACGAATGAAATACAAGGGCATTAGTAAATATTACAATGATATTCGTACAATATACGAATGGCACTGGTAAAAATTCGTACATTGTACCAATGGTATTCGTACAATATACGAATGGCATTGGTAAATATTACAATAATATTCGTACATTGTACCAATAGTATTCGTACAATATACGTTAGATTTTCTACGAATACTAATAAAATATTAGTAATATGTACTAATAAACCTCTGTTCTACGAATACTATTCGTGGCTGAAAACCACGAATAAAATTCGTAGAATGTACGCATGAATTAGTAATATTTACACACGAAATTTTTTGAGTGCACTGTCACAAGAAAGCTGCAAACGTTCGTAAATAGATGTCAGCGAAACATCTTGCGGATTTTCTGGCCTAACCGTATCTCCAATGATGAACTTCATGCGAGGACAGGTCAGGAACCCATCGACTCTATAATACGAAAACGTAAGTGGCAGTGGATTGGACATACGCTTCGAAAAGGCCACGAGTGCATTGCGAGTCAAGCGATGCAATGAAACCCTATCACGCAGCGAGGCAGAGGAGTGGGCCGACCCAGAAGTACTTGGCTAAGAACGGTCGAAGAGGAATCAGCACAACTGGGGAACAGTTGGAGAGAGCTGAGGTACATCTCCAGAAAACGTACACGATGGCGCGTACGAGTAGTGGAGGCCCTATGCCCTGCAAGGGGAACCACACGGACGTAATAGGTCCGAGGACCTAAGTAAGTAAGTAAGTAGTATCACCATCAATGAGAACACATTCTCGGCACAAGAAGCATCTTGTTATCAAGCTCTTCCCGCAATTCTCCAGTTAACCCCCGAAGAAAACAATATCGAACATTTCTATCATTGGAAATGATGAACGAACTTAATATAAGCAACATAAATCAAATCGAACTCTTACAATCAGAAAATTCAGTACACCGCTTAACTATGTGTGGAATCATCTTACTTATCATAACTATTGCAGCAATTATGGCTATCTTAAAACCTGTAAAAAGAAACAACACCAAAATCATCATTCAAAATCTGGAACCAGAGCATCCACAAATTTATCCCGTAGCAGTAGTTCAATCACCTAAGCTCGGGTTCAACAACATACCATATTTTTAGCTGATTGAGGACAATCATATTTAAATGGGGGAGAGTTAACACCACATTTCCTGCCATCACCTTATTCTACAAATAATAAAAATTCATTTAATAAATAAATGAAAAAATTGCAATTCTTGGAACTCCAAGCAACACTTTGTCATGAAGAAATTCTGCTTCGAAAAAAAAAATATTTTTTTGTAAATTTAAAACGGATTTTGATGATTTTGATTAACTTAAACAAAATTTAATAGTAGAGTAGTTTGGGGAAAGTGTACGCAGCGGGTAAGTGTATGCACAGCGAATTTCTCGAAAATGACAATAGATATTAAGTACTCGTATGTGCAAAAGCAAATGTACAATTCAGCAAGTACCTATCCTTAGCCAGGGTCAGCTGTTGTGGTGATTAAACTTAGTTTTGTTGTGTGAAGAAAGGCTAAACAAAAAAAGTTTAGTTTAATAAAATATTAATTTCTCAATATTAAAAACGCGCCCCTTGGCATAATGGTTAGTGCGTTGGACTGTCATGCGAAAGGTCTCGAGTTCGATTCTCAGCCGCTGCAAGAAAGTTTTTTTCAGGGGTGTACTGCCTCTTGCGAGGAATTGACAAATTCTCCAAGAGTATCTCTTGTGATGGAAAGTGCTGCTCATAAGCCGTTCGGAATCCGTAGAAAATTGTAGGTCCCGACCTCCGTTCCTGGTAACACGCACACAGGAATGGTTGAGAGTTGTTAGTCACTAGAACCTGGTTTTCTCCGAGCTGTTGCACCACCAAAATTATTTATTTATTTATTTAAAAACGAGTTAGTGTCCAGTGATTGTATTCTGATACATTGAGTTTTAATTATTTATTGAATATATTATGTATATCATGTATATACATTTGAATGAAAATTTGACAGGATTTGGTTTAAATTTGTTCATAATAAACAAAATATTAAAAAAAGTGAAGTGTGAGTAAGTGAACGCAAAGCTTTCGGGGCAAGTGTGCGCGAGGGCGATATGAAGAAGAAATATGGAATGAAAATTTGATTGTCTCATAGAATTTTTAACGACTTTCGCTATTTTGTTTCTTGTAGCATTTTTTTTGTAAATTTTATTTTAATGTTAAATATAGCACGGGGGATCCAAGTCACATCGTGGCAGCTACAAGTTATTTAAATGTTTTAAAGTAGCTCTGAAAGAGTAAAATTCAATACTTAAGTACTATTTCCAAAAGGTTGCAGCTTTTAATAGATATGTATATGAAAAATTGTGTCTTTATATTAATGTTAAAGAACATGCTTAGACTCTAATATCCTTAAAAGCTTTCTGCTGTATAAATATATTCCTTAAGACTGTTTATAACCGCTATCAACGAGCAGTACTTTTTTTATTTCTTTGCGCTTCAGATAGGCTCTTATAGCCTTTTCACACCGAGCCGAAAACACGGTTTTCGCCAAAAAATCGGTTTTCGTCGAAAACCTGCATCGAAAATACAAGTTTTCCCATACATTTTTGTGAACTACAAGTTTTCGTTTTTGACAAGTTTTTGATAAAACCTCTCGAAAACCAGTTGAAATTGAGAGATGATGTAAACAAACACACCTAATGAAAAATTCAAAGCTCAATTGAAATGAAATGAAAACATTCAAATACCAATCAGACATAAAAAAGAACATATTCCTTTTTCTTCAGCCGAGAATATTTATTAAAGCTCTTTGCTCTAGTATTTGTAGTAACACAGGGTTAATCACAAAAAAATTCATGTGATGCAGGGATTATCATTGCTGTAAATTTGCTAATATTTTAACATTTTTGAACAAATTTCCTTAGCAGTAAGTTAAAATTTTTTGTTGGTTAATGTTAACACAGGGTGCTTCATATTAAAAATATATATAAATATAAACATGAAATATTCTTTTTCGTGCGGCGAGTGCCAAAAACTTAATTTCAGTGTATTTTAATAGTTTTAATAAATACAAAAATAATAATAATAGAAGGGGTTTTTGTATGGTTACATATGTACATGCGGTGTACCTGCGAAGCTTCATATATTTATGAGTTTTTGAATATTACAACAACAACTTTAATGAACTACCACCAAGTGGGCTCCAGCCAAATAAGAGCCCACTTGGTGGTAGTTCATTAAAGTTGTTGTTTTAATATTCAAAAATTCATAATAATAATAATAGCAACAAATCTACGATTCAATGCAATGAAACTTTCGCAAATAAAAATTATTTTGTATCAAATTCGCTAGACCGAACATAATTTACACCAGGAGCCTTTTTCTGCGTAAAAAAAACATCAGAAATAATTTTCAGTACTTTTACAATGTGTTATGGCAGAAAACCAAAGATTACACGAGGAGTATTTAAAAGCGACTTTTTGCGAATAAGTTTGTCAACAATAACGTTCAAGGATTTCAAGAAAAGAAAATGTTTAATATTTTTAATAAATGAACATAAACACTTTCTCTTAATACTCGAAGATTTTTAACACTTCATGTTTGTGCAAGAAACAAAAAATTAAGATTTCGAGTAGGCACCCTGTAATTTGTTTATTGAAGTCGCTCTGGAGGAACTCTATACTATGTTCAACAAAAATGTCAGTACAGGGAAGATAGGACGTTTGCCTCTCACTCTCGTTTCATTGGCTTGCATTAGTGTGTCGCCTTTTAAAGCTCTCACAGGGTTTCCCTAGTATACATTATAAATCGCCAACACTCAACATACTCAGCTTTATAAAATTTGTTCTCAAAAGCTTCAAATCTCAAAACAGCAGTGTTGCCCCTCCAACTGATTAAAAGTGTAGTGTTTAGGAAAAAAGTGCAGTAAAAACGGAGTAAAAAAAAAACAAAAATCTTACAAAATTTTGTAATTCTTTAATTCACTTTTAAATATATACATAGATATAATAAACTTATGTATATACAACTCATAAAAATTCGTATATAGGTAATAATAAATAAACTATTTACATTTTTAGAAGTCAAATATATACATTTAAGGATTAATTTTTTGTACTCGTATAATGACTTGCATTGTGGTGATTGAATTTTTGAGCAAAATTTATTAATTATACGGTGGGTTTAAAAATTATCTCTAGGTTCTTCAAGAATTCTTTTGATTGCATAATTGCATCAACTGTTGAAATATGTATTTAAATTATTTCTTAAAACATATTTTATTATATTTAAACTTGAGAAAAACCTCTCTGCAGTTTCACTGCTATGAGGCAAGCTACACAAAGTAAGCATGTAACTGCATTACATTTTCAAAAGCTGGCACTCAATAAATTTAACAATGTCTTCATTGAAATATTCTTTTAAAGTTTCTTGTGAACCTTTAATGGAACGAAATTCGTCATTTATCGTGGTTTCATTTTCTTGCATATGAAGTAGAAGTTTTTTTCAAAAGGTGCATTATTGTCGGAATATCTCCTTTTGTAATTTCAATAGAGTCAAGAAGAGTTAAATGACTTGTTTTTTTCTTTATCAAAAATAAATAAATTTGGTGGTGCAACAGCTCGGAGTGAACCAGGACCTTGTGACTTACAACTCTCAACCATTCCTGGGTGCGTGTTACCAGGAACGGAGGGGACCTACAATTTTCTGCCGATTCCGAACGGTTTATGAGCAGCACTTTCCATGACAAGAGATACTCTTGAAGAATTTGTCAATTCCTCGCAAGAGGCAGTACACCCCTGAAAAAAACTTTCTTGCAGCGGCTGAGAATCGAACTCGAGACCTTCCGCATGACAAACCAACGCACTAACCATTATGCCAAGGGGTACTTTTTTTTCTTTATCAGTCGATAAAGTTGTTCGAGAATTCGGTCTATAGCATTTGAAAGTGAAAGCCAACGAGTTGAACAATACCTTTTAATTTTTGTGTTCTTCAATATTAAATGATTTTTTAAATTCAATAAAATCACTTTGTCTCTGAGGACTATGTCTAAAATAATTTATATCCTTTTTACAGATGACTAAATGGTTGGAAAAAATTTCGAAGATCCTATTGCACAAAAATTAATTAAGTGGCACTTACAACCAACTGCAAACATATTTGGATTTTGAGCCCGTAGCATTGCGTTCTGGTGTAAAAAAAGCGTAGTGTTTGGAGAAGCGTGCGTAGTGTGTGCTTTAAAAAAAAAAACGTAGTAAAAACACTACAATTGTAGCAAGGGGGCAACGCTGATTGACAGTATCCCATCAGCAGTGGGATAGAACGGTCGTGTTGGGGTGTACAACTTTTTGAGAAGAATTACAACAACAATTCTTTAAGGAAAGTCAGTGGTTTGCTCTTTTTAAGTGACATTTTTCCAAATGCAATGTAGTGAGGGTGCATCAGGCGCCACTGCTGTGGAAAAAACTCTCCCATAAGGCAGGTACTGACAATTATTGTTGAACAGAGTATAGTTAAACATTGCACATCTTCTACGGTGATATAGAAGCTCCACTACCTATAAAGTACTTTTTACTTGTGACTTATAGGTACTCTTCGGAAAAAAAAATCGAACTCGAGATTTTGATTAAAGTTGACATTACGATAATAGCGAAGACCAAAAAAGTGGGTCTCGCAATTCTGTCTGTCTATCTGTATGGTACCCCCTTTTTTTGTTTTTGATCTTCTCAAAAACGGTACAACCGATTTCGATCATTTTTTTTATGTTAAGGCTCACCAGCAGTTTCATTATTACTGTCTATTCAAATTTTCAAAACAAATTTTTTTGGATTTTTTAAAAAAATTTCAAAATTTTTTTTTGAAAACTCAATATTTCGAAAACCCCATGCTCGATTTTTTTAAAACTTGATAAATAAAAGTTTCTTAAAATAATCTACAAGATATGAGAAATTTATTTAACCTAAAAATATCGGTATCCTCCATACAAATGTTAAAAAATGGTTTTCGAAAATCGTATTTTGCTCGAAAACGGTTTTCGCTTAGATTTTAAGTCTTTTGATTAATTCTTAAGATCTATAATTAAATACAAAAAATTTTGAAAACAAGACATTACTGACTGTACCTACCATAGAACGATTTTTTTAAATTTTGAATTTCTCATTATCGACATTACGGATTTTAATGAAATTTTTTTAGAGATGCTTCTAAAAATTTTAAGAAACATTGCATTTCAAAACTTTAAAAAAAGTATTTTTTGAATTTTTGAAAAAAAAAAAAATATTTTTTTTTTGAAAATTCGATATCTCAAAAATGGGTCAATATTTTTTTTTGGAAATTTAATTTTTATTCGTACAGTAATAAAAACCAAGTTTTTTTTTTAAATATTTAAAAAATTTTATATATAAAACCTTATTTTATTAAGAAACCACTATAACGACTTATAATTTTTGTTCTTGCATAAATTCCTATTTGCATAGCATTTTGTTTTTGTCTCGTACTACTAAAAACATTTATGAATTTTATGAAGCACATAAGATAACAGAAAATAAAACTTTTGTTCCTGCAATAATTTTCCAATATTTATTTTTTAAGGTTTTAAAAGGTTTCTACTTTAAATATTCGGTATTAAACCTTTATGAAGTAAGAACTTGGCGTACTTTTAGATCTCAGTACTTTTCACGGCTGACTTGTTGGACAAAGGTTTTTGTATAGAAGAACTTGGCTCTTTTTTTAACATTTATGTTTTTGGTCTGATCTCACTCCTTTTTGCAAAGATTTTAATATTTTGCCATGTCAAAATCTCGAAAGATACGGAAAGAAAGAAGGGTAGACTCTAGCTACTAAGATCAACTTAGTTTATATACCTTCCGATTTCTTTTAGTATATTTTCTTTTTGTTATTGGTTGTTTTGATTTGCGCTTCAGTTGTTTTTTCTTGTCCTGCAAGATACCTAACACTAACATACCTACCTTAATTATAAATACTAGTACCTACATCCGCTTAAAGTCATAAAAAAGCAATAATTGTTGGGGATGCGATGATGTTTTTTAGAGATGCCGCGAATATTCGGCCACTATTCGGTATTCGGCCTATTCGGCCTATTTTTTTGATATTTATATTAAATGGAAAATAAAAAAAGATTTATTATCTTACAAAAAATGTTGTTTTTTTATTAAGATTTCTTATTTTAGTATTTAAAATCTACTAATGCTAAGCTGTGGTGAATAAAAACAGCTTTTTCAGCATTCGTTGGTAGCATACGTTTTATGTAACGTCTATATTCGAAATCAATTACAGCTTCTGCAAATAACCTCTCACTAATACACTAGTACCAGGAGGCGAGAGGTAGATTTCAGCAAATGTTGTCAAATTGGGAAACAGTTCTGTATTTGCTGACCACCACTTGTAAGGGTCTGCCATCCGATCTTGGCGAAAAGTTCTTAAAAAAATCTTTTTTGTTTTCAATGGCAGTTTTTTTCAACATCTTCATCATTTTGTCTATAGCAACTTCCTCAAAACATTCCCAGAAACAGTTGTGCCTCGTCAAAAGTCACGTAGGAGATAGATACACAAAACACAACACATCGTTTCGTTGGCCGAATGTTCGGCTGCCGAATATTCGGTATTCGGCCGAGTCACTATTCGCGGCATCTCTAATGTTTTTGTTGCAATCTTAACTCCTTCTTTTTAATGAAGGTAGCCCACCAATTAATAGCCTAATTAGTGGTTTGATTATAGTTCACATCACAGTTAAGTTTTTTTTTATGTAAGCTCATAATTTTTTCAGGTATGCAAATGTTTTCTTTTCTCATTCATGTTAACATAACATAGAGTACCAAATCGAGCACTCTAGTTCTAAGAAAAGTCATGAATTTTCAAAATGCATGTATAGTTTCAAAATGACAATAAAAAGACACTTCGAATGAAAAATCTTAGATTTTCTATTTTTCGCTTTGACTGTACATTAAGCTCTAACACTCTACCAAATTCCATCATTCTACGGCAATCGGAAGTGTTCCATATAAATAAAACATTTTCTCAGAAAGTGGGCGGATACCACGCCCTGTGAATGGAAAATGTCAATTTTTATTCTTGGTCTTTTATATGCAATTTGAGCCCCACCGTTCTACCAAATTTCATTATTCTACTGCAATCGGAATTGTGCCATATATAATTTACATCAGTTCTGAGGAAGTGGGCGGATACCACACCCCTGAATGGAAAACCTCAAATTTTATATTTTTTTCTTAGTATGCAATTTAAGCCCTGGGACTTTCATCGTCTTACAGCAGTCGGAAGTGCTCCATTCAACCAACACCAAAAACCTCAGTGTTTATTTTTGCAATTCAAGCCCTACCGATTCACCAAATTTCATCGGTTTACAGCAGTCCTGGCACTTTACTAAATTTCATCGTCTTACAGCAGTCGGAAGTGCTCCATTCAACCAACACCAATTCGGAGAAAGTGGGCGGATACCACACCCCCTGAATAGAAAACTTCAAATTTTCGATTTTTTCCTCTGCTTGCATGACAAGACCTACCGTTGTGCAAAATTACAAGATTCTACGATGTCGGGAAGTGCTCCATAATTTTGATGATCTGTCAGTCAGTCAGTCAGTTACGGTTTTTGTGATTTTTGAGGCCTTATATTTCAGGAACCGCTTGTGATAGAAAATTGAAATTTGGTGAGGCGCCTCACAGTGTGTCGATTGTATGGCGGTAGTGGAAAAAAATCTGTTTTTCAAAAGTAAGGTAACTGTGCACAAAAATTGGTTATTAAATGCAATAAATAAGGGATTTTACTCAATTTGAGGAATTTTCACGCCCCTTACCACGCCCACTGCGGACAAAAAGTTGTTTTAACG
This sequence comes from Chrysotoxum bicinctum, assembly GCA_911387755.1. Taxonomy (NCBI): domain Eukaryota; kingdom Metazoa; phylum Arthropoda; class Insecta; order Diptera; family Syrphidae; genus Chrysotoxum; species Chrysotoxum bicinctum. Next base: position 144,766,505 of record OU426987.1, on the reverse strand, counting down.
GAAACTTCCGTGCGATAGTGAATTCAAGTATTAATATTCTGGTTAGTTAAGAAATTGTAAATTAATAAAATCGTGAAGTACGCCCACTGCCACGCCCACTTTTTATATAAAATAGCTTTTTCTTAAACTTCTCGTAGGATATTGAAAAAAAAGTGTCCAGAATTGATGTGTGTATCATAAAAAAATTAATTTGAACCGAAATCCACCCACTGCCACGCTCACAATTTTATTATTATTAGTTGGAAGCCAAACATTACAAAAAATTTATGATTTTTACGTTATACAAAAGTTGTAATATTTTAAAGGTTAGTAGGAATGTATATACATATGTTCCCAAAGCACAACAACTACAGAATATATCGGCATAAAAGATTTTGCAAAATAGAATGAATATTTTTATTGTTGACAAAAATAGTTATTCATAAAAAAAGTAATATTAAAAGGAAAAACTGAAAAATAAACAATTACGAAGAAAGATTTTGATATATGGCCTGACATTGCATTGGTCAGCTTTTAAAGGTCTTGAATATGTCTGAAATTCGAAATAAAAGGATCAGACTTTAAAAGTAATGTTGTCAAGAGGTCTACGTTTGTATTAATGATTTTCTTGTGTGAGGGAGGTGATTTTTCCGTAATTTTTTATGACTCGCCTCTAGTGCTTCTTCAGACAGTTGTCTTAAAGGTATTTTTAAAGATGAAATTGTATAGAAAATCCTGAAGCTAAGACTCTTAATGTGATTGAAAATTTATGTATGAGTTCTTCAGCAAATCTTATTATTTTTGCAGTTATTTTCGAATTCTGAAAAAAACTTCTTGGCGTGATTCCATAATTTGTTGACCCAAATCCAAACTTAGGCTTGTCAACAATGAGACCCAATCTACTTTTGAAGAATTTATTTACAAGATGATGAATTTTCCAGAAAATTAAGAATAATATTTGGAAAAATAAAAGAAGTTCTCAACCAGACTCCGTGGCGTCTCGCAAAATGATCCATTGATCCATTTTTTGATTTTTTTTAACTTTGTATGGTTTGACCTTGCCCTACAAAAAGTCATATATTTTGAAGGTTAGCAAGAAAAGTAAACATTTTATCAAAGCACAATAACAACAAAATGACATAAAATATTTTGCTACAGTTTGCTAATATTTTTGGTTTTGTTTTTTTTTTTTTCAAAAAAATATACTTTTCGTGCTTTTGCTCTTTTGCCAGCGCTTATAAATGTTTGAGCACAGAGAAAAAAGGTGGCCTTTTAATTTAATGTCATCTTCGGGCTCCAAAATACCTTCTACATTAAATTTTCTTAACACAAACTGCAAAAGATTGGGAACTTTGATTGATGGAGCAGACAACCATACCTGAAAAATCTCTCTATTTGAACACATTCTGTTAAAAATGCATGGAAATAATAGGTTGTATTAAGGAAAAAGGCAGGTAAAGGCAGATGAATCTTACTTTTTTTAAAAGATCTTAATCTTGTCTTTATTTTAAAAAATATTTTTTTACAACAAGTGATGACACGCGAAAAATAGGTCTATTCAAATAAAGCACTCTCTACGCAATAATAACCTTGATTTTGACCTTGATTTAAGACCCTACAACTTGCAGGTAACGAAATAAAAAAAAACGTGAGAATAACTGTACTTATCAGAGATCATGAAAAAATTAAAACTCAATTTGTTATTCTTTATAAATCTTGAGCGCGACGCATATTGCTTCGGTCTATAGTTTTCTCTTATTTTGAGCTAGCCAGTTAAGGTGACATTCAGAGCTGCGCTTATAGCTGGTGGCTAAGCTTTATCATAAAAAACCTTTTGGATAATGTTCTCGGGATTGTTAGCTTCAATTTGGCTTATTTGGAAACAAGAAAGTAAACATTTGTTTTTTTGATTTTTTTCCACTACTCAACGCACTGTGCGCCTTTGCCTGACTATACTCTGTCCAATAAAAATATGCAGGACACATCTTATGGGAGAGCTTTTTGAAAATCAGTAGCGTGCTATATTTTTGCACCATACTAAATTGAAGGAACTCCTCCATAAAAAGTGTTTGCGCGCCCGTAAATTTACGATTGCATCTGACGCAGACCCGACGTCCTATTGATCGCACATCTGAGTGCCTGTGCACTGAATTGCTGTGGCCTATGGCTGTTGATGCTATTCAATTTCAACCCCCATTGAATATCGATGTGCGTTCAGAGTTACCCTTGTTCATTTCGTAACTTGTTCAGTTTTTTTTCCTTGGGTTTCTGTTGAGGTGCTTTTGATTTTAGAGCTTTAAAAAAAAGGGTCAATTTAAAATCAACACTACGATAACCCTGTGAGAGCTTTAATGAAGGACAGATTTATGCAATTCACTGTAGCCAGAATGCGAGGCAAACGTCCTATCTTGCCCACACTGCATATTTTTATTGGACAGAGTATAGCTTAGCAAATATTCGGAATTTTAAGTTTCTGACTTCATTGGTACTGAAGATAGGGAGGGGTCAAAAATCGCCTGAATTTGTTCCTGTAAAAAGGGAGTAGGCTGGGCACTACCGTCACCGTGCCCTTTGATGTAGAGCCGGAAGTGCTATTAAAAATAATAAATTTAACTCAGCTTTAAATATACCACGGAACAGTTAAATAGCAAATAAAGTACACCATTGTATCAAAAAATAAGCTTTTAATAAGCCAGGCTTTTAGCCTGATATTAAAGCTTGACGTTAAGGCAGCAACTTTAAAAGTGCAGAAACGGAGCTAAAAAGAGCTCTAAAACTCAAGAAATTTGCTTCAAATGAGTTGAACAGTAGTTCTAGGAGAGAAAGGAGGTGTCGATGATCATTGGACTTGAATGTTTGCAAATTGAAATGGCAAGGGAAAACTGTGTGGGGTAAATTATTCCATAATCGCGTTGTTCAACTAAAAAGAATCTCTTTATTTGACGGCATGAACAAAATTAATCACGAGGGTGAACTGATAAGCATTCGTATCGAAACGGGCATCACGGGTCAACTGATTGATAGGAGAAAGGCAACTTCGGGTGAGCATTGTTTGTGAAAGAAGCGATAAAACAAGGAAATTCATGAAACGCTCCGATGATGTTCAAGAGATGAGAATCTCTCTGTTTCCTATCAGTTTTAACGCTCTATTCTGAATTCTATCCAATAAGTGGAGAGAAGTTTGTGCAGCGCCTGCCCAAAGATGTGAGTCTTACTCGAGTTTTGGAAGTATAAACGCCTTATAAATGATAGCCAGATCAGAGGGAGTGAAAAATTTCGTACATCGATAAACTAGAAATCCTAAGCATTTAGCAGCATTTTTGGCAGTGTCGACAATGTGGCCATCCCATCGAAGATCGTCGTTGACATATATACCGAAAACTGAGAGCTTTTCGGTCTCCTCGATACATGTCATTCAAGGACAATGGCATAAGCGGTACATTTTGCTTTAACGACAATATACAGCATTCTCTTTTAGAAGCATTAAACTCTACACGATTTTTAGTACCCCATTTAACAATGCTGTAAAGATCGGAGTTTAATGAGCTAATGATAGGATACCGTTGTAATTGAATTTGAGAACGAGTATGAGCAGCTGAGAGTAGAGTCGGAAACACAATGAAGTGGAGTCGAAGTTTCAGACAAGAGATCATTAATAAAAATGAGAAAGAGAGTCGGATACAAAACGAAACCCTGGGGAATACCAGCAAAAGAATAAGGGTTTCGTTGATACTAAATGCACGCATTTTTCATAAGAGAGCCTGGTGCCAAACTCTATCAAATGCATTAAATAATCTTACTTTCTCCAAAACAATGTAAAGATCTGTTTCACTCTTCAATGAGATATGGCATCACCAGTAGAACGATTGCTGCGAAAGCCGTATTGCCGGTCATTAAGAAGCTTTCCATCTTCGAGATATTTCTTGAGCTGATGATTTATCAGCGGTTCCATGGCTTTGGAAAGAAGGGACGTAAGTGCAATTGGTCAATTTCTTCGACATTTCTTCAGAAGAATTTGGACCAGTGGATTTGTTCTTATAAAGATCTGGAAGGCTCTTGCAACTGTACGAGTGCGAAAATATACCTGTACCATTGAATCATTTACATTCTCAAGTACAGGAGGGCAATGTTGCTAACAAGCAACGTAGAGCTATATCATCAAAATAAGCTGCAAGTACATTTGCCTTATCTTAAGAGCTAGTTATCGGTTTGCAATTGTAGATGAGCGTTGGAACCGAAGATGTTAGTTGAATTTTTTACGTTTTTCACCAATGACAAGAAATGTCTGCTTCCTCTGGGATATTGCAGGTTGTTTTGCCTTAATTTCTGGTCATGTAAGAATTTGGTGCTTTTTATAGCATATTGCATTGGTTTGTGACTTGTTTCTATTTTTTCCGATTTTCCTTGGTTGGGTTGGCTTTCTAAGAGCGAAAACTTAATTCTCTCAACCTGATAGCTTCTTTACAACTTGTATCGAACCAAGACTTTTCTTTAGGCTTTATTCTCTTAATTCTCTTAATGCATGTACGCATCCCGAGAAAAATCACTTCTGTGATAATAAAAAAACAACATACTGATCTCAGATTTTTTGTATTGTTTTTTTTTTTTAGCACGTAATAGAGGTTCTGGTTTAGCCCTTATAACTTAAATCAAACTATACAAGAAAAGCCACAAAAGAAATTGTTCATATAATATTTTCCTAAAGTATAAGGATATTGTTGAAGCCAAAAAATCTTGTTATTTAGAGAACCTAGAAGTAGGCACGACATCTGTTAAACAGTTAAAGTATGGCTGCAATTTCTTGTGATGCACTGGAACAATTAAAAGACGAAACTTTGAAACTTCACATAAAGCAACCAAGGCATTGGATTCTCATCTTTTCAGGATATCAATTCTTTTTTTGAAAATGACGTCAATAACTGGAGAAAATAATATTTAAACGAAAAAAATAATGAATGATTCTGTTGCAAAAGCCCGAAGATGGAATTTATTTCCGACAAGCGTTGTTAAAATAAAATTCATAGTTTAGAAAAATAAAGTTTAATTAAATAACAGTGATAATAAATAATTAAATTTACTTTTATTTTATTTATTTCGTTCAAATAAAGTAACGCATTTTGGAGACGAAAACCAATAACATGAAAATAATATTACATGGATCAATCTCCGCCCGTCTTCAAAGCGATATTGCAGAGCTAATTTGAATATAAGAGGAAAACACTTGACATTATACGAGAAGAGAAAAACCTTGTGAATAAGGAAGTTGAAGAATTAAAATACAGTTCAATAACTAATGCATGGTGTCAAAGTTATACATCGTCATTATTTTACGATTATATGTGAAAAAGAAGCTCAAGCTGTCACAAATACCACTTCTTCGAGCAATTGCATTATTTGTGGAGCTAAACCTTCCGAAATGATTGACTTATCTAAGTTGCAATCAAAGATCCTGAATGAAGAAGATCTTATACTGGGAATGTAAGCAAATACAGTACACCACGGATAAAATTTATGCAGTACATATTGCACTTAACTTTCAAATCATGGATTACCATGAAATTTTTCCAGTTATCGACATATGTATGAGGATATTTTTCACATGATATCATCCGATCCATTTATAATCCAATTAAGCCCTGAACATCGATTGAATACAAACAATCATTATTATTCAGTGAGGTTTAGTACTATTTAAATTATTATTCAAATTTATGTTTCAATGGGAACACTCAAGGTTTATTTGCTTATACGGCTTTTAAACGAAGCAATATTACCTTGCGATTTTTAAGCCCGTAGGAGAGAGACGTGTGTGGTGGCGGGGTTACATAAGGCGGAAGATGACTCCAAAAGAGAAACTAAGATTAAAAATCGCTTCCGTGTAAAAGCAGTATTACTAACTTTATTTCATAACTTAAATAATTTCGTCTCTTTCTTAAGCAAAAAAAAGGACAGAAAATTATATAATAGTGGATGACAACCACGTCCTTTAAAAGTTGCACAGAAAATAAAAGTCAAAACGCCATTAGATTTGTGATAGGTAAAATCTTATATTTATATTTGCTAATTATAAAATCTCTAATAGGCAAATTCCGTGAAAAATCCAATCGTAAGTGGCCACTTGCTGACACCACAGCAACCAAAAAAGAGTTTGTCTGAACAACGATTTTGTATACTTCACCTTTTCAGTTACTGTTACATTTTTTCAATGATTGCAATGAGATAAGAGATCTTACAGTTACCTGCAAGACTATTATTGTAAGTTTTGACATTCTAAGATTTCTAAGAGCACTTGCCTTCCCGCTTAAATAGCTTACAAATAAAAGCTTAATTGAGCTGTTTGTCAGTGATTGTTTATACAAAAATGCCAAACGCTTTACAATAGAATATGCCTTATCCGATGCTAGACTCCATACATTTTCATCTCAACGCAACGGTAGATTAAAGTCTCATGTAGGGCGAATTATTCGTGAAAGGTTTTTCCTCTATTAAAGAAAGTCACCAAGCCATGGAATAAAAATCATTTTTTTTCCTTGTGCGTGTACTATTAATAAAGCGTGAGTAATTCAGCGGAAATCTTTTTATACTACAGTAAGACCCGCTTAAGAGAAACGGCAAAATGTCACAGTCTTTCTTTCACTTAAGCGGGTTTTTCACTTAAACGAACCCCGCTTAAGTGAAAAATAATTTCACCTAAGCGGAGTTCGGATAAGTGGAAAAAAATGTTCACTTAAGCGGATTTGAAAATTCCATTAAGCGGAGATTTAATGCTAGAAACAATATTGTTTTTATCTTTTGAACTTGCCTTGAAAGAAGTTAAATAAAACAACGATTAAATAACACAAAAATAATTAATTGAAAAACGAAAACTAGTTATGTATACTCGTACATAGGAATTCATAGGTACATAGTAGTTACATAGATATTATATAGAAAGATAACATTAAATCACAATTGAGTTTTTGTACTTTAATTTGGCACATTGCTTAACAATGGCGATAAATTGTAAATATGTACACGTTTGTGACATAATAAGAAATTCAAATGTCATTTTCGTAGTGAAAATGTGGTGAAGGTGAAAAATAAAGAAGAAATGAGAGAGTTCAGCAAATTTTTGTTCTGTTCGATTCAATTTTTTTTTCACCTAAGCCTAGTATACAGTTCTTTTTGAAGAAAAAAAAAATGAGTGGTGAAAAAAAAAATTTTTTCTCATGAAAAATTTTCTGTAAGTTTTTTCCGTCAAAACAATGGGATGCACATTGTTTTGCGTGAAAAAAAATCGTGCTGAGAATACATTTTTTTTCGATTTTGGTTTACAGTTTGGTGAAATGAAAAAAGTTTTTTTTCGGGAAAAAACTTTCCCATAAGAAATGCATTTGTTTTTTTTTTTAGAAGAACTGTATACTAGGCTTTAAGAGAGTTTTTTTCAATAAAAAATATTAAAAATTAACTGAAAATATGTTTCAGTTATCCGGGTTTTTAGCTTAAGCGAGTTTCTCTCAAGCGGAGTGTTTTAAGAGAAATTGGTCGGAAAATACTTGGGGATGAAAAAAGTGTTTCAGGTAAGTGGGTTTTTCTCTTAAGCGGGTTTCTCTTAAGCGGGTTTTACTGTATTTTAAACGTTTTTAAATAATCTTAATAAAACTCACCGTTATAATAGCTGCAATTTCTGAATCTCTTTTGCCAATCATCGACCTATCGTTAATATTTGCCGATCCGCAAATAACTATACGATCATCTGCTATTAACAGCTTAGAATGAACATATATAAGTTCAGTTATGGGAATGTTATTAAGCTGAGAGTGCGCTCGAAGACTATGGAATGAAATATACTCATGAGCGTTATCAACACCAACTTCCTTCAATCGCGACAAAATTGAAGCCCTTCCTCTGTAAAAGAAATTGAGACACTTATTTCAAAAATAACTTAACACATTAAGTTGTATGCGTCAAGATAATAACCTTGAAATAGAAGCATAGTTCCAATGAGTTAAAGCTCTTACAGCATTTCCTGTGCTTCCTCCAACATCGCCTTCAAAACCGGGCAGTAAAGGTATAACAACAATTACTCGAAAGGTTTTCTTATCTCTAAATTGAAAATAAAAAGATTTTTAAGATTAAATTTTAAAAGAAAACATACTTATGCGCGCGAACTATTCTTTTGAACAATGTTTCACCAATTTGGTTTCGAATATTGCTAGTACTAGCTCCACTCACACCTAATTGCATAGTTATGAAAAACTGATTCTCTATGTAAACATAATGTTGCGCTTTTGTGATTGTTTGAATGTATGCATCATGAATGCTTTGTTCGACTAGATCAGGCTCGATGAAGCCACAACTCCACGAAGAGACACTTCTTAAAATCTGGCAGGTAACTCTGTTAAGTTTTGACTGACAACTTGGGTTTACTTTGAAGTTTGAGTAGGACATTGGCATAAGGTAAGGGAAAGACTGAAAACAAAAGTACATATATTAGTACAAAACAAAAAAAAACATGCAAATCAAATCTCTTTTAATAGCAACTAAAAAAAAATGCAAAATTCAAAAATTTATTTATTTCATCAATCAGAGACATAACCTCTTACAGACAAATATGAAAACAATAGTAATTGTAGATGGGTTAAATAAATAATAAAAATAAGCAAATATATAACTAAAGAGTATATACATACATACATTAAAAACATTTACGAAACATAAAGTTATATCGAACATAATATGAATAGAATATACATAAATACATAAAAATTAAATTAAATATTTGAAAAAAAAAACATTTGATTTAAATGGATCTCTTGTACAATTTTTAAGAAAATCTACCCTGAAACATATTAAATTTGCTTCTTTTTTAATGAAGTGGAAAACGGATTCATTGCGCACATAGTGAAATGGCTCATATATTAGGAAAGGATCACGAGTCAGTCTTGCTGGTGCCGATGCGTCACCTTCAAAAAAAAAAAATTTTTTTTGAGCCGGGAGCATGGTATATGGCCAGTTAAAACAACTCTTACGAGCATATATTGTTGCTGTTCTGGAATATTCAGCAATACTTTGCAGCGCGTTACGCGAGGGGGGTTCAGAAAATTACATTTAAAGTGGAAACCAGAATGACAAACTCCACAGAAGATATGATCACATTTGGTAGTTACACTGGAAACATTGTATGTCCAGTCCATTATGAAATCTATTTCTATAAATATCAATATCAATATGCAACTAGGCAGTATACAGTGAACATTGGAAAACGTGAACCCCCCAAAACGTGAACTATCCCAAAACGTGAACACCGTAATTTTTACATTGACTGCTCTAAAACGTGAACAAATCGAAAAGCTCTAAAACGTGAACAGACATTTTTTCAACATTTCTACATAAAAATGCACTGAATTATTTTTTTAAAACTTCGGGGGCCCCATAAATTTAACATTGCGTAATATGAAATATTTAAAAAGGCGTTGGAATGGTGTTCAGATGAAGGTTTTGACCAAAGCGACATAAACGCCTAAGAGAAATTATAGTTATTAAAATGTTGGAAAAAATAGAACAGACAAAAATTAAAAATTTTGTTTGTTAAATAAAACTTTTATTTGTAAAACGTTCTAATTTAAAAATGAAATCTAATCAATTTTTTTAATAACCCGTAGGTACCAGTATGTGCAAAAATATAAAAATATTCATAAATCTATACTACTGCAAGCAAAAAGAAGATAAAATGAAAGAAAATATGTTTTATTTTAAGAGGAGTAGTAAAACAATACGGTAGGAATACTATTTTAATCATAAAATGTTACATTCCAAAACATGAACAATCTCAAAAACATGAACACCCTCGGTTTTAATTAGTTCACGTTTTCCAATGTTCACTGTATAACGATCGCAAGACTGTCCGTGACTGTCAAGAGCAAAGCAATAGTAGTTAACACCATGTTATGTGCCCAACGGCTGACACACGACTGATTACACCTGCTAGTAACTTGAAAAACTTAATCAATTTTAACCTGCTGATAGTTGATTAATTTCATCTTGTATTAATGGTGGCGAAAACCTTAGATATGCAATACAAAGTGATAGCAACACAGAACCAGCAAAAATATATCCTGAAAGAAAACATTGCGAACGATAGATGCCGGAATGTAATAACCAAGTTCGAAATAATTGACCATATAATTGAATGATGTTAAATAAATTAACTTCGTAAAAAGTTCCATACTACAAATATGAACAACCACCAGGGTTCGGACTTAGGTTTTAAATTTTCGAAGTAGATACGGAAAAAAAGTGAAGTAGATTCAAAATTTTCGAAGTAGTTTTAGAAATTAAATTATATAAACATAACATATACCCATAAGTAAATTCTGATTTCAGACTTTTAATTTTTTTTTAATTAAATATAACTATTTTAAAGTAATTTTTCCATCAACGAATTTGTACTTTTGTATGAATTTTATCAATTCAAAAGGTAGCTCATATAATATCTTTAATTTTTCTGTAAGTGATGTCGAAAACATTAAATTTTCCACGGTGCTTACGTTTAAGCGATGCATTAACCTGTTTTTTATGTAATACAGTGTTGTTCAGCGCTATCTTTAAATATGTTGGTTAAGTATTTCAAAGAGAAGTAGATCATAAAAAAGAGAAGTAGAGAAGTAGATTAAATTTTTCTCTCAAAATCGAAGTAGATCTACTTCGATCGAAGTAAAGTCCGAACCCTGACAACCACCATCAGTACTGGGAAACAGTAAGGCAAAGCTATATTGGGGTAGAACGATTATAACTGACCGCACTATAAGAGCCAACAAACCCGTATTAAATCTAATGATGTATCAGCTAGAGCTGGATCAGTGCCGCCGTTGGTTGTTCGTGCGCCCGTGTGCAAGAACCTTAAATTGCCACCCCATATCTCGGGTGCCGGGGGTATTAACGTTGAATAAGTGGAATTTTTATTTATTCTCCATTTTGCAGTGGAAAAATTTAAGCAAACGTGCATTGTTGTTGTCGTGTTCCAATCTACATCAAATTCTTATACAATGAACGTAGTCAGACTAGGATTGGGGGGAGTCTCCTGTAAATGAGTTTGAGATAGACATGGGTAACGCAGTAAAAATTGGTGCGTTGATACACTAACTCAAGCGTACTGTATCAGCGAAATGCGTTAACGCAGTTTGCGCCATAACGCAGTTTGCGCCATAACGCAATTTTTGTTTTAACTCATTTGAAGCAAAACAGCGCAGCGCAACGCAGGGGTATTTTGTTAACTCATCATCATACAAACTTCGTAGCGCACAAGCGCACACAAGTTGTTCATCGTCGACCAAACAGTCTGAGTGAGAATGGGGGTGTCTTTTCAAAAAAAAATTTTTTTTTTGTTTGAGGTGTAGAGACGTTTGTACTTATTACTTTGGTTCTGATAGTCCAATCTTCAAGATTAATATTTTAAATGAAAGATAGAATGTTTTCCTTAATACTGATCTAAAAATTTTTAAGGAGGGACAAAGTTTTTCTTACTAAAAGCGTGCAACGAGCTCCTTTCGATTTGATTTTACGAACTCTAAATTCAAATGTTGATGAAAAATTTTACAATTTTAAAAAACTAAAGATGCAAATTAATTGTAATAATGCCATTCTACAAATGTGTCATAGGTCATTTTGGAAAATATGAAACAGGAGAGGAGGTAGGGTGACTTTTCTCAAATTTTCAATAAAAATTAGATTTTGATTAAATATTTAATTAAAATCTTAAAAATATGCTGATTTACATACTTTCTAGTTCTTCTTACTTAAGTATTAGTTCTTAGATCTTAATTATTGCAGTATATATTTAAATGAGAAATGTCAAACTTTATTTCTGTGTAAAAAAAAATTCAAAATAACAAAAAATTTCATACTAAAGAGTTAATGACGCAAAAATCAATTCGATTCAAATCACTCAAAATTCAAAAGTTGATGAAAAATTTCAGAATTTTGAAATAAAATTACCACCTTCTTATTGCCTAAATCCTATTCTAAAATAATGCTGAGCAATGTTTTACAATTAATTCGACAGGAAACACGCTAAAATTGGTTGAAAGGATTTGAAACGAAAAATATCGATTTTCATACAAAAAAGAAATAGAGATGGTTTCATAAACTATTTTTTTACTTTGAAAATATCATACAGATCTTTAAGATTAAAGTCTTAAAATACTGTAGACATTAGACATTCATACAATTTATGAAAAAAAAATATCAAGTTTTACCCGACTACACTGAAAAAATGTAAAAATAATCTGGAGTAGTGATTTTTTTGTTCTCCCACTTAATTGTGGAAAAACATGAGGGCAGATATAAACTATTTTCTAATAATTTTTTTTTAAGACTTGTATTTTTTTACACAATGCTTGCTTCAGATATCACTCATTACTTTTGGCATTTTAACGGATTTATACAACATGCATGCACATAGCCTAAAAGCTTCGTTATAATATCTAATGTGGAAAAAATTCAAAAAAAAATTCTTCGATTTTTTTATTTTCCAGATAAATGCAAGAAAATTTGCAAAATGTTCGATTTTGCTGCACTCTTTTGACTATAACTGGAGAAATACTTCTTCTATCTTTAAGATTGAGGTCCATGGATAGGTTAAAATATCTCTAATATGAATATTCAAGGCCGCAAAAATAATTGTTTGGTTGAACTGATATTATTTGATGTATCAGGATCCGGTATGTTTAACGTGGATTTTTGGACGTTTCTTAATCCATCGACATCGTAGCCATCCTTTGATGGAATTTGACAGTTTATGACTTGACGAATAGAGGGTGAATTCAGTTATGACGTACAAAGAGTATTTCGTATCAAAGCCCTAAAATTGCTCTTTTCCGGAGCAACAAATAAAATTTCTTTTTCTAGAATTTTTGACACTTTTTAATCCATGTACAAAGTAGCCATCATTCGATGTTATTTGGCAATTTATGGCTTACAATAATAGAATATTTTGTGAGAACTATCAAAGCCACAAGTCAATCTTATAATCGAAATCGAAATTAAAATCGAATAGGAACAGTATTGAATCATTTCAGTGAAATGAAAATGATCGAATGATCGATAGATTGAAATGATCGGATCATTTTCGTAATCGATTGTTGATCGATTCGATCATTTGAAATGAACGATTTACACAACTCTAATAGCTTAAGGAAAACTTTTGTAGCATGCTGTATAGGTTGAGTTAGATCGATCTCTTAATTTTCCGCCCCTAGACGTTTATTTATTTATTTATTCAATCTTTAAGTATGATAACTTTATAAGACCATCATTATAAATTTAATTAACATGTACATATATAACTTAAATATAATATAATAAATAATTTAACATATAGGGGTCTGACAATATTGATAAATAATTACAAATAGTATGTTTCATTAAAAAATATTATTAAAAAGCTCTGAAACTGATTTTTTGAACATATATCTATTTAATTGCAAATCGATTCGATCGTATATTGAATTAAAAACAGAACAGGAATTAGATACTGGTTCAAATTTACCATAGTTAGTCCCATGGAAAGGAACATAAAAAAAAACTCTTTCACGAACAACTCTTAAAGGTGCATGTATAGGAAATAAAGCAAGCAAAGGAGCACAATCAATATGATTACAAATCACATCTCTAGCAAACATAACTAAGTAACACTTACGCCTCACATGAAGCGAGCTCAAATCAATCAAACGAGACCTAACTTCATATGGTGGCATTATGCCGTCAACCCAATTGAGTTTCCAGAGAGCAAACCTTGTGAATTTTCTCTGCACAGATTCTATACGCTTAATATTCACTTCATAAGAAGGGCACCAAACACAACAAGCATATTCAAGTACAGATCGTACCAACGAAACATAGATCGACTTTAAGGTGTAGGGATCTGTAAACTCTTTCGAATTCCTTTTCAGGAAACCTAATAAACGGTTAGCCTTAGAAATAATATAGTCATAGTGGCTATTAAAGTTTAATTTGCTATCTAAGAATACACCCAAATCTTTTTGAACATTTACTCGTTTCAGCTCAATATCTCCTATTCTATAAGTAAATGCAATTGGATTGTGAGATCTGGTAAATGAAATGAAAAGGCATTTGTTTATGTTAAGATTAAGACAATTCTTCTTGCACCACAGGGATATTAAATTTAGGTCGGTTTGTAAAAATTCACAATCAGAACAGGATTTAATTACTCGAAATAATTTCAAATCATCGGCGTAGAGTAAACAGGATGAAAATGAGACTACATTAGGAAGATCGTTAATAAAAAGGAGAAAGAGAAGGGGGCCCAGATGGCTTCCTTGGGGTACTCCAGAATAATTGAATATAAGCTTAGAACATTTAGAACCTATTGCAACAAACTGTGTTCTTTCAGTTAGATAACTTTCAAGCCACCGAAGCAAATTAGAATGGAAACCAATCCGCTCAAGTTTTTGTATAAGAACTTTATGTTGTACCCTATCAAATGCTTTTGAAAAATCGGTGTAAATAGTGTCTACTTGATATCCTTTTTCAAAATTATTAATACAGTAGTTGACAAATAAAGTAAGGTTTGTCACCGTGGAACGACCGCTAACGAAACCATGCTGTTCAAGAGATAAACCATTTTTTACCAATTCATAAAGTTTTTTTTTAACAATGGCTTCAAAAACTTTGGGTACCAATTGTAGTTTTGAAATGGGTCTATAATTAGTAACCAATTGTTTTGAGCCAGACTTATGTATGGGTGTAATATATGATTTTTTCCAATCATCATCATCGTTGGCGCCTTTGTGCGCCGCACATATCGCACATACGGTTGCGGCGGTCCATATGTATATATATTATATTACGAAGCATAATTAATATGCGGTGTTGCAAGATCTTATCAAAAGTGAGATAACAAATCCGGTAAGAGTAATGAGAAATGTGATGATATTTTCGGAAGCCAAGTTGCATTATTATAAGCGACATTAAGTTTATCCCCCCTATTACGGTTTGCGAATCGAACGTTCGAGGTGAGATTTTTCCATTAGCAAACTACACATTCGACATACTACGATTGGCTAACTTTACAATTCGAGTTCGAAATTTGATTGTTTATTAAAAATATCAAATATATGACATTAAGGTCAAATCAAAGGTTCTCGATTCGCCAACCGTAATACTAATTTCTCACACTCACGTGTTTATTTGTTCGACTCGCCAGCCGTAATAAGGGGGTATGGCTATTGATCACACCTCCCGAAGACTTCGCACCCATATGTAAAAACTGGAACTATGAGGGTTTTAGTTAAAAGAACCCGGGTTTTTTGGGGTTGAAGATCACCCACAAGAAACGAAGTATAATATTGACTGCACATCTAGATATTTTGCAATGTCAATATAGCCAATAGAAGCGCCATTGAAGTAAATGGATGAGAACTGTGAGGATTTTCTTGAAATAACAAAACACTTCGACTTTATGGGTTTAATTAGTAGACAATTCCGCCCTGATCGGTGAAATACTCTTACCAGATCAGAATTAATAACTAACGCATCATCAATAGAATTAGCTGGGCAACTAATATGTAATTGTGTATCATCGGCATACATTTCAATCGAGGAGCTGGGAATGACAGTGGGTAACTCGTTAAAATTCATAGAAAACGAAAGCGGTCCAAAATTGATCCCTGTGGGACTCCGCAGGTGATAGGGAGAAAGTCTGACATGTTATTATTCGCGAATACTGCCTAGTTGTCGATTTTTTAGATAAGATGGCACTAGACTAACAGCAGTTAGAAAAGTTAAAAAGCCTTAACAGTACCAAATGCCTTGAAGAAGTAGAGTAGTATAAGAAACGTTAAATAATTCTGTCAACTACCTTTAAAAGTGCAATGGTACAGGTGTGCTAAGCCGGAATCCTCATTAATAGGAAGTCAGTAAATTGTTTGAATGAAGATATCTAAATATTTGCTTGTGCATATTTTTTTCGAAAACTTTTAAGAGAAAAGCAAGTAAAGCAAATTGCCGTCTTGATTTTTAAGAACAAGCAGGATTTTGTCCATGTCGAAGGAAAACTTCTCGTTGCGATAATATGGTTGAAAATTTTCATAATAACGTATAAATTTAGGGTGAACTTCATCAACTCCAGTTGAGGTAGGCTTAATAGAGAGTAAACTTTCACAACAACGCATTGAAATAGGAGAAGTAAAGGTAAAAAAATTTTTATTCAGTTCATTTAAAACAACACTATCGATATTCTTTGCTTACCTACACCAATTTTTACTTGCGACTTATAGGTAGTATAAGGCAAGTTATGCATTCGTAAAAAAATCGAACTCGATATTTTGATCAAAGTTGACATTACGATGATAGCGAAGACTAAAAAAGTGGGTCTCGCAATTCTGTCTGTCTGTTCGACTACAGCCTAAACCGCTCGGCTTTCGTCAAACTTGGTAGATATCGTTTTTAATGTTTTTCCCCCTAACGTTTTTTTCTTTTGTTTGTTCGAAATCTCATAATTATTTTTTTTCTCAAAAAACAGTCCCACAGATTAAAAAAAAATTCCAAAAATTTCATTTAGTTAAACCTAGGTAATGGTTGAAAAAAATTTTCCAAAAAATAGTTATTTTGCTACCCCCCTTGGAACCATTTTTTTTGTTTTTGATTTTCTCAAAAACGGTACCACCGACTTTGATAATTTTTCTTATGCTAAAGCTCTCCAGCAGTTTTAATATTACTGTGCATTCAAATTTTCAAAACAATTTATTTTGGATTCTTGAAAAAATTTTGAAAGATGTTTTTTGAAAACTCAATATTTCAAAAACTCCATGCTCCACTTTTTTAAAAGTTGAGAAATAAAACTTTCTTAATATAATCTACAAGATATGAGCAAAAGAATTATTTTACCTAAAAATAAGGGTATTTTTATCAAAAATGGTTCCGCGAATTTTGCTAAAATCTATAATTTAATAAAAAAAATCGAAAAGAAGATATTACTGACTGTATCTACCATAAAACCATTTTTCAAACTTTGAATTTCTCATTACCGGTGTAACGGATTTCAATGAAGTTTTTTATAAAGAAGCTTCTTAAAAGTTTAAAAATCATTGCATTTCAAAACTTTAAGAAAAATATTTTTTTTGAATTCTAAAAAAAAAAAATATTTTTTTTTTAGAAATTCAATAATCTCAAAACCGGCTCAATATTTTTTGTTGTAAATATATTTTTATTCGAACAAAAATAAAAGGTTTAAATTGGCGTAGCAAAATTTTCTCTTAAAAATGTTTTATTTTATATAAAAGCTTATTTTTTTAAGAAACCACTACAACGAATTATAATTTTTGCCTTGCATGAAATAATATATTTGCTTAAAACACATGGCATCTCCAACTACTAAAGGAGTTGTTTTAGTCATTTAAAAACTAAATGTTATGCTTATGAACAGTTTTTCTCTATTAACATAATTTTTTTAAATTCCTAATCTCTTACATAGGAGCAACGTCATGCGACCCAGTCTTGCATTTTATTTTCAAGTTCTTCCATAACTTTTTGCCAGTCAATGAAGCATTTAGGCATTTCCTGTAAAAGCGTACTTTGAATGTGCGTATTATGGAAACAACTTTGTTACGAAGAGTTCGATATCTTGCAGATTGTAATAAAAAACTTTTATTTGTCAAGTTAAAAAAAGCAGAATAGGGCTTTGAAAAAAAAAAAATTAATTTAATTTAAATTTAATTAAATTTAAAACTATTGGGGACCTTAAGCATAAAAAAAAATTGGGACCAAGCCCAAAAATTATCAAGTGGATGTATACGGCCATAGTCAGACCAGTCTGGTAGAATGCACTAGACAAACCTACCAACCTTAAAATCATGACCAAGGTACAAAGAATGGCATGTTTTGGAATCACTGGGGCAATGAGGTCCACCCTGATAGCGGGTCTGGAAGCTATACTCAATCTAAAACCCCTAGATCTATTTACACAAGAATCGGCAGCCAATAGCGCACTTCGACTTAGCCGTGTAACTGGCGACATAGTGCGATAGGTCATGCGCAGATTCTACAGAAATACACGGGAAATAGGGTATATACTGACTACATAACACCCCGCTTAGAGTCTTACAAGCCGTTCGAGACCGCCTTTCCTAGCAGAGAGGACTGGCAAATCAACGAGCCATCTATCTGCAAATCGATGATATGAATATATACAGACGGGTCCAAGACGGAAACTGGTGTTGGTGCCGGATTCTTTACAGAAACCCTTGGACTATCCAGCTCATTGAAACTTCCTGATTACAGCAGTGTCTTTCAAGCTGAGGTCCTGGCAGTGACGAAAGCTGCTAGACAAGTCTCAATGATGGCAATACCACAAGCTGATATCACCTTTTTCATTGATAGCCAGGCGGCAATAAAAGCGATTTCTGCCATTGAATTCAAATCGAAACTTGTAACTTGCTGTAGTGAAGAGCTTAGGGTTTTTGGTACACAGCACAACATTAGAATCTGCTGGGTTCCTGGTCACAGTGGTGTCCCAGGAAATGAAGGCGCTGACGAGCTGACAAGAATAGGATCAATACTTGATCCTAATCAAGCAGACACAACAGTTCAAGTCCCACCCTGTAATCTTAAACAGGTAATCAAGAGTAAAATTCTAGCCTTAGCAAACAAGACATGGAACTCTGTCAATTCCTGTCTTACAACCAGAAAATTATGGCTTAGTTTCAGTAAACAAAAGAAACTGAGTAAAAAGTCTCTCTTTGGTATGGAAACAGCCTCTTCGACTTAACTAAGGACCAAACAAACAAACATACACACCAAACACAGACTTTTCAAACTCATCTACCAGACGTTGCAAGGAGCCACATGCTCCTACGGGCTTGGTGGGGGAATGATTGCTCAAGTGGAGGTAAAGGAAAGGAATACCCAATGAGAAGGCGTATAAATCTCCCTAGCCAGGTTATTATGTGACGACAGAAATTTCAATACTTTAGAAATACCCTCTGACATTTCAGGCTAAAGCTTGCTGTAACCCATCTACACCCTTAACGGGCTTGATCGACATAGGATTATCATTGATTTCATTACAAGGGGTCACAAATCCTAGGGTATCACAACGGATCTACATTGATCTAAGTGTGACGGTAACAAGATCAACTGTCAATTGTCTGGTCTTATAGGTACTATAAGTCAAGTTATACATTCGGAAAAAAAATAGAAGTCGATATTTTGATTAAAGTTGACAATACGATGATAGCGAACGCGATAAAAGTGGGTCTCTTAATTCTCTGTGTTCGACTACAGCCCAAACGGCTCGGCTGATTTTCTTTAAACTTAGTAGATATCATTTTTAAATTTTCCCAAACACGTTTTTTTTTTTCTTTTTTTTTTTAAGACCAAAAATCTCAAAAACAGTTGGACAGGTTTAAAAAAAATCAAAAAAATTGCGTTAAGGCTATGTAATTGTTGAAAAACATTATGTTCGAAAAATGGTTATTAATGGTACCCTCTAGAATCATTTCTTTTGTTTTTGATTTTCTCAAAAACGGTTCAACGGATTTTGATCATTTTTTGTATGCTTGATACCCCCCCCCCCCCCCCCTAGTTATGGATGGTATTGTGTATTAAAGTCTTCAAACAAATTTTCAATTTTTTATTAAAAACTCAATATATCGAAAACGCCATGCTCGTTTTTTCGAAAACTTGACAGTTAAAAGTATTGTAAGACAATCACAAGAAGTGACCGAGAAACAAAATTTTATTTTGTCTAAAACTAACGGTACCCACTATATAAATGTCAAAAAATGGTTTTCGAAAATCGTATTTTTCAATTAATTCAGTAAAAAGAAATTAAATTTTTTTTATTTTGATTTTTTTTACTATTTGCATAACAAATTTTAATAATTAGAGAAGCTTCTAAAAAGTATAAAAATATTTTCTAATTTTTTAAAATAAAAAAAATCAAACGCTTCTGTAATAACAATCATTTTTAATATTGTTAGTCTATTACCTATGTAAGAGCAAGTTATCAAGTTCATGCGACCCGGTTGTGCATTTTATTTTTGTCATTTAGGTGGTTGGTCATGTACGGATTTATTCTGGTTACTGTAAGAGGTAATGGATTTTAATAAAAAAAAATTTTGTGAGTGGAATTTAACTTTATCATAATTGGTGGATTTTTAACATGCTAATTTGTATTATTTTTACGATAAATGTTGTTAAGACTCCCATATGATAAAAATTGACAAAATTTATATTATAAGTTTTGAATTGTATTTGAAAGTCTAAATTTACAAGTTGTAATAGGAGTACCGGCGGCGGGTCGTATTGTACGTGTTTGGGAATGTTAAAATAATAGTTAATAATGGATTTAGTGGTATGAGATTGAATTACTGTGACCCCATATTTCTCGATCTCAAAATATTTGATTATCATGTTCAAGTACGACAAGACGAGGATACAGAACAGCTTTCATTTCTCGGCATGTGTATCACAGATAACCTTGTGTGGAATGACCACATATTCGACGTCGCCAAGAACGCTGCTAAGGTATGCTTCGAAGATTCAAGACATTTTTCAACCCTTCTGAACTGGCCGTTATCTACAGGGTGTTCGGTAATTCGTCTGCCATACTTTAGGATGTGATTCTTGGTCATATTCTAAAAAAAAATTGTTCTACAGTAAAGACCGATTTTCAACTTTGGCATCACTTTTTGACGATTTAAAAAAAGGCTAACTTTGGTGTACCCTGACCCACGTTAAGGTCAGTACTAATGGAAGGGAACTCATTTTGGACTTTTTTTTAGTAAAAATACTAACATTTAAAACTACATACGTTTAAATTGAGGTGAATGTTTTTAGAGCTGCCAGATATTCAATTTTAAATAGTGTTCAATTTTCCTTGCCCGAGCAAAACTTTGACTTTGAGGTCATGTAATAAACAGTTTTCTTATTTTTACCTGATGAACAAAACAATAATAAAAAAAAAACTCATTAATAACTACACCCAGAAACCCATACATTTTATGATACTTGGGAAAATCTAAAACAGTTAAAATTAAAAAAAATGACTTTTTGCCCTGAGGTGTAAAGTGTTTGAATAAAACAATAATTTATGTACTTTTAAGTAATTTTTTTATTTTATGTACACACAAATACAGTCATAATAAGTGCTCAAAGTGCCCTCCTGCGTTCCAGTATACTGGAAATTCTGTGTTTGGAAACATTTAACTGTAGAGCCAAGCGTCTTATGCTGATGGAAGGATCGATTTCAACAGCTGCCAGTATTTTTTCATCGACCGAAACTCTTGGGCTTGCAGCTCCCGCGTTAGGTCTTGAGAGTTGAAACTGATCCAGTTTCTCGAAGCCTTCGAAAGGTATTTCTAAAAACATCTCGAGAAGGAAGTCGCCTGTTAGGATAAAGTTCCTGGTATCTTCGTTGTATCCTTCTTGAATTTCAATTGCACAACCCATAAACGAATAAAATGTCTGCGTATTCTTCTCTCGTAAATGAAGGTATTTCACAAAGCGCTCTTATCCAACTGTAATCGTGACTTAACTTGATAATTTGATGAATGAATTTGTTTTTCTATTCTTTTATACCACTTATTTAGTTAATTTACACATTAAACATTCATACCCCAAATTTAACTCTCCCTGAGAACAGGTTAGGTAATTACGGTTTTTAAGGCAAGGCAAGTCAAGTTGGCATAAGTACACTTTTAACACTTTTCATGACTGTACAGTCCTAAAAATTACCTAAAAACTATCAATTCTTGGAAAACCACTCCAATTGTCAAGTGCTGCATAAAAGTGGGTAAAATACCCAAAAATCGATTTTTTATCTGTTTTCGATTTTCCCAAGTATCATAAAATGTATGGGTTTTTGGGTGCAGTTATTAATGAGTTTTTTTTATTATTGTTTTGTTCAACAGGTAAAAATAAGAAAACTTTATGTTTATTACGCATTTTTCGGAAAAAAATTGACCTCCCAGCCAAAATTTTGCTCGGGTAAGAAAAATTGAACACCATTTAAAATTGAATAAAATTGGCAACCCTAAAAACATATCAGCTCAATGTAAACGTAGTTTTAAAGGTTAGTATTTTTCCTAAAAAAAAAGTCAAAAATGAGGTCCCTATTATTAGTACTGACAGAGAAATTGGCCTTAACATGGGTCAGGGTACACCAAAGTTAGCCTTTTTTTAAATCGTCAAAAAGTGATGTCAAAGTTGAAAATCAGATTTACTGTAGAACAATTTTTTTCTTATAATATGACCAAGAATCACATCCAAAAGTATGGCACACAAATTACCGGACACCCTGCATAAAGACTATATTCATCCAAGGCTCAGGTATCATTCAAATCTTTAGGTAGGTGCTCCAATAACCTACTTGAGTCTCTTGGATAAAATCCAAAAAGAGCTTTAAGAATGAAAGGAGATAGAATTACTATATAATAAAAATATTTGAATATCTCGAGCTCCACTTCATTGTTTCTTGTCTTTTATTATATTTTTGCGAACAGAGCTTTATACTCCTACAGCGCCATCTGTTGAAAAACTGCATATCTACTTTAAAGAAGAAACAAAAAGTTCTTTTCCAATCTCAAATGTATTTCCCCTTATTCCAACCATCTAGAACATTCCAAGACGAGAACCTTCGCGAATTGGTTTCGAGAACAACTAATTTGAGTATATAAGGGAGTGCTCGCGGTGAGCACAGCACAGTTGATTTTGAATTATGAAAGTGTGCAAAGGTATTGCTTATTGGATTGTGTTATTAAATTTCAATAAAAGTATTTGAGTTGATTATAAATTGTAATTTACTGTTTTGAATTGGAAAATGTGAATAAAGTAGAAATACTAAAAAGAGTAATAAGTTTTATTTAACGAACTTAGTAAAAATATTACAATATTACTATTATTTTTATAGTTGTAGTCTTTGTATATATAACCTTTAGTATTATCATGGAGCGTGATTTTGTATTGTGAACTCTAGTCTGGTGGTGGCGCTGAAATTAGCGCTAAATTACAGTGGAGAGTAGGATAATATGCAAAACAAGTAGTAAAAAAGAGAATATTTTATAATTAAATTTAGCGGAGACAAATCTAGCAAGTACTGTCCCTATACTTAAGATGTCGCCATAATATTTCGTCTTCTTGATAGTACTTTAAGTTTTATATACAAATGCGCAAAATTTTAATTGAATTAGTACGATGCTAAAGCTGTTTTAATATGATACTAGGTTAAAACAACGAATTTGCAAATTTTAATCGGATATATCATCATACTTTCTCTACCCTTTTATTAAAGTTAAAATCATCGAATACCTACTTTATTTTTTTAGTATCGTGCTAGCTTTATATGACTTTTGACATTTGCAAACATCGAAAAAGGTTCGTGTACTTACTCTTTTACACGAAATGTCATTGTTTTTGGTATGTTCAGAAGCAATTTATCAAGAAAATTCTTTTAGTACGATACTAGTTAGAAAATGTATAAAATTAAGAATGAGTTAGTAAACTACTATGAAGTTAGCAAATTGTTAAGTAGTATCATACTAATACCTTAATAATAGGCTATTTACATTTTTTGCACCAAAGGTTGTAGTGATAGCCAGTTACATCACTCCTTTTAAACAATTCAACCGTAATACTCCCGCTTCAAGGAATGCTCATCAGTTTATAGTTGAGTGCAGACTCGGTCTGTATTACAAAATAATTTTTTAATTTAGTCGAAATCCAATTAAATTTTTAATTTTCATCAATTAATCAATCAAAAATATTAAAGTATCGCTGATGGTGCCGTTGGTAGCGAATATTGATGACTAAGGCGCTTTATAACGAACTAACAAGTTATAAATTAAGAACGAAATTGTAAACGATTTCTTAACGATGTTACTAAACTTTGTTCAAGTGTTTGCCTTTTTTTTCTAATCCGCAATAGCTCAAATTTTGATTTCTAGTTATTTTTATTCAAAAATTCAAAAATTATACTTTAATGAAGAACAAAAAATGTAACTGTTTGTCTCAAGACTTTACAAAAGTAAAGTAAAGCTCATATCTTTATGAGACTTAGAATTTTTAAAAAGAAACTTAATAGAAAATTGTCAATAAGCTTAAAATTCATTTTTTAAATTCCAGCTAAAAAGATAATGATGTTAACTGATTTCAATAAAAAAAATATTGACCAGTTTTTGTGAAATTCAATTTTCAAAAAAAAAATGACTTTTCTCAAAAATTCAAACAATATTTTTTCTGAGTGTTGTTTTTAAAATATTGAGTTTTCAAAAAATAATTTGAAAATTTAACTAAAAATCTAAAAAAAGGAATTGAAAATTTGAATGCAAAACACAAACTTTTTAGGACTTTTAGCATTAGAAAGTTGTTCAAAATCAGTTTTACCGTTTTTGAGAATATCTAAAACAAAAAATGGGTCAATGGGAGCTACATTAATAACCATTTTTCCGAAATTTATTTTCACTGTTCACTAAATGAAAGTTTTTTATTTTTTTAATTTGTCGAAGAATTTTTGGGAAAAAAAAAATATTTTCTAAAACTTCCCAAAAAAAATTGTATGTCAGGTACCGATATTCTTGGTTTAAAAAAAAAAAACTTGTTATATGATTATAATAACTTTTATTGTATGCAGTGACGAGCAAAAGTAGACAAATGTTTTTACTCGTTTGAAAATTTGATTTAAACTTAGCGGTGCAAACAGAAAGGAAGCCATTAATTTTTAGTTTTTTAATTTTGTGTCTTAAACTAACATTTGTTTTCTTCAGTAAAAATTTAAAAAATATTACATTTGTTCATAACAGAAATTTTCAATGAATTTTTTGACTTGTCCAATTTAACATGTTTCGGATTTGATTTTGTGTTTCAATACTTAGTTCATAATCCCATGAACAATACTTAGTTCATGATCCCAAAAGTCATCAGCGTTGGATGGATGATTTTCGTATTGTCCTAACCGTGCATCGCTTCACATATTGACCACAGATTCTCAATTGGATTGAGGACTGTGTTTTGTACTGACCATGTCATCGTCTGATTTCCGAACCATTCCTCGATTTTGTGACTTTTAGCAAAGGATATCCTGGCTTTAAAATTTTTCGTTGAAAGTGGAGTTTCTTAGCTTTCTTTTTCGCTGTTAATCTAATTCTTTTAGAAAGAGCCCAAAGTGCTGCTGTCTTTGGTGTTTCGGATCCCCAACTTCTTAGTTCTCTCTTCATCCTTCTTGTATCTTAGTCAGAAATCAAAGTTCTTTCGTCATCAAGTGTTTGAGGGTAGTGTTTGTATGTCCCATTCTATTTGTTACCATATTTCTGGGAAGTTCGACAGGAAAATTTGCCCTCGTAGCTTCAGTATTGATTGTTGAATAGTAGTGGGAGTATTCGAGCCAGTTATTCATATTTTTGTCTCTCATGGAGGTTTATAAATAATTTAATGTATCCTTTTTGCTGAATTGAGAGCTCGTTTGGCTTCTGTATCGGCAATTTCATTACCAACTATCCCCACATGCCCAGGAACACATGCTAGCTTGATAGTGTTTCTTTTAGTAAATTAGTTTATCCCGGATGTCAGCTACTATTTCAAAGGAGTTATTTATATTTTGGATTGCTTCTAAAAATGACAGGCTGTCGGTGAATATTATAGTTTTTTTACGTTTTGCCGCATTAATAGCTTGGAGTATGGCAAAAGCATCAGCTGTAAAAGTTAAAGATGGTTAAATACAGCAGTACTTTACTAATGACGCAGCCTTCTTCCGTTACTAACTACAGCGTACTATGAGGTACTGTCGATTGATTTTGAAGCATCTGTAAACAAAAAATTCCATCCGAGCCTTTTATGACTGTCCTCCATTTCTTTAAACAATATTTTGTGTACATCATTGTTTGTGTTTGACTTACTATTATTCGACAGATGTGTCAAAATAGTTTGCTTTGGTAGATACCACAGATGAAAGTTAAGGTTGTTTTTGTTCCTTATTTCGATTGGAATTTTTAGCTCTTTCACCGCTTTCAAGGATTTGAACAAAACGGATGGGTATTTCGGTATTTTCTTTCTCTTCAATAGCTTTTTTGTATCGTCATGTATGGGAGATTTGAATGATAAGTTTATTTTAAGTATGATTTTCCAGGTTAGGAAATCAATTCTGTCTCTTAGGTTAGGGAGTCCTGATTCGGCAAGAATGTTCTTGATGGGCATTGAGTAGAAGGCACCTAAGCGGGTTTGTACGGCGGCGCACAGTGGTCTGAGAGCGGAAAAGTCGTTGGAAAAAGTAATTTCTAGACTTTTAAGCTTTATGTTTAGGTATTCTAAGATAACATGAGCGTATGATTTTGAAGTATTTTTTAACGTAAGTATAATGTATATTGTATGTTCTGATTTACAAGCCCTCAAAGTTGAAAAATAATTTCATTCAACTCGGAATCATATTTTCAACAACTTTTGGATATCTTTTTCCGAAGTTCCTTTAAGGAAATTCTGTATCTTCTTATATCATTTTATTGGGCTATTTTTGATTATCTAAAATTAAAAAATTATCAATTATTTATAAAAGAAGCCGTCTATAAGTAGCCTGAAACATTGGTACTAAGAAAAATGTTATTTTTTAAACTTTTCGATTTAAAAAAAGCTCCAAAAGACTCCAAGTAACGAAGTATACCAGCGTATGCTCTATACAGCACAGAAAAAATCAGCTGCAGATACTTGCAGATGTGGGAGTTATGTTCAAAATTGTCTCACTGAATCAAGTTTCAAAAAACTCCATCTTGACAGTTTTGTTTATCAAAAAGTTTGATTTTTCGGTACTATTTGTCAGAACGAACTCATTATTTTTGGAGAAAATGTTTACCTTTATTTAAAAAAGAAATAAAATTAATACATTGACCGAGGTCTGAGAAATTCGATTTTTGCGAAACCAAAAATTGCAAAATTTTTCAACTCAAACTTTTGAAAAATGTCAATAACTTTTTTAATAATGTGTTTTTCATAATCAAATACGTATAAGACTAATCTTAACTTGTGTGCCAAATTTCATTAAAATCCGTTGAACAGTTCAGGTTTAACAGACTTTCTTCGCAAACCACTGTGCGGCGCGGCGTGGTATGGCGTAGAAATTAGTTGCAGAGATGATTTGGAACACTTCCCATTAATTGGTAGACCGTTATCAATTTTTGATAAAACAATGGACTGAACAAAATTAATGATAGTATTTATATTACAATTACTCCTTTTGCATGAAAGATACTTGACAATATTTGCCCTGGTAGTAAGACTTTTTTTTAAGCTAATACAATGTTGCTTAAAACTATAGTTGGATTCGAACATATTCCTAGAATTTTTAAAAAGTTTGCATTTTTTATACAAGTGTTATTAACTTTTATATTTTGAATAAGTTTTAAACTTTTCTGCTTTTTCCAAATATGTATTGATATGCCTGAATATGCATTTAGAAAAAGATATTTCCCCCCTGAGGTTTCACCCCATTCAGCCAAATCTTTAATTATAATTGAAAAATGATATGAAATCTCTACTAGGTCTTTTAATTTGGTGAATAAAATAAGATTTCCACTATCAAGTATGTCGTTGTAAAAAGACAATAATCTGTTTTTTAAACATGGTGGACTGTTTTCGTGCATTGAATAATTTACTAGGTCGAATCCGGGAGTGTTCCCCTTTGCGGAGCGTAAGCTGGTTTCGAGGTCTATCATATTAATTGGAGATTCTATTGAATTTGTTGAATGAGAGGTAATGTACATTGGCTTGACTTCGTTTAAGCATTTGTATTTTTCTTCAACCTATTTTGGGTGGAACTTATAGTCGTCATGTATATTTTCCCCAACATTTGGCAAAAGATTCGTTGATCTTAAAAGGGCATGTGATTTTTTCAGAGTCATTTTTAATAAGTTTAATTGTGTGAGGTACAAAATTTCCTGTAAGGCTATTAATGTCAGCCCACATTCTTTTTTGGGGTTGAGTTATTATTGATTTCTTTAGTGAGCTTGGTAAAAGAAGACACTTTTGCTGATTTAGCTGCTCGTTTAAATTGGGCATTGGCTTTCCTGTAATCGATTAAATTAACATGATTCGGATATTGTTTGAATTTCTTCCATGAGTCTTGTTTCTTATTTCGAAGAGTGCTTTAGTGGATCTTACGAGTATTTGTGGTTTGGTGGATTGCCACATTTGCTGTAGAGCGAATTGTCTTGGTAATGAAAGCGGATTCTTTATTCGTATTAACCCTGCAGTCGTCGTGCACCAAAAAGTTACACCAGTCGTCGCGCGGATTACATATGTAATCCATTTAATTTTATAAAAATTTATTTTGCTGGAAAATGTAATTACATGTTATTTAAAGTTGAAAAATATAAATTATTACTTCTCTTAATACAAAAAAATTAAAAATTTCAGCTTTCTTGGAAAGAAAGGAAATTTAGTTTCAAATTCAGGTCAATTCTTAAATAAACTTAAAATCTCTAAACTAATTATTAGTTTCTAAGCATGATGAACATATGTATGTATCTGGAATGGTCAGAACAGATAAATTTTTGACATACGGTACAAAAACAGTTTGACAAAAATACTTACACCAGTCGTCGTGCGGATTACAATAGTAATCCACTCAACTTCACAAAGCTATAGTGACACAACCACACACGACCGGGACTCGCGATTCACGGAGCGCACGTGCAAACTATTTAACTGTAAGTACTAAAAGAGACAACTAATCTCCACCACTAGTTTTTCGGGAATTCTTAATTTTGCATTAGTGGATTACAATAATTGTAATCCGCGCGACGACTGCAGGCTTAATGTTAGTTGGGAGTGGTTGGGCACAGATTCGGGATGAGATTTCAGTTTGGAATAGATCCCAGTTGGCAAGGTCGTGAGGAATTTCGGTTGTGGTTTTGGTAGAGTTAATTTAAAATGATCACTTCCATGTAAGTCATCGGAGACATCCCAAGAAGATTTTTGTGTAAGGTGGGGAGAGATGAGAGAAAGATCAACGTGGGAGTATGTACCATGGGTTGGTGGGTTGGTCGCTCATCATTTAAAATTGCTAGGCCAGAATTTGCGATGAAGTTTTCAACTAGCTTGCCCCGATTATTGATATTTAGAGGAGCCCCATGGGGAGGACCAAGAATTAAAATCCCCGGTTAAGAGAAAAGAGGTTGTTATATTCCTCACAATGCTTTCAAGAAAATGGTAGCTGAATAATTTGTGTGGTGGGATATAAATTCAGATGATTCAATTTCAACAGGGATAGCATATATGTTGGAATCGATCGAAATAAACTTGTGCATAAGTGTTTTGTGTACGAGAAGTCCTGTGCCTTTTTTTTTTTTTTTTTATAATTAGCGCGCACTCAAGGGGTTATTACTACCCTTAAAATGATTAGCACAGTACGAGCGTTAGGAAAATAAGGAAGGGTTTAAAAGGAGATACCGATGCACATTAGTTTTAAATTTTTGAAGATTACAATGGGAAGGAAAAATAGGGCTGGGTATTCCACATGCGTGTAGTCCGGCTAAAGAAAGAATCTCTGTATTTCACAGTACGTCCGAAATTGGGCTCAAGGGTAAACTGATGAGCATTCCTAAAAGCGCGAGTATTACGGTTAAATTGTTTAAGGGGAGGAATGCAACTGGCTATTTCGCTAGAACACTGCTTATAGAAGTAACGATAAAATAATGAAAGACAAGAAACATTGCGACGGTGCTCGAGAGATTCAAATGTTTCTGTTATACTTCTATCACCTATCATTTTTAAAGCTCTTTTTTGGATTATATCCAAGAGACTCAAGTGTGTTATTGGAGCACCTGCCCAAATATGGGAATTGTACTCGAGCTTTGGACGAATATAAGCCTTATAAATTACAGCCTTGTTTGGAGTTAATGTTCTGGGGTAGATTGTGAAATTTTGACGAATATTCTTTTGGTGGAAGTGGTTGGAAATTATGTTTGATGTGTGTTTGTTGCATAGCGATGTTACACGGTTTAATTCCTTTGATAAGTATTTGGAGTTCATGATAGTTATTAAAATAACCATTCATGTTTCATTGCAATATTTTTAAATTATTGTAGGCGGTGGACGGCAACTTGTTCTGAGTACAATTTAATGTACTCATCGAAGGTGCCCTTCTACCCGGTGATAAAGTATTGCAGCGCCACCACTGGTGACGAAAGTCCCTCCAAGATGATTGGGACACTCGTCGTCAACGGATGTTGAGCTCGGGTTGAGTGGGGACAAATTATTACGTTAAGAGCTGTCATTTTCGTCTATGATCATTGCACTTTGTGTTGGAGTGGGGGTTTTTGATGAGAGATTTTGCTTTGAGTGATATTGATATTATTAATTAAAGTTGTTGGTGTAGAAGTGTTGCTTAGAAGATATTCTTTTTGTGATTGTGGTAAAAGATTTAGATTTAACTTCATCGGAGGTTGAGATTGAGACAGACACTTGCGAAAATTTTTCTTCCGTGAGAGAGCAGGATTCAGCAATCTGTTTTCGAGTATTTGTATTTCGTGTTTTTTGATTATGAAGGGCGCTAGGTGGTGGAGATTTATCTCTTTTCAGAGGTGAATTCACCAAATTGTTTTTGGATGTTTGTTATTTGTGTTGAATGAGATTAGTTTTACTTGCGATATACATAGGTACTATAGGACAAGTTCTGCATTTGGAAAAATATCGAACTCGAGATTTTGATCAAAGTTGACATTACGATGATAGCGAAGACGAAAAAAGTGGGTCCGGCAATTCCGTCTGTCTGTCTGTATATCTGTATGTCTGTATGTATGTACCTCTCACTACAGCCTAAACTACTGGAGGTATTTTCTTTAAAGTCGGTACTTAAGGGTTTTCGGCGAGGAGAAATTGAAAATTATTTTAACTCTAAAACAAAAGGTAGGGGAGAGTGGGGCACATTTTTTTACTTAAAAATCCAAGTTTTATATTTAGATTTTTTTTTTCTTATTAATCTTTGTGGATTTTTGTTTTTTTTTCTACAAATACATGAATATGATATAACAAAAGTATTAATTTTGAGTTTTATTGATAAGTTCTTATTAAAAAATGAATATACAAATAAAATTTAAAAGTTCTTTTATTCAGTAAAAAGAATTATAGCACTGTTCAAAAGTGCCCCTTTCAAGTTCAAAACTGCCCCATACATGGGGCACTTTTGAAAATAAGAACCTGTATTGATTGGAGATATAAATTCAATATAAATATTTCGTTAAATGGACCAAATATTTTTCTAAATTGGACGTCAATATCACTCTTCCATGTGAGTAAAATATCAGGCCAATTGCTCGAATATTTTAGGTTTTATCAGTCTGGAAAGCAAAAAGTGTTCAAATGTGCCCCACTCTCCCCTACCCCCATACACCCATAGAGCATAATCTTATTTATCTCAAAAACGGCTCTAACGATTTTGATAAAAAAAAATAAGTGTGATATTACGGACATGAGACTATATTTTGGTAAAAAAAAAATTTGGGGGGAAATATTATTAGGGGTACCTGTCATAGAACCGTTTTTTTTGATTTTCGAATTTCTAACCAACTGCTCTAATGATTTTAACCAAAATTTTTATGCAGGAGCTGCTTTGCATTTGAAAAAATATAAACTAAAGATTTTTTCGAAAAAATAGTTTTTGGATTTTTAAAAAAATAATACAATTTTTTTTTTTGAAAATCCAATATCCTGAAAACCGATACATGATGAAATTTTTAAATTACGTTTTAAAATGTATTTTATTAAATACTAACAATTTGCATATCAATTTTTTTTATAAAAATTTTAAGGAAAATTTAGCACACAGAAAACATGTTTCAGTATGTCTGTATGTCTGTACCTCTCACTACAACCTAAGCCACTGGACCTATTTCTTTCAATCTCGGTAGTCAGGAGTCTTCGATGGTTCCCTAGCGGAGAAATTGAGTTCGTTTTTGAGCTCCAAGACTAACCGTACCTGCCATACATCCGTTATGCAAAATCTTATTTATCTCGAAATCGGCTCTAACGATTTTCACAACATAAAAATAGTGTGCTATTATGGGCATGACCTACATTTTGATTAAAATATTTTGGGAAAAAATTTGATTAAGGGTATCTCTCATAGAAAGTTTTTTTTAACGCAATTTTTAGGTTAAGGGCGTGCTGCCGGAGATGATCTTTAGGTTCCTTGCTGTGAATGTATATTCACTTATAAGGGCCGAACGCAGAGCAACCCTATTCAAATTGTTAAAAGATCAAAGTCCAGATGTGCTTAGAGCCAGCGAAACTAAGCTAAGTCAGAAACGTAAATTGACACATAACAATTACAATGTGGTACGAAGAGATCGACCTAACTCCACTCTACAGGAAGGGGTTGCAATCTTTGCACGAAAAGGCATCAGATATAAAGTAATATACAACAGTGAATTACGCAGATTTTGGCTGTTTGCATTTTATGCATTCGACTCCAACAGGGGAAGCGGATGTATGAGATCGCGGCTTTCGCACTGGAATCACCTCAGCCAACTGACTCTTTGACAGAGTTCGAAAAACTTTTTTCAGTTCCTACAACTGAATTCGAAAGACAATTACTATCTAATGGCCGGTGATTTAGATGCAAAACATATAGATTGGGGAAATCAAGTACAAGATCCGAGAGGTAATCATCTATTCAATTGGATGGGTCAATACAGTATTGAGTATATGCTCGATCTTCTAGCTACTGAACTGATAGACTATCGTTTCCAAGTAGCGGTGCCTATCCGGATCTATTACTAAAGGACTCAATACTGACAATTACTAACACTGTGGGTCAACGGAAAATGAACTGTTTACAAACTATAGACTACGAAAGCGACTACTGCCGTCTTGCCGCAGTAATACATTTGCCGAACGAGCTCGTGGAGTTGGAGGAGTATGTACTCGCGCATTCTTACAAGTATAGTAAGATGCGCTGGCCACGCTTCAATGCCTTAGCGAGCGAAATTCGTGCAAATAATATATCCCCACCAAACGACAGGATTTTGACAAACAAGGAAATTGATCAATATTTAGAACAGACGAAACAATCCTACGAACTATGAACAGAACAATACCGAATTACAGAGAACGTAATGCAACCGACATGTACCGTAACGCGACTATTGATGCACTATAAAGACAAAAAAGTGAACTACTGACAAGACTAAAATGCTGCGGGACCCATTTTCTTCGTGTTCTCTATCATCGTGATTTTTTTTTGATCAAAAATCAGTCATTGGCTGACATCCCAACTGTACAGACCTATTACTGTGGTTATGAAAAGTGATCGCAATTTTCTCATTTTCCCGCTCTCAAACATAATCTGTAAGTGCTTCACTTTTTTCTTATTCTTCCTTAAAGCCTGCCCACAAATCGGGGAAACGATTCGGTACTCTCGACGATTGTCACCTTTCCTTTGAACTACTGACAAGACTAAAACGCTTGTCCCGAAGTGGTCAATTAAGAATATCAACCAACTGATCAACTATCTATTAATTTATTAATCCAGTAATTAATTTATACTGGAACAATAAAATTCGGGCCGTTGGCGTTAACTCTAGGGACCCGAGTATGTTTCCACAAGTTAACAAGGTATTTAGACGGAATGATCGAAACGAGCTTCCGTATCTTAAGCTCAAGATACCGACAGAAAACAGAGACGTTCTTTTGACAGCAGGTATAGATCCAGAGGACGCCATCTTGGACGATGACCTCTTTATTGTTGAAGACCCGCTGGAAAAAGTGGACGCTGTGGCGGCTGCTTTTCAGCAAGTGTATAAGGTGAATGCAAGCATTCACCCCAACCACGACCTGGAAAACAGAGTCTTATTCCACCACTTCTACCTTCGTAACGAAATAATGCAATGGCGATCAGAGAACCTCGGTCTCACCGGGTTCAATGAAGAGCACATTGTGAATGCCATCACCGTCGAGCAAAATGGGAGCAGTTACCTTTTAAGTTACGAAGATGGAGCTCCAGCTCATCTTCGATTCACTAAAGTAAAAAAAAGGAAGCAGGAGTCGATGGTATATCGAATATTGTACTACAATATCTACCTTAGGAGGCAGTTGACATATATGCCACACTTTTTAACAAGGTACTGAATAATGCGCACTAATAATGACAGCCGTGTATCATCCTCTCCCGAAAAAAAAAGGACAACTCCAATCTGGCGAATCTCCGGTCTATAAGTCTTCTACCGAGTGTCAGCAAGGTATCCGAGAAAGTCATTAATAGAGCTCTGTCTAAGTGGGCGGAGGGCAATAATATCATACCGGATAATCAGTTCGGTTTTAAGGCGGGACATGACACCATTCATGCTGCGTATAAACTCGTTTCTGATATCCAATGGAACAAAAGTGGTGCTTGTCTGGTTGATTTGGAGAAAGCTTTCGACACCGTATGGTTAGAGGATCTCTATCTAAAATTGACCAGAATCGGAATAAGTAAACCACTATTACATATTCCTTATGACATTCTCAATGGTAGAAAATTTGTTGTCAAAAGTGGCAATGTAACTTCTACCGCAATATTCGATACTAAGAATGGTCTTCAGCAGGCAGCGTTGAACTCGCCAGTACTATTCAGTATTTACACCAGCGATCTGATAGGTAGTCTAACTCAAGAAATTGCGTATGCCGACGATCTTATTGCGTACAGAACAGCTCCAAAAGTTGAGGTCATTAGAATTCTCTATTGTGATGAATGATGACTTTGAGAAATCTGAAACTATTTTGTTTAGGACTCCGTTGGCTTAAGCCCCAAGGAATATGAGAAAGAAGTGCCGCAAGCTGTTGATCGTTGGGCCACATCGACAGCTACTGGCAAATAAAATGTGTAGTTAAGTATCTTGGCATCTGGTTGGATCAGTATTTGTATTTCGACAGACATACAAATGCTGCTCTGACCAGAGCTAGGAGAGCCTTTGCCTTAACAAGACGGTTGTCTTACAGCAGCCGGCTTGACAGCAGGGTGAAGGTGATTTGGTACATGGCTCTCATCCGGCCGATGATTGCCTATGAGTGCCCGGTGTGGTTTAACGTTGCCCCATCTCAAATGGAAAAGATTCGGGTGTTTGAGAGACAGTGTTTTAGACTTTTAAGGTTTTCGCGGTTGTTGGACATAATAAATAAGTATTTTTCGGATTATCCGCGTTATTTGAAATTTAATATGAGTGCAATTTAGGACTCACCCCGAACGTTTCACCGGTGACCACGTTCAATACAATTTGATACGAAACGTTCGGGGTGAGTCCTAAATTGCACTCATATTAAATTTCAAATAACGCGGATAATCCGAAAAATACTTATTTATTGTGTCTTAGCCTTTGCTAAGACAGAGTCGGAGTACAAACAATATTATTCCAACAGGATTCTATATAACGGAGCCAACATAAAGAGAATAGATAATTTCTTAGTAAAGCTGATTCGGGGTTACATTGCGAGAGCGATGACCTCAGTTAATAGCTTAATCTTTGGGGCTTACTACCCCACCAATGAATATTTTGAGTGTGCGTTGCCCGCATAGGGCGTGTAAGTTTGTTTTAAGTTATTGGATAAGTAGAGTAGGCTAGTTTTTCTTGAATTTTTTGTCTAGCTTTAAGATAGATATAAGTTGAATAAAAAAACATGGAAAAAAACCTTTTAAATCAAACAATTCTCATCGTTAAGTGGTCTACAAATGTAATTACTATTTATATTAAATGTTACTGGTTAAATTACAGATAAGGAAATAAATTAGAGTGCAGACATTACATATCTCTTATTGAACAAACGTTGCTTACTCTTTCTTAAACTAAAACGTGAAATATTGGGCAAGTCCAAAAATTCATTGAATAATTTTTTTCTGAAAAATGTAATATTTTTGGAAATTTGTATTGAAGAAAACAAATGTTAAAAAAATAAAATGATCGCTGTCTGCTTGCAACGCTGTGTTTTAATCAAATTTTCAAACAAGTTACAACATTTGTTCACTTTTGCTCATCACTGTATATATAGAAATTTCAGCTCGTAGCAACAAAGCGTTCTTATATTGCCATAAGAACACAAGAGTTTTCGTCATTTTATATTTTTATTAAAACTTTTCAGAATCCAAAAGGATTTTGACTACCTTTAATGCGTTTGAGCACAGTGCGAGTGTGGAATGTATAGTCGGGTAAGGTATTTCACATTCGTGTAGTTCGGCTAAAAAAAAGGGTTTCTGAATTTAAAAGTTCGTCCGTATTTGGGCTCAAGGGTAAAATAATGAGCACTCCTACGGTATTACGGTAAAATTATTTAATGGGAAGAATGCTAATTTCATTCATTGTTTATACAAAGAATGAAAGACCAGAAACATTGCGAAGGTGCTCCAAGGTGGTCTGTGATGCACATATCGAAAACTGAAAGCTCTTCTGTTTCCCCAATGCGAGTGCCGTTGATGGATAGCGACATGGGTGTCATTGTTTATACAAAGTATTTCTGAATTTAAAAGTTCGTTCGTATTTGGGCTCAAGGGTAAAATAATGAGCACTCCTACGGTATTACGGTTAAATTATTTAATGGGAAGAATGCTAGTTTCATTCATTGTTTATACAAAGAATGAAAGACAAGAAACATTGCGAAGGTGCTCGAAGGTGGTCTGTGATGCACATATCGAGAACTGAAAGCTCTTCTGTTTCCCCAATGCAAGTGCCGTTGATGGATAGCGACATGGGTGTCGGGTTCCGCTTTAACGTTGTTTTTCGTTCCCCATTTGACAATGCTACCGAGATCAGAATTTAATGAGCTTATCATACGCTGCCTTTTTAAATCCTCATCCGAAGAACAAGGACGTAAGTACATCTGGAAATGAATATTATGAGAAGCTGAGAGTACCTACTGTCGTCAGAAAAACAATTAATTTCAGACATACAATCTTCCAACACAACCTGTATCAATACCAAATGCTCGCATTTTCGATGCCAAACTCTTTCAAATGCTTTTGAAATATAAATTGCAATAATAAAAAACAAATAGCAAGTGAGTGTACATTTTATTGCTTTAATTGTTATTATACTCTTGAATTAACTGATGTTTTTTCTTTGTATTTTTTGTATTAATAAAGTTCCCCTGAAGAAGGTAGCAAACCCTGCCAAAACATCGGGCAATTGATAACAAAAAATAATTAGCATAATTAGATAGGCCTTTGGTAGTTATTTTCAAATGTGAACGTCTTGCATGCTCTAGTCGGAACTATAGTGCATAAAAGTGCATCATATAAGCAGTTCTTTCCAAGTTTAAATAATTGTGATAACAAGTTTGCCAAAATGTAGAGTTAAGCCCCACTGATAAAAAGTATTGAGGTCTAAGATGTTTTGCAGACAGCCTTCTGCCTGCAAGACGCGATAAGAATAGCGTAATTCTTGCTCTTCATTTTGAAGTTATGGCAAATTTTGTATCACAATTTTTCATTAAAATTTTTATTCAAAATTTTATTAATCTGATGCACTCTTATGTACTATTGCTCCCACTAGAGCATACAAGACGTTCACATTTGTAACTATGTAACTACGAAAGGCCTATCTAATTATGCTATTTATTTTTTGTTATCATTCACACCAAAAAATTGCTTTGGGCTCTTAGTCTAATGTAACCTAATTGTTTCTTTGCCAAAATTACAGTGACCAAAAAAGCTGACGGAAAGATTTCAAAAAGATTCCACTCTTAAGTAAAAGCTTTACTGTTTGAAATCACATTACAGTATTTCTTAAAACAAAACCATTTCCAATTTAATGAAAGAAACACAAAATTTATTTATCTGTTCCAAGTAAAGTGCATACAAGTGGAAAATCGGAGAAAATTGGAAACAAAAATTTGAGAGTTCATAAAGCTTACCTAAGAACTAGGTGATATTACATTTAATAAACATTTAATATTAACATTTTGTCACACGTGTAAGTGGATAAGGCTCTCAGTGTGTGATTTAGAAAACATTTAAGATTAAATTTTACCCTCAAATTAATTATTCACATCCGGTTTTTTTGAAATAGGATTCAACGGGATTTAAAACCAATGACCCATGAAATTCAAAGAAAAAGATTTAAAATTAAAATTGGATTTTATTGGTTCCGAAAAATATCCAATGTAAACATTTTCCCAATAAAAACTACAAATAATATAAATATGCATTATTTTAAGAGGCTTTGTTTGTTTTTAGGGGTAAAATGTTCAAATTAGTACATAATTACAATTTCAATCGCATTTAGTTTTTGGTTCCCATATTTGAAAACAATTAATTATAATACCTACATCGCATTTAAAATAATTGATTATCTCTCATATATAAAGCCTATCATACACATGCAAAATCTAAGACGTAGATTGTTTCTTTCTTTAAAAAGTTAAATTAGAAAGATATATATTTTTTTAAAGTTTATATATACTCTTTTCTCTTCCACCTCCCATAGGAAGAGAAGCATTCTCATAGCAAGATTTAGAGATAACAAGTTTTCAAATAAAAGTTGTGTTCTTACTATAAGTAGGTTAGAGCCTTTCATATCTATACTCTGTCCAACCAAAATAGGCAGTATGGGCCAGATAGGACGTTTGCATCGCATTCTGGCTACAGTGGATTGCCTAAATCTGTCCTTCATTAAAGCTCTCACAGGGTTGTCGTAGTGTTTATTTTAAATGGACCCAAATATGAAAGAATGATATGTAAGGTTACCGCCTTTTTTTTAGATAGAAATTTTCATTTATGTAATTGTTTTGTTTATAAAAATTAAAACACATTTATCTTTTTCCATATCACCATGAGGTAAGTGAGGTAAGTTAAAAGGCGCG
This sequence comes from Chrysotoxum bicinctum, assembly GCA_911387755.1. Lineage (NCBI taxonomy): Eukaryota > Metazoa > Arthropoda > Insecta > Diptera > Syrphidae > Chrysotoxum > Chrysotoxum bicinctum. The sequence continues at coordinate 144,727,721 of OU426987.1, read as the reverse complement.
TTTTTAGAGGTATTCCCAGTAGGCCTAATCCCTTTTAAATAAAAAAAAGCAAAAATAAAAAATGTATTCATTAAGATCAATAATAATACAAACTAAATAAACATGTATAACAAAAATAAATATAAATTCATCTTTTAAATAACTCTATATACAAAATATTTTATTCAAAAGAGAAGTCACTACTGTTGCTGCTATCTTCACCTAGGCTTATAATAAATACATGACTTAAAAATACAAACTGCACAAAACTCTAAAAAAAACATACTTCTTGAAAAAACCCGAGTTAAAAATACAAATTGCACAAAACTTTTAAATAAATAAACCTTTTCAAAAAACTTTAGAAACGATTCTTAAAAACACAAATTGCACGAAACTTAAAAAAAATACACCTTTTTAAAATTTATATTAAAATACTTTATTTCACATTAATTCACCGCGCGCTACGAAAATCCACGAAAATAATTTTCTTCTTCAAATAAAAGAGCTTAAAATTTTGTAACTGCTTTTTAACATATTAAAATAAATGCAAAAGATGAAAACACTCCACGATAACACTCATCAATAAAAACTTTTTTTAAAGCTCTTAAATCAAAAACAGAAACCCAAGGAAAAAAACTGAACAAGTTACCAAATGGACAAGGGTAACTCTGAATGCACATCAATATTAAATGGGGGTTGAATTTTGAATAGCAGCAACAGTTATAGGCCACAGCAATTCACTGCATACCCAGATGTGCGGTCAATAGGTCTGCGTCAGATGCAATCGAAAATTTACGGGCGCGCAAACACTTTTTTATGGAGCAGTTCTTTCAATTTAGTATGGTGCAAAAATATGGCACGCTACTGATTTTGAAAAAGCTCTCCCATAAGACGTATACTACGTATTTTTGTTGGACAAAGTATAGGCCATTTAAAACTTTTAACAGTGTTATAACAACCTTTTATTCTTTTTCATGATTACTTTTAGATACTTTAAATTGGTCTAGTTAGGTATTAGTTTAGCTCTTGGAGCATCTAATGACAGGAAAAATCTTACTTGGGTCGTCTTTCCTACCATCCTAGAATTTTTTGCCTAAATATTAAAAAAAAAATGTCTTAGAGAAATTTGCAAAAAACTGAATTACGACCTTTTTCATCCACAAAAAAAACTTTAGCCACACATAAGTAGCTAATCTTATTGGTTTTTATTGTGTTGTACCATTTTGCCATATACATACAAATTTTTAAGATAATTTACCATATTCGTTTTCAAACATTTTTCTTTTTTTTAGAGTTGTTCAAACAAACAATTACTAAATTACTGTAAAATGTTGCTATTTATTTGTAAGCATAATTTTTCTTATATATATTAAGGGGGGAAATACAATTAAGAGGCCAATAATCAAGTATTTTTAAATATTTTTTTTAACTCATTTTTTTTTAATTAACTAATCTGCCATAGTCCTGGAAAAAACCACATATTAATTGATGATATAATTTCTATTTGAACTAAAAGAAAAGAAGAAAATGGAGAAATTAAAAATTAAAAATTGGCACCGATTTATCAAAAAATGTCGAAAAATCGATGGAAAATTCGCGCCTTTTTTGCATGAATTTTTGCATTTTTTAAATTCCAATCACAAATATTTTTAGTTCAAATAGATGCTAATGATATAAAGAAAGAAGCCTCCAAAGTAAAGCAATATCGGTTAAGAACTTTTTGAGTTATCGTGCACGCAAAGTTTTAATTGCTGAAAAATGATGTCTACCTACTAATCGGTTTTCGACGCGAATCTATATTATGTGTACATACACATGTATAGTATATATACATGTATAAAACCCATGTAGATAGAAATTAAAAAATATACAATATAAAACGGATTCCCTCGTCGACTTTTCAAAAATACTTGTTGCGCGCTCCGAAAACGTCTTCAAAAAACGTTAGAAAAAAAAGATGGAGTCGAATTTCAAATTCAGAGTTAGACCATCGTATTTTTCATAAAATTTACGAGTTTTTTAGACAGCAAAAAAAAATTGACTTTTTGGAACTTCTAATTATTGTATTTCCCCCCTTAATAAAATAAAAAAAAACAACGATCAGTCGTATTTTTAATAAATTTAAAAATAAAATATAACATACACTCCACTTGAGACATTTCTTTTTAGTATAGTTTTCTGAAAGGTCTTAAGATTATCCAGTAAGTATTTACTGGACACTCTATATGTCGTAAGTAATAGGTTACCTTATATAAATATCATCGGTTCTTAAGTACTTACATTATTGTCACGTACTTTCTCCAACTTTTGAGCATTCCATCGCTGAATGAAATGTCTTGCAACGTCTCGCGCAGAACTTTCATAAACCATTACTCCAACGTCATGCCAAGGCATCCGTGGGGTATTTGTTCGATCAACTAAATCGACAAAGGGTGCATCCAGATTTACAAAATCTTTCATAATAAAATTTGCATAGTCTTTGCCAAACCAAAACTTCGCATTTCCATAATACTCTCCCAGAATTTTTGTCTGAAATGGTGTGTGGTCTTCAAAATCACTCTTTTCTCCTTCCTCCAACTCATTAGCAGAAAAAACCAAATCTTTTGCTTTAATGTCAGTAACTTTTTGATCCTCTGTTAATTCTTTTTGAACGCTATCAGCAAGAGTCAGACGATTAACAAATTCCTTTCCTTTTTTTACAGCACTTTCTTTGAGTTTTTCCAAGACATTTTTTCGTTCTAATTCTGGAGTGTTTAATTTTATTGTTTCTTCTACAGGTTCACCCGACATTCCATACTCTTGGACAACTAATTTATCCCCGGGAGATAACACTCGCAGTACAATATCTTTTTCATGGTCTTGCATATCGATATTAATATTACGAGATGATTTTCTAGATCCAAAAGCTGAATCACCATCGTTAAAAAATGACTTTTTCGGAAGGCTTCCCGAAACGCTACATGTGGAAATACTCCCCAAATCCGTTAATCGATGTCGGAAGTCATCCCAACGACCATAACAGAGATCTATGCCACCAAGGAAAGCATACGTTTGATCTACGACAACAATTTTCTCGTGATGAGCCCATAAAAAGACGCCCACACGGGCATGATCTGGATGCCGCATTACCTTGAAAAAAAAAAACAAGTTTATTAAAAATAGTTTACATAGTTAGTTAAAACTAGGATCAGTGAAATGTGCTTTAAGGTTTGGGAAACAAATACACGTGTATGCATAGGGTTTTCCAATAGGCATCTCAGAACTTTGACAAATTGACTGTCATTTATTTGACTTGCCTTGTCAAATCAATATGGAGAGTTATGGCGTTTAACATCATTTGCAAATTATTAAATTGTTTTATGAAAGTAGAAAATCTGAGAGAATTATTTGGAACGTGGTGCCAACACCAGTAGGTCAACGAAACGCAATATCTGCCGAAAACGACATACCTGTCCGTAAGAGTGTACAGGAGAATCAGAGACAGTCAATTTCTCGCCGCGGACAAGAACTGAGCCAGAGACCACGACTTGCGTAATGACTTGGTCCTTGACCTGTACAAACTTTAATTGACCCAGGAGCTCAAAGTTAATGACCACATACAACAAGGTGTGTTCTCTTACTGTCAGGACCAATGATCATATTCAGTGACGATGTTAATTGACCACCAAGATCGTGCTATTTAACCCCTATAGACTTTTTTTTGTTCGATTTTCTTAAATCACAATTCTATGTCAGTAATCCACAACACACCACTACCCTTAAAGCCAATATAATCAATGCCATTGGCCAAATTCACCCTGATTTATTCGCCAGAGTTACGGAAAATTGTACATTTTGGATGTGCGCGACCCAGCGAAGCCGCGGTAGACATTTTTGAATGATTTTATATTACATACATAGGCCTTCTAAATAATTTCAATGATATCATACAGTTTGTTTTAGTCAAACTTAAAGTTGGAAAACGCTTAATGGAAAACCCTTAACATACCTACATACAAAGCTGGTCAAGCAATTTAAATTTTTTTCTGCAAAACATTTTTTCTAATTACATAAGGATATGTGAACAGATGGCACACTCATTTTCTTTATTTTTAGCTCAAATCTATTTGAGAATGTTTTGTCGTCGAATTCACGAACTACTTTACATAGATACCTACTAACCTAAAAACAGGAGTTTACAAATTAAGTAGGTAGTTGTTGTAGTAAACTGTTGAAATCTGTTTAAATTTTGTTCGACTATATTTTAACCAATTTTTAAAATTGTGAAAATATTTCACTAAAGTGTACCTACCCACAATAGTAGTTCTAAGCATCTCAATTTATAACCGCATAAGTGCACGACGGAGTCCTGCACTTTATTTTTCATATGAAAATTTATAAAACACATTTTTATACTTAACATACTACATATTATATAAATAGTAACCAAATGCGTAAAAGAGAGTGTACCTTTATTTTTTCATGCGAATTGAGCCTCTGCTTACTGTAAAAGCTGTTAATACCAAGTGCCATCTCCACTTCCTTATAAAGCATCACAAATACGTTTACACCTTCAGTCTATTAAATTGTAAATGATAATTTATAGAAAATAATAAATGATTAATAAATGAATTTATATGTTGAATTTAAACAGTAAAGTTCTGATTCAATAAAAAGATTTTATGCCTACAAAAAAGACAGAGTAAAAGATTTGTGTCAATTTATGGTTTAAAAACAAACTTTTGAAAATTAAACTTATGCAAGCCAAATGATATACTCGTATGTATGTATGTAGATAATAATACTCGTATAACCTTTATTTTTATTCTAGATATCAATTTTGTAATCAGTTTGCCACTTTGCTCGAAATATATGTACATATTTATAAGTATTTTTTTGTTTTACTTTTATAATTTAATTTGATTTGAAAAATTGATTTTAAATCGAATATGTCATGCAAAAAATGATAAAATAAGCATTTTTTTTAAGATCCAAATCAAAAATAAATTGACTTATTTTACCCAATGGATAACGCCATCAGAAAATACTATATACATACGAGTATATTCTGAACTACAATTTTGTGGTCATTTCGGTTACCAGATTTTAATACACCTCCTATTAGACAGATTTCAAGAATACAAAACCGGCACTGAAAAATGGTGAAGCCGATGAAAAATAGTACACCAAAAAATATTAGTGTAGTGAACACATAATAAAAATAAAAATATTAACAAAACCTCAAAAGAATTAATTCATACAGTCTTAATTCGTATCATATGTTTACTTTGGTATACAATGTAATAATGTAAGGAATCTCATAGGACCAAAACCACCAAAATTACTAGTCCATAAAGAAGTAGTAAAGTAGTAAAGTTCGATAACCTCCACCTCTCAGCTCAACCTACCTTCAAAAACGACGAAATACATAGGTTATGAAAAACTGGGGGTGAATTTTATTTTTATGAACTACTTTAAACTTTCAGTTGAATTTAAAGTTTATGTTTAGTAAATCTTGTGTATAATATTATGAACTACTATATAGTTATACTAGTATGTATTTTAATATTAGGATAAATTAATGGGTAAAATAATGGCAATATTTATGTATATTATTGGTAATGTTTAAATATTTATTTATTTGCATTGATTAGCAGTATTTTATTATCAAATTTGAAAATTTCAATGAAAAATATTGATCTGAATTTTTCTCAAAAATTGTTTTTATGATTTTAGTAAAACAAGTGCCTGCACATTAGTTAAGGTACGGTTCACATTTGGTTTGAAAGAATTTTCTATAGTAAAAAAAATTATTAAAGATAATTTCATTATTTGACATAAAAATTAATTTTGTAAATAATTTATGTTAGGTATTTACTTTGATATTGCTTTTTAAAACAATAAATTTGTTTTCTTTGTCAATATTTTGTTCTCTTCGACACACATACAACAAACAAAAGTATGTATATGTATTATAAGCATAAATGGTTCAAAATACTGAATAAATAAATAAAAATAAAATAAAAAAAGATGGCCTTAAAAATTAAAATTAAAAGCTTCTTCCACTGTTTTACAAAAAAACTTACCGCTTTCCTGTGCAGTATTTTATCTAATCGCCAATAATCACCATCAACCGCTGGACGTTTCATGTATATTTCGGGACTTAGCCACCAATCAGCGATATAAATTTCTGTAGTTGCTCCTTCCAAGGCATCTGCTACTGCACACATATAACTTGAGCCATCTACGAACCATCTAGCTTGCGCCGAATTTCGGACGGGCGCAAAAGAAAAATGCGGATTAGGACCCGTAAAATCTCTCGCTGAATTCAAAAACCAAAGTTATCAAAGTTTTACATACTGTGATCCCATTACATTATTACTAAACATTAATTTACCATATTGATTGGCAATTTGTTTTAAAAATGTTAACCATTCTTTCGTTTTTCTTCTTGTCCAACATTTTAAAACAATATGTCGATTGTTTGTTAGTATTTGGAGGCCCCTCCGCATACCAGTTTGGTATATACCAGTTGACACATCAAATCCTTGATCAAATAATATCACAGCTCTATATGGAATACATTTGAAAAATTTTTCATTTAAATATACATTTTTATGTAGGGAGATGCTTACTTATAATTTTTGTGAAAACTTTTAAGACCCTAATTATGGATATTTTTGGTATGAATTGGTTGACTGGACAGCATGTAATTGCTCTGTTTGATTTAAAAAGACCCAATGATCAAAGGAGCCCCTACAAATACCTAAGACATATTATTGTAGTTTTATTGGACTCAACGTTGGAAAGTAATATCTTTAAATTATGTTCCATATTCTTCGATTATAAATTAAATTTCAATTGAAATCCAACATATTATTTCCCCTTCAGAAAACACAACGTTTCACCATGGATATTTGTATAAGCTCTTTTGATTATAGGTTGTTATAACGTTTGGAAAAATCTCCTCTCTCTGAAAAAGTACACTTGTATGATTATCTTATATCTATCTCAAATTCATCATCATGATCTCAAAAATGTACTTCCTTATCCTTACTCTTCCTGACTCTTTTGATTCTTGATACTTATGATACAATGTTACAATATGAAAAGTTATGCGTTCGTAAAAAATATTCCCCGACGCTTTTGGATTTTTTTCGGACAATAATAATGACACCTGTACAATTTAGAAAACATAACCTTCCACAAATTTGTATAGTACCTACCCATAGGAACATTTTCAATTTTCTCGAAGACGGTACAATGATTTACTTGTATACAAAATCTTGAAGTAGTATTGGGTGCCACAATTCAAAAGAAAATTATGTTTTTGGGTATAAAACAAATCTTAATTTTTGTAAAACCAGATGATGTCTTTGAAATTTGGATTCCAACACTTAGGAGATTTTTTTTATTTTCATTTTTTTTTGAAAACTGCTTCAAAAAATTTGATAAATTTGTGATATCAGGAATTCAATATAAAACTATGAAACAAAAAATAATTTTTTTAAGCCAACGGCTCGTAGAGACCCTGAACCTAGTGACTTACAACTTAAAGTGTGTGCATGTAAGCTGGAATGGAGTTGACATACAATTTTTTGCCGAGCCCTAATGACAAAGATGAGAAGTTCTTTTCATGACAAGCGATAGTCTTGGAGGATTCGCCACTGAAAAGCATTTTTGCAGTGGCTGAGAATTGAACACTCATCTTCTGTCCAAGGCACCATTTTTTTATTTTGACTTATTAAAATTTAATTTCTTATACAGAAGCTTCTAACCTCCAGTTTCGCAGTGACAGCCTTATTTATTATTTTTCACTAATACTGGGTTCAACCAACCTCAGAATAGTTAAACCGAGCCGAAGCACTTACTTCGGGCTTACGCCACGTCAAACAAATCCTTATTTAAAATTATTTTCTTAGCCGTTTTAGTTACGCCTTCCTTATGTCAAATATACTGGGAAAAAAAGTGACCAATATAAAACTCTGGGTTATTATACACCTAAATCAAACCCAGCTGATTTCCATTATTATTCATTTTATTATCATTGTATGCATATTGGAAATTGGATACATTTAAAATTGGATTGTATAAAGTTCAAATCCAATAAATGAACGTACCAACCACATTGCGTTTCCAATACCGTACAACTGTTAGAGCGTTTGGAAAATATAAATAATTTATTAATGCAAAATATCTATCCTTTTTGTCTTAGTAAGAAACGAAAAAAAATTGCTTACACTCCTTTTTGTAAATTTCACAAGATGTCATCTCAAAAGGACATTTAGATACTAAAACGGCCTTAAACCTCCTATGAACCAGTTTTAGCTTATTCTACCGCTATTCCTCGTGCATTTTCATTATAAATAAGGTTTTCAGGATTAGAGCCGTTGTAAAGTCGAAGTAACTTTCCTCCGTCGCTAAAACGAGTTAGTAAATAAGGCTGTAAGGGGCCATTTATAGCTATCAGACCAAAAACATAAATGTTAAAAAAAGAGCCAAGTTCTTCTATACAAAAACCTTTGTGTACCAAATCAGCCGTGAAAAGTTATTGTATTCGGTCCGATTTTTCAAATTGGAATTTTTGACATTTCTCGACGTTTCAAGGTCCCTAGAGGCTATATCAATCATTTTTAGAGAGATGTCTGTGTATGTGTGTGTACGTACGTTCGTACGTCCGTACGTTCTGGTACCATTTTTCGTCGTCGATATCTCAAGAACGAGTAAAGATATCGACTTCAAATAAATTTTGTATAATAGATAATAACTTCGAAAGAGGCTGAAAGGTCGTTTATTAAAATTCAGTGAGTAGTTTTTTCACTATAACGGTTTAAAAAAAAAGTAAAAATTTTGGTTAGTTTCAAATATCTCACGAACAAATAATGCTATTGATTTCAAATAAAATTTAATGTACTCATTATAAGGTTATACAGATTTGGTATTAATTTGGAAAAAAAAGAACATACCGTTATTTTTTTAAATTAAAAAAAAACTGAAAAAAAATTCATAACCCAGATATTCTAAGAACGGAAAACAATTTGAAACTCAAAATAATTTTATTTGACGAAAAATAATGTGTTTGACAACTGGTGAACATTTAAAAAAAAAATCAGTTTACAGTTTTTTTACAAAAAATAAAAAACTATATAAAATTCTATTGAAAATTGGTAAAAATTGTTTTTCGACTCAAATTTCTCGAGAACTAGTAGTGATATTGACTTCTAATTTAGTTTATTTTATACATAGTATAATTTTGTACAATTGGTAAAATGTTGACAAATATTGAATTAATAGTTTTTTTTTTTTAAATAAAAAAAGTATTAAAAATCCTAGTGAAAACTAGTTAAAATTGTATTTCTAGTCGAATTTCTTGGGAATGAACACCGATAGTGCCTTCTAAAGTATGTTGTTTTATACATCGATACCTTCCCGTAAGAATGTATACTAAGCGACATTTCTAAAATTGTTCAGGAAACGAAAAAAACGAAGAAAGTTCTAGTTGAATCATAGTGTGCTAAGAGACGATTTTGGTTAAACTAAGTGACATCTAACAAAATTTTTTGTTGCTCACGACAATGAGATCTTTATTAATGTCGCTTAGCATAATTTTTTTGGCGGATAATACAAATTTCAGGGGCCAACATTATTTTAATGAGAAAACATGGCAGTTGATAAATTTTTTTATTTGTACTCTAGTTTCCTTTTCATGCATAATAGGTTGGCGAAACCCAGGCCAAAACGTAGCCCTTAACATATACATAGTATATTTCCTCATCAAAAAGTCATTTTCGAAAAAAGTGTCGCTTAGTACATTTTTACGGGAAGGTATCGACATATAATACAATTATTAACATATGGCTAAATTTTGACAAGTATCGAATTGACAGTTTTAACAAAAATATAAAAAAAAATCTACTAAAAAGTGGTAATATTTGTTTTTCGACTAGAATATCTTGAGAACGAGCAATGATATTGACTTTGCCATTATTTAATTTTATACAATTTCTAACAAATGGTTTATATTTGACATATATCTAGTTTTAGAGCGGATATATTTTGTAAGTACCCTTCCATCAATAACCAAACCATATCTTTTATATTTGCATATTTCGTTTTTAAATTTTTTTCAATTAAAATGTTTGGAACCGAAATAATAAAGTAATTTCTATAATATAATACATAATTTTATAATTATTTTATTATCAACTTAGTTTTTAGAAGAATGTGTGTACTGTACATACGTATATGAATAAGGTTGTTCAGTTGTACCCAAGTCCCACATATTCAAATTCCATTAATAGCTATGGTAAAATTGAAGAAAACATCACAATATGTTTTTATCTAAATATAAAGTTTTCAAGACCACAAATGGGAAGTTATCAGTGTGGGTCGCACCCAGCCTCTTTTTTTTTTTTGTTATTGGTTGTTTTGATTGTTCAATTGTTTCTTCTTGTCCTGGCAAGATACCTAACACTAACATACCTACCTTAATTATAAATACTAGTACCTACATCCGCTCAAAGTCATAAAAAAGCAATAATTGTTGAGGATGCGATGATGTTTTTGTTGCAATTTGAACTCCTTTTTTTAAATGAAGGTAGCCCACTAATTAATAGCCTAATTAGTGGTTTGATTATAGTTCACATCACATTTAAGAGTTTTTTTTATGTAAACATATAATTTTTTCACGTATGCAAATGTTTTCTTTTTTCATGAAATAACATAGAATACCAAATCGCGCACTCTAGTTCTAAGAAAAGTCATGAATTTTCAAGATGCATGTATGTAGTTTCAAAATAGCAATAAAAAGGAACTTCGAATAAAAAATCTTAGATTTTCTATTTTTCGCTTTGAATGTACCGCTATACCGCTCTGCCAAACTTCATCATTCTACAGCAATCGGAAGTGGGAAGTGGTCCATATAAATAAAACATTTTCTTAGATAGTGGGCGGATACCACGCCTCCTGAATGGATAATCTCAATTTATATTTTTTGGTCCTTCATATGCCTACCGTTCTACCAAATTTCATTGTTCTACTGCAATTGGAAGTGTGCCATATAATTTACAATAGTTCTGAGGAAGTGGGCGGATACCACGCCCCCTGAATGGAAAACCTCAATTTTTATTTTTGGTCCCTTATATGCAAATTGAGCCCTACCGTTCTACCGAATTTCATTGTTCTACTGCAATCGGAAGTGTGATATATATAATTTACATCAGTTCTGAGGAAGTGGCGGATACCGCGCCCCTGAATGGAAAACCTCAATTTTTTCCGCTAAAAAAATGTGAAATAGAAAAAAGTTAAAATTTAAAAAATCTTTTAAGCATTAGATAAAACTTATAAATCTTTACAGGAAGTTTATATGCAATGTAGAAATTCTAAAAGATAAATAGTTTTCGGCTACCAGAAGTTGCATCATTTTGTCGATGTTATTAAAGTCCTTGCATGGCATAGATAGCACCACAGCGAAGACTTTGTATCAGCTGTTGCAAAGTTTCCCATCGATCATAGATAAGATTGTCTCATGCTTCACTTTGTAATTAATGTTTTGCAGTTTTATTTCTGAGCATACTTAATTTTGAATTTGAAACTCTGTTATATTTTTTTCTCTTCCAACAAGCTCGTCAGACTCCTTTTCAAAAATAATTTTCAAAGGGCGACAAAAACAATAAATATTGATAGGGTAGATTATTTATATTAATTAATTTATTTATTTATTTAGTTACTATTTTTTATTGAAAAAAAAAATGGCCAAAAAAAAACAAACTTTCTATTACAAATCACCCTGTTTCACCAAAATTCTTAAGATAAAATAAAACAAAGACATCTATTAAAAAAAAAAACATTTTTATAGTTTATAGACCGAGAGCCCACAGCAATTTTTGGGTGTGATTGATAACAAAAAATATTTAGCATAATTAGATAGCCCTTTTATAGGTATCTATGAATGTGAACGTCTTGCATACCCTAGTGGGCGCAATAGTGCATTAGAGTGCATCAAGAATGCAGTTCTTTCCAAATTCTAAAAAATTGGGATACAAAATTTGACATAACTTCAAAATGAGAAGCTAAGTGCCCTGATTGCAAATATCGAGGTCCAAGACGTTTTGAAGGTGGCCTTCTTAGTGCAAGAAGTAGCCTATTCTTATCGCGTCTGGCAGGCAGAAGGCTGCCTGTAAAACGTCTTGGACCTCGATATTTTCAATCAGGGGGCTTAACTCTACATTTTGGCAAAGTTGTTATTAAAATTATTTGGACTTGAAAAGAACTGCATACTTGATGCACTATTATGCACTATTGCTCCCACTAGAGTATGCAAGACTTTCACATTTGTAAATAACTATAAAAGGCCTATCTAATTATGCTAATTATTTTTTGTTATCAATCACACCCAAAAATTGCTGTGGGCTCTTAGTCTATTATTATTGCATGATTGTTGAAAAAGAGAGATTATGTTATTTATTTTAATAAAAACAACCAAGGACTTTTTATAAAAAAATCAATTTTTGTAGTTCAAAAATTCATAACAAATATTTGAGGCAAATATTTAGCACTTCTGCTTTTAGGTTCATATTCTTGACGTATTTGTTTAATATGTCCCATTTACAGACCTGCTAAATATTTGCCTTAACATAATTTATAAGCAAAAATTTGAGGCGACCATAAAAAAAAGTGGTAATTTTATTCAGCTTATATTTTAATACTTACTAGCCGACCCAGCTCTCGAAATTCGAGTGCCAATTTATTTATTTAATTCATTATCATTCAATAAAAGACAGATAATTCATGATTTTTTTAAATTGTTGAATGCAATGAGAAGTACCTACTAAGCACTCAATCCTGGAGTCCAAAGGAAAACAATTAATAGTAAACAAAATTTCAAACCTATATACATTGCAGATTTTTGACACGTTGCAGATTGGTTGTTGATAGGGGGGTTCACATTCTCAAATATGTTTGACAAATATGGTTTGATGAATATTTGACGGATTGAAAGCATTTGCGTTCACATTCGTCAAATATGCTATCAAACATCACTTCTCATTAGAATTCTTACCATGGCGGACCAACTCAGAGCATAGATGAAATATTAGTTGAGCAAATTTACTACCATTTTTATATTTAAAAGTCTGCAGAAAACTTATATTAATCTAATAAAATCCACCTGAATTACCGGTATGCATATATGAATCATTTTGAAATATTTTCTTACGATATGCACAGCTCGAGAACTTCATTGAAAATGAAATTTGCTTGTGGCTTGACAAGCATGCGTTCACATTCTCAAATATGCTTGTCAAATCAGCAAAATATTAAAATATTTTGATATCATCAAGCATGTTTGACAATCCATTTGATGAAGCGTTCACATTTTCAAATTCGAGTCAATCAAACAGCATTTGTCAAACATATTTGAGAATGTGAACCCCCCTGATGTTGTAGGCCGCAAAAACAATTGTTGGGTTGAACTGATGTTATTTGATGTATCAGAATCCGGTATTTTTAATGTGGATTTTGGGGCGTTTCTTAATCCATCGACATCGTAGCCATCCTTTGATGGAATTTGACAGTTTATGGCTTGACGAATAGAGGACGAATAGAGGACGAATTCAGTTATGACGTTCAAAACGTATTTCGTACAAAATGTCAGCCGAAAGCCCTAAAATTGCTCTTTTCCTGAGCAAAAAATAAAATACCTTTTTTTTGGATATTTATAGACGTTTTTTAATCCATCGAAATCTTAGCCATCCTTTGATGGAATTTGACAGTTTATGACTTGACGAATAGAGGACGAATTCAGTTATGACGTACAAAGAGTATTTAGTACCAAATGTTAGCCTAAAGCCCTAAAATTGCTCTTTTCCGGAGCAACAAATAAAATACCTTTTTTTTTATATTTATAGACGTTTTTTAATCCATCGAAATCTTAGCCATCCTTTGATGAAATTTGACAGTTTATGTCTTGACGAATAGAGAACAAATTCAGTTATGACGTACAAAGTGTATTTCGTACCAAATGTTAGCCGAAAGCCAATTGCTCTTTTCCGGAGTAACAAATAAAATACCTTTTTTTGGATATTTATAGACGTTTTTTAATCCATCGAAATCTTAGCCATCCTTTGATGGAATTTGACAGTTTATGACTTGACAAATAGATAATTCAGCTTTGACGTACAAAGTGTATTTCGTACAAAATGTCAGCCGAAAACTTTTTTGACACTTTTTAATCCATGTACAAAGTAGGCATCATTCGATGTTATTTGGCAATTTATGGCTTACAATAATAAAATATTTTGTGAGAACTATCAAAGCCATAAGTCAATCTTATCATCGAAATCGATTGTTTAACGATTCAATCATTTGAAATGAACGATTTACTCAGCTCTAATTCGAATTTGATATTTTGTTTATTTGTTAACGCATTCTTGTCAAACCAGGGGGATATTTTATTTTCAAGGAAGATTTGAAAACAGTAACGCATAGAATAAAGCTAGAACTACATGCTCTCTTTTTCCAACTCATTTCAAATTTCTATCTTCCATCTCGAAAAACACTAAAAGTAAAAGTTCAAAGGGTTCTAAGGCTGGTATTCACCGAGCGCTCATAACTTAAGAAGCTCATAAACCTATTCACCAAGCAATATTAGTGAAGATCTACGAGCACTCTTAAAAGTTAGGAGTGGTCCCGACCACTCCTAACTTACGAGCGCTCTCTTCGAAAGTTCGTTCGCTTAGACGTGTGCCACGCACGCATTTGACTCGAATCCATATGAGCAATGCCAAGTAGAAGAGTATCCATTTGCTGTCAAGACCAACATTCCACAACATTTCACGGTTTGGGTATGCCTGAACAAGAGAGAGTGGCCCTCATTTTCGAACTTCGAAAAACACTTGTGAGTGGTTGGTAAATACCCCAAAGAAATTTCAAGTTGAGAGCCTCGTAAAGTTAAGAGCCGTTTAAGAGCGCTCGGTGAATACCGCCCTAAATTTCACTTTTTCACTTTTTGAAAACACTAAGGCTAGGCGCGCACATTCAATTTTTAGTTTCGAGCAACTAAGAAGTTTGTGTTTTGATACAAACTAAACGAACAAAAAAGGTTCGCTATTTTGTGTAACATATAATTATATGCACCTGCGCGGACATTCAACCAAATAGTTCATCTGTTTTCTATAAGCAACGAAACAGTTGTGCAACTAAAATTGAATGTGCGCGCCTAGCCTAGCACGGAAATTGCCCGATAGATGTAGTTAATACTCTAAGACTTAACTACATTCAACTTCAAAGAGTGAAAAGTGAACAAAATGTGCTGTATTTTTCCAAACAACAACAAAAGCAAAAGTTAAAATGGTTCTAACTTTTACTAAACTTAAACCACAGATAATTATATATATAATGTATAACAGTAACTGTATGACAGTATAGTGTAAATGTATGCTCTATTCAGCAACAGATGTCGCTAGTCGATAATTATCTGTGCTAAAACTGTATGACAGTATAGTGTAAATGTATGCTCTATTCAGCAACAGATGTCCGGGCATTTTTTTGCAATTTTTATTTGTTGTTTTAAACAATTTCTGTGTAGTATGTTTAAATAATTTTGGCATTGTGCACATCTATGCAAAAAATGCTTTCGTTTAATATGTAATTTATGCCCCTTCGATTCTTGTGGGCCGCGTAAAGTGTACCACAAAAAACATGTTTGCCGTTTTATTATATGATTTATTTTTTTCAAATTTTTCTTTTAGAAACTTATAATACACACCTTCACCCATCTGAATAATATCACTTTAAATTGTATTAATTCAATTTTCACACAATAAATTAAGATTTAAAAACTTTACTTTTCCCCCATGTTTTTTTCGTGCTTTCAATCGCCAACTTCTTCGACTTTGAATGCGTGGTGAACTTAGCCTAGGTGTCCAAAAAAAAAATTGCATTTCCTAATCCAAAAAACAGTTAGCTTTGAGAAAAACAAAACATATTTATTGTTAGTTCAATACTTAAAAATGAACTTTTTATCATTGCTCTCTATTGAGAGGCCCCATTGTGCCTGTGCCTGACTAGCTTAGCAAATATTTTAAGTTTCTGACTTCATTGGTACTGAAGATAAGGAGGGGTCAAAAATCGCATGAGTTTGTTCCTGTAAAAAGGGTAAGTCAAAAATCGCCTGAGTTTGTTCCTGTAAAAAGGGTGTAGAACTTGGCTGGGCACTGACGTGCCTTTTAAACTTTTAAATCAATCAATCAAATCAATAAATCAATTTCAATGAACATCTGATTTTCGTTTCTTTAATATGGAACACAATCGTTTCACTGAATGTGTTCAATTCTCTTTCTATTCTCAAATTTTATTTTTAATTTCAATGATCATCTCTAACCTAAAATGCATAGAATTGGTTGTAATCAGCCACTGACAGGATCTTTTACTGAAACCAATTTTTCGATAATTGTAACTGGCTTGTCAAATAAAGAATAAAGTCAGCATTCCACTGGTTTATTCCAATGATGCATTTCAATGAAAGCTGTAACTGGGGCCTAGCCGAATACACATCGAACCAATATGTGTGAAACGAGCTTAAGAAATCATATCTGAAAAGTTTTCAATCAAATAATATGTCAGTGAAAAGGCTCACCTAATTTCTCCATCAGTAGGTCGAATATAACCGAAATATGTTTCTTTGACGAAAAACCATCGTTTTCGCCACTTACCACAAACAACATCGGAACAAAAGTAATTACATCGTATGCAACATTTGTGCTGGAAACATCCAAAACAATCACAGCCAGCCTGACCTGGACGGGTTGAACCTGTTCGCTTAAGGATTTCGCCTTCTTTTCCTTTGATTCCAAGTCCAGATACGAAGGACAAATTTGACACTTCGACAAAGTTGAGCTAAAAAAAAATTAAAAAGTTATTTACAAATTCGGAAATGAATGGAAAGGGAGATTAGATAGTTCGAAATCAAAAAGACGGATATTCATAAATCTTATCAACAACATGAGTTGTCTGTTTTGCAAGTAGATACCGGGTGTATTTGGCGGATATAAAATATATTACGAACCAGAGCATAATCCATAATTGGAGTAACATTACAACTCTCAACAATTGCTTTTTGCGTGTTGCTATAGTCGGCAAAAATTTAGCCGAACGGCTTAGGGGAGAACCACTTGTTTATAACAAACGATAAGCTTGAAGGGTCTGTTTTTGGATTATATAGTATCCCTTCTATTTAAAGGTAACAAATGCTGGCAGTCGATCGCTAGACCCCGGCGGCGGCGCAGTGGCCTTGAATTAATATGTAGCACCAAATTTATGAAAATGAAGGTAGATTTCAAACTATACACTTAAAAGTCAAAAAAAAAAAAATGTTTGTAAATTTGCATACACATTATTATTCAAATTTTTGGAGAGCTTTAGAATAAAAAAAATGATCAAAATCGGTTGAACCGTTCTTGAGCAAAACAAAAACAAATAAAATGCACGACTGGGTCGTACGAACTTACTCCTATGTAATAGAATAGGAATTTTAAAAACGAATGTTATTCATAAAGATATAATGTTGTTCATAAGGATAAAATTAATTTTTTTAAATTCTTTTAGTAGTAAGAGATAAAAACAGAATGCTATGCAAATATGAATTTATGCAAGAAAATAAATAAATAAATTTGGTGGTACGACAGCTTGGAGTGAACCAGGACCTAGTGACTTACAACTCTCAACCATTCCTGGGTGCGTGTTACCAGGAACGGAGGGGACCTACAATTTTCTGCCGATTCCGAATGGCTAATGAGCAGCACTTTCCATGACAAGAGATACTCTTGGAGAATTTGTCAATTCCTCGCAAGAGGCAGTACACCCCTGAAAAAAACTTTCTTGCAGCGACTGAGAATCGAACTCGAGACCTTCCGCATGACAGTCCAATGCACTAACCATTATGCCAAGGCAAGAACAAAAATTATAAGTCCTTGTAGTGGTTTCTTAAAAAAAGCTTTTATATACAAAATTTTTAAAAGATTTTTAAATTTTAAATTTGGTATGCCAACTTTAAGTTTTTATTACTGTACGAATGAAAATTAAATTTCCAAAAAAAATATTGAGCCGTTTTTGAAATATCGAATTTTCCAAAAAAAAAAATGATTATTTTTTTTTTCAAAAATTCAAAATTTTCTTTTTTAAGTTTTGAAATGCATTGGTTTTTAGACTTTTTAGAAGCATCTCTACAAAAAATTTCATTAAAATCCGTTATGTCGATAATGAGTAATTCAAAATTTGAAAAAAATGGTTCTATGGTAGGTACAAACTGTAATATCTTAATTTCAATTTTTACTTGCGACTTATAGGTACTATATGGCAAGTTATGCATTCGTAAAAAAATCGAACTCGAGATTTTGATCAAAGTTGATATTACGATGATAGCGAAGACTAAAAAAGTGGGTCTCGCAATTCTGTCTGTCTGTCTGTCTGTCTGTCTGTCCGTTCGATTGCAGCTAAACGGCTCGGCCGATTTTCTTCAAACTTGGTAGATATGGGTTTTAATTTTTTGCCCCCGGATGTTTTTTGATTTGATTTTTTAAGACCAAAAATAACGGTACCTGCCATACGAATTTTTTTCGAAATTTTATAAACATTTTTTTTTCTCAAAAACTAATCGACAGATTTTAAAAATAAAAACACAAAAAAATTTCATTTAATTAAAGCTAGATATTTGAGAAAAAAAATTTCAGAAAAATGGTTATTGAGGGTACCCCCATGGAACCATTTTTTTGTTTTTGATTTTCTCAAAAACGGTACAACCGATTTTGATAATTTTTTTTTTGCTAGGGCTCCCCAAAAACTTGAATAGAATTGTGTACTCAAATTTTCAAAAAAATTTTTTTTGGAGTTTTAAAAAAAACTTCAAAATTTTTTTTCAAAACTCAATATTTCGAAAACCCCATGCTAGATTTTTTTTAATCTTGATAAATAAAAGTTTCTCAATATAATCTACAAGATTTCAGAAAAAAAATTTATTTTACCTAAAAATAAAGGTACCTACCATACAAATGCTAAAAAATTAAAAAAAATGGTTTTCAAAAATCGTATTTTTCTCGAAAACGGTTCCGAGAATTTTGATAAAATTTTTTTTCTTTCAATTAATTTTTACGATCTTTAATTTAATAAAAAAAATTTGAAATTAAGATATTACAGCTTGTACCTACCATAGAACCATTTTTTCGAATTTTGAACTTCTTATTATCCACATAACGGATCTTAATGAAATTTTTTATAGATAAGCTTCTAAAAAGTCTAAAACACATTGCATTTCAAAACTTTAAAATAAATAATTTTTGAATTTTTGAAAAAAAAAATATATTTTTTCTTTTTTTTTTGAAAATTCGATATCTCAGAAACGGCTCAATATTTTTTTTTTGTAAATTTTATTTTTATTCGAACAATAATAAAAACTTTAAATTGGCGTACCAAAATTTTTTCTTAAAAAGCTTTGAAAAAGTTTGTACATAAAAGCTTTTTTTTAAGAAACCACTACAACGATTTATAATTTTTGTTCTTGCATAAATTCATATTTGGATAGCATTATGTTTTTGTCTCTTACTACTAAAAGAATTTAAAAAATAATTTAATCCTTATGAACAGTTTTCTCTAATAACATTCGTTTTTAAAATTCCTAGTCTGTTACATAAGAGCAAGTTCGTGCGACCCAGTCGTGCATTTTATTTTTTTTAGAATATTAAAGATCGTTAAAATTAATTGAAAGAAAAAAATTTTTGTCAAAATTCTAGGCGCCGCGCCGTTTTCGAGAAAAATACGATTTTTGAAAACCATTTTTTAACATTTGTATGGTGGGTACCTTTATTTTTAAGTAAAACAAAACTTTTTTTCATACATCTTGTAGATTATGTTGAGAAACTTTTATTTTTTAATTAAAAAAAAAAAAACTAGCAATAAGCTTTTCGAAATATTGAGTTTTGAAAAAAAAATTTTAATTTTTTTTAAAAATCCAAACAATTTTTTTTTGAAAAATTCTATTTAAGTTTTTGGGGAGCCATAGCAAAAAAAATTATCAAAATCGGTGGTACCGTTTTTGAGAAAATCAAAAACAAAAAAAAATGGTTCTTTAGGGTGTACCCTCAATAACCATTTTTACAAAAAAAATTTTCAACTAGTACCTAGCCTTAACTAAATGAAATTTTTTTGTATTTTTTTTTTTAATCTGTCGAACAGTTTTTGAGAAAAAAAATCGTATGGCAGGTACCGTTATTTTTAGTCTTAAAAAAAAAAAGAAAAAAACGTGTGGGGGGAAACTTAAAAATGATATCTACCAACTTTAAAGAAAATCGGAAGAGCCGTTTAAGCTGGGTTGTAGTCGAACCGACAGACAGACAGACAGAATTGCGCGACCCACTTTTTTAGTCTTCACTATCATCGTAATGTCAACTTTGATCAAAATCTCGAGTTCGATTTTTTTACGAATGCATAACTTGTCTTATAGTACCTATAAGTCGCAAAAAATATTATGTTCTATTGGGGGTTCTGTGGGGCAGTTTTTGAGAAAAAAAATATTTCTGTGGCAACAAGGAAAAACGACATAAGTCAGTTTTTGCTACTTTTCAGGAGAGCGATTTGAATGTTTAGTTTGCAATTACAAATCAGGTACAAGACTCATGGACAAAGTTTAAACGCGAAAATTACTGAAATCACTGTAAGATCTTATTTGAATTTAAAAAGAATTAGTTTTATATCAATTTACAGTTAATTTTGATAAAAAACATGACTTATGTCGTTGTTACTTATTTAAACTTTAAATAAGGAATAAGGAAAATGTACACAAGTCAACTTGTGTCTGGATTTTTTACGTAAAGGATTTTGGAAAAACTACACAAGTCAACTTATCTGCGTGTAAGCTTCAATTATACTTTGGAAAAAGAACACAAGTAAACTTATGATCGCGATTAAAAAATATAATTGTTTTGGAAAAAGAGCATAAGTAAACTTATGTGTCTGTTGATTTGGTTATTCTTTATGGAATAAAATCATAAGTAGAAAAGAAAAATTAAAGAATTGTACTTATGTTGTTTTTCCATACGCAAGTTCTGTAGATACTAACTTATGTCGTTTTTCTTATGTCTTTAATTCCTTAACGGTTTGAGATAAAAATACGAAAAAAATATGACAGACGGAATGGCTTATTGCGCATCGGATGATATCAAAAACTCATTTTCGACATAAGTCGACTTATGCTGTTTTTCCTTGTTGCCACAGATTTATAAAATTTCGAAAAAAATCCATGTGGCGGGTACCGTTATTTTTGGTCTTAAAAAAAAGAAAAAAAACGTGAGGAGAAGAATTTAAAAACGATATATACCATGTTTCACGAAAATCGGCCGAGCCGTTTAAGCTGTAGTCGAACAGACAGACAGACAGAACTTCGAATTTCTTATAGACTTATAGTACCTATAATCCGCAGGTAAAATACGAAATATCTTGCGTCTTACGTTTATTTATATACATAGGGATATGTATTATTTTGAACTATTAAATGGATCATTAAGTTCGAAAGTGGAAACCATATTATTGTTAATAAGTTACGCAGCTATAAATAAAGTAGATAAATATAGAATGTAAATAAAATAGAGAAGGTGATACTCTTTATATAAACTGTGTATGTGTTATTATTTCAAGTTGTCTGTTATGTTTTTACCTTCTTTCAATTTTATTCCGACGTATGTACTATATGCAAAATTATGGATTCGTAAAAAAAATTCGATCAAACTTGATTTTGCGATGTAAGGGAAAGCGAAAAAAGTGCATTCCGCAATTTTGTCCGTTTGGCAGCGGCAGCCTAAACGGATGGGTTTCTTTTCTTGAAACATATTGTTGTGAACAGAGCTTAATACTCCTACAGCGTTACCTGTCGGAAAATTGCATATCTATTTTATGGAAGAAACAAAAAGCTCTTTTCCAATTTCAAATATATTTCCCCTTATTCCAACCATCTAGAACATTCCAAGATGAGAACCTTCGAGAAGAACTAAATTGAGTATATAAGGGGGTATTCACGGTGAGCGGGACAGTTGATTTTTGACTATGAAAGTGTGCGAAAGGTTTGCTTATTGGATTGTGAAAAATGTTATTAAACAAGTGTGATTTAAATAAAAGTATTTGAGTTGATTATAAATTGAGATTTATTGTTTTGATTGGGAAAGAGTAAATAAAGAAGAAATACTAAAAGAGTAATAAGTTTTATTTAACGAACCTAGCAAAAATATTACAATATATTATGGGTACATATCACTAAATTACTTTTATTAAAGCAATTTTTTCGTTAAAAATTTGTAAACATACTATCTTTAGTTCAAACCATTTTGAGAAGTCGTTTTAGAAATTAAAAAAAAAATAGATTACATTCTTTGAATATTTCTCCAACAACATAAGTAACTGGCAGCAGGCATATATACTGCCCTAACTAAATCATTCGTTTGTTAAGGCTTTGCCTGTAAACGTAGCAAACTTATCTAGATGCCTCCAAGGCATTGAACATTTTTTCCCTCTATTATTGTCAAAACTTATTTATGGTCTTTAATTTAAAAAATAAATAACGGGTGATTTTTTAAGAGCTTGAGAACTTTTTTTAAAAAAAAAAACGCATAAAATTTGCAAAATCTCATCGATTCTTTATTTGAAACGTTATATTGGTCCATGACATTTACTTTTTGAAGATAATTTCATTTAAATGTTGACCGCGGCTGCGTCTTAGGTGGTCCATTCGGAAAGTCCAATTTTGGGTAACTTTTTCGAGCATTTCGGCCGGAATAGCCCGAATTTCTTCGGAAATGTTGTCTTCCAAAGCTGGAATAGTTGCTGGCTTATTTGTGTAGACTTTAGACTTGACGTAGCCCCACAAAAAATAGTCTAAAGGCGTCAAATCGCATGATCTTGGTGGCCAACTTACCGGCCCATTCCTTGAGATGAATTTGTCGATAAAAAAGCGGATTTTCTGCCAACTTTTCTAGGGCCCATTCACTGAAAATTCGACGTTGTGGCAGATCGTTCGGCTTCAGTTCTTGCACGAGCTGTATTTTATACGGTTTTACACCAAGATCTTTGCGTAAAATCTTCCATGTGGTCGAATAACACAAACCCAATTGCTGCGAACGGCGACGAATCGACATTTCACGGTCTTCAGCAACACTCTCAGAAACAGACGCAATATTCTCTTCTGTACGCACTGTACGCATTCGTGTGGTTGGTTTAATGTCCAATAAAGTAAACTGAGTGCGAAACTTGGTCACAATCGCATTAATTGTTTGCTCACTTGGTCGATTATGAAGACCATAAATCGGACGTAAAGCGCGAAACACATTTCGAACCGAACACTGATTTTGGTAATAAAATTCAATGATTTGCAAGCGTTGCTCGTTAGTAAGTCTATTCATGATGAATCAAAGCATACTGAGCATCTTTCTCTTTGACACCATGTCTGAAATCCCGCGTGATCTGTCAAATACTAATGCATGAAAATCCTAACCTCAAAAAAATCACCCTTTAGTTCATAAAATTGTTAAGACTATTGTAAAAAACTACGAATAAGCTACAAAATCTAGTTGAAGATATAGGTTTTCAAATATTATAATCTTTTTTTCAATCAATGATATGTAAAACAGTGGAAAATTGAGATTATGAACTTGTAACGGGTACGTATATTTTAAGAAAAAATTCCCATTTGTTAGCATAATCGGTAATACCTACAGATTGGCAATTGAGAAGACCCGGTATGCAAATAAACAAAATAAACAGGATCAATTCGATTTTGAAGTTTCGTTGTATTGTGTTGTGTCAAGAGGATGATAAAAAGTCACCGCAGACATGTTGTTTGTGTTCATTGTAACTTTTTTAAACTTACGTATTTATTTGAACTTTTTTCATTAAATTTGTAACTTTTTTCAATTATTCTATTATAAGTTTAAATTTGAAGCTTGAGGTAATTTTCCAAATAAGTGAAAATAATATCAAAAGTATTGAAAAAAAAGTTGAAATAAATAAGTAAATTTAAAAACAGTTAAAATGAAAACAACATGTCTGCGAGTAAATATCCATCATCCTCTTCACACAACACAAGAAAACTTCAGAATCGAAACTAACTATTACGCAGAGATGAAGAGAAGAACTACATACAACTGAAAAAAGTTATTCCGTGAAAAAGTTGAAGCCTGCCGGAATCGAAGAACCAGTAAAAACAAAAAAAAATGAAAAAAAATTAATTTTTTTTAGCAAACCCTTTAAAATATGACTGACACAAGTGCTCTCTATTGAACTAGCGGATAGTTTTTTTTCTGTTCAAAACTTACCCTTATTAATTTAAATTTGCATTTTTCTTTGTTAGTGAGTATTTCCTTCCGGATCGAAGAATATGTTTCGGTTTATTCCTTAAGAATATCAATATAACAACAAACCATAAATTGATTTCATTCGACGTCTCTAATATATCTAATATCTAAGAATATCAATATACTTGTAACAACAAACCATAAATTGATTTCATTCGACGTCTCTAATATGTATGGTATACTAATACTAATACTAATACTATACAACAACAACACAAGTACAACACAAGATGACAACAAAAAGCTCAAGTTTGAATATACCAACAATCAAAAATCAAAAGTAGTTCGCCTGATGATGGAGCAATAACACTCCGAAACGCGTAGCTTAGATATAATAAATTAATTAAAGTTGTGATATTAGTTAAGTTAAAATTAAAATTGAATAAAATAAAAAATAAAATTCAGTTTTTCATTTATTTATTTAATATTTTAAAAATCTTTAAATTCTTAATGTTTTTGCTCTTATTATGTTTGGGGCGAAGAAGAATATAATCCGCAATTTGAAGGAAATAAAAGCAGCTAGGGAAGTGGTTAAGCCCAAGTGGAAATTTAATCAGTGTATCCCAGCCCAATTTGCTTGCAAACAGCGCGGCGTTGCCACAAAGTGCCCGATCGGGCCATTTGGCCCGCCGTTTTACTTTTTGGCCCTTTGCCCGGGCCAGTTAGAAATGGCCCCCAAATCTAAATTTTAGAAGATTTAACATCACATCATATCGTGCTTAGTAATAATTAAAAAGCTTTACAAAATTAAATATAAACCATCGTGATGCATCGCCTCTACAATGTGTTTCCACCATATAC
Source organism: Chrysotoxum bicinctum (assembly GCA_911387755.1). Classification (NCBI taxonomy): domain Eukaryota; kingdom Metazoa; phylum Arthropoda; class Insecta; order Diptera; family Syrphidae; genus Chrysotoxum; species Chrysotoxum bicinctum. The sequence goes on along the minus strand of OU426987.1, from coordinate 144,702,573 downwards.
AAATAACCATTTTTAAAATGGAACTGAATTCATTCATCTATCTCATTTAATGATTTGACTTTTTTCACGTCAATTTCGTTCAGCGTGTTGACTTTTCTCACGTAATTTACTTTCGTCATCTACCAAAGCGTTTATCTAACTTAAATAACAAGAAAATAAATCTTACAAATTATATCTTAAATTTCCTAATAGTGAAGATCTTCTGATAAAATATTTGCGTTTGTAAAAAGAATTTGATTTTTTAAATAAATTTTAGTATAAGGACTACTTAATTCGAACTGAATCGAGTCTTAAACTTTACAATACATTTTTTTTCATTTATCAATGATAAACAATTTTCAAATGTTATCCCCAATTTCAAACAATATTCTGGAAGTACATCTGCTAACATTTCAACAATTTGCAACTTTTTTGTTCATGATAAACAACCAGGATCCGATGGTATTCCTCCGATCATTTTGAAAAACTGGGCAGCTGCTCTATCGGGACCATTAACTTTCTTGTTTAATAGTTTTCTTGAAGAGGGTTATTTTCTTGATGATTGGAAAATCTCGTACGTTATTCTATTCATAAACCAAGATCCAAGCAAGATGTTTCTAACTATCGCCCCATTAGCAAATTATCAACGATACCAAAACTTTTGAAAAAAATTGTCTCTGATAAGCTTACTTTTGTTCTTAAAGAAATTATTTCCCTATTTCAACAACGACCAACCTCGCAATATTTAGTAATCAGATTATTAGTAATTTTGAAGATGGTTTCCAAACAGATGTCATATATACCGAGTTTGCTAGGCGTTCGATAGAGTAAACCGCCATATACTAATAAAAAAATTGGAATCCATTGGCTTCCACTCAAATATTTTAAAGTGGTTTGAATCTTACCTAAACGGAAGAAAATAGGTTGTGCGTATTAATAACGTACTATCACATGTAATTGAGGTCACATCAGGAGTACCACAAGGAAGTCACTTGGGCCCTCTTCTATTCTTGCTGCTGATCAATGATATCACTGATTTCTTAAAAAATGTTTCTTGTTTGATGTTTGCGGATAAAATATTCAGTCGTGTTACGTCAATTAATGATTGTCATTTACTCCAATCTGATCTTCATCGCTTGTCTGAGTGGTGTTTAGCTAATCAGCTGTTCTTGAACGTATCAAAGTGTCAATATTTGTCATGTTTTAAGAGCCTATCATCTATTCCTTTTCAATATTCTAAAGAAGGTACGGAACTTTCAATACTTAACGCAAAGAAAGATCTCGGTAGATATCATGTTTGATTCGAAACTCTGCTTTAAATCCCTTATAGACTATGATTGCTAAGGCAAACTTTATGTTAGGATTCATTAATCGGAACTCTAAAGAGTTTACTGATCCTTTTACTCTTTGATCTCTTTCTTTGCGTATGTAAGGTCATCGTTGGAATATTGCTGTGTGATTTGGGATCCATTTTTTTTTCAAGTTTATTTTAATCATATAATAAAACGGCAAACATGTTTTTTGTGGTACACTTTTCTCCAAAAGTATTTAACCGATTTCGATAAATTGTATATGGTTGGAAAGCCACAGTTACGGAGATGTGCAGAATATACTTGAGACACGCATTTACACACTGTGGGTCATTTTTGTTTTTGCACTGTCGAATTTTATTAATTTAAATTTTTTTTATTAATTTAAATTTTATTTTATGTAATATGCAAAGTACATAAAATAAAATTTAAATTAATAAATTTGCTTGAAAACACTGCCAATAATATAAATAATAAATAAAAAAAATTGGCACTCGAATTTCGAGAGCTGGGTCGGCTAGTATGCTTGAAAACGTACAAACATACAATATTCACACCCCAACTTATAAAACTCGGTGTCAACTTCTTGACCTGCAATCTCTTGCCTTTTTCTTTTGTTTCTTGTGAATGTGTATGCTTCGTCAATGTGTCTGCGATCGCGTTTCCTTTTTAATGAACCTCATCATCGGGTAAACTATAATCTAAATGAACCTTTAACTCGATGCATTAGAGAATCATTTTTGTTTTTGCACTGTCGAACACTGTGCACATTTCAAAAAAATAAAATTAAACAAAAAATTTACTTTAAATTTCAAATAATTTAGATTTTTTAAGCTACATAGGTTTTTTAGATTTCATTTTCTGTCGAATTTCGACACAAGGCGAAAGGCTAGTTTGTATAAATCAGCTTGATGAAATAAAAATAAATAAATAAATCGTATAGACATTTGTTTTTTTTTTTTGCCGCTGGTTGTTTATTCGTTCGTTGTCCATTCACACATATATTGAATTAAAATATGAAAAAGTTATATAAATATTTAAATAATATTACTGAAGTGATTTATATTTTTTAAAGATATTTTAAGGTATTTCCCAAGATATCAAATCAGACGACAGAGTCAAGACTTGCTTCTGCTGCCTACTACATAGATTTCAGAAAGGCATTAAATAAATAATGCATTAATAATAAATAAATAAGAATAAATACAAATATTAATAAATTGTAGTTTAATGTTTTAAGGACGGATTTTTAAGTAAAATATTTGGCCCCAACTTTTGTCAAATGGGCCCCAACAAATTTCGAAATGGCCCTCTCTGCTTTTTCCTTCGCGGCAACGCTGCTTGCAAACCCCTTGTCAACTTCATCTGAGCCTGCATTAACCCAAACTCAGGCAGATGCAGGCACTTCACTTAAGTATTTAGAAGCAATTGCTTTAAATATGGAAGATAATTTCGCCGAATTTGCTGGTGAAGTTCCGGAGCCACAAGAACAGCAACATAAAACTCAAGAACCAACAGGAAAGAAACGACGGCAAGCTTTCATATTAAACAAAAAAGAGCTACGCTTTTGGAGAAGCAGTGTGTACTCTAAGAAATAACCTTAAATGGTATCAACGAAAGTATAAACAAAGGAAGAAGAGAGGAATATAAGTCATACAAATTAAAGGAGCACACTGCTAGGAGGGACACAACACATCTTAAGATCCAAGTGGAAACACTTCTAATTTATAAACATGGGATGGAAAGAAAAGAAACTAATAAATGTAATACATTTCAACACTTATCATTTTAATTACTTATTTATTTTCTAATAATTAAAAAAAAAAAACTGCATTTGTTCATTAATTGAACATCGAGCAATAATATTGTATGTAGACTTTCGTTTGAATTTGACAGATGTTTGTTACTTTTTCATCGTTTTTAAATCTGTTACAAAATCATCGCGTCGAAGAAGTTATGGAATGCCATTTAAAAAAGGAGACGACAGAGAAATCGAGAGACGTCGAAAAAACGAGACGACATAGGTAATTGGGGTGAATATTAGCCATTAACATAATAATCGAACGAATTGACGTGATAACGAGATTTGTTTACCAAAAAATACAATTTTTCTTCCCGTATGTTGAAAACTTATCACTGTTAGTTGTGAAAGCTGTAAGAATTTCGTAAGTGAGAAAAAACATTCTTACCCTTGTAAGTTATTCTTTCAACTTGCAGCTTACGAAAGTTGATAAAATTTACTGTAACTCACTTACAGACCCTTTTGCACTAGTAATATTTTTAGAAGATGCTTCAGGTGATCCGAAAAAGTGAAAGAGGACACAAAATAACTTAAAGAGTAAGACTCTAAAGAGCTTGCGAGGGACCAAGCTGTCTGGAAGAAGTTTGTTTTTTTCAGGACTTAGTTTATTTGGATTGCAGAGCGACTATGCAAGTAAATATAATCGTACAAATAATACTTTACTCACTGTTTCATGATGACATCTATATAAACTTATATTGAGTAAGTTTGATAAATATTCTTCTAGCTGTTGCTTTCTATTTTCCATAGACTCTGCAGTTACCAAAGATTCTGGACGATTTGGAAATCTAGGCAATTTACGTTTTTTCTTTATTTTTTGTGCCACTGTTGTTTTTGATGCAATTTCTTGAGTTCCTCCACTTATTGCTACATTTGTACTTTTGCTTCCAAGATGTTGGGTTGACTGACCATCCATTTGTATTGCAACAGTTTTTATAGTCGCTCTCTTTTCCTTATGGCTTCTAATGGGAAATGGAATATTCAACGAGGCTCGAAATACCATAAGCTGTTGATGAAGACTATTAAAATCCTTGTATCGTTTTTTAATAGTCCATGTAAACGGACCATGTGTGAGTTCAATTGTGTATCTAAATAAATGCATTACAGAATTAGAAAAGCATTTCTTAAAAAAAAAAAAAAATATTTTGATCAATACTTACAAATTTGGACTTAAAAAATGTGTTGTTATGCTTCGTTCAGTATCAATAATCTGTACTTTTACTTCAACACCTGGAATAAATATTTTTCTTTGAAAAGAATTGAATTTCACACTTGAACCATAAATGGATATAAACGGAATGTCAGACACAGTTTCTCGACCATCCGCTTCTTCCTCATCTGTTTCTTTGCGTTCAACTAGTACTGGTTTGTCACCCACGTTCGATAAAATAGTTACAGAATCAGGAAATGCTAGAGTTTCATCATACTCCGAATCAACCATAGAGAATTGAAATTCAGGAATACAACTTGTACTCTTAACTTCGTCATCTTCATCATTTATATTTTTGACATTGTCTTCAGATGTTTCGATGTCATTAACTTTTATTTGGTTTACAGTTCCATCGTCATTTACCATTGCTAGATTGGAAGTTCCAGTGTCGGTGTTTTTTGCGTGTTCTATCCAAAAGAAAAAAAGAAAACTTGATAAAGCAGATATCTATCTAAACGATAAATAACATTTGTTTCCAAAAACACGTTCATAATTTAGAACTTATGCACGTACATGGCTAGAAAAAAAAAAAAAAAAAAAAAAAAAAACAAAGTAACTAAGCACAGCGCAGTGTTAATGAATAAAATTGTCTGGATATTTTTGGATGATGTGAATGTGATTCGAACAGGACGGTGGAATTGACCGGTGATTTCAAAGTCAACATTACCCATCCCAACACTCAATTTCAGTCATAGAAAATGGGAGCTCTTGAATGCGCGCCATTTAAACGATGTCATATTACCCACTCATAGTCATTTATAAGTCTTTGAATTATAGGTATGTAAAAAATATATACATATCTTACAGACAACTTGCTTTATTCAATTATTACATCTATCCGTCCCTTTTGAAAAGCCATTTACAACCGGTTGTGGTATTTATTTTAAAAATAATGAAAAAGCAAGACCTATATTGCTATCAACTATAAGAATAAAAGCATACTGGTGAAGTTCAAGGCAACTTGAGATGATAAAACACAAATTTGTATTTTTTATGTTCGATACCATTAATTTTTAATCAATTTTAAAAATAATACTTATCTATTTTTTCAAGGGCTGTTTCTTGATATGATAACAATAATATGTTTTCTATTAACCGATAGAATTTTTTTTAATTATTTCGATGAAAATCATTTTAAAAACAAATTGCGTTCATTTTAGTTTTACTACATATTTATTAATTTCTACTATAAAGACGTAAAACAAATATTGAACTAATCATATTAAAATACCTTTCTGACAAGAATAAAATTTATAAAAAAATATATCACCAGTAAATAATTTAAATATTCTTAATTTACTAATATTTCAATTCAATCAAATTAAATATCATTACTTAGAAGAAATTATTCCTTACAATATACAAATAATTAATTCCTAGGAATTTAATTAACTACTCAATAAGTAATATATCTTTTTTGACCTAGCGCTGTTGAAATTTTTTTAAAACGTATTTCAAAAGCATTAAGAACTTGGTCATTCTCTAGCTTGTAAATTTCTTTAGAACTATTCAGGCTGTAGGTGGAAAGGTTGTAGTTGGAAGTAGTCTCTTTTGACAGGTTTGGTTCTAAAGTTTTATTTCCTTCCAGGTCAGTCGCCTTTGTTGAAACAGAGGCTTTTCGAATAGATATTCTGTTATCGCCACCCAGGACCGGTAAACAATTATTGTTATATATGTAGGTCAATTCGTTCAAACAAACCACGAGTGCGACAAGATGAAGAACTGGACCCAATCAATCACCTGGAGAATATTGAGACAGTGAGAGCTTTAATTTTGCAAGATCCAACAAGTTCTGCACACAACTATTGGACTGTCTTTTGACTTTCCGATCATTCATTTCGGAAAATTCTTCAAGAAAGACCTTCATTTGCATCCGTACAAGTGTTGGCGATTGTCAAACAACTACCCGAACGGTTCTCGATTTTTTTTTAATTCACTTCTTCAAAAACGTTTTAAATATTTTCTTAAATGTACATTAAATGCATAAACCTGACGTAACACATATTTTTTGAATGTTGAAGAAAATTTGTATACATACAAAATTATGTGGATTTTAATTTTTCTTTGTAATAATTCTTATTTGTTCGTTAGCGTTAGATTTTTTGGCGTTAGATTTTTTGAGTTCAAAGTATTCATTCTTCTAAATTTTTATTTTTTCTTGAATAACATTCATGTTATGCATTTTTAAAAGATCAAATTGGTTGTACATAAAGGCAGGTACATACGAGTATGTTCATCCAGACGTGAAACGTGGAGTTTTCTGAACAGTTCACCATTTTTACTTGCGATATAGGTACTATAGTGCAAGTTCTGCATTTTGAAAAAAATCGAACTCGAGATTTTGATCAAAGTTGACATTACGATAGTAGCCAAGACGAATAAAGTGGGTCCGACAATTCCATCTGCCTGCTTGCATGTCTGTTTGTCTGTACCTCGATCTAGAGCCTAAACCACTGTACCTATTTTCTTCAATCTCGGTAGTTAAAGTTTAGCTCTATAACTAACGGTACTCTCCATAGACCAGTAATGCAAAATCTTATTTATCTCGAAAACGGCTCTAACGATTTTGATAACAAAAAATTGAGTGTGATATTATGAACATGGACTACATTTTGGTAAACCAAAATAATTTTCGACTTTCTCATTAATGGCTCTAACGATTTTAACCAAAAATTTTCACTAGGAGCCCCCTTAAGTTTAAAATAATATTGTTATAAAAATATTCGAAAAAATATGTTTTGGATTTAAAAAAAAAAAATCCAATTTATTTTTTGAAAAATCAATATCTTGAAAACGTGTGAACGATTGTTTTTTGAAATTGTTTTCTAAATTCTATATTGCCTTCTGTCAACTTTTGGAAGACAGAAAAATAAACATGCAATTTTGATTTACACAATTTTCACCTTAAACACTTAAAATTGGCATCCCAAATTTTGTTCTAGTAAAAATTTAAAGAAATTTGTTATATAAAAAATTACTTTAATAAAAAGATTTTTAAACTTTGTTTGCGTAGATTCATACTTTTCGGAAAATCAGACGGCAATTCCATGCATTTGAACATTTTTATCTCATTAAATCCATGTTTTATATTTATAAAATGTATGTATATTTTAAATCCCAAAGTACTTTTACATAAGATCAAGTTCGTGCGATCCAGTCGTGCATTTTATTTTGTTCAACTATTCGCTGTTTTCTTACCCCGAAAAGCTCAGGTATTTTCTTAAACCACAATAAGTTTGTGTTCAAATATACAAACTTTAATGTCACGTGTTTAAAATTAACGGTTAATAAGCACATCATTCATTCATTCATTTTTTGATGTATCGAAACCATAAGACGAAAATGCAACTTTTAACGAATTTGATGCTCAGTCCGATTCCATACAACGAATTGTTTCCTATTATCTTCACACTGAAATCATTACGCGGATTTCAATAAACAAAATTCTTAGTGGCTTCGACATTTTTGCCAAAGTACACCCGAAGGAAGGTATGTTGAGCCATTTGCTAAGTTAAACATCTTAACTCAGCATGTCATCAGGCCAACTCGAATCTCTGACATTGCCGGTGAATCCGCCAAAACTGTAGACTTTTTCCTTATTATCTTTCCCTAATAAATACACTATAAGTGTGTTATCACCTCTAGGCCCATCAGACCATTAGGTCGAATCTGCAAATATTCAACAACTTCCAGTTAGAAAAAAACTTTAAGAGAAGCATTTGACATTACGAGAAAGCCAACTGGGACGGTATCAATAATCATTTCGGGAACTTGAATGGGTCACTATGTTTCCTCCATAGTGACGTTGACTTCAGCGCTGCATTTAATATCGATGAATCTCTTCTTCGATGAATTAAAAACTACATTTCGACCCGCTCAATACGAGTTGTACTGGATGATTCTTAAACTGATATTCAAAAAAATTAATAATTAATGTGTCTCAGAGCTCCATTTTGTCTCCGACTCTCTTTCTCATGTTTATCAACGATTTTTCATCAGAAACTTCTTATCTATTAAATTGTTTTGCTGACGAAAGTACTCTCAGCTTTTCATATTCATTTCTAGGTTCACATCCTTGTGCTTCGAATGTGGAATTAGAACTGCAACATATAATTAGCTCATTAAATTGTTGCATTGGGCAAAAGTAATAGGGAATCAAAAATCAAGTAGAAATAGAAGCACTTGGGTAGAATCCAAAAAGAGCTTTAAAAATGAATGGTGACTCATCGAGTTTACCCTTGAGCCCAATTTCGGACACAATTTTAACTACAAAGATTCCTTCTTTAGCTGCTTTAAAACGAATGTACATCGGTACCTCCTATTAAATCACTTCTAATTTTTCTAACGCTCACACTGTGTTTATCTTTATGTTTCATTTATATGTTTCGTTACGCGGCCATTTTCCTCCATCTTCGATGAGCATGAGCAAATCATTCGCATCAAATGAACCTTGTTGCTCAGTGTTGTCTTTTTACAGTACGGTTTCAAGTTGTTTCATACACCAAGTACTGTTACCGCATTGTGAATGTGAACGCCTTGGTCACAAACCTATGAAAGAAAAAGTCTGCTCATCAATTTAGTTCAACTTTCCCTGTAGTTGGCCTCTCTGTTCTTTGGCAATGATCGCAGCTTCAACCCATATATCTCCTTGAACATTAATACACTTGCTCCAACGATCCTCCAATCGGTGGATCCCATCCCTGAAGTGAGAATCCGGAAGGTCTGCAAAATATGCTTCAAAAGCCGTTATGACCTCTTCATTTGATGAAAAACGCTTGCCACGCATACATTTTTTGAGTTCTGGAAACAAATGGAAGTCGCTGGGGGCCAAATCTGGTGAATACGGTGGATGCTCCAACAATTCAAACTTTAATTCATGGATTTTAGCCATTGTCAAAATGCTCTTGTGACACGGTGCATTGTTCTGATGAAAAAGGATTTTTTTCTTCTGCAAACCGGGTCTTTTTTCACGAATATTTTCCTTCAACTGGTCCAAAAGGATGCAATAATATTCAGAATTAATTGTTTTACCAGTTTGCAAGTAATCCACAAACAAAATTCCTTTCGCATCCCAAAAAACTGATGCCATAACCTTTTTGGCCGATTTCCGGACACGAACTCGTTTCGAAGCCGAACAACCAGGTTCACACCACTTTTTAGCCCCTTGTTTTGATTTGGGATCATGGTGATAGACCCAAGTCTCATCCATAGTGATGAATCGACGCACAAAATCCACTTTATCCTTTTTAAAACGCTCCAAATGTTGCTGAGAAAGTCGCATTCGAATGTGTTTTTGTTCCATCGTTAGCGAATGCGGCACCCATTGTGCACACAGCTTTCTAAAGCCCAAAATTTCACTTAAAATATGGCTCACACTGCCTAATGAGATGTGTAGAGCCTCTACTAAATCTCTCTCAGTCAATCGACGATCTTCCAAAACCATATCCTGTATTTTGGCTATGATTTCTGGTGTTGATGCGCTTTTTGGACGTCCTTCACGTGGATCGTCTTCAAGGCTTGTACGACCACGTTTAAATTCAGCAACCCATCTTTCTACTGTTCTCATTGAAGGTGAACAATCATTATACACTTTCAACATTCGTTCGTGAATTTCATTTGGTGCTACACCTTCCAAAAATAAGAATTTTATCACTGCACGATATTCAATTTTTTCCATCGTAAACAAATACTTTGACACGGCGACACTAAATGGCTTCTAAACAAAGAATGAATTGACAGATTGAAATGAAACTTCACATACGTTAATATGAAGAGTGTACCAACAAAACAAAAACAATTTGGGCTAGTAGCAACGCCTTCTCTTATCGAACAACAAAACTTATTGAACAACCGGTATTATCGGGTCTGTCTTATTGACCGCTGTTAACAAGAGCTCCATTTTCAACAAAAGCTCAATCTTTAATTTCAAGTTCGTTTAATTTGAATTATTTAACTTTTCAAGTTTTCCTTTATAATCTCCCAAGTTGATCAATTAAATATTCAAATTATCCCTTAGTCGTTACCTGGGTCTATAATCATATAATAAAACGGCAAACATGTTTTTTGTGGTACACTTTTCTCCAAAAGTATTTAACCGATTTCGATAAATTTTATATGGTTGGAAAGCCACAGTTACGGAGATGTGCAGAATATACTTGAGACACGCATTTACACACTGTGGGTCATTTTTGTTTTTGCACTGTCGAACACTTTGCATATTACATAATTTAATAAATTTGCTTGAAAACACTGCCAAATATATAAATAATAAATAATAAATAATTTGGCACTCGAATTTCGAGAGCTGGGTCGGCTAGTTTATAGAAAAATACTAAAACAGCTGCTTATATTTTTATATAAAAAAATACCGGAAAACGGACTTTTCGATATGAAAATATTTAATAATATATGGGGTGGCCGTGGCGCGATGGATGTGTGCTCGCCTGTCAACCTCATGATGACAGGTTCGATCCCTGCCGTCGTCTATGTCGCTTTAATTCCATTAAAAACCTTCTAAAAATTATCATCAATGGGTTGCTGGTTTACTCAATACATGTTGTTCAGGCATAACACTAACAACATGTAATTGAGTTAAACTAGTATGCCCAACAAGGATGAACACGAATAAAATAATGTGAATTATAAGCGACATAGAAATAAGACACGGCATTTCTCCGCTTTAGCTCAGCCGCCATCCCTGGAGATAAAAATATCTGAGACAACCACCAACAGTCTCAGAACATCGTGCCACACATCTTTCCTATCCTTCTTTCTCTTCATTAACTTCACGCCCGCGCTGTGTTGAAACATTTAAAGGGTAATCATAATCCCTTGAGCGCGAGTAGATTATAAAAAAAAAATAAATCTGAAAGAAATTTTGTTTTATATCACTATAAAAACATAAAGAAGAAACTAAGAGTGTTTTAACGTTAAATATTTCATCAAAACTTCACTTGAAAAAGGAAGTAAACCCTGCTTAAATGTCGGAAAATAAAAATGCTAACTTAAATAATTCATTGTCATTGTATCGAAACCAAACAAAAAGACAGAAATATGAATTCGGAGCCATGGTTATAAGCAAAAAAAGTATCAAGCACCAAGTACTAACTGTTGATTTGATTTCAAGCCATAATTATTTCTATACATATGTAGGTACCTAAATGACAAAAAAAAAAACAATTTGGCCTTATCATTATTACCCTTGGATAAAATTTTAAAAATATCTGAAATAAGAGGATGAAATAATTTGTATAACTATTTTTTTTTTCGAACTGTATTTTTATTTAATTATTAAAATTGAAATATGTTATGTAAAATTTAAAGAATAATTCAAAAAAAAAAAAAAACGTACGTATCTTTTTTTTTTTTGAAGGTGTTTAAATACAAATTTCCCCTAGAACAAAAATTACTTTCGATATAAGGTACTAATGTCATGTTAAGAAATATTGAATATTGAATATTGATCTACTATGATGATCAAAAAAGTGGGTCTCACAATTTTGTCTGTCTTTCCACCACTGCCTAAATGGCTCGACAAATTTTGTTCCCAATTTTATAAAATATTTAATTTTTTTTGCAAAATGTTTTACAGATTAAAAAATAATAAAATTCACACGGCATTCTGCTTTTATCTCCAATTATGTACTTTGTTTTATTCTTTAAAAATGACATTCATTTTTAAAATTCTAAGTGTTTTTAGCATAAGAGCAAGTTCGTGTAACCGGGTCGTCCGTTTTATTCACGATAAATTGTATTTGGCAGTGATGTAGTAATTTTAAATTTATGAACTTAATAGCAATAATAACCTAATTTTTAGTTATATTTTTCCTTAAATTGTTTTCAAACTTTCTTAGCTTTTATGTCTCACATATAAACGAGAATTACTATTCACAGCAACAAATGTTTTGCTGCAAAGTTAGTCTTTTGTATTCAATTATTTACAAATAATCAGAAGTTAACCTAACCCTTAACCTTCCCTTAATATTTGATCAGAGAACTTTGTTGTTATTGGTAAACACCGACAATGGCACGTTTTATTTTCAAAAACTACGATAATTTTCGCAGGAACTCATTGTACTTATTCATTAATATTTATGCATCAACATATTAACTATACTATCTTCAACACGGAATAACAACAAAAACAACAATGCTGACGTTGAAAGCCATTAAATTAACAAAAACGTTTTGATTAGTGAGAAAAACAAAATTGTAAAAAATATTCTAAAAACTTTTACCTATGCTTGCTATTAATTGAGAAATACTCCGACGATGGCGTCGAACCTCCAGCATAGAATTATCACCCATTGTAATTTAAGTTGCACAAAATGCCAATATGGATAGGTACTCTTTTTAATTCCACTAAAGAGCGGAGATATTGATTTTTGTTAGTAAAAATTCTTCAATACACAACTTTACGCCATTCAATATTTTTTTATAACCGATTTACTTTTAATTTACAAGATTTTGTGTTGACCCGATTGTTCACCTGCCAACGTCACTGCTTTGCCGTTGATTCATTAAACTGAATTTAATATTTTACGTACACGCATACACTTATATAAACCAAACACTATTCAGAAAGAAAATAAGCAAAATAAATAACACGACAGAAAAGATATAAAAATCAAACTTTTTGTCACAAACATAAATAAAAACGAAAAGATTTTTTCAAGTTCCTTACAGATATTTGTACATTTTGTATGAAGATAGCGAGGTAAATTAGTTTGTATGGCTTTGACTTTGTCGCGTCGTCGATCGTCCGTGCTTTATCGTCACCGAATGGTTAATATTAAGCACTAACTCTTCTTAAGTTTAAATAATATTAGTAAGCTATTCATAGGTATTTAATGGAGAGTGCTTATCAATTAAAACACCTGCTTTTGATTTTGTTTGTTGGCATGATATCGTAAAATAGGGCGATAAGGATTTAGGGTGTAACTATTTGTTCGCGCAAAATTGAGTCGTACTCTGTTAAAATGTTCCGAATATAATTATTTTATGTTCGCGATGACTAACCTTAAGTTCTTTACTTTAAATTCTCTATATTCAGAAAGTATCCATCGAAGCGCCTACTGCATAATCTGTGCTACGAACTGCTCAACCAACTAAATTAGACGTATACTGGATGACTGAAACCTGATGTGCCATGAACGTACATAGTGTGTACACTACACAACTACACATATGTACATACATATGAATGTATCTAAGTACATATGTAAGTTTTTCCACATTTTCAAAATGCCCTTCAAAGTTTGTGAAAAAAGCTCTAGAATCAATTGTGTTGTTTATGTAAGATCGTATGCCGCTCCGTGATGCTTTCATATAAGGAAAGATACTAAATTATTAATTACTATAAAACATAAAAGAAAACAAAGCTTTTTGCCGGAGAAAACCTGATTTATTAATAAAACTACGTAATGTTCATATGTATACATGTTAAAGTTGCTAAGAAGAATTTATCAAGGTTAGTAGTAATTTTTTCGTTAAGTGTAACTGACTATGATGATCTGTGTCTGTGAGCTGTGACGGGACTGGGTATGCTCAGGGTCTTTAAACGATTGTTTTTATAGAAACATGAGAAAACAAACATAAAAGATGAGTTTAAGACTGCACTAGTCAATGGAGCCTCGTTGATCGTTTGGTTTATCTAAATCTCAATATTTTAGTACATAATACTTGTTATGTTGCTTCCATTTCAACGAAAAAGTTCATTTTCTTTTCATTCCGATGATCATATAAAGTAAATGAAATTTATCCCGTGTCTCCATGAACAATGATTCGTAGCATAGTCGTTTGGGGCTAAACTCAAACTGTAAGACTGTTTATTTTGCACTTTGGACGAGATTAAAATTCAGAATAAAAATATAGGGAGGAACTACAAAAAATTAATGTTATTTTGTATTCCTGAACTTCGAAAACGAGAATATGCCTAGATATGTACAAATAAATTTTTACTTGCGACTTATAGGTATTATAAGCCAAGTTATGCATTCGTAAAAAAAAATCGAACTCGAGATTTTGATCAAAGTTGACATTACGATGATAGCGAAGACGAAAGAAGTGGGTCTCGAAATTCTTTCTGATGTCTGTTCGACTGCAGCGTAAACGGCTCGGCCGTTTTGCGTTAAACTTGATAGATATCGTTTTTAAATTTTTCCTCTCACATGTTTTTTTCTTTTGTTTAGGACCAAAAATATCGGTACTTGCCATACGAATTTTTTTCGAAATTTTATAAATATTTTTTTTTCTCAAAAACAATCCCACAGATTTTTTTTTTAATTATTTAGTTTAAGCTTTTCCAAACCACTTCCTGGTTGAAAAAATTTTTTCCAAAAAATAGTTATTTTTGGTACCCCTCTTGGAACTATTTTTTTTTGTTTTTGATTTGCTCAAAAACTGTACAACCGATTTTGATCATTTTTTTATGCTAAAGCTCCCCAGCAGTTTGAATGTTATTGGGCGCATTCACTAACCTAGTCACTACGTAGTCAAAAAGTCAACTAGCTTTGTGAATGCAAAATTGCACTACAAAGCTAGTCAATTCAAACTGTCATATTAATGACAGATGTAAACATATAAAATAAGAAAAATTGTGTTTTGAGAACTTTAAATAAACTTTTTTTTACAGTTTAAATTAAATAACATCAAATATAAGATATAATATTAATTTGTTTAATAATTTCACTTCGAAAATATCTTCCACCAAAAATTAAATTTGTATTTTCAATGAACAGCTGATTGTGAAATGTCAACTAGCTTTGAAGCAGAAATTTTTACACTACGTTTGAGGGGAAATTTCAACTAAATTTTTAGTTGTCTTTAGCCAATCAGAACGAGTTGACTACGTAGTGACTAGGTTTGTGAATGCGCCCATTGTGTATTCAAATTAAAAAAAAAATTGTTGGATTTAAAAAAAAAATTAAATTTTTTTTTTTCAAAATCCAATACATATTTCAAAAACCCCCATGCTCGATTTTTTAAGACTTGAAAAATAAAAGTTCCTTAATATAAGTTACAATTCGGGAATCGCATTTTCTCGAAAACGGTTCCGAGAAATTTGCAAAATTTTTTTTCCTTGGATTAAGTTTTACGACAGTGAAATTTTTTAAAGAAAAGCTTCTAAGAAGTTTAAACAACATTGCATTTCTAAACTTAGAATTTTTTTTTTAATTTTTGAAAAAAAAAACTCTTTCTTTTTGCTCAATATTTGTTTTTTGTAAGTTTAATTTTTATTCGAACAAAAATTTTTCTTAAAAATGTTTTAAGCATTTTTTAAAATAAAAGCATATTTTCTTAAGAAACCACTACAACGAATTATAATTTTTGTTCTTGCATAAACTAATATTTGCATCCTGTGCTTAGCTCCAACTACTAAAACAGTTGTTTTAGTCATTTAAAAAATGAATCTTATGCTTATGAATAGTTTTTCTAGTAACATTAATTTTTGAAAATCTTAGTCTCTTACATGCCCGGCAAAAATCCTCATTCAAACCCTCCAAGTGGGTGCCAGGTGGGCAATGATCACCACAGTAGTCCTGTGCGTTTTTGGCAGGATGGTGATTAGCTAAGGTTGAGTTGGGTCGCCGAATTGTTGTAACTCCTCAATAGTGCAACGTCCGGAAACCCAATTCAATCATAGTTTAGAGGTTCCTAATTTCAGTGGTGGTGTGAGCGTACTTTGTACGAAAACCGTGCCGAAGAATGAAAGGCTGGGGGATAAACCAGCCATTAACGAGCTCTTTCGGATGCTGTGGCAAGGTCCGTCATATTTTTGCCTTGCCCCGGTAAGCGGCTCTGCCGGGGCTGACCGTCTTTCCGCATTACTCGTGGGAATAAAATGAAAAAAAAGGAAACAAACAGGAAAATAATCAGAAAAATCAATCGAGCCAGGGCTGACAACGCGGTCGCATCTCCTGATAAGGCTGTCGAGTCAACTCAGAGGTGCGAACGGGTTGTCAACCCTGTGGTTGCTACTAGTGGCGGGAATCCTTTTCCCTCTACTAGCCGCAACCTCTACAAAAAGGAACTACCCGTCAGTGGTACAGCTGTGACGCTCGGCTGTCCCAAGGGCGGTGATTCCACATCACACCCCATCCCCGCTCCTGCTAGGACGTCGCAAGCGACCCCAAGAAGGGACACTCCATCCGGAGAGGCAAAATCTGCGACATGTGGAAATGACTCGAAGAATGAGGGCGCACCCCGATTGGTATCGATAGCGATTAACTCTGGAGGTGGATCCACAACTGTGTCACACGGACATAGTTCTGGGTCGACCAGAAAGAGGTCCATGAAGGCACAGGCCAGTCGAGATCAGCGTAATGCTGCGCGGATTCTGGCCGCAGTCGGTGTCATACCGGCGGCGGAGAGAACCCCGGAGCAAACGCGAAAACTCGAGTGGGCTAGTGGCTTCCTTAGCAGTAACAACAAATCGACCTGCAGCGACTCAACGTCAAAGCGCAATAGGTCTCTGGAGGGCGACAAGCCCGAAGCGAAAAGGCAGAAAGTGCATTCCAGCAGCACAATAGCCTTCAATAAAGATCTTTCTTTTAGAGACGCGCTCAAAGACAAGATTATAGTCGCAGTCATTGACAGGAGTCATGTGGATGGTAACATCTCTCATGATCAATGGGCAGACGTCAAGGCTCACCTTGGTTTCAGATTTCTATCTGTCATCGAGGAGAATCCGGGGCCTCTCCCAGACACAGTCGATGCAGGATGGTACCAAAATCGTATCAAACTCATCGCCTGTGGTGATCAGAGATCTTTCGATCTGTACAGGGCTGCTGTCAATGGCTTGCCAGAAGTCTGGCCGGGTGCCAAGCTCGAAGTTGTTACAAGGGAGAATATCCCTTGCCGACCAAGAGCACGTATAATGGTCCCGGCTCTACATAACTGCCCGGATATGATTTTGAAATTAATCAAAACCAGCAATCCAAGCCTGCCTACTCACGACTGGAAAGTCCCAAAGGTTGAGAAGGAGACAGTGGGTCGCTATAGATCAGCTCTCTTGGTGATCAATAGGGAATCGCTAGCTCCACTGGCCGCGACCGAAGGCGTGATTAGGTATGGTTTCGACGAAGTCACAGTTCGCATCTATAAAAAAGATGAAGATTCGCTTAACGCGCCCCCCACAGAAGCCCCTTCAGCGGAAGGAAACGCTTCACAACCCCAAATAATGGAGGTCGATGCAACACCACACGAGGAACCACCGATCTCCAAAGCCCCGAACAAGCCATCCGACGCGGAGGCTAATTCCATAGTCGACAGCAATTCCGACATGGATACTGAAGACTCGACCTTAGGCAACACTCTGAGTGAGGAAATCCTACTTCATTCCTCCTCAGACGATGAAAACGCCGACAAAACAGTGGTGGAGGTTGATCTGGCTAAAAGTAGCAATGCTGCGATTAGTTCAGATTAATCTCCATCACGCCATCATGGCCACGAATAACCTGGTACTCCGACTGCATAGCAACAAAGAGGACATCGTCTTGATACAGGAGCCGTGGGTCTCTAACTCCATCATCAGGGGCCTCAGGACTCCTGGTTATACTCTATTATATGCATCGGAGAAAGGTGAACCAAGGTCATGCATATTAGTAAAAAAAGACTTAAATGTATTTTTACTCCCCAATTACAGCGACAAGGACACTACCACCGCTGTCCTAACAACGGATAAAGCCACCTACTGGCTCATATCCTCCTACCTTGGCCACGACAGCCCAGTTCCAGGAAACACCTTAAGGAAGGCAATTGCGGACGCGCAATCGAAGAAGGTGGGTCTCCTAATCGGTATGGACGCTAACGCCCATCACACGGTATGGGGTAGCTCTGACATAAATGAGAGAGGTGAGTCCTTATTTGATTACATACTAAGCACTAATCTACTCATTAATAATATTGGTAATGAACCTACATTTGTAACCAAGAACAGGAAAGAGGTACTTGATATTACACTTACCTCTGACTCGATCCATAACCTGATTTCAAACTGGTATGTCTCAAAAGAGAATTCCTACTCTGATCACAGATACATTCAGTTTGATCTCAGTGATGTGGCAAATATATCTACGGGATTTCGCAATCACCGTAACACTAACTGGGAACGATATAGGGAGGTACTCGCACAACTGCTTGACCACAACCTTCTTAAAAGCTCCTCCACCAAAGATGAACTAGACCTCTCGGTAAATCATCTCACCGAAGCCCTTAACGAATCAATGAGGACTTCATGCCCTATTACCATTATAAAGGGTAAAAAGAAACCTCATTGGTGGCACAAAGATCTAGAACCATTCAGGAAGAGCTGTCGCAAACTCTTCAATAGATCTAAATACACTAGATCCCCCTCTGATTGGGACTTATATAAACAAGCTCTAAGGCAATATAAGAAAGAATTAAGGAAGAGCAAGAGGTCTTCTTGGAGAAACTTCTGTGGAAACATAGACAATACTTCAGAAGCCTCAAGACTCAGGAAAATTCTCTCAAAAAGTCCAACTATACCCAGTGCTTTAAAGACAGAAGCGGGCACATGGACTACCACAGATGAAGAATCTCTTAATCTGTTATTAGACACCCACTTTCCAGGTAGCTCTAACATACTTTACGACTCAACATCAGAGTCTCAAACCGCTACAAGCGACACAGTTGATCTAATAACGCGGGAAAAACTGCAATGGGCTGTAGACAGCTTTGATCCATATAAATCTCCAGGACCAGACGGAATCATTCCGGCCGAATTACAAAAATGCTCTGACATGATCATTCCACCATTGGAAATCATTCTGACGAGCTGCGTAAGGTTGAGATACATTCCTAAAGCCTGGAGAATGGCAAAAGTAGTCTTCATTCCTAAAGCAGGGAAACCCTCTCACGTTAGCCCTAAAGATCTACGACCAATCAGCCTATCATCCATCCTTCTTAAAACCTTGGAAAGATTGATTGAAATTCACATCAGACATAACTTAAAACCATGTCTCATTTCCACAGCTCAACATGCGTACTCTAAGGGAAAATCAGTAGAAACAGCACTTCATTCGCTGGTACGCGGTATTGAATATTCCCTCAAATACAAAGAATACAATCTAGTAGCTTTCCTAGATATCGAAGGAGCTTTCAACAACGTCAGCTACCAGGCGATCACAACAGCAATGAACAAGCTGGAATTAGAGAAACCACTCATTGATCTTGTAAGTCTCATGCTCAAAAGCAGGACAATAACTTCCAGCATGAGAAGTTTTACTACCACCAGATCGGTGAATCGAGGTACCCCCCAAGGTGGGGTCCTTTCGCCTCTCTTATGGAACATGGTAGTAAACGAACTGCTAACATCAATGGAAGCAGAGGGTTTCAAGGTGATTGCCTATGCTGACGATGTTGCAATATCTGTATCTGGGAAACATCCCCAAGTTCTCTCAGAACTCCTACAAAATGCCTTAAACAGGCTAACAAAGTGGGCTAAGCAGTGTGGCTTGGACGTCAATCCACATAAAACAGAATTAGTACTCTTTACGAGAAGGTACAAAATTCCTCAGATTAACCCACCCAAAATTAAAGGAATACCATTAAGCTTTTCCGACCAAGCCAAATATTTAGGCCTCATTTTAGACAAAAAACTAAATTGGAAGGCAAATATTGATGAAAGAGTAAAAAAGGCTACCGTAGCGCTTTTCACTTGTAAAAAGGCAATAGGATCGAAATGGGGCTTCTCCCCAAAAATAACCCATTGGCTATACACCTCGGTTATTAGACCGATACTCATTTATGGAGTTGTCGTATGGTGGACCGCACTGGACAAGATGGTAAATCTAAATAAACTCATCAAAGTCCAGCGGTCAGCAGGTATGTGCATCACAGGAGCACTTCGCTCGACACCAACTGCAGCCCTGGAAGTGCTTTTAAACCTAACACCTCTTGACATCTTCTCCAAAATGGTGGCAGCCAACTCATGCGTGAGACTTAGAGCCACCTCTCAATGGATCAGTAACAATACTGGTCATACAACCATCTTAGACAACTTCAGATCTATCCCAGATCGCTTAGACTATACCACCCCAAAAATGGTATTCGATAACAACTTCCTGGTTTCCATCCCTTCAAGATCGTCTTGGGAAGAAGAGAGACCCCTGGAAGACAATGCTGTACACTTCTATACAGACGGTTCTAAGACCGATTACGGCGTTGGAAGTGGCATCTATTCAAAACAACTAAATCTCAGTCTTTCATACAGACTTCCCAATCAATGTAGTGTATTCCAGGCAGAAGTAATGGCGATTAAAGAGGCACTATCCTGGCTCAAAGAAAACGTTATATCTTGCAAGGATATACGGATCTTCTCGGACAGCCAAGCCGCCCTCAAATCTCTCGCGTCTGTCTCCACTAACTCTCAATTGGTCCACGATTGTCGATCATCTCTGAATGAGATGACAGAACAGTTTAATATTCACCTTATTTGGGTGCCGGGCCACAGAGACATTCCGGGAAATTGCAAGGCCGATGAGCTCGCCAAAAACGGAACACTTCTGCCTACTGTTAGACAAAAACATAACATAGGAACACCACTTGCTACATGCAAACATCTTCTCAAACAATATGCTCTAGAATCAACAAATGCTAGATGGTCACAGGGTACCACCTGCCTGGCAACTAAACAAATATGGCCAAGCATAGACCTAAAACGGTCAAAAGGTTTGATCTCCCTGAGCAGACAAAATATAAGCTCTACAATAGGAGTTATAACAGGACACTGCCTCATAGGTAGACATGCTTTGAGGCTAGGAGTCTACACAAATGACTTCTGTAGAAGCTGCATGGACGAGGAGGAAGAGGAAACAGTCCAACACCTTCTATGTACATGTCCAGCACTCTCCAATAGAAGGAATAATTATCTCGGTAATCCCTTCTTCGATAATACCAGTGAACTGGCAACAATCGACACAAAATGTCTCTCTAACTTTATTAAAAGCACGAAATGGTTTGTTTAAATTCATTACTCTCCCATGAGTAACCTCTTTAGTGGTATCACAACGGACCCTTGAGGTCTAAGTGAGTCAACAACAGCTAGACAGCCACTCCAACCTAACCTAACCTAGTCTCTTACATAAGAGAAAGTTCGTGCGACCCAGTCGTGCATTTTTATTTTCTATTTTAAAAGCAAAAAAAAGAAAATCAAATACAGTCAGTTTGAGTGATCTTACTCCAAAGTCAAAGTAAGATAATTCAGGTTTATGCATAAGTCTAAGGCAAGGCGCGCACATTCAATTTTGAGCTTCTCAACTGTTTGGTTGCTAAAATGAAACATATGGGCTTATATGGGACACCGCGCTCTTAGAGCAACTCGATTCGAGCAACTAAAAAGTTTGTGTTTTGACACAAACTAAACGATTGCCTTCGCAACAGTTGATCTGTTTTCTATAAGCGCAAGAGAGAAAAGAGTGTGAGCGTGAGTAAAGAGTTGCCAGTGCCCCGTTCTCTTTCAACTGGT
Organism: Chrysotoxum bicinctum; assembly: GCA_911387755.1. Taxonomy (NCBI): domain Eukaryota; kingdom Metazoa; phylum Arthropoda; class Insecta; order Diptera; family Syrphidae; genus Chrysotoxum; species Chrysotoxum bicinctum. The sequence continues at coordinate 144,680,785 of OU426987.1, read as the reverse complement.
GATTAAACTTTTTGATTTCGATCACAGTTGCCAGTGCTCGACTAGCCTAAGAATTTAGAATCTACAGTTTTCATAATTCTCTTACTTTGAAGCTGTAAATTCAAATTGACTTAAGTCACTAGTTTGAAGAAAATATCTAACACTAAAAAGATATATTATACTAAATGTAATGCTGGATTTAAGAGAAAATAATAAATTAGCATATTATATTATTCACATACCTATTACTTTTTATTTTTCGAATTTATTTTAGCTTATTTTGAGGTAGGTAACAATATCATAAAATGTCTACACTGTTCAAATAAAAACATCATTTTATCCGTGCACTTGGTATCAAATTAGGAGGGAAAAACTTAATATTTTGACGAAGGAAGCAAATCCATGTATGTACATACATACATATATAAGCCTCTTGTTCAAACTCATAAAATTTTGGCACAATCAAAATCAAATCAAAAATTTGTCTATGTACATACGAGTATAACAGTCAGGTTCCAAAAATTGACTGAAATCGAAATGAAAACGAGTTTCCAAATCGAGTGAATTTAATTTCAGTGATCTAAATTTCAATCGCTTTCAGAATTTTGAAATAACTTGAAGTGAAATTGAAAACAGCTGTCATCTGTCCCTTCTTAGTTGGAAAATACGAAACTTTGTTTTGTTCCAAACATTGAGTGATATAGAAATGAAAACGAATTTCCAAATGGAATGAATTTATTTTCAGTGTTCACATTTCACCCACCTTTATAATTTTGAAATCATTTCGAAATCACTTTAAGTGAAATTAAAAACAGGTGTCATTTGTCACTTCTTGATTGGCGAATACAAAACTGTTTTGTTTGAAGATCTTTTAAATTTTGAAAAAAGTAATTCTATAAAATATTATCATGAGTGCTTTATTGCGTACAGTGGCATTACAATGTATCAATTTAATTTTCAATTTCAATTTATTTTCAAAAACCGGTGTACAAGTAAGCCTTAGTCTTTTATAGTACCTACCTAAGAACTGGGTACATGTTTCGACAAAATCTAGAAATGAAATATATTTCATAATTACAATAAAAATTAAAAAATAATAATAATAAAAATTAATACTAAAAAAACTAAATAAATAAAAAAAGAAGCCAGTGTTATTCACTTTTTAATAATATATTATAACTTGTTTTAAAGATTTTTGCCATTTGATCCTTATACATTTCTCCCTTCCCGTCACCTCCAAATTTTACCTCCCATCCCCCCCCCCCTTTCATTCATTATTTCTATGTTATATTATTGGTTAAAGTGAAGTATTATTGCTTTCTTAAAATTAGCGGTAGAAATAATTTTTTTTAATAGTAATAGGCAGAGAATTCCATAACTTTGTTGCATGAACAAAAAACAAACGCGAAATACTTATGATCGAGTGTGGTACTCTGCGAAGAACTTAACACAAAGGCCAGCATTGCATTTTATACAGCAAGTGCTTATTACACTTTTGCAGTTGTTTTCTGCACAGCGTCTTCTTTTTTTCAAGTGGACTAATAAAATGATCGGTTCTATCAAACCGAATATTCTTCATTACGTTTTCTTTTTGATCCAGGTTGGATTGGGGGCTCGCCGCGCCGTAGTGCGCAGAGTAGTAAACCGCAATAGACCTTTTAAACTCCATTTGTGATAAGGGCTTAGTTCCTTTTTGCAATTGCTAGGCATTGTTTACTGCCACATCGATAAGCCATGTGAAAATGGAGGTCCACCATTTTTTTCCAACGGTAAGAGATGCGATGGTTATTTACATTTTGATCTAGGCGATCAACTCCGCACATGTATTCGTTATTCTTCGTTATTGCACATGGCCAAACTATGCTGATTTTTTTCCAGCTTCTCTCGATTAGCGAGATGCTGATGAAGTTGGAAGAGCCCCATAACACGTCGAGGCTATGCAAACAATAGAGTTGTCAACCCATTTTATTAATCTTATGCCCGTTTCTTGCATTTTTTTTTATTTATATGATCCACGAGTAATTTTTGTTAATTTGTTTGTTCTAAGGGGCAACTTGATGGTATTCTATTTTCCTTTATGGTTCCTTTCACGTTGTATCCTCTTGCTTTCAAATAAGTGAGGAATGGAAAACCGGTAAATAAGTTATCGAAGTAAAATGCAAACGGAAGACTTCTTATGTCTTCAGGAAAGTCGTTTTTCATTAATAAAAGGGGTCTGAACATTTACCAAAGTGTTCTTCGCACTTCGTGTTAGACCGAGGATTTTTACCTTAATAAACCTCAAAATATACCATATATCCGAATGGAGTACACTGTGACCAAACTTTATACCCAAATCCTTTTATGAATTGTTTGCATCCATGTCCATAATAAGCGACCATGCTCTCATCGAAGGATAAGTATAGTTACCCAATATAATTACCGTTATGGGTCGCAACTTCCAAAGTTTGTCTTTGTTTTCTTCTGGTGCAGCTAAGTTCGGTTTGAAATGAAGACAACTCAGAATTTCCTCAAATCTTGCTCGACGCATCCATTTGAAATTCATTCCGGAGATCGTCAAAACCACTTCAGTAGCCTTTATAGCTAGGAATTGAGTTGTAACTGCCAAGGAAAGTGCGCAATTCAAGAACTGAAAATTTTTGAATCGGCTTGCCATATTTTTTTACCGCATATCTTGCGGAACAATCGCTTATGTATTCCAATAACTCGTCATCAAAAAAATGCTCAAAAAGTTCGTGAGGCTGACAATACCGGCAGTCATCATAATTCGACTCGGGAAACAATGGGATCCCAGCACTTGTACCGTCACATTCTTTTATAGAGTAAACATGTACCCTGGCAGTATCAGCGTGACTGTATGGTTACACCTTCAATAAGACCCTTGAAAAGTATAATAAAAACTAATTTTTCAGATAAAAATTACTAAATTAGAAAAGAATAGGTTTTTGACTTTCGATTGATGTACGAGTATTTATCATAGGTATAGCTATAAGAATAGTATCCGCAATTCAAAACTTACTTTTGCTTATCTGCCATATTGCACTTTTTTGTAAAAACTTAAACGATTTTTTTCTAACTATATTGTGTGTGACCCTATTGTCACGCTAAAACAACCCAGGTTGATAAACGCAGCTTAAAGGATAGAATCACGAATAGAAATGGTCGCTTTTTTTCATAAATATGCCAAGCATTCAATTTGTACATACTTAATGGATATACGAGTAGTAAAGATGATTAAAACGGTGAGCTTACTTTTATTGGAGGTTTAGAAAAATTGGTAATAGATATTTGTGCAGTATCGGGGCCATGGAATAAAAACATATCTTGCTTTCAAGTAGGAACCCAAATTTTCTCGGATCACATGTCCGTATGTGTGGTATTCGAACTTAATATAAATAAAGAATATCGCGCACAAAACGTAACTAATATCTTAAAATAGTAGCATTAGAGCTTAGAACTCTCTGTTCATAGATGACAGATAGGATCATTTGCCCGCAGGTATCAGAATTACTCAAGAAGTCATTAAAGTTTTACTGTGCGCAGCTGATATTATTTTGTTAGAGGAATTCCCTCAAAGCTTACAACTAATGATCAATAAAATGAATACGTTTATCAAAACATGGAACTTAAGAGTAAACCTAGAAAAGTTTAGAATCATGATTGTACACAAAAGAATGAAAAGTGATTTTTCAACGGTGAACTAATAGAAGTAGTCATCCAATATAATTACCTCGACTTAATTTTGGAACCTAGCATAAATCTCACACATTACTTTGAAAAAAAGCTATCATCCCCTAAAAGCGATGTACCGTATTTTTGAAGCTGTTACGCTCTCAGCTATGTGTTATAGTTGTCCATCTTGGGGATTCAAGCAATATGATGAAGTTGAAAAACTTCTGCCTTTCCACAAACACTCCTAACTACGTTCTTACTCTGGGAACAGGTCTTCCAAGCCTTTCCAATTTTTCATTTTTTTTGTATAATTATCACACACTTAAGTGGTTATAACTACCCTACATAATAAAAATCTCTGAGAAAAAAAGATGCATTCCAGAACACATCCCAGTACCAAGCAAATGTTTTTCTGCACTCGATTTAAGCACCATCTACATCTCAATATATCAACAATTTTTATTCATTCTATATTCACTCTGATTGCTGACCAAATTATATTCACTCTTGATGTTTTTATTTTTTTGCATGTAAAATTTTGCTAACTTGGCTTTTCACTCTTTCAAAAAACAGGGGTAATGTTATGATCATGATGTAACACAGTGCGAGCATTGGGGAAAGGATTATATACGGGTAGGAGATGTCGATGCACATTGGTTTTGAAACCTTGTGAATCACACTGAAAGGGAAAAATCGAGAAGAGCAAAGTATTCTAATTCTAGTAGTGTGGCTCAAGAAGGAACCTCTATATTTGACAGTACGTCCGAAGTTAGGATTAAGGGTAAACTGATGTGCATAGCTAGACGAGTAATACAGTGGAATCGTTTGAGGGGAGGAATGCAACTGGCTATTTCATTTGAGCATTGTTGAAGACAGGAAACATTTCGGCGGTTTTCAAGAGAAACAAAAGCTTCCGTAATTGATATGTCTCGTATTAGTTTTATGGCTCTACTCTGAATTCTATCTAACAGGTTCAAATGATCAATAAGAACCTGCCCAGATATGAGAGTAATATTCAAGTTTTGGGCGGATATATGCGTAATAGATTGTAGCCAGATCAGAGGAGTAAAAATTTCTTGCATCTTTTAAGAAAACCTAAGCATTTCGCTGCGTTTTTGGCAACGTCAAATATACGATCATTCCATAATAGATACGAGTAGTCAGTAACATACATACCGAGAAAAGAAAGCTTTTCGATTTCTTTAATACAAGTGCCATTCACGGATAACGGCAAGTGTGGTGTATTTCACTTGGCCGACAAAAAACAGCATTGTGTTTTCGGAGCATTAAATTCCACACGGTTCTTATGTCCCCATTGTATAATGCTGTCAAGAACATTTATTTATTTATTCAAGCTTAATTCAAGCATGTTACTTAAAATAAAACAAAAAATTCTTAAAATTAGATTAATAATAATAGTAATTATAATAATTGGAGAGCATTTTTAAGGGCAATTTTTTGAACTACTTAAATCAAAAATAGTTTAGTTGTTAGCACTTCTAAGTATTCTTGTAAGTGGTTCTTTTTGGCCGTACTCTGTTCGGTGAAGGGGTATCCAGAAGTGGTGTGTCGATCTGAGGCGCGATTGATTTGTGTTCTGCTTTATTTTTCGAAGCAAGTCTACGCAGTCGATACCTCCAGATAATAACTGATGTAAAAATATAAGGTCAGCATTATCAGAACGTACTCTTAAGGTCTGTAAATTTATCAGTTTAAGACGGTTTTCGTAAGGTGGGAGTCTAAACGGATCGTCCCATCCGAGGCCGCGCAAACAAAATCTTATAAATCTGCGCTGAACGGCTTCAATGCGCTGGATGTGGACATTATAATAAGGTGACCAGGCGGGAGAGGCATATTCAAGCAGAGGACGTACAAAAGAAACGTATAAGGATTTTGTAACCTGGGGATTTGAGAATTCCTTGGACCAACGCTTTACGAATCCTAGAGTTGAATTAGCCCTGTTAATAATAGAATCATAATGAGCTCGAACATTTAGCTGATTGTCACAAATAATGCCTAAGTCACGAATAGATGTGACAACCGAGACTTGTTCATTATTTAAGAAATAATAACGCTGGGGGAGAGGGAGGCGTTTTCGAGAATAAGTAATGACTTGACACTTACTGACGTTAAGTTCGAGAAAATTATGACGGCACCAGGTAAGGAAATTAATTAGGTCGGTTTGTAGTAGCTGGGCATCTGCTGAGCATGTAATATGTTTAGAAATACGCATGTCATCAGCGTAAATCTCCAGGTCAGATACTACTAAAGTAAGCTTAATGTCGTTTATACTTAATAAGAAGAGAAGGGGCCAAGATGACTACTTTGTGAGACGCCTGATGTTGAGCGGACAGGGTTGGAAGTACTTCCTCTGAACAAAACAGTGCCTAAACGATCACATAAATAGGACTGGCACTGGACCCAAGATTAAGGCCCGGTGCAGACATGCGTTCTTTTAACACGCGATCCCGCAGCGGTGTCGCTGCGGTGCCCCGATAGTTCAATGCTCACATGCGTGTTTTTCTCGCAGAACTCAATCTGCAGTTCGCGTTTTGAGTCTAGCAAGGGAGGTTTATAAAAAAAAACAGTAACTTTCGCATACCTAATGCATAAAAACTATCGTTTTGTTGATTATCGGCTAAAAAAGGAATATTCTATACATCACTATTTTCGAATGAGAGTAACATCTCACCAAGTTCACAAAATACTTGACTAATACATATCCACGTAGCACTTTTCTTTTTCCGGTCATGGTGTGTGAATCGGAAGAAACACTCTATATTCTTGAAACTTTTGTATCTCTTTGATAAATAATTCTATATCTAATTCTTCCATGTTTGATATCTTTCTTTCGAATTTAACTAGCGTCAAAATCACGCATGTGTACACTGCTCAATAACAAACAATGTACTCAAAGACGCAACCGCGTCTGCGGTGTCGCAGCGGTCTCGCGGTAACCTGCGAGTCTTTTTACCCGCAAGAAAGACGCGCGATGCCGCAGCGTCATCGCACTCGTGTGTGCACCATTTAATTCAATTCTGTGTACTGTATCTGTAAGACGCGAAGGCGGTGCCGCTGTGTCACCGCGCGTTAAAAGAACGCATGTGTGCACCGGGGCAAAAACGGAGATGGGAATTCATATTATTTCAATTTGAAAATAATTATATTGTGAGAAATCTTTTCAAATGCCTAATTTCGTAGCCTAATTCCATGGCACAAATAGTATTAGATACAAATTGAGTAAGATTAGATGTAGTTGATCTACCTTTAAGGCCCGGTGCACACATGCGTTCTTTTAACGCGCGGTACCGCAGCCTGCGAGTCTTTTTACGCATGTGTGCACCCGGCCTAAGGCCTAAGAAAGCCATAAGCAAGAAATAGATAGTTGGAATAGAGCAGTGAGTGGTTGAGAAATGCATTTTTTAAGAACAATAGGAGTAATGCCGTCAGGACCCGATAAAAAATCGTCCTTAAGCTGGCGCATCTTGTTAATCACTGATAATTGACATATATATTAATCGATGAAGGCGAAGTTCTTTAGTGTACCAGCAAGGAGAAGCTGTAAAATTCTTCTGAGGCATAAGTGGTCTGGATTGTGCAAAGCAGGTTTATATAAGGGCGTGAAAGGTGGTTATAATAAGTTCAATATTCGAGTCTATAGTGATAAAGTCAAAGTTAATTTTACCAATCAGCTCGTTAAGTTTATCAAAGTTAGTCTTACGGAAATTATATTTTTGCGATCGATGTGAGAGAGTAAGAACGAATGTTTTCACACTCAAGCCCAAAAGTAACTGAACTGACTTGATAGGATGTGTTTATTTATAATTACTTCAGTATTAAGAGCATTTGTTGAAAAAAACCAAGTTTAATTGTCTTTCCAAATAATTTTTTTACTCCATTAGTCTGGGCAAGATTAGGAGACAGAAGTCTATCACCAAATAAAATTTCTTTTTCAGATATTGCATTGGTAGAAACATAACAAGTCTCGTCTTCAGAAATTTCCCATACTAGACGGGAAGGTTAAAGTCACCTATTAAAATTATATCATCTTCGGAGTCAATATGATCAACCACATAATCAATTGCATCTACTAAGATTTGATATGCAGTAGAAGGCTAGGAGGGGGTATATAGCAGCACAATAAATAAAGGGAATATTTGGATACACGGACTTTTACACAAATTATTTCAAGGCTTAGGATATTAGGTATGATAAACAACGATGAGTTCCAATTAGAATTTATTGCCAGGAGAACACCACGACCTTATGAAGAGTTACCACCTGAGACTAGGATATTCTTACGATAGACGCTAAAATCGGAGGTAAAAAGTTTACTGTTATTAAAATCCTGTGTTAGATTTGTTTCGGTAAGGGTAAATATGTCAACAGGGAATTTTTTACAATGCTCAAGAAATACTTTTTAACTCGTACTTGAATTGAATATCGAGGTATTAATTTTGAACACATTAATATTAGATTTTAATACATATGTACATAGGTATTAATTTTTATTATTGAGTATAATTTTGTCGTAAGAAAACTCCGTTAGTTTGTTTCAACACGTCGGCGGCGCACAGTAGGGCCAAGGCGGAAAAAGCTCGATTTTGCAAATGTGCTGATTTCAATTAGCTGATTCATGTTTCTCACAGTAAATTAGCCAGAGAATCTGGGTACACTAAGGATTTGGGCCAAAACTGAAGCCTTAACACCTAAAGAGAGGCTCAAAGTCGAAATATTTGAAATAGTGTGAGAATTTGATTTGACTTTTCTAGGGTGTTACGTCTATTCGGGTATTCGGGATGAACTAAAAATGGGATTGTTTTTTGTTTGCTTATTTGGGATGCCTAATAATACAATACAGCGGTCAAACTCAGCAAAAAAAAATTGAGTGAATTACGGCAGCACAAAATAAGACTCAGTCCACAGTAATGAAAAGTTGTAGTCATTTAAAAAAAGCTCCACTTTCCTCTGCTCTAAGATAGCTATTTTCTCGATGTAGACATGTCCAAGTTTACATTCAAACAAAACTTAGCTGCAAATACCTGCATATCCGCACAGTGAGCAGGTTTAAAGTTACGAAATCTTGCAACAAAAAAATCATTTTTTTTTCAGTAATTAGGAAAAATTTACAATAATTACTTAAAGCTTGCAAATATATGATAACAATATTGAATAAATTAGTGTTTTTTTTTAAATTTTTTTCTAAACAGATTTAAATGTTACATCAGTAAGAATTAGGTGTTACATGAGAGAACTTGTATACATTTTTTAATGACTTAGAATTAATATTAATATAAATTAAAATCTTTGTTTTCTTTTTTTTATTACATTCATATACGTCCAAAACTTGAGTACAGCTCCCATCTATGGGCTGGTGCTCCAGTAACTTATTTAAGTCTCTTGGACAGTATTCAAAGAAGAGCTTTTAAAATGATTGGTGATAATAACATCATTGACTCATTTACGTCACTCCAACATCGTCGTAATGTTTCTTGCCTCACCCTTTTTTGCCGTTATTTTAACGGACTATGCTCTTGTGAAATAGCCAGCTGCATTCCTCCCCTTAAACAATTTAACCGTAATACTCGCACTTCTAGGAATGCCCATCAGTTTACCCTTGAGCCCAACTTCGGCCGTACTGTGAAGTACAGAGATTCGTTCTTCAGCCGTACTACGCGAATGTGGAATTCTTTGCCACGCTCTGTCTTTCCCAGTCATTGCAATTCAAAACCAATGTACACCGACACCTCCTTTCTAACCCTTACCTTTTTTCTTAATGCTCACACTGTGTCTGGCATATTAAGGGTATACAAACCCCTTGAGTGTGCACCGATTATAAAAAAAAAAAAAAAAAATCATATAGTTCTATTTCGTAACGTACCCCTTCTTTCCAAAAACCTCTTTTTCAAAATTGAGAAAAATGTCTGAAGCATGTGCGTTGTTTTTTGGTTCTGCTTTGAAGTTTGTTCATTATTTGATGCAAGTTTCAGTAGTGAACACTTAACATAAAACGTGTTGCTGGTTTAATGTTTGACTATGCGTTTGTAAATTTTATCGGCTTTAAATGGTTACATTATTTTTATGATTTACCACCACATAAAAAGTTACTTTTTTTTGATACACTCACTTTTGCTATAACAAACATGAAATACCGAATGTTCATAATTTTTCACCGAAAATAAGAACAGCATCGCTTCTTTCCATTATATATATCATAAAAACACTGAACGTCTGAACCGATAAATACGTAATGGTTGCATTTATCAATTTTATTTGATTTTTTTTTCGCGAAAATATATTTTTCTAATTACATACTCAAAATTTAGCTTACCAACTTTGGAATTTAGACAAACTTTTGTGTGGGCGTGTCAGTGGGTGGAAATAGTTTGTTGTCATTTCTAAAACTATCCTTTATAATATTTGAAAATATTATTTAAATCAGTTGTGTGGTTCCGATTTTTTCGCAATAACAAAACCTGTCTACATACAAAACAAGTACAAGAAAGTTAAAAAAGACTAAAAACCGCCCAAAAAGAGGGTGTGGAAAATGTGAATGGCCAACTTCCTTAAAAAAAAGCACCATCTTTAACCTTGACTTGGAACAAAACCTGGATTTTTATCAATTTTGACGATTTTTTTGTTAGTGGGCGTAGCAGTGGGTGGAAATTTTTTGTGGAACTTTCTTTCCTAAACTGCTTTCATTTCTGAAAATTTCATCCAAATTGGTTAAGTTATTCGGTTTTTATGGACTTTTTTCCGCTCTCCCATACAAGTCGCCCCACTGTGCGGCGTGCGTCGGTCGGCAACATGGAGTTCCTAATGGAAAATTTAGTTGGGATTTACAAAAAAGTGAAAAACGTGGAAAAATATACAATCATTTAAAAATCAGACGCATGAATCATCTGAATACTTAATTGTTTCAAATGAAGACATCCTTCTTTCAAATAAGTAATAAATAGCAAGTTTAAGTGCCAAATATTTATTTCCTGGAGAGTGCAAGCCGTGCTAATTTATTTAAAATTTATTTTTGTTTTAGTCTTGGAAAACGAAGAACTGGTGAACGGATTTATTTGAAAGATCGAGACGGCGCGGTGTGCTGATTCCAGTGGATTCCTTGTGCGATATAGTGATGCGGCAGTATTCAGGCTGTGCCTGCTTTCTTGTGGTTCTTGACACTGCTGATGGAGAGCCTCCTTATCAAATAAGTGAAAATTTGAAAAAAAAAAACAAGAAGCAGCAATTGGGAGCTCTCTTCTTTTATACAAAGAAGTAAGTAACTTTTTCAATAGTAAATTTAATGATTTAATTTTCCTAATTTTACAGGGATTAAAAGCACTTATAAAAACAAGCACAGCAGCATACATTTTGGATGAGTACGCTAAAGGATTCTTCTCGAAGTGCGTTAGTGACGGCGGGAACTGAGTATCTGCTATTAATTTTCAATACTATGTGGGTTCAAAAGTAATCCAATGAAATCTTAAATAGTATTAAGATTTAATAATCTTGTATTACATTTAAACTCTCTTTGGGCTTAAAACGAGTAAAAAAAATATTCAATTTAAATGAAAAAATATATATGTATGTTTTCAATCAGTCCTATCACGAATTTCATCGTAATCGGAAAATTTTTACGAATCCCGAAAAAAACTATCACAAAATCCATCGTAGTGGAAAATTTCATACATATTGTCATTAAGAACGGATTTGGTGATAACTTTTTTCGGGATCGTAAAAATTTCCGATTACGATGGAATTCGTGATAGGGCTGAATACCCAGCGTATTAAATTCTAATATAAATGCATTTAAAACCAATACAAGAAGTGATGAATTTTATTTTTTTGGTTTAAATACTAATACTTATGTGTGTTACTATTTAATAATACGAACTTGTTTTTTAATACAAAACGGTATTGAAATTCAATATGTCTTCAATTGAGTTTGAAAATCAAATATATTCAAAGCATTACATTTAAATACCATTTTGGACTGGTCATGTATGCAACCCAAAAAATATTAAATTTAACGCCAGGATTTTTAACCGTGTAGAAGAAGGTTGTGGTGGGCTAAGAGTCTGGGAATGAGTGAAGTTAGGATGTTTAGGTATTGGAGTTGGAGTTTGGTTATGGTTAGTTGGAAAAAAATTACAATCATATTGTTTGAAAAACTTAGGTCTAAACGTAATTTTAAGACATTTATGAAGATAAAAAAGTGTGTCGGAGACAAAACAGAGAATTGGGGAACACCAGCATTTATTTTATCAATATCAGACTTGAATCTGCCCAACACAACTTGTATTGAGCGGTCCGAAAGGCAATTTCTAATCCAACGAAGAAGAGACTGTTCGATACCAAAATCACGCATATTCGATAAAAAAAACTTCGTGCCAAACCCTATATTTGGCAAAAAATTAGGGACAAAAATTTATATTCGATGATTTATTAGTCTTGAAGCACCAATGATATAATCTTTTAAAGCTGTCTGATCTTCGCAATCGCGAAGAATGCATAGTTCAAACAAAATACTTTATTAATAAACTGATTCACTCTCAACTTAACCACAATCTGGAAAAAAAATATTATTTCAATGATTGTGATAGTTTGGAAGCGATATCCTTGATATTTAGAGCAAGATGCGAAATGTGAAATCTAAACGAATCTCCATTCACATTGCATATTGTCAAAAGAAGATATATTCCACTTATTTATTTCGAAAAGCGCTATGGAAAAAACAAACAACATTCTTAACGGATATAATTGGGAGGCACTTTATACATATATTGACACATCTTTTTCATATCAAACATTATCATAAATGAATTTATATATATAGTTAAAACCAAAACAAACTTCTTTTTTTTTGCTTTTCTTATACAACATTTTAGCGCGTCAATCAGGCAGACGACAACGCTGTTGACCAATTTTTATTTTTATTCTATCTTATTTAATTCTTGTTAAACTATTACCATATGTAAGAAATTTTTTGATACTTGAAATACAATTATATATCTATCTATCTTTCAGTCCGATACGGGTTTGAGCTATGAGCCCCAATGCTTATCATAATAAATCTGCGTCAACTACAGCCGTGAGGATCGTAGAGTCATTTTTTATAATTAAAATTGAAACTTCCAGATTTTCCAAGAGCAAACATTCCATTTATTTAAAAACCGTCGGCCTTATCATTTCAATCCTTTGGGCTCTGAGCTGTGGGCATAAAAGTGAATATTTGTTGCAATAGTTGTTTAGATTATTAATTTACAAACAGTAGTCTTTCCCATCAACAACTAAAATGATAAATGGGCAAGTAAACTTAAAGTATATTAATCGCGAATGTACTCGTGTTCTTTAATAAAAAAACAAACATAAATTTTACGGAAGGACAAAGTTTCTCTTTTGAACTTATATAGTCTTTTGTATTTCGAAACAATTTGTTCTTAGGCTTTGTATCATTATCAATTTTTTCTAATATAAAATCAAATTGATTTTTATTCATCTGACAGTATTCATAGAACTTCAACGATACAAAGGATGTACTTGGTAGGTACATTCGCTTCCGCATACCATAACTTCAACGGAACATTACCAATAGTAATACTTTTTTTTTGTAGATACAATTCCATAATTGTATTAAAATCACAATTTTCACTTGATTTCCGATTTAAATTCTATTTGTGTTTTTTCCTTACTATACAAATTAAAGTTCTATTTCAATTCACTGACAGAAAATTTTTCAATGGTTGCTTTAACTGACTTGTCAAAAAAGCAAATTCACCTTTCCACTGATTTGTTTTAATAATGCATTTCAATGAAAGTTATAACTGGGGTCTAAGGCTATTTTTTTTGTTAATGAATTGCTTCTGAACAACAGTTGGTGCTAAAAATACGGAAACAGAACTTTTTACATTTAGAAATGTCAAAATGGCAAAGTTATTCGATGATTTTAACTTTAATAAAATGTTAGGGAAAGTAAATAAAATTTCCATATGATTTTCATTTCAATCACATACAGTGATGGAAAAAATAATAGAAACAAAGCTTTATATAACGATCAACCATAACTATGTACATACAATTACGTCTTCCTCGGTTCTAATTTTTATATATTAATTGAATAATTGCACCTAACATGACTTTGAAATGGTGCAGCCGTTTGTTGTCATTAGCTCTTTGTTTGGACTTAACGGTAAAAAAAATGAGGTAAGTGATAATTTCGCCTGGAAAAAATAATAGAAACAAGGTACTTTGACTTTCAATTTGACTTAAATTTGGTTTTTTATTTTTATTGAAATAGACATTTTATAGTTTGCTTATTAGTTTTGCACGTGTTTCAGTCGTTTTAATAAAAAAAAATATAACAGTTATTTTAAACTTTTATAAAAATGGGTCGTGGAGTGCATTGTACTATTACTGAGCGCAATTTAATAAAAAAACTTTAGAAAAAATGGGAAAACTATGGAAGAAATAGCACAAGCATTAAATTGTTCAAAGAAGAAGATATTTTTAGCTCTCCATTCAAGCCCAAACAAACAAGGGGCAGAAAACGAAAGACCTCATCGCGGTTTGATAAGATATTGGTACGACTGTGTAAAAAAAATCCTTTTTCTTCTTTAAGCGACTTGAAAAAATTGAACTAAATGCGCATGTTTCAAGTGGTACAATAAGAAACCGACTAAAAGAAGCAATGCTTCCTGGAAGGAGTCCCAGAAAAGTACCATTCTTAAGCAAGAAAAATATTCTGCAGAGGATGAATTTTGCAAATAAACACACCCAACGAGCAAATTGGAATAACGTTTTATGGTCGGATGAAACAACGATAAATTTATCTGGTTCCGATGGCAAAATGTATGTCAGACGACCTAAGAACGCAGAATTCGATCCAAGGTACACTAAAAAGACTGTTAAACATGGTGGAGGAAATATCATGATTTGGTTGTGCTTTTCAACATCTGGGGTTGGTCCAATTTTTTGGATAAAAGACAAAATGTGTGCTATTGACTACGTCCGAATCATAAATAAAGTTATGCTGCCATTTGCCGAAGAGGACATGCCAATTAAATTGGAATTCATGCAGGATAACGACCACCAGCATTCCTCAAAATTGGCTAAGGAATACTTTAACAAAAATAAAATAAATGTTATGGAGTGGCCACCGCAGTCCCCGGATCTTAATTCAATAGAACACCTGTGGGGCATACTTAAGAGGGAAATTGGAGACTTCAGAGCCAAGAATAAGGAAGAACTGTGGTCTATAATACAAAATGTATGGTATTCCATACCTTCCGAGACATGCGCTAAGTTGGTTCATTCCATGGGGCGGAGATGTGAAGCCGTCATTAAAAATAAAGTTGCAACGACCAAGTACTAAGCGAATATGAACCAATTTAACTGTTAAGTTACTCTTTACCAAAAAGAAAAACACAATTATAATATTGTTTCTATTATTTTTTCTAGGGTAAAATGGCTGTTAATATTAATTTTAATTTTTCTCATTACTACTTTTTCTTTTTATTAATAAATTTAATATTGTGTTTATTTTAAACTTTATAAAGACTTATTGTATGTATTTTTAATTTTCAATTTCTTTCCAATAAACTTTTTGTTTTTAAAAAACTGCACAGAAGAAGCTTGTTTCTATTATCTTTTACATCACTGTACTTCCGAAAACACCCTTTATCTTTTCAGCTAAGATTGATAATTCTCGTTTCAGATGGGTAATATTTAATTTTTCGACAAAATTCTTAATTTGAATACAGATATTTACTTCCTGCAAGAAAATAATTTCATAAAATACGATAGTCATAATAATAATCATATGTATGTCGGTATATCTCCTTACTTCACTTCTAGCAAAAATCATACGAACAGTAAAATATATAGAAAAAGAACAAAATTACCAAAATAAATTTGTCATATCCTCCACCTTTTTGTGCTCGATGCCCAAACACAAACATCTGACTCGTTGTAAAAATCGATATTATAAAATATTCTCTTACTAACTACTAGTTATTTAAGCCTAGTACGCAGATCGGGAAAAATTTTGTCTCCCATACGAATTTTTTCCTGGGACACATTTTATCTTGAATTTTTTTCCGAGCAGTACGCAGTTCACCAGCAAAACTGATACTTTTTTGCATTACTGTACTTTAATATGTAAATAAGCTTTTGATGCTTCTCTTAAAAGCATTAAGAGGAGATTCCAAAAAGGTATCAACGACTTTTGTAAGACAATCCGTTCCATAGATACACTCCAAAACCCTTTCACTGTTCACTTTTCAGATGCTCGAAAAGTATACTATACTCAAAAGATTTGCGCATGTCTCTTTGGATTGGCTTGTTCTAAAAACATGGTTGATAACTTTTTGAAATACGCACTTAATGCTTTAAAAGGAAGCATCAAAATGTTTTAAATAGAAGAAGTTTTGGAAAAATCGCTCCTAGAATTTGCATACTGATTCTATATAATGCGTATTCCAAGATTGACTTTTTTAAATACTGTTTTTATGTGAAAGCTGTTAATGCTTCTCTTGTAAGCATCAAGAGCAAATTCCAATGAGCTATCAATCACTTTTGTAGGACTATCTGTTCCACAGATGCGGGCCCTCTTATCAATCGCATATTTCCCTTACACGCTTGGGAGAAGTCAGAGACGCCGTCGATTACATTGTCTCAATAGAGCTTTGTAAATGAACATCGCTTCTGCCAGAAGGATAATAAGACCCAATAAAAAATACAAAAATATCCCATTCAATAATTTGTGTTTTAATATCAAAACGAATTGAACATTTTATTGATGGTGCCTTCCACAAGCCAGCTGCAAGGGCCGTGAGTCATGACAAACACAAATACAAATAACCCTAAATCACAAGTCGACGGGCGTTTTCCTAAATGAAGTTTTGCAGCGTGAATTTGGATGCTTTTTTGTATGCACTTGCTTCAATAAAATAAAGTTATCAAATTCGCATCATACATTTTAGAGCAACACTGCATTTAAGAAAACCCATTATAAGATCTTCTCAAATTTAGTTGGTGGTGCCAAGTGCCAAGTCGAGCAGAGTCGAAGAGCTTCAATCGACATCATTTGGTGTGTTTTCGGATTGTCTTGATGATTTCAGGATGTGATCAATTTCAGGATCTGAAAATGTTTCTGTGAAATGATTGTTGCATCCTAAATAAATTAAATTGATCAAAAATATGTATACATAATCATATAGATTTCTTTAATTCGACCACTCACTATTATTTGCTATAGATGTTCCACAATCGTGACCAAACAATTTGTAGAGCCTACAATTTATCATTTTTCAAAATCTCGTCGACGGGACTCAAGACGATTGAGTTACTCATTTTTCTTTTTTAATTCTTTGGATTTATTAATTTCCGTCTGTGATTCGGAGTCGGATACATGACATAATTTTGGTGGCAATAATTATAAAGGAATTAACAACATAACCGCACAAATAGTGCGCACAGTAAAAGCGATTTTGTGCGGTGGTGTTGTTAATTCCTTTATAATTATTGCCACCAAAATTATGAAAAAGTTGACCCATACATTTAACTCGTTTGATTTTTTTAAAGTCAAAACAAACAATATGAACCTTTTCGCACAAACTCGCCTTAAAAAGTGGTCAGAACAGTTTGTGAGCGAGATGCTTGCGATGGGTGTGCGAGAAACTCGCAACACTCGTTTCTCGAAAGGCTTATCGCATCTCATCGCTTTGTCGCAGTACTGTACGCGCAGGCTAAGTTTTACATACAATAAACAATATCAACATCAAGCACGGTTCTGAAAATGGTCCAGGTGTCAGGTGTCACGAGTTTTGAGAGTAAGGCTGAGTTCGTAATTGCAATGTATGTTGCCCCTGCCCTACCTAAAACATGCTTCGAATACATTTATGAACACAATTACAACAGCATGTGTGCAGTCATCATACTTTGTTAAAAATGAGTTCATAATAATTGCCAAAATAGCAAACATAGAAAAAGTCAGATATGTAGGTATGTACAATAAATATTGTTTTTTTTTCAGGAACTTTTATTTGGTTTCCTAATGTTATTTTAAAAATGGCTGGTAAAAACGGAAGGAACCAATTTTGAAAACATGGGGCACAAATTTTTAAAAAATAGAAAATTAAAAAACCGAAGACGAAGGAAATTGTTTTTGAATAAGAGAACCTGCAGAATGATGTTGTGGCATATTCCAAAAAATACGAATTTCCTCAAAACGATCAAATACCTCATCTAATAGCTCTGGAGGAAGTTCAACATTGTATCGAGATCCATAAACTTCATCGAACTGATGGAAGTAATCCCATGAGGAAGCCTCTCTACGGCTTAGTTTATTTTTTTTTAGTCCTATGATAGGAAGCTTTCAAATTTTGGAACTTCCTTACAATAAATATTCTCCCTATCATACGGAAACGCGGGCAAAATAGTTTTTCTTCCTGCGCCCAGCTTAAAATTCAGATTTCATTCTCAAACGTATGGAAATCAATAGTTCGATATCAGCATCGGACCAGATTTTGTCCTCGTATTGAATCCTGTGGATGGATAGTTATTATTTCTTATCAAAGATGTAAAAATCAATATTTGTACGATTATAAATTAATTTCAAAAAAAAAAAAAATACTCACATTTGATCCTCTGCCATTTTCCTGCAAATTCAGCAACATAAAAAAAAACACATGCCAAATTGTCCGCATGTTGACTGTAAGTTTACTTTTATGAACACAAGGTGCCATGCTCATGCAGAGATGATGCTGTTTGTTTACAATTATACAGTATCTCCCGCTCAGTTGCACCTCGCTTAATTGAACATCCCGCTTAATTGACCGAAAAAGTTGCATTGCAAAATTTCCCGTATTAGTAGCATAGCTTTTTAGATGGTTAATTGAACCCCGCTTAATTTTTCGGATAATTGGACGTACAAAAAAATTATAATGAAACAAATATTAGACATATTTTATTACTTAACCTACGTCTGAAGTGGTTTTTTAAAAGTCAGGTATCATTCAAGATGAAGAGCAGCCGGAAAATGATATCGTGGTCATAGACAACATACTTAAGTACAATGCCTAACAGACGCCGAAATTTTAAAAACGGTTTAAGAAAAAGAAGAAGTTGAAGCCATATTACCATCGACTTTCGAAATTCTTCAGGACATTGCAATTCTACGTTTATAATTCTTACCACTAAATAAATTTACAGTTGAGCTGAAAAACAAGAAGACATTGTTCAAAACAAAACAATCAATCAAAATCAAATCACAAATTTTTTCAAACCAATGTATGCAAATAACCATTATGAGCCTTTCGAGGTACATACCTACTATTGTATTTATTATTTTTTTTATCCTTTTCGAAGCTAAAAGTGACTTTTTTTTAAGAATAATTTATTTCTGTTTCATAGTTTTAATTATGTATGTATGTTTATTTTTTAAATAAAACGTGTTCAAATATTTTTGTGTGTGTATTCTTTTTCAGTTTTTTCAAGGTTTTCGTAAGTTGACAATGAAATGTTCATAGTAAATTTCTGGGATGAATATTTTAATTTTTAGTTGACCGACTCGTGCAATTATACGGTTTTCGTTTCCGGATAATTGTACGAAAAATCTGACAAAATGGTCAGTGCAATTAAGCGGGGAATACTGTAAACGCAATTTTTGCAGGACTGCGGAAGTTTTGAAAATAGGAACTCAGCCAAACTTGCTATTTTTTTTTAAATTACAGTTGACTTGTTGGACAACTTTTTATATGTAATGAATGTGCCTAATTTAAGTTAAGTAGTTAAGGTACTTTACTTGTATTAACTTCAATCAACTTCAACTTAAAGCATAATAAAACATAACACGACTTACAAATGCAAATCTGCGTTTCGCAATAAGATACTACGAAAAATACACCAAAAAATTAATAAATTTGGTCGACATTAAAAAAAAAAAAAAAAAAAAAAAAAAAACCCATTCCCTCAAACACTACTTCCATAAAACTTTGTGGTATTCATTTAAAACATCCTCATGATAATTCCCAGTATTTTCCTGAAGTAGTCCACTTCCACTTTAATCCAATCTGATTTTATGCTCAATATACATTATGTACATTTTATCAAGAAATCTCGAGTAACACGTGTACGTATAACGTATACCTAAATAAAGTGATGTGAAATACAAAAACTTGTAAGTGAACCAATATGTACATAATATATTATCTGTTTTAACTTAAAAACTTTCATTTATAAAACATATTTCGATGATAACTAGTAATGTAATTCGTCATTTAACTTTTAGTTTTCCTTGATTTGAGTAATGTGATCAAAATCTATGTATACACTGCACACTCTCGGTTAATAATATCTCGTGTATACATATGTATGTACATATACATTAATTTTATCCTATAAAATAGTATTTGCATGGAAAGAATGGTCGCGTTCACCTCGTAGTCCGATAGGGTATCTAAGATACTTTAGTATCCGATACGTTGGCGAACGACAAAAACCGGATAGGTACCATTTACTGTCAAAGTCAAAAAAAGACGTGAATCGTCCAGGGTTGGCCGATTCAACTACATGCCTAATTTACTACAATTTGTTACGTCTGCTACATACGTAGTTAATTCATAAAAAAAATAGAATAATGGAAACCAAACAATTTTGCACATTTATGATATTATGAAGGTTTGTACAAAAACTGAAAATGTTTCATTTACAATAAAGATGAGGAA
This sequence comes from Chrysotoxum bicinctum, assembly GCA_911387755.1. Taxonomy (NCBI): domain Eukaryota; kingdom Metazoa; phylum Arthropoda; class Insecta; order Diptera; family Syrphidae; genus Chrysotoxum; species Chrysotoxum bicinctum. The sequence continues at coordinate 144,660,416 of OU426987.1, read as the reverse complement.
TTGTAGGAATGATACATGATAGATGGGAAGTTTATTTTTGCAGACAAACAATTTTCTTTGGCATAATCAAAGGATTTGGATTATGAACACATGATTTAAAGATATTAGTTGCAGCAAGACACCATTTGCTAATCCGCAAAACAAACAATTAATATTAGATATACATACATATGTATGTATACTGGATTACAAATCCTATGAATTTTTTTTATTATAATAATTCATTAAATATTTAAGAATATAATATGGTATAGCCCTTATAAATATATACAACTGACAATGTCTCTATTAAGTTTTTAGTTCAAATTTTTGATAATTAAATCCTGCAATGAGGAAAGGTAAATTGAAAAGGGCAGATTTTTTAACCACAAATTTTCTCACGCCAACGAGGTTTCTTTTTTTTTTGAGATTTTAATGAGCGGTGAGCTTTAAGCCGACAGAGTTAAGCTACAATTTCTTTTAGTGCTTGTTCACATTTGGTGAGCAGACGCTGTCGTTTCAAGGTACGTTCATATAAATATTACCAAAAAAAACTTTTTAAAGATAATAAAAACCAAGAACTGGTAATTATATTGAAACTGTTTATTTTTAAGGAGCGCAGCACACTTGTCGAATAGAGCTCCAGTACGATCATTTATTATTTTAATTGTGTAGTAAATCCACCTTCAGCCCAATAATTATGTAGCTTTTTGACCAGCCATTTTCACTTCGCTTATTAAAAATGAATAAGCCCAACTAACATACTCTCCAGAGCTAAACTCTTGAAATCTGACAAAAAAAAAACTCCCATACAACTCTCTTATATCCCATTGTTATACCTAAGTATTAATATCTTGTTATGAAACTGAACTGGGTTTCATGACATTTTTATTTTAAGAGGTAAACACTTTTGCTGCTTAAAACTACTTAAATCTACTTAAATCTTATAGCAACACTATTTTCTCTTCTTGCAATAAGATTATAAGCTTATAGTCTTAAAAGAATCCTTTTCTGAAAACTCAGCTCTAAATATGTCCATATAATCCCATAACAAGTCATGTTTAAGAGTTAAGATCATTTCATATTTCTATGAAAATCCTAAAAGAATTTGAGTTTAATACCTCCTATATCAAGAAATAATCTGAAGTTCAAAGAATAAAAGATTTGCAGTAGGATCCGAATGAGATCTTTAATGCAACAAACTTTACTTTTCTCAATTAGTAAATTAGTACTAGACGCAACAAATGTTAAAAAGTTATAGTTCGGCCAACCCTGTACTCGACACAAAAGAAAATAAATCAGCTGAAATGTCAGCTGTTCTTCAAAATTCCCCTTGGATAGTTTAGTATACCAAAAATTTTTGGATAGCTTTAGATTTCTGCTTGACATCAGCTGTTTCGTTAATCAGTTGTTTTTTCCTATGGGATTACAACAACACCAACAAATCCGGATACCTTTGGATACGAACCCGAACGCGACCAATATGTTGTGTTCCATTCCAACACTATTCGCCATATTTTTCTTATTATTAAAGTCTGTTCGGCCGGTTATAGCATTCAGAAAAACGCATCAGGAACAAATTTCTTTTGGATAAGTTAACGTGTGTTATTATACGATTTGAAATATAGAAACAATACGAATTGATGAGAAATAATTTATTCATAAACAAAATTTTCCTTGCAACGAACATTTTTTCTAAAAAAAGAACTTATTAATTTTCGTTCCAATTATGCGTGTTTCATACATCAGACATTAAAACATTAGGCGCCAGTTATATCGATCATGAAAAAGCATCAGAAAAAATTGAAACAAAATAAAATTGAATACTTCTTCGTGATGGTTAAAGAAAAATTCAGTCTGTTGAAAATATGTCATGATCTTTCATTCATTTTCAACAGTACAATCACCCTTTTTAATGTTTTAGGGACCAGTTATAGCTATCATTGAAATGCATCATTGAAAATTTGCATTTCCATTTTTAATACGATTAAACAAACTGTAATGACTTTTTAATTGGTATCAAAATGAAGCTAATGAGTAGCAGAATTCGTTTACTCTTAAGGCTAGGCGCGCACATTCAATTTTTAGTTGCACAACTGTTTGGTTGCTTATAGAAAACAGATGAACTATTTAGTTGAATGTCCGCGCAGGTGCATATAATTATATGTTACAGAAAATAGCGAACTCATTTTAGGCAATCGTTTAGTTTGTGTCAAAACACAAATTTTAGTTGCTCGAACCAAGCAGTTACGAAACTAAAAATTGAATGTGCGCGCTTAGCCTTAAATTATAAAATTTTAATTTAAACTTTCTTTTAAATTCACTTTTATTATTTCAGTGATAAAAATCAATTTCAATGAACAGCTGATTTTCGTTTCATTAACTTGGAATATAATCATTCCACTGAATGTGTTCGATTCTCTTTCGATTATCAAATGTCAGTTTTGCTTCCAATGATGAACTCTAACCTCAAATACATAGAATTGGTTGTAATCAGCCACTGACAGGATCTCTTACTGAAACCAATTTTTCAATGATTGCTATAACCAGCTTGTCAAAAGAATAAAGTCAACATTCCACTGATTTGTTCCAATGATGCATTTCAATGAAAGCTATTACCCCTCACACACGCCACATCGATCAACCTAATCGACAAAGTACTATGCTTTTGTATAGGCATTTACGCACCAATACGCCGATGTAGAAGCATATGCCAAAATCAGCTGTTAAATGGTAGGGTTGTGAAATTTTAAATGAAAAGTGAAAATGACCGAAAAATATTTAAATTTTAATGCTCCAGAACCACTTTTTTGTGAGCTTAATTGAATTGTTGCTTAAAGAGATTGAATTTTAATCTTGCTTTATCAGGCGATTTGTAAATTTTAACAACTAAAACCAAATAACATCATAAAAACTGTGTCGACGAACTAGTTCGGTCCTTTTTACACGCCATGTCGGCATACTACTTCGATTCCCAGGGTTCGCTCGCACTGCTATGTCGATGTCGACTCATATTCATTTCACACGACCAAAAAGCCTTATCGACAATATGCTTCGATGAAGTAGTTCGTGGTGTGTGTTAGGGGTATATGTCGACACATTATCATTTCACTCGACCCAAAAACCTTATCGACAATATGCTTCGATGAAGTAGTTGGTGGTGTGTGTTAGAGGTATGTAACTGGTGCTTAAGGCAATAGTTATAGCTATCATTGAAAATTTTGTTTTCACTTTTTGGGGTAGTTAAACTATGAATATTGAGAATGTTTGGTATACAAATGGAGCTAATCAATTATATATTTTACTTTTGCAGATAAAAATAAACAAATATGTTAAATATTTTTCATAAAACTACTTTTAATTTTTCAGTGATGAAAATCGTTTTCAATGAACAGTTGATTTTAGTTCCAACAAAGTGGAACACAATCGTTCCAATGATTTGGGTTCGATTCTCTTTCTATTCTCATGTGTCAGTTTTTTTTCAATGATCAACTCTAAGGCGCCAGTTATAGCTATCATTGAAAACCATCATTGAAACACAAATCAGTGGAACGGTGGAATATTTTTTGACAAGTCGATTATAGCAATCAATAATTTCGCTGTCATTGAAAAGATCTGTCATTGAAAATATCTGTCGCTTTGATGCTTGCTAAATTACTAGTGATGGGTACCTCATTCATGAGGCAATACAAAGTTTAAGCTGTCAACAAATCTTTTATGAATTATAATTTTGGTATTCGGCATGCTAAAATCTGTTATAAAATCTGCTAAGAAAACTTTTATGAAATGTCAAACGTTCGAAAATAGAAAAAATCTTTTACGAATAGCATTTTTGGTATTCAGCATGCCAAAATCTGTTATGAAATCTGTTAAAAATCATAAAAGAATAAAAGACAAACTTCTGTGACTTTTATCATAAAAGAAAATATATTAAAATACATATGATATAAAGATATAAGTAGAGTATATCCATGGTATTCCCAGAAACATATGAGGTAAAATCGTTTTCCATTGTATGGATACCAATAGTGTGTAAGGCTAGGCGCGCACATTCAATTTTTAGTTTCGCAACTGCTTGGTTCGAGCAACTAAAAGTTTGTGTACAAACAAAGCGATTGCCTAAAATGAATTCGCTATTTTGTGTAACATATAATTATATGCACCTGCGCGGACATTCAACTAAATAGTTCGTCTGTTTTCTATAAGAAACCAAAAAGTTGCGCAACTAAAAGTTGAATGTGCGCGCCTAGCCTAAGTGTCTTTTGTGCTAGTGTTTGTCTATTTCGTAATGGGCGGTTTTCAAATTTCAGTCGCCTCTCGTTTGTCGTGTCTGGCATCTCGCCTGAGAAGAAGAATATGAAAAGAGAATAAAAAATATGTTTTTGTATACCTACATATGTATGTACGTATCATGATCATTAGAATTGCAGAAACGTCATTGAAAAATTGAATTTTTTGTTGAAAATGCCCATTAAAATAGTTATGTCCTATGGGACATTTAAGGTGAGACAAAATACCACATCATTTCGAAAAATGAGTACAAAAAGTTTTAAATTCGTATCCTGCCCATCACTATAAATTACAAACACACCCTGAATAATTTTTTGAGGTTAGAGTTGATCATTGAAAAAAAAACTGACACATGAGAATAGAAAGAGAATCGAACACAAATCATTGAAACGATTGTGTTCCACTTTGTTGGAATGAAAATCAGCTGTTCATTGAAAACGATTTTCATCATTGAAAAATTTAAATTAGTTTTGTGAGAAATATTTAACATATTTGTTTATTTTTATTTGCAAAAGTAAAATATATAAGTGATTAGCTTCAATTGTATACCAAATATTCTCAATATTCATAGTTTAACCATCCCAAAAAGTGAAAACAAAATTTTCAATGATGGTTTTCAATGAAAGCTATAACTGGCGCCTAACTCTATAGTAGTCTCATGGAACTGAATTTAAAGTTTCCTATCTCTGCCACAGAAACGTTAGTATCGCTTTATTTAACAGTGTAGAGACTACGTGGAAGGGAAAATATAAGCAAAAGAAGAGATGCGGTAGTGATACATTTTTTAAAAGCTTGTGTGTTTGACACAAACTAAACGATTGCCTAAAATGAGTTCGCTATTTTGTGTAACATATAATTATATGCACCTCCGCGGATATTCAACCAAATAATTCATCTGTTTTCTATAAGCAACCAAACAGTGTTGTTGTTCAACTAAAAATTGAATGTGCGCGCTTAGCCTAATATATATGAATGCAGACATTTTGAATGTAGCTTTAAAAAGGGTTGTTTATTTATTTACCCATGTTCCCATTGGTTATTTACTTATGCTTTGAACCTCATGTTTCTTTTTAGTTTTTAATTTGACATTACTAAAGAAAATTCATTTTAAATATTTTTTTTATAAAAGAGAATGTTTTATTTTCTAAGTGTCTTTTGTGCTAGTGTTTGTCTATTTCGTGGGCGGTTTTCAAATTTCAGTCGCCTCTCGTTTTTCGTGTCTTGCATCTCGCCTGAGAAGAAGAATATGAAAAGAGAATAATAAATATGTTTTTGTATACCTATACATATATGTACGTATCTAGGTACATACATATGTATATAACTTTGTATGTTTTATTCAAATTTCATGATTATTAGAATTGCAGAGACCTCATTGAAAAATTGAATTTTTTTGTTGAAATGCCCCTATATAGGTACGAGTATGTGCTATGGGACATTTCAGATGAGACAAAATAGCACCTCATTTCGAAAAATTAATACGTCAACACAAACTCATTTTAAATTCATATCCTACCCATCACTTAAATTACAAAGACAACCTGAATAATTTTTTGAGTTTAGAGTTGATCATTGAAAAAAAAACTGACACATGAGAATAGAAAGAGAATCGAACACAAATCATTGAAACAATTGTGTTCCACTTTGTTGGAACGAAAATCAGCTGTTCATTAAAAACGATTTTCATCATTGAAAAATTAAAAGTAGTTTTTTGAGAAATATTTAACATATTTGTTTATTTTTATTTGCAAAAGTAAAATATATATGTGATTAGCTTCATTTGTATACCAAACATTCTCAATATTCATAGTTTAACTATCCCAAAAAGTGAAAACAAAATTTTCAATGATGGTTTTCAATGAAAGCTATAACTGGCGCCTAACTCTATAGTAGTCTCATGGAACTGAATTTAAAGTTTCCTATCTCTGCCACAGAAACGTTAGTATCGCTTTATTTAACAGTGTAGAGACTACGTGGAAGGGAAAATATAAGCAAAAGAAGAGATGCGGTAGTGATACATTTTTTAAAAGCTTGTGTGTTTGACACAAACTAAACGATTGCCTAAAATGAGTTCGCTATTTTGTGTAACATATAATTATATGCACCTCCGCGGATATTCAACCAAATAATTCATCTGTTTTCTATAAGCAACCAAACAGTGTTGTTGTTCAACTAAAAATTGAATGTGCGCGCTTAGCCTAATATATATGAATGCAGACATTTTGAATGTAGCTTTAAAAAGGGTTGTTTATTTATTTACCCATGTTCCCATTGGTTATTTACTTATGCTTTGAACCTCATATTTCTTTTTAGTTTTTAATTTGACATTACTAAAGAAAATTCATTTTAAATATTTTTTTTATAAAAGAGAATGTTTTATTTTCTAAGTGTCTTTTGTGCTAGTGTTTGTCTATTTCGTGGGCGGTTTTCAAATTTCAGTCGCCTCTCGTTTTTCGTGTCTTGCATCTCGCCTGAGAAGAAGAATATGAAAAGAGAATAATAAATATGTTTTTGTATACCTATACATATATGTACGTATCTAGGTACATACATATGTATATAACTTTGTATGTTTTATTCAAATTTCATGATTATTAGAATTGCAGAGACCTCATTGAAAAATTGAATTTTTTTGTTGAAATGCCCCTATATAGGTACGAGTATGTGCTATGGGACATTTCAGATGAGACAAAATAGCACCTCATTTCGAAAAATTAATACGTCAACACAAACTCATTTTAAATTCATATCCTACCCATCACTTAAATTACAAAGACAACCTGAATAATTTTTTGAGTTTAGAGTTGATCATTAAAAAAAAAAACTGACACATGAGAATAGAAAGAGAATCGAACACAAATCATTGAAACAATTGTGTTCCACTTTGTTGGAACGAAAATCAGCTGTTCATTAAAAACGATTTTCATCATTGAAAAATTAAAAGTAGTTTTTTGAGAAATATTTAACATATTTGTTTATTTTTATTTGCAAAAGTAAAATATATAATTGATTAGCTTCATTTGTATACCAAACATTCTCAATATTCATAGTTTAACTATCCCAAAAAGTGAAAACAAAATTTTCAATGATGGTTTTCAATGAAAGCTATAACTGGCGCCTAACTCTATAGTAGTCTCATGGAACTGAATTTAAAGTTTCCTATCTCTGCCACAGAAACGTTAGTATCGCTTTATTTAACAGTGTAGAGACTACGTGGAAGGGAAAATATAAGCAAAAGAAGAGATGCGGTAGTGATACATTTTTTAAAAGCTTGTGTGTTTGACACAAACTAAACGATTGCCTAAAATGAGTTCGCTATTTTGTGTAACATATAATTATATGCACCTCCGCGGATATTCAACCAAATAATTCATCTGTTTTCTATAAGCAACCAAACAGTGTTGTTGTTCAACTAAAAATTGAATGTGCGCGCTTAGCCTAATATATATGAATGCAGACATTTTGAATGTAGCTTTAAAAAGGGTTGTTTATTTATTTACCCATGTTCCCATTGGTTATTTACTTATGCTTTGAACCTCATGTTTCTTTTTAGTTTTTAATTTGACATTACTAAAGAAAATTCATTTTAAATATTTTTTTTATAAAAGAGAATGTTTTATTTTCTAAGTGTCTTTTGTGCTAGTGTTTGTCTATTTCGTGGGCGGTTTTCAAATTTCAGTCGCCTCTCGTTTTTCGTGTCTTGCATCTCGCCTGAGAAGAAGAATATGAAAAGAGAATAATAAATATGTTTTTGTATACCTATACATATATGTACGTATCTAGGTACATACATATGTATATAACTTTGTATGTTTTATTCAAATTTCATGATTATTAGAATTGCAGAGACCTCATTGAAAAATTGAATTTTTTTGTTGAAATGCCCCTATATAGGTACGAGTATGTGCTATGGGACATTTCAGATGAGACAAAATAGCACCTCATTTCGAAAAATTAATACGTCAACACAAACTCATTTTAAATTCATATCCTACCCATCACTTAAATTACAAAGACAACCTGAATAATTTTTTGAGTTTAGAGTTGATCATTAAAAAAAAAAACTGACACATGAGAATAGAAAGAGAATCGAACACAAATCATTGAAACAATTGTGTTCCACTTTGTTGGAACGAAAATCAGCTGTTCATTAAAAACGATTTTCATCATTGAAAAATTAAAAGTAGTTTTTTGAGAAATATTTAACATATTTGTTTATTTTTATTTGCAAAAGTAAAATATATAATTGATTAGCTTCATTTGTATACCAAACATTCTCAATATTCATAGTTTAACTATCCCAAAAAGTGAAAACAAAATTTTCAATGATGGTTTTCAATGAAAGCTATAACTGGCGCCTAACTCTATAGTAGTCTCATGGAACTGAATTTAAAGTTTCCTATCTCTGCCACAGAAACGTTAGTATCGCTTTATTTAACAGTGTAGAGACTACGTGGAAGGGAAAATATAAGCAAAAGAAGAGATGCGGTAGTGATACATTTTTGAAAGAGGGTAAGGGAGAAAATCCTATCTGCATTTCTTTTTGCTGTCAGAATCAATTGTAGGTAGGTATATAAAGTTGTACGAGATGAATACAAGCAAATAGTATTGAGAGTGTATGAGAGTTTTTGTGAATTTTGTTTCATTACTCATACAATCTGGTTTGCTTACATATTGATACGATTAATCAGCGAGGTTACCATTTTTTCGACTTTGTAATTAGACCTAGAGGCATTTGAACTTAATAAACTCAAATTCTAAATTTGGTTTTATTTCATTTTTGAAAACAAAATAATTTCAAATTGGCTTTATTTCGTTATAGCAACCGAAATAGTGCCAAACAGAATTTGGAAATAAAACCGAATTCAGAATATTTTATTTTGATTTATTTTTTAACAAATGGAAAGAAATGTTAGAACTCCGAGGAGGTAAACCTCCTCCATCTTTAGAGAGATAAGATGAATTTCAATGGTTCGGCCAATTATTTTTGGACATTTGACCAAAATATTTTTGAACTTTTGCCGAAAATATTTTTGGACATTTTATCAAAAATATTTTTTCAAAAAACTTTTTTCCAATAAATTTTTTTTCAAAAATATTTCTTAACAAAAATTTGCCACCCAATGTACTTTTAAACGTGATTTCTGGCTAAACTAGGCATCTCAGCGAGTTAAAAATTGCATATTCGTGATCTAGGGAGTGCCACCTTTCAATCCACGTACCTATCGCATGTAACGAAAAACAAATTTTTATCTTTAAATGCGATTTGCGGCTAAACGGAGCTCCGTAGACCCCCAAAGTTGACATTTTCAAACGTGATTTCTGACTAAACTAGGCATCTTAGCGAGTTAGAAATTGCATATTCGTGATCTAGGGAGTGATGTATCACATAATTTTTTTGTTAAACATTTTTTTTGGAGGATAGAGCGAGCTGTTATTCTCATGGCAATGAAAACGATGAGAATATAAGAAAATTAATTTTTTTAATCTTATGATCTAAAATCGTGTACTTATCTTAAAAATTAATTGATATACAATTAATGAGCAATTATAAAAAAAATATTATTTGTTTGCAAAAAATGGTTTTAATGCATATAGTCAATTTTTTAATAGTTCTTATATACATATACACTGGTATGCATCAATTTAAATAAACCAAAAATAACGGTATCTACCTGCCATACGAATTTTTTTCGAAATTTTATTTTTGTATTTTTATTTTTAAAATCTGTCGAACAGTTTTTGAGAAAAAAAAATATTTATAAAATTTCGGAAAAATTCGTATGGCAGGTACCGTTATTTTTGGTCTTAAAAAAAAAGAAAAAAACCTGGGTGAAAATATTCAAAGTGATATCCACTAAGTTTAAAGAAAATCGGCTGAGCCGTTTAGACTGTAGGTAGTCGAACAAACAGACAGGCAGACAAAATTGCGAAACCCACTTTTTTAGTCTTCGCTATCATCGTGCATGCATATTCTCATTTCTCATAGAGGTATCCAAAAAACAACACAACGTTGTAAAAAAAACTTATACACAAAATTTCATTCGCAAAGTCCCGTCGCCACCGCGCGCCGCGCCGCCACCCTCTATCGTGCGTAGGCTGTCCTTCTCAGTAGGTTTTCTTCATATAAATATAATGTATGCATGCTTGTGTGCGCTTGCGCTGACTGGCTGGTGCAAGTCTGTGTGCTCTGAATAGCTATAGCAATATAGCATGTTTGTTGTTTATGTCTCTCTCCGAGAAAAGAATAGCATATAATGAGAAAATGTTAAATTAATTTGCTAAGAGAAGAAAATCTACGGTTTGGGTATTGGGTTTAGTTGTTATCTCTGCCGCTTGGTAAATTACGTGGCGTTCCTCGTCATGAGACTACTATAAGAATTTATATACAAGGCACATTCAGTGGAATGATTGTGTTCTATATTAAAGAAACGAAAATCAGCTGTTCATTGAAATTGATTTCTATCAGTGAAATAATAAAAGTGGATTTAAAAGAAAGTTTAAATCAGAATTTTGTATTTTATAGAGTAAAAAAATTCTACTACTCATTACCTTCGTTTTGGTACTAATTAAAGACATTGCAGTTCGCTTATTCGTCTTAAAAATGAGAATGAAAATTTTAAATGATGCATTTCAATGACAGCATTAACTGGCCTCTTATTCGAAATGACAATCAGCTGATCAGGATTTAAGTGATTTCTCATCATTTCGTATCGTTTTTATATTGCAAATCGTATGATGACCATTAAATTCTTCAAAAGAAATTTTTCCTGATAGCTACATATAACCATCCCCTAAATAGCATAGGCATTTTGATTGGCTTAGGTTGTACCTATATATATATATATACATTTATATATATATATATATATGTATATTTATATACAAGGGGTTTATCCGGGATTTCTGCGTTAACATGAATACTCTTATTGTGATCAAGGCATTCAAGGCACACAAAATAAGAAAATGATGTAAATATTCGTTACTTTGGAGTAATTTATGCGTTTGTTACTTTTTTAAATAATAATCGTTACTTTTGAGTGATTACTTTAATTTTTTTTTTCATAAGAAATTAGAGATGTTTCTTAATTTTTTATTACGTAAATCCGGTAGTAAAGTGTGTTAAAGCGTATTTTAAGAAAAGGTAAAATATAATATTTTCACAGCAGCAATTAGCTAAAAATTGGTATCTTTCCTGATTTTAGACTATACTTGACAAAACTCGCATTAGTGAATATTTTAGCCATATTTTTTAAAGGAAATAAGTCAAAAATAGATCAAACTTTATTTAAAATCTTAAAAAAGTGTGTGAAGCATACATTTTGAGAAAAAAATATAATGTTAAATAATAGGTGCGTTTTATTATTCACAAATCTATCTGGATCCGGATCTGGATTAAGTTTTAACATGTATTACAAAAACAATTTGGGATCCTGTTTTCTATCGGGATCTATTTCAAAGAACCAAAAGTTAGTTATTCACTGGCGAGTATATGGCTTTTATGATAAGGTAGTGCAAGCTATTGTGTAAAGAAAAAAGACAAGAAATACGAGTAATTTAAAATTTACAAACCTAAGTATAAAAAGAGACGGGCTTATAACACTGCTGTCAGTAAGATCCGTATCGTTTAATTTTCAAGGGATGATCCAGATCCGGATCCAGATAGATTTGTGAATAATAAAACGCACCTAATATTCATGCCCTTGGATAAAATCTGCACCGTTTAATATTTAAACGAAATTAAGAACAAATATATCACATGAAGATGGTCCAAAATTTAGAGATATAAATGGTATAAATTATATACATATATTATGTCATCATAGATCCTTATCTTTATCCTTATTTGCATATGCAATAAACTAATAAAACAATTAAGCACTTTGTTACTCTCATATTGAAAGGTGATTTCTTTTAGTTTTGCTTGCAATTAAAAAGTTTCCCAGGTTATTCACCCAGAAAACGCAACAAGAAAAGAATAAGTTTCTATAATTTTTAAAGAAAAATAAAAGCGATTAGTAGTTAAATTTAATTATACATATACTTGATAGTCAAACACATGCAGAGAACATAAAAATAAAAACGGATCTGATCTGCAGAGAATTGAAACATTCCAGAATAGTGAGCAGAAAGTTCCAAATTAAAGTTTTGCTAAGAGCAAACGAATTGTGGTAGATCGTCGGTGGATCAATAAAAAAGCAGGCTACCAAAAAACGCAACTTGTGCAGCGGATATATTAAATGGAAAAAATTGGATGCTAAAGCTCAAACAGTGAGATGTGATTCTGCAATGGGCATGTGGTCAAAGCTCGAGAACGTACATATATGATCAAAAGTAAATAACATATTATATACATTTACTCCGGCAAAGATTCAACAGCTTTTAAAAAAGTGAAGATGAGAATTTTTGGATTCACATATCTAAGCCGCAAATAAGTAAACATTAAAGAATTTGCTTATTCGTCTTTAAATAGAAGAGTCAAGAATGTGTGTCCAAATTCAAACTGAATGTGAAGAATCGTAAAGGGGCCGACCCATAGAATCCGTTGCGTCCGTTTCGGCAACGGATGCGGTGCCGTTACCGCATTTAACGGAATGAGGGTGACCAAATGAATCCGTTGCGATATTTTGACAGCTGAATTCGTACAGATTCTTGAAAATCAACATTAACACTTTCTTCAATTAAAGTTAATTTATATATTTTTTTCAAAGAATATACGTAAAACATAAACATAAAATGGATTTTGACGATATAATAGAAATTTTGCTTCTGGTGCTCCTACTTGCAAAGGCTCGCGAGTGTTTAAATATAATGCAAAATCGTCGTTTCTGGGTACGAGAATTGTACGAGGATCGTGAAAAGCACGGCTCCCAAAGTGATGGTGGTGTTTTGTGGCAGTCGGATTTTGGTCAAAAATTGTTCAGTGGAAATTTGAGAGTACCAGAAGACGATACTTTGCCAAACTCCAATGTAAAGTTTCCACATTATTTCGTTGGAGATGCAGCATTTCCGCTAAAACCTTTTCTGATGCGCCCATACCCAGGTAAAAGTTATAAATTTTTCTACTTGAAATCATTAATTGTAATTATTTACCGTTTAGGAGATCACTTACCATTTGACCGTGAGCATTTCAATAAACGCCTTTCCAGAGCCAGGCGCGTAATTGAAAATGCCTTTGGTATTTTGGTGTCACGGTGGAGAATTCTCCTGAGTCCCCTTCAAATGAGTCCGGAGTCAGCAGAAAAGATTGTAAAAGCAGCTGTTTTATTGCATAATTTCATAAAAATGAATGATAACAACTACATTCCTGTGGCGGGAAAACACAGCTCCTCTTCAAAGACCAAAAAGAATTTTTTCGAATAATGCAACAAGGCATGCATTTAAATTGAGGGATCAGTTAAAAGATTACCTCCTTAACGATTCATGTTTTAATAAAAGATTCATAATAAAAAAAATTCTATAAAGTTATCCTATTTTATTATTCCCCTTTCTACATACCATAATAATTTGACTTAATATGATATTTTAAGCAAATAGCATTATGTAAAGCCAAATGAAGAACGGGCCCCTATTGTTGAGCCAACATGATTTAATTTTTTGAAAAATTGAAAAATAAAATTCTTAATCTAATCAAAAACAGTGCAGCCGCAACACCTGCCTCGCCCAATAGTGTCACAAAAACAAAAACATAAAAGGAACTGTGTATTTTTATTCAAAATGTTAGTTTACATGTTTTTAAAATGACAGAAAAGTGTCTTTAAATTTTTTTTTATAAATATAGTTTAAAAGTTATTATATGTACGTATTAGACCGAGAGCCCACAGCATAATTTATGATTGATAACAAAAAATAATTAGCATAATTAGATAGGCCTTTTATAGTTATTTACAAATGTGAAAGTCTTTCATATTGAAATAACCCAAATACCCGTGCTTCCTGACTTTCAGGGAAGAGTGTATATGGGGAGAATTTAGTTTATTAAATAAAAGATAAAAATGATTAAAAAATGAAAGATTTATTAAAGTTTAAATGTTTTTTATTGTTGTTCTCGCAAGGCCCGCTGTCTCAATGCGTAGGCTGCAACCTTCGAGTTTAATGTGTGGCTAAATTCTGGTTTTCCCTAATCATCCTTTGCTTATTTATACTGATTTATAAGAACCAATTTCCATCCCCACCATTCAACCACTTGATAATGAAATTCGGCATTTCCATATGAAAATGCATTCTTACGCAACCTCATATGAAAAGAGCATTTTCATCATAATTCCCAACATCCGTTGCCAACATGCATTGACACCAAATCAATATTGCATTATTATTATTGCCTAAGAGTTCAATGGATCATATTTCATTTATACTGGCCCAATACAAAACATATCCAATAGATACACGTATCCATTGTAGTTCCAGATACACACAGTCAATATAGTGACCTAGTGTATTGAAGTGCCATATGATGTCCATAGAACCCAAAAACAATGCATGTGCATAATTGTCATTCTTACTTTGCCTTACTTTTGGAACCTTCGTTCGTACCGGCTCATGTTATAGTCGTAGCTATAGTTATGACACAGAGCTGGCGACAATTAATTAATTGCCGTGGTGTTAGGTTTCACCAAGTGGGCTCTCGAAGATGACACATTAATGTGCCGCAGTGTTGTGGATCGGTTGCGCGAATTACAAAGAAAGATGATACCGTACAAGATCGTGTGTGGTATCTTGGGAATGGAAATGAATATTTATATGATATAAGGCTGTCAGAGTGGTCGCATGTAGTGGATCACTACATCCCGCTCCCCTTGAAGAAAGAAAATTATACCTTGAAGAGGTTAATTTTCTGTAAGGTTGCGAAAGGATGATAAGGTTACATTTTTGGTATAATTTTGATATGGTTTAAATAATATTTTTATAGTTTTTTTTTTTTTTTTTTTTTTTTTTTTTTTTTTTTTTTTTAAATTTCTTTTTGTTTGACATTTAAATTTTAAAATATTTATGTCTTAATTAATAACATAAAGTTTTATATTTGAAGTTTAAGCATTTTTTTTTTTTTATATAATTTTTTTTTTTATAGATTCTTAAGTTTAACTTACATAATTTTTTTTTTTTTTTTTTTTTTTTTTTATTAAAAAAATTTTCATTTGTTTCTTAAATTTTTAGATATGATTTTGAGTATGTTTAAATATATATTTTTTTTTTTTTGTACAGTAACATAATAATAAGTTTTTGTTCTTAAAGGTAGCTAAATTATAATTTGTAAATATTTGTTTCTTCAATTTTTAGAAATAATTTTATAATGTTTAAGTATATGGATATACTATTTTTTTTTTTTTTTTTTTTTTTTTTTTTTTTTGTTTAAATAAAATATATATATATTTCTTTGTTTTTAATTGGGTTTAATTGGACAGAGGACAAATTTTGGTGGAAGTTCAGGGTTTGAATTAAATTGTGTTTCTGCTATGGTATCTTTAGGTGAGGAGGTTTCATTAGGAAAATTGTCATGGGTCTGTAAGTCTGTTTGTATTTTGTCATTTCTGATTGTTTCTGTTTTTGTTTCTGTTTCCGACGGAATTGGTTTCAGTTTAATTTTATATTTGAGGATATAGATAAGAATGATGAGTAAGGCAGTTGCCATGCTGTAGATAAGAGTGTAATGATGTATGTCGTGTTTGTTTAGTGGTTGTAATTTTTTGTTTTCTTCCCTTTTTAGGTTATCAATTTGTTGTGATAACTCTGTAAGACTATTATCGTCTTCATACTTAAGTAATTTTAATTGTTTCTTATTTGATAACTTTGGTGGGGGAGAGGAATTTAACAGACTTATATTGATTGGGGGAATAAATGAATTTTTCAGTATAGTATTTTCTGAATGTTGACCAAAAATTGTTAACTCTTCACTACGTAGGTAGCATTTTCCAGTGAATTCTATTAATCCTGTTCCCTTGAATTTATGGGATAGGGGATAGTTATTTAGTCGGTAAAAAGTTTGAGGTCGTTGTTATGGATAACTTTTGTTTGATTTCGTACTTTTATTTCAGTCGTTTCGTCGGAAATTATTCTACATACCTCATGGGGACCTTCCCAAAGTGAGGAGAATTTGTTTTTTCTCGTATGGTTTTTTATGAGAACTTTGTCTCCTACATTAAATTTCTTTTGTTTCGAATGTTCATCATAATATTTTTTTGACTTTTCTTTATTACCTATTAGAGTCTCCTTAGCGATATGAAATCCATGCTGTAGTCGGGACTTTAGTTCATTCACGTAATTTTCGTAGTTGTAAGTTACTTGCGGATTTTTTCCCAAAATGGTAGGAATCCTAGCCGGATAACCATACAATAACTCATGAGGCGTATAGCCAGTGCTGCTATGGGGAGTTGTGTTGAACACGAAAATAGCGTACGGAATCCATGTGTTCCATGAAAGAGGATCACGGTTAACGTAATGCCTCAGGTATTCAGCTAATGTTCGATGGCTACGTTCGAGAGCTCCATTAGTTTGAGGGTGGTATGGGGTAGTTTGAATTTTTTTGATTTTGAGAAGCTTGCAAACTTCTTTGAATAATTGACTGAGGAAGTTTGTGCCCTGATCCGTAAGGATTGCCTCAGGAAATCCGAAGCGACACAAAATCTTTTCGACAAATTCCCTAGCTACGGTAGAAGCTTCTGCATTTTGTAGAGGCATAGCCTCGGTAAATTTGGTGAGGTCGTCTTGGAATGTAAGGAGATACTTATGGTTCTCGTAACTAATAGGTAGTGGACCAACAATATCCAAGGCTATTCTCTCAAACGGAGTTGAACTTGTCGTGGTGATTTTCATGGGAATTCGTGGATTTTGTATAAGCTTGTTTGTTTGACAGGATTTACATTGGAGTATGTAGTTTT
Organism: Chrysotoxum bicinctum; assembly: GCA_911387755.1. Lineage (NCBI taxonomy): Eukaryota > Metazoa > Arthropoda > Insecta > Diptera > Syrphidae > Chrysotoxum > Chrysotoxum bicinctum. The sequence continues at coordinate 144,643,269 of OU426987.1, read as the reverse complement.
TTATGTCTGAGTTCATGGTTGGCCAAAAATATTTTTTTTTTATTTTTTTCGTAGTTCTTGTTATACCTTGATGACCTCCGAGTGGGGAGTCGTGGAAATCATATAATACCGTTTTAATAGACTCGATATCATCCAAAAATATCTTTTCATTGGTAAAAATGTGAATGATTTTATTTTGTTTTTGAAAAATACCTGTAAGAAGTGTTTTAATTTTAATTTTTGATTCATTATCCATGCAGGGCAATGAGAATGCAATCGACTGTTCATTGATATTTAAGTTGCTAACCGAAGTGAGACATTTTTTTATTAGTTCCATATCTTTGTATGTTCTAATTGGGATAGGTAAAGTGATTATAAAAAATGTTTCTTTATTATGTGGGAATGTTGTGAGTTCTCCTATATCAGGTTTAATATAGTTTGGACATTTATTTTGTAGGTATTCCTCATCTGTTGATTCGATAATTGGAACTATTAATACTTTTATTTTAACTATTTTGTTTTCAAAGATTGATCCTTTATCTTCCAAAAGAGTGAATGTTGATAGGTGTTCTATACTATCTTCTCCGTTATCTTGCACAGTTTTGTGGTTATTCTGGTTTCTTGCTTGATTACGAGTTGTCACTAGGACTTTACTTTCATTGTCAAGCTTTACTCTACTGAGGGCGTCTGCAATAACATTGCATTTGCCTTGCTTGTGGATGATATTGAAGTCGTATTCTTCCATCAATATACGCCAACGTAATAATCTAGATGTGGGGTTCTTTTGCCCAATCAACCATAAGAGATTGTTGTGATCAGTATAAATGGTGAACTTTCGCCCATAAATATACGGTCGAAATTGTTTGAGAGCATACACTATTGCTAGTAGCTCTTTTTCTGATGTGGTGTATCTGGTTTCTTGGTCATTTAGCGTGCGGCTTATAAAAGATATTGGCCTGTCTTGTCCAATTTGACCTTGGGAAAGAACTGCGCCTAATGCTAGATCGCTGGCGTCGGTAGTGACAATAAATTCTGCTGTGAAATCAGGGTAAGAGAGTATTGGAGGTTCTATAATTTTTTGTTTAAGATTTCTAAAAGATTCATCACAAAATGCATCCCATTTGAAAATAACATCTTTCCTTAAAAGTTTTGTCAATGGCTTGGCTAGATGAGCAAAGTTAGGAATAAATTTCCGATAATATCCTACGAAGCCTAGAAATGACTTAACATCTTTTGGTTTCTTAGGAATGGGAAAGGTTCTTACTGCCTTGATTTTTTCGGGATCGGGTTTGATTCCATCTTCCGAAATAATATGTCCTAAGTAAATTAATTCCTTTTTTAGAAAATTGCATTTATCTGGCTGGAGTTTTAGGTTATGTTCCCGTAGACGTTTTAATACAGTGATGAGTTTTCCATTGTGATTGTCAAGATCATACCCATAGATAACTATGTCATCTACGTAAACAAAACATTCTAGGCCTTGTAGACCCATAAGGACGTTATTCATAAGTCGTTGGAACGTAGCAGGGGCGTTTTTCAACCCAAAAGGCATACGATTATACTCGTAGTGGCCAAATGGTGTACTAAAAGCAGTTTTTTCTTTGTCGGAGTCTGCCACCAATATTTGGTGAAACCCTTTAGCTAAATCCAAGGTACTAAAATATTTTGCTTTACCTAATTGGTCGAAAATGTCTGTGATATTCGGCAGAGGATATGCATCTCCGATTGTTTGTTCGTTAAGTTTTCTAAAGTCTACAACAACTCTCCATTTCTTTTCACCAGAAATGCCAGACTTTTTCGGAACTAAAAGAAGAGGTGAATTCCAAGGACTAAAACTAGGTCTGATTATTGAATCATTCAACATTTCTTTCACTTGCTTGTGAATTTCATTTTTCTGACTCTCGGGGAGTCTATAAGGTTTCAGAAATAATGGGGGATTAGTGTTATTTGTTATTATTTTGTGTTGTATTGTATTCGTGTAGGTGAGGTGGTCGCCCTTTAAAAAGAACAGATCATTGAATTCTCTACAGATTTTTAGTATGGACTTTTGTTCTTCTCGATTACAGTGGTCTAATTCTATTACGGCTTCCAAGTCTGAAAGTCTTTCCTGTAAACGATCTTGGTGACCATTAGGTGAAATAATATTATAATCGTTAAGCGTATCCCATTCTATATTTAAGTCATTATAGTTTAAAGTTTTCTCTTCATCCAAAATGTTCATTAAGAGTATTTTTATTCTGTTATTTTTAGGTGTTACTATTGATTCGCCCAGATATATTCCAGGGGTAATTTCCTTCTTTCTTATTATTATATCTTGTGAGTTTAAAAGTTTGTTTTCAAAAGGGATTTCTACCAATTTTTGACTACGTTGCTCAAGAGTAATGTTTATAATTTTTTTATTTTTTTCTTGCCCAGTCTTATTTTTTGCTGAGATGTCTTTTATCTCAGTCTTACTTTCTGCTGGTTTAAATGTATTTTCTGCTATGGTTTCTTTTACCATAGGCTTATTGTAAATTATTTTGCCTTTGACCTTCTTCGAATGAAGTTTTTTGCTAGCAACTTTATCGAAGTCTTTTTGTGGCGAATCTCCTGACCCGACCCGAAGGCAAGCGGTATCATTCAACGATTCCCATACCTTTTCTGTACTTCCTGCATTGATGTCTGTAAGACACTGAGGGGAGTCAGAGTCAGTATTTTTAGACCCTTCCGTCGTGCAATCTTCTTGAAGGTTTGTTTTGGCTTTATTTTTGTATTTTTTCTTGAGCATAGTAGTTTGAGCTAAAATTTCAGATTTAGGTATGAAATGGATTTCTTGATTTGCTTCTGACACATAAGTTTTGTGATCAGGAATAGTACTCAGTACTTTCCCAAAACTATGCACCATAGCAGTAGAGTGGTTATCAATAAAAGGGAATATCTTTATAAAATTTTCATCGTAGTTAACTATACATGAATATTTCTTCAAAAAATCGTTACCGATGATGCCGTCAAAATCCATGTCAGTGCTTGTATCTAGAATATGAAAGGGGTGAGTAATTTTTATTTTATCTTCATCAGAACCGATCAATAGACTCTCATGGGCAATTCCAGTACTTATTACCTTATGGCCGCCCATGGTTGAAATTGTCATATTTGTTTTTTCGTTTTTCATGGGTTGGGTGGTAGGTTTTTTTATGATACTGATTTCTGCGCCAGTGTCGATAACGAGATTTCTATTTTGACCGTCTGTGAAGGGAATTCGGATGATTGTTAGGTCGTTATAGGGAAGCAGTTCGATGACTACGCTTGCCACTATTCTTGTGTTTGGTGGATTTCGGCTTGAATGTGTTGTCGGGATGGATAGCCGGTCTGATCGTCCCGACAGTTTTCGTTTCCCGTACCGTTGACAGAAAAATGGCTTTCGGGTAATACGTGGTGGAAATTCACCTGTCGCTTTTCGCCATTTTTATTCCTGTCATTATTTTGGGTACCTGTAAAGAGGTTCTGCCTGAAAGGATTTTGGAGGTTTATTTGGTTTGATTGTGAGTGTATTTTTCGCAGTCTACACTCACTTTCCGTGTGATAATTTTTTTTGCAATAGTTGCATTTAACTATTTCTGTTTTAGGAGTAATATTAGGTAGGGTCTTATTGCGGTAACAGGTTTGGGCAGAATGTCCCAAGATCCCGCAAATTTGACAGGTGGGTCGGGAAGAAAAGTTTGAGGGTGAGTTTTGCTGGGTTTGTGTTTTATTTCTAAACGACGACATTTGTCTTTCCACTCTTGCAGCATGGTTTTCTGCAAACTCGATTGCTTTTTTTAGATTGGTTTCCCCATGGGCTTGAACCATTAACCTTAAATTATGGCTACTGAGGCCATCCTCAAAAGTTTGAAGAGCCAATTTTTCATTTTCTTCCACCAAATAGCTTCTGACGGATTCGTCGTTAGTATTAGCGAACGTCGCTGAGTTGAGGGAGGTTAAGAGTTGACAAACTTTGTCCCCGAATTCTTTGACCGACTCTCTAGCAGTTTGCCTAGCTAAGAGCAACTCATTTTGCGCGACGGTACGAGTTTTAGTTACTTTAAACTCATCCTCTAGTTTTGTAACCAGATCGCTCCATTTAGTGAATGAGTTGAACTGTATGAGTTCGAAAGCCGGACCTTGTAGCCTCGTTTTTACTATTTCGAGGAACGTACTATGTTCCTCTTTTTTACATGACGAGAACAGTATGTTCCCGCATGCGATAAATTTATTTAGGTCAGTGGGGTTACCGTTAAAAGTGGGAATGATATTGAAAATATCACTTATATTAATACGGAACTCCATTATATCGGATTCGGATTCAGAAAAAAAAGGTAGTTGAAAAAAAAGATCTAGTCTTTGTCGGTCTTGTCGTGTGGAGACAATTTTGGAAAAATTTTTTTATATATTTTTTTTTTTCTTAAGGGAGGGATAAGGCAGAAATATATATATATATACAAATTTCAAAAAATAATTTCTTACTTTTAGGTTGTTGTTATTATTGCTGTTGTTTTGTGGTTGATGCCGCTGATGTTGTTATTATTGCTGTTATTGTTGTAGTCGATGCCGTTATTGTTGTTATTATTGCTCCAGATGCTGTGGTTGTTGTTGTTGTTGCTGCTGCTTATGTTGCCGTTGCAGTTGTTGTTCTTTGTTGCCAGGCAGGCTTCACGCCCTAAAGTTGAGGATTACGGCCTGGTCTTTTATCACTACCTACTGTCTGCCAAATGCTTAAGCTCTAAAGCTAGCAAGGTCTTACGCTCGTAGGATTTCTAACACTTTAATCACAAAAGCAAAAAAAAAATTTTCACTTCACTTTTTAACGTTTTTTTTTTCTGGTGTGTAGCCCCAGAACGCATCAAGAGAGAGGTCTCTTGTATTGGCAAGGCTAAATAACTATGGTAGGGGATTTTAAAGAAATCCCACCGCTGCCACCATGAAATAACCCAAATACCCGTGCTTCCTGACTTTCAGGGAAGAGTGTATATGGGGAGAATTTAGTTTATTAAATAAAAGATAAAAATGATTAAAAAATGAAAGATTTATTAAAGTTTAAATGTTTTTTATTGTTGTTCTCGCAAGGCCCGCTGTCTCAATGCGTAGGCTGCAACCTTCGAGTTTAATGTGTGGCTAAATTCTGGTTTTCCCTAATCATCCTTTGCTTATTTATACTGATTTAAAAGAACCAATTTCCATCCCCACCATTCAACCACTTGATAATGAAATTCGGCATTTCCATATGAAAATGCATTCTTACGCAACCTCATATGAAAAGAGCATTTTCATCATAATTCCCAACATCCGTTGCCAACATGCATTGACACCAAATCAATATTGCATTATTATTATTGCCTAAGAGTTCAATGGATCATATTTCATTTATACTGGCCCAATACAAAACATATCCAATAGATACACGTATCCATTGTAGTTCCAGATACACACAGTCAATATAGTGACCTAGTGTATTGAAGTGCCATATGATGTCCATAGAACCCAAAAACAATGCATGTGCATAATTGTCATTCTTACTTTGCCTTACTTTTGGAACCTTCGTTCGTACCGGCTCATGTTATAGTCGTAGCTATAGTTATGACACAGAGCTGGCGACAATTAATTAATTGCCGTGGTGTTAGGTTTCACCAAGTGGGCTCTCGAAGATGACACATTAATGTGCCGCAGTGTTGTGGATCGGTTGCGCGAATTACAAAGAAAGATGATACCGTACAAGATCGTGTGTGGTATCTTGGGAATGGAAATGAATATTTATATGATATAAGGCTGTCAGAGTGGTCGCATGTAGTGGATCACTACAATATTCTAGTGGGAGCAATAGTGCACAATAGTGCACCGAGAATGCAGTTTTTTCCAAGTCCAAATAATTGTGATAACAACTTTGCTAAAATGTAGAGTTAAGCCCCTTGATTGAAAATATCGAGGTCTAAGACGTTTTACACATAGCCTTCTGCCTGCCAGACGCGATAAGAATTGTCTACTTCTTGCACTAAAAAGGCCACCTTCAAAACGTCTTTGACTTCGATATTTGCAATTGGGGCACTTAGCTCTTCATTTTGAATTTATGGCAAATTTTTTATCACAATTTTTAAAGACTTTCTATCTGCTTATCTGATGCAGTTTTATACACTATTGCTCCCACTAGAGCATGCAACACGTTCAGATTAGTATATAATTACTAATTATGCTAATTATTCTTTGTTATTGCGCCCACTAGAGTATGCAAGACGTTCAAATTTATAAATAACTATAAAAGGCCTATCTAATTATGCTAATTATCTTTTGTTATCAATCACATCCAAAAATTGCTGTGGGCTCTCGGTCTAATACGTACATATAATAACTTTTAAACAAATTCAGAAAGCACCAGGCTTAATATTTGGTTTTTTAGTTCGTCCTGCCGCCCTTCGGTTAGCTTCAGTAAGTACTCATCCAGAACCGCCAAGAAAACAGCATTGCGGCTCATTCCACGGCGAGTCCTCCGGTGCTTCGCTTCCTGATTTTTGTTTTTTGTTCAGTTCTTTCAGGAAGCGGTCCCGCAAGGATCTCCACCTTGTTTGGCACATTTCCTCTAAAAGAATAAATAGATATATTAATAGATATTAAAAATGCAAAAAAGAACCCACCTTTCATGCCAACAGCAGCATCAGCCACATCCACCCATGCCTTCTCCTTCAGCAAATTGTTGCGATATATCTGCAACGATTTGTTATATATGCACGGGTGGTTTTTTACAGCCTCAATGAGAAGTTCTTCAAACATTTCTGCAAAAAAAGATATTATTTTGTTATTATATTGCATATATTCTTAGAAAATAACAATTCTTACCTTTTTTTTTGATTTTTACGGTATCCAATTTCAATTTGCAATGCACCACAAAAAAAGTGAAGCGGTATTAGAGATGTGCTTACATATCACTGAGAGTGGTACAATTAGTGTTATTCAGTAGCAGGTTTTGGTTCTGCTTTAGAAGTGATTTCAATTATGTTTGTTATGTTTAAGGATGTACGCAGAATTTTAGTTAGTGGCGGATTTCGGTTAGTGGGGGGGGGGGGGGGGAAATCTCATTAAAAAAATAGTTTTGATACATAAGTCTTGCTTTCAAAAGAAGATACATTTCCTAATGTATAGATATATTTTGATTAGCGTATTTCAAAACTGGTTTTGCGTTCTGAAAATAAACTAGTGTTTTTAAATCAGCTTCTGGGGGGATGGTTATTACTACGTTTACAAAGCGAATTGAATCGTGATTGGTTCAGAATTAGTGCCGTGTATACCTAGATTGAATCGAAGTAGGATTATCCGTTTCGATTCGGCCCGGTTAAACAAGCTGAATCGAATCGAAAGCTCTGTTAATCTAACGTCTTAGTGGATATGTGGTCGTGTAAACGTAATGTGTGTGAGGTTTGGCCTCATATTGTTGTTACTTTATGTTATGATTAGAAATAAGTTACTTAATTTATCACGTGTTAAATCATTTTGACATCAAATCTGAGTTTGTTTACAAAAACACAACTTTTTCCAATTTGGCGCGCTAAAAAAACAACATGCTGTCTCTTTCTTTTGCATTGAAGAGTGTCAAAAATTACATTCAAACCATTACGCACATCAATCTGATTGAATATTGACACGCTTCCAGAATGAATGAGAATTTTCATTTGTTGTGGTAGGTTGTCAGCATGTTTTGACTGAGATATTTTGACACAAATAGACGTAGAGTCAGTAATCATAATCTTGTCAGAATTATGGCTGAAAATATTGGTAACTTATACGTATAAACCATAGATTTTAATATATACCTAGATAAACAACATCGCTTTCAAAAGTGAAGCTCGGCCACCATTTTGGTGGAGGCGAATACAACAACAATTCTATTGTGTTTTGTGTGCTGTTTCTTTTTTGCGGAGGTGATTTTTTCTAAAATTAAGTATTTTTATTTGTTCAATTCATTTGTTAAATGCATTTATTTCCATTGCTTACATTTTTTTCCTCCAACAAAATGGTCGTAAAGCTTCACTTTTTCTCTGTACAAAAGATCTCTATGGTATATACATACATATATATAATAACATATATATATATATATATATAATCAATTTTGTGTACCATTTCATTAACCACGTATCAATTTTAAAACTTTATCGTTAATGCCAATGGACTGTTATTGCTATTTCACTACAGTATAAATCACAACTAGAGTAACATCTCTAAGGTAGCAGTTTGTCTCACCCCATCACTAGCAAAAACATGAAACTTCAAATTGCTGATGACACCGGCTGTCACAGCATTTGCCGGAGAGAAAAGTTAAAAGTTCGGCTACTTGTTCCGTTGCGTCCGTCGCATGCGACACCTATTGGTCGTCTCTTATAAAAAAGCGTATATTTAATCAAGCTGTCAGTTGAATACGGCACGGCAACGGACGCAACGGATTCTATGGGTCGGCCCCTTAAGGCGATAGTGGAGTTGACTCTAAATGTTTTTGATAATCAATTTTGGTTATCAACTTTTCTTTGTTCTGCGTAAAGAGATAGCTAAAAATTTACGATTTCTTGCCAGCATATCTTGTGTAAATTTCAATTAACCAAACAGCCCTAAATGTCATTTCCATCCATTTCCATTGTTGTGCTTTGTTTTGAAAATTAATTTCTATTGTTTTGCATTTGCACTGACAAATTATGTTCCTGCGAAAATGTAAGTATACATACGAGTACCTTGCATTCGTTGTTTAGATTAAGTTGTTTACATTAAGAGGTGCCACAAAACATTAAATAAATGATGCACTCTTACATGGAAAGCTCTCGGAGCTGGTAAGGTCCTACAATTCCCTGACAACCTCTGGGAAAAAATCCCTTAAACTTTGATGGGAGCTACTGGTGATGTCTTCAAATGCGAATGAGCCGCCAACAAAATCTGATGCAGAGCGGAAGCGAGTAAGATACAAACACCTTAATTCGTGCATAATATTTAAGGGCGTCATGAATTATTGGAGACATTCTACTTATGCAACTAGCTTCATCATATTTCCAATAGGATGGCGCACAGTGGTTTGGTTTGTATGGGAGAGCGGAAACAAGTCTGTTAAATCTGAACTGTTTTACGGATTTAAATGCAATTTGGCACACATTTTAAGATCAATTTTATACTTATTTGATCAACATTTGGTTAAAAAAAAAAATTGGAAAAATAGTTATTGATATTTTTATAAAATTGGAGGGTTTTGATGTTTTACTCTAAGCTGTTAAACGGATTTAACTGAAGTTTGACGCATGTTAAAATTAGTCTTATACATATTTGATCAAAATTTGTTAAAGAAAAAATAATTAGAAAAAATTTATTGACATTTATATAAAAATGTTTGTATGGGAAAGTGGAAAAAATTTGTTAAATCTAAACTTTTAAATGGATTCAAATGAAATTTGGGGCACATGTAAAGATTAGTTTTATACATATTTGGCTAAAACTTGGTTAAGAAAAAATCTTTAGTAAAAAAGTTACTGACATTTTTCAAAAATTTGAGGAAAATTGGGTTGAAAGTTAAAAATGTTTGCAGGCAGAAATAAATGGTTTCGCAAAAATCGAATTTCTCAGACATGGGTCAATGTTTTTTTTTTATTTAATTTTTTTGTTCTGACAATTGGTACCGAAGAAATCAAACTTTTTGATAAACACCCCTGTCAAGAAGGAGTTTTTTGAAACCCGATTCAGTGAAACAATTTTGAACATAACTTCCACATCTGCAAGTATCTGCAGCTGATTTTTTCTGTGCTTAACTTGAAAGTATGGAGCACACGATGGTATACTTGCTTGGAGTCTTTTGGAGCTTCCTTTTTAAATCAAAAAGGTAAAAAAACATTTTTTCTTAGTACCAATGTTTCAGGCTACTTACGAGTACAAAAGGCTTCTTTCATAAATAATAATCATTTTTTTATTTTAGATAGTTAAAAATAGACCAATAAAATGATAAAAGAAGTTTCAGAATTTATTTAAATGAACTTCGGAAAAAGACATCTAAAAGTTTGTTGAAAATAAGGTTCGCGACTTGAATAAAATTATTTTTCAACTTTGAGGGCTTGTAAATCAGAACATACAATGTATATGTTAAACATTTTTTTGAAATCAAACGCTTGGGCCATCTAAGAGTACTTAAGCATAAAGCTCAAAAGGCTAGATATGACTTTTTCCAAAGACTTTTTTCCGCTGTCAGACCACTCTGTGAAGTTTCAGCCCACTATAGTCGTCAGGTTAAGAATTATTTATATGTAGAGTACGGTAATCGTTGGATAGAAATTTATGGACCAGTTCACTCGCCTGCAAGATCTTCTGACCTTACAATATTGGATTTGTTAGTATGGGGAAGAATGAAATAACTTGTTTATTCAACCGATATACTAAATTTAGGTGAATTAGAAGACCGTATTCTGGAAGCGTCATGAAAAGTGAAGCAGTAGCTATCATCAATAAATTTTCGCAGTGAAGTCGAAAACGGGCTCTAGCATGCATACAAAACCAAGGAGAACACTTTGAACACATGTTATAACTGTTTTAGTAGACATATAAAATACGAAATATCCAAGCCCATACAAAATCATTTTTTATTCATAGAGCCTTTGGAGCTTAAAGCAAAAAACTATTTTTTTAATTTTACATGTTTCAGGTTTTCCCAAGTATCATAAAATCTATGGTTTTTTCCACAAACTTGTCATTGAGTTTTATTATTGTTACGTTCATTTAAGAAAAATAGTAAAACGGTACCAGTATGCCCAAAGAAAAAAAATTTACATGGGCAAGAAAAATGTAAAATGCTAGAAACTAGATATCTCAAGACCGAGATAGGGTATCAGATTTGATTAAACTCAGTTACAAAGGCTGCTGTTTCTTCTAAAAATAAAGGCCTAAATGAAGTTTTTATCATTTGTACTAACAGCGCAATTACGGTTAACATGGGTCAGGGTACACCAAAATAGGGCTTTTCTCAAATATGAAAATTATTTCAGGTTTAAGTGGAGTGATTGAATTTAATTTAATTGAAAGTTCAAACGACCTTAACTCCAAAGTGCGTTTCGTCCAGGTACGACAGTTGGCCGATGTTTACCGACTCTTATTAATTTCACAGCATTGATGCACTGTGAAATTTATTTTTCTAGAGGAATTTGAACAAATTCAGACACCTAGAATGTGTTAATGTCCGTAGTCAGACAGCTTTTTTATTCAAAGGCTGAGGTAGCGTCAGCGGGTCCAGGATCAATCTGAAGAAAGTACAAAACTCGGTCTTAGAAAGTTCAGAACTCCAATAATGTCCAACTTTATTCAGTTTAACTTAGACTAATATAACAAGTTATTTTATATACTTATACACTTATCATGTTCCTAAATAACTAACATGGTATTTCAAATAATTAACACAGTATTTCATGTAAGGGGCAGACAGTGGAATTAGATCCCTAGCCTTGGCTGACATTTAGGCAAACGCTAATTGGGATTATATCCCTAGCCTTAAACGACGACAGGTCACGGACGGTGGGTTTCGCTTTGAATGAATGCCGACAAAAACGGTTGGTAAGATTAAATCTCTAGCTTTGGCTCAAATCGCAGCGTGGTTCAAATGTAGGATTTAATCCCTAGCCTCAAACAAACGTTCGGGGCAAAACACAGAGGCGGCGGCAGAAAGTGTGATAAATTTTCCTAGCCTTGACTTAAGTAAAAGGCAAAACGCAATTTGGATTAAATCCCTAGCCAAAAACAACGACAGGGCACGCCGCACGGACAGACGGTAGGATTAAATCCATAGCTTTGATAATGCCTGACAAAAACGGTAGGTGAGATAAATCTCTAGCCTCGGCTCGAACCGCAGCGTGACTTAAAATAAATGTAGGATTAAATCCCTGGCTTCAAACGAAGTTTGAAACAAAATAAGGGAGGGTGCCGAAAAGGCAAAACAAACAAGATATAAAATTTATGGCCAAAGCCTAAAAAGTCTATAAACTTCTTTACTGGTACACTACGTACCCAGCAGCTTATTTCAAGGGATGATCTTATGCCTTGGTACTCTATATTGGTACACAAAACACGGTAGGCGAGCCTTCCTTTATCACATTTGTGGTAACCAGCAAATGTGAACACTGAACATTAAACAAAATCTGCTCACTGTATTTTGTTGTTTTACCAACGTTGCCAACCATTTGTGTATTTTCCATGTGCAGCTTCGTGGGCGCTTCAAGGTATGCAATGCTTTTAATATATTGCTAGATGAATCCTTGATGTATGTTATGTCGTTATGTTGTACAGCAGAAAAGGCTGTAGCCAAGTAGTAGCGTCGGCGGCTGAACTATGTGACTTCGTTACAAGACTTTGTAATCAACGAAGGTATATAAAATAATATTATTTCAGGTTTAAGTGGTGTGATTGAACTTAATTCAATTGAAAGTTCAAGCGTCCTCAACTCCAAAGTGCGTTTTGCACTTTTTTTTAAATTTTGTTTATATTCATAATCTTTGCATTTATACTATGCTTTCCCATACGTTTGAAGAACATGTTTTCATTTCTGTTGGCATTAGAATCATTATGTGACTGCCATCAATACATCTTAGAACTGCAGAATAAAAAAAAAAGCATTATCAGCCATTTTAATAAACGCGGAATAGCGATGTGTTAAGCCTTATTCTGTGGACTAAGTGCAAAATTTTATTAATAAAAAAAAATTCTATAAAGTGACGTTTGCTAAGCTAATCCACCGAAAAAGGTGGTTTTAGAGAAGGAAAAAGATTTAAGGCTCCCTCAACCGATTTGTGCTCAAAATGTATTGAACTTACCGAGCGAATAAGATACGAAAAAAATGAATCTACAAAAAGAAAGCTGATGGTTGAGAAGCTGATATATAAGAGAAGAGCCAAAGCTTTCTTTACCATATTAAAGGAAGAAAAGGATGACCTTGTTACCGTCTCATTCGACTGCCAAAAAAACATGGTTTTGCCCAAGGTTCCAGATCAAGCTGCTTATTATTCCCGCCAATTCTACATTTACAACTTTGGAGTTGTTGTGGGAAGCTCAAGGGCCTCCTTTAATAAAGAAAATGTGTTTTTCATCACGTGGACTGAAAATGAATTTGCAAAAGGATCTAATGAGATAGCTTCTGTGGTTTTTAACCGTTCGTGCAGCCTTGATGTGAGCCATGCTAAAACAGTACGCTTGGTCTGTGATGGATGCAGTGGCCAAAACAGAAACTCTACCATGATTTGTGTGACAACTTATTTGCTTTTTAAAAAGGCTCCACAAAATGTGGAAACTCTGGAGATAATTATTCCTGTACCTGGACATTCCTATATTCCACCTGATCGAGCTTTTGCCCTTGTTGAAAAGCAGGTAATTTTATAATTTTAAGTGTTTTTTGAAATGTTTTTATATTGATAATATTTTAAGGTTAAACAAAAGAGTCAATCATTACTCCAAAAGAATAACAGGAAATTCACAAAAACTGTGCCGCTGTTATTCACTTAGGAGATGAAAGCTGTCCAGTATTCGACTGGAAAACTTCCACGACGGAGTACATTCGCCCAACTGGCACCTGGCATTTCAAGTTTAATGAATCTAAGAGATTCATTTTAACACGAGACAAAAGTGGAGCCATTTTAGTCCGGGGTGAACCATACTACTTATCCGACATAGGAGCTCCTAAATCGGTTATAAAAAAACATAAAGTAATTTCAAGGATGGAGCCACCAAAAATAGAAGTGGGAGTGCAAATTAAAAAGGAAAAGCTGAGAGATGTCTTCAATTTGCTAAGCAAACACTATGGAGAAGACTGGAGGTCCATTGAAGAACTTAAGTTCTATAAAAACATCGAAGAATTTAATGGTTTAGCGCACATACTGGGTACTGAAGATCCTATTTGTGAACCTCAACCAGTTTTCAATGGAATTCGTGTTTAAAGAAATTCAAAATTCTCTATACTCACCCACAGTACCTTTGTTGTCCTTTTTGCTTAAATAAAAAAAAATAATATTGAAGTTTAAGCCCCTCAAAATAAAGTTTTTCAAGTTTTCAATTGCTACACTTTTTTATTTTAGTCTAAAATCCAGAGCTAATTTTCAAAACCCATTATTTCCATATTACTTTTTGGTACCACTCTCAAACTTAAACCCTCATATCTCGATTTCTACACTTAAATTGTGGGGAATCCCAATTACAACAGTCCTGCAAACAAAAAAGTTCTAAAAAATGTTTCTTTAAGGAGATACAAGTTTTTCTCGATTTACTCGAAATCTCTAAAAGTGGATAAATGGGTTTTGATTTTGATCCACACAATTATTAATGAAAGAAAACGGATTACACTATTTTATAGTAATTCCATAGTTTTTTTTATAAATTATCACCCATATTACTTTTAAATTAGTAAAACTTTATCTTTTTTTATCTAACAATTAACTTTTTTATTTCAAGTTGAGATTTATATTAACCTAACACTCAAATAATAATGAAATGTCAGAATCATACACATCATACAACAAAACAAATTTCATACAACACTTCCAATGAAATCTGAGAAACAGAAAATTGTATGATATGTATGTTGTATGAAAATGCTGTTTGTTGTATGAAATGTATGATGTGTATGATCTGAGAAACAGGCCCCAGGTCACAACTCATAATGATCCAGTCGCTCTCCAAAACAATACATTTATAAAGTAATTTCTTCGTTTTAAATAATCAGCTGTTCAAATAATTAGGCCTATTCTGTCACATCTGTTATTCTGCTATAGATTTTCTGTTATGAATCATAAAAGATTTCCACCTTAAAAGATCTTTTATGATTGGTATTCAAAGGTTCGAACTTTTATAAAAGTCTGTTATGCCACTTCAAAAAGGAGATCTGTTATGAAACTGAACTAAATCTGTTATCATAATCAGCTGTGATTATCTAAAATATTTCATCTGACATAATTAAAATGGATGACAAACAAAAAAGCGAACCCTTACACACTATTGGTATCCATACCATGATGGTATGGATTTACCATGGAACACGATTTTACCTCATATGTTTCTGGGAATACCATGGTCATACTCTTCTTATATGTTTATATGATACGTGTTTTAATATAAGGTAGGGGGGCCAAATAAGGCCCTGTTCCCAATAAGGCCCACTTGTCAGAAAACACAGAAACGAACAAATAACGGGACTTTTTTTGCTTTGCATATTTAAACCATGTCTACAAAAACACATATAAAGGGAAAAAAGCCAGCTGCGCGATTTATGTCTTGACCTACAGTTCAATGAAGTTCGTCTGGGGGTGAAGAACTACCAAATTATAAAAAACTAGTTTGTTTTGTGCTCTTTTTTAACAAATTTAAACCAAGTAAGTACCTATTTTTGATTTTTCCCGTATAATATATAATATTTTGAGTAAATTACCACAATTGTTTGTAAAAAATGTTTGATCGTTAGTTTTAAATAATTTTTTTTTTTTAAGTCTTGCATGTTCCTAATAAGGCCCACAAAAATAAGGGATGGGCCTTATTGGGCACACACAAATTTGCTTTTAATTTATTGGGTTTTATATTATATTTTTAATGTGTTTCAGACCAAATGCCAACTTTTCCCAAAAAAGAGCTTCTAATAGAACAGTAACCAACATAAAAAACGCGTCGCAGGTTAAAGAATATTTTAGTTTTATTTTTTTACGAAGAAGTGAAGTTTAAATTTTTTTTGTTTAAGTTTTTTGCTAAAATTAAGTTTTTTTTTTAATTTGTGTTTTTTGTTAAACTGAAGAGACTATTTTCTTTGAAATAAATTTAAAACAAAATGTTTGTTAAAAGATATTGATTTTTTTGTGTTTTTACTTGCGAAAATCTTAAGAAAACTGAGTGGGCCTTATTAAGACCCCATGGGCCTTATTAAGAACAACGTAAGCTTTTTTTAAATGTCAAAAAAATAAACTTTTCAATTTAACGAAAACAATAAAATCTATGTTTTCATGTAGATAAAATGACAAAGAATCATAACCTTTTTAGTTTACTCGGATACTCTCAAAAATCTAGCAGATATTTCGAAAAATCCGTTAGGTGGGCCTTATTTGGCCCCCCTACCTTACATATTTTCTTTCATTTATATCGTTTTAAGAACATTTCGTTGACGAAATAAAAGATAAATATTCATTTTTAATTGATGCACCTGTGTACTTATTGAAATCTTTTATGATAAAAGTCACAGAAGTTTGTCTTTTATTCTTTTATGATTTTTAACAGATTTTGGCATGCTGAATACCAAAAATGCTATTCGTAAAAGATTTTTCTAGGTTCGAAGGTTTGACAGTTCATAAAAGTTTTTTAACAGATTTTAGCATGCCGAATACCAAAATTATAATTCATAAAAGATTTGCTGACAGCTCAAACTTTTGTATGGAAATTCATAACAGAATAAAAGATCTCGCCGAATAGGTCTAAATGACGCTTAAAAATCTCACCATGCTGTGGTGAGTTTCTTTGTGAGTTTTCTTGTGACGATTAGGGGGAGACTCATCATCATCATCGGCTCGACAACCGGGTTCCGGTCCTGGCCTCTTTCAACAAGTCTCTCCAACTATCCCGGTCTCGAGCCGACGCCATCCAGTTGCGCACCCTAAGGCTTCGGGCGTCCTGGTCTACGCCATCTCTCCAGCGCAAGCATGGTCTACCACGCTGTCGTCTACCATAGAATGTACCACAAAGAACTTTCCGAGCAGGTTCCTCTTCGCTCATGCGAGCTAGGTGCCCTGTCCACCGGAGTCTACCGAGCTTAATTTTTGTCACGATATCTGCTTCAAGGTAGATTGCGTACAGTTCATGATTGTACCGTCTCCGGAATCGTCCTTCCTCACATACGGGGCCAACAATTCTCCTTAAGACTTTTCTCTCGAACGCAGCCAAGAGGTCGGAGTGCCTTTTGCTAAGCACCCAAGTCTCGGATCCATATGTGAGTACTGGCAGGACCATGGTCCTGTACAGCAGCAGTTTTGAAGTTATGGTGAGATTTCTGGATTTGAAGAGCTTTGACAGACTATAGTAGGCTCTGTTGGATTTGAGAAGCCGCCCGCGTATTTCTTCTTCTATATTGTTATCGGCTGCTACTATTGACCCAAGGTATTTAAAGGATTGCACCACTTCAAATTCGTGCTCCGCTACCTTGATTGTTTGACCAACTGTTCCTCTCGCATTCGACGCCACCATGTACTTTGTTTTACCTTAACTAATGTGCAGCCCCAGATTTTGTGAAGGAATCGTGTACAGCTTGTTCGGTTCTTCCGATGATGTCAATGTCGTCTGCGTAAGCCAGTAACTAGCTGGACCTGTTGACGAACGGTCCCTCTTGTTGCTGTGCCAGAGTCACGAATTGCTTTCTCCAACGCCAGGTTGAAGAGGAGGCAGGCCAAACCGTCCCCTTGTCGGAGTCCATTAAAGATGTTGATTGGTCTGGATAGCAATCCGGCTATTTTTACTTGGCTTGTTACGTTGGTCATGGTCAACCTACATAGTCGTGTCAATTTATTTGGGATGCCGAATTCTCTCATGGCTTTGTAAAGTTCTACCCTGGCTATGCTATCATAGGCGGCCTTAAAGTCTATAAACAGATGGTATGTTGGGTTATTAAATTCTAGACATTTTTCCATCGCCTGCCTAAGGGTAAAGATCAGGGGCCGAATTACCGCTTCAGTGACGAGTGAGTGAGTCCCATCAGTGATCGAATGAAAATGTCAAATTGGAGTAATTTATTTCTCGATAACGTAAGCGGTAATGCCAAACTCACATAATTCAGTCACGTATTACTCGATAACTGATGCGGTAATTTGGCCCCTGATCAATTGTTGATTTGCCTGGAATGAAACCACCCTGATATTGTCCGATGACGGTTTTAGCGTATGGGGTTATCCGGTCTTGTAGGATAGAGGAGAGTATCTTATAGGCGGTACTCAACAACGTGATACCTCTATAATTGCTGCACGTTGTGACATCTCCCTTCTTATGTATGGGGCATATTTAACCTTTTCGCCAGTCTTCTGGCATTTCTTCCTGCTCCCATACCTGTACTATAATATCATGAATTGCTTAACGTAAGGCTGGCCCGCCGTGATGGAATAATTCGGCTGGTATGCCATCGGCTCCGGGGCTTTGTTCTGTTTAAGCCGGCCTATAGCCTTCTCAAATTCTTCTATGCTTGGTGGCGGCAACATAGGGTATTCTTCTTGAAGTAGTGGAGCCTCCACTTCTGCAGTGAGCTGACCATTAAGCAATTCATTAAAGTACACTTCCCATCGCTCCAGTATGCTTTCAGGATCGGTGATCAGATTTCCCTCTCCGTCCTTGCAGTATGTGCAGCGTGGTGTGTATGTTTCGGACGGATTGGTAGAACTTCCGCGCCTGGTGCGGACCTCGCTTTCGGCTGTTTTCTATTTCACAGATTAGGTTCTTCTCCCAGGCTGATTTTTTTTGTCTGTGAAGCCGTTTTTCTGTTCTTCTGAGCTCTTTATATTCCTCTTCGCGTGCCCGCGTTCTATGAGATTGTTGCATTGCTCGGTACGCAACATTCTTACGTTCAGTCGCTAGCTTGCATTCGTATAAATCGGAACGACTGGTTTGATAGTCGTTCCGATTTATACGACTGCTGCCTAAGATGGAGTTGGCAGTACTAATGACAGAATTTTTAAGACGTGGCCACTTCTCATTTACACCCAGCATCCTGGCTCCAGGACTTACTCTCCCTAAATCAGGTGTTTCTAGGGCGAGTCCTAACGCATTACCAAAGGTGTTACTGGTGTTTTCATTGCGCAGGGCAGCCGTGTTGATTCGAACCTGATCGGCGGATGCAATGCGTCTTCGCAAGGCAATCCGCCCTCGGAAAACCATACCAACAAGATAGTGATCCGAGTCGATATTGGCACCTCGGTACGTTCGTACCGTCATCAAGTTCGAGTAGTGGCGACGGTCTATCAACACGTGGTCTATTTGGTTACGAGTGACTCCATCAGGTGATACCCAGGTGGCTTTGTAGATATCTTTACGCGGGAACCTGGTACTCGCAACGACCATGTTTTTCGATACTGCCAATTCTAAGACTCGAAGTCTATTGTCATTAGTGTTCTCATGCAAACTATGGGTACCTGCGTAATGCCTGAATACCGGCTCCCGATCTATTTTTGCGTTCAAATCCCCAAGGATGATTTTAACATCATACCTTGGACAGGCATTGAGGGCCCCCTCGACTTGTTTCGTAGTAAGTCTCTTTTTCTTCGTCTGAGGATTCCTCCGTAGGTCCGTGAACGTTAATGAGGCTGATGTCCGTAAATTTGCCTCGCACGCGAAGGGTGCATAGTCTTTCGCTTATAGCGTTAAAGCCGATGATAGTAGACTTCATTTTTTCGCTGACTAGCAAGCCTACCCCGAACACATGGTGCTTTGTATGACAGCTGTAATATACGTCATATTCCTTCTTCTGTAAAACACCATTCCCTGTCCATCTGATTTCTGGGAGAGCTGTTATGTCAGCTTTATATTTTGACAGGGCATCGGCTAGCTGCTGAGCAGCTCGAGCTCTATAGAGCGATCGTACGTTCCATAAGAAAATTCGTAAATCGTTTTTCCTTTTTCTTTGCGTGGGTTGTCGTCGTGTGATCAGTCCGTTTCCGAGGCTTGTTGTCGTTCTCAAAATTCTCTTAGTTTTACGGGGCAGGGAATTAACCTGTCGCCAACCTGTGGAACCAGCCTGATCATATTAGCCAAACCTTTTTTAAAAGGCTTGTTTCTAGCGGCTGCCGCGGAGAGGCTATGATCGCACTTCCACCAGTCCCGAATAGTTACGGCACGTGCATGTTTTCGTATGCTACATGTTGTTCCCCCTATTCGTCTGATGGCTGACCGCCAAAATATTATCGAATCACAACAATCCTCCCAAGGAATAGTCATAAGAGCTTGTGACTCCTCACAAGGGGGAGAATCGGGCTGTAAATTTCCCATTTTTCGTTGAAGATCGCACGCGCACGCCCCCTCGTTACACAGGCAGTCACAAATAATTTGGTCTGATGATACTGCTATTAGATCTATATACAATGGTATAATCAAAAAACAAACAACACCGTAAGAAGTTTGGAATTAAACCTGATAAATTTTACACTCATAATGTAAAACAAAAAACACGAACTAATGTGTCTTTTTGTAGTTTGTGTTATGTCTTTTCGTGAGTGAATTATATAATATTTGTATCCCTTCTCTTACCCCTCACACACGCCAAATCGAACAACTTCATCGACGAAGTGTTTCAATTTTGCATTGGCATTTACACGCCAATATTTCGACGTAGAAGTATATACCAAAATTTGATGTTAAATGGTATAAGGGAGGTTCACATTCTCAAATATGTTTGACAAATTCGGTTTGATTGACTCGAATTTGAAAATGTGAACGATTCATCAAACGGATTGTCAAACATGCTTGATGATATGAAAATATTTTGATATTTTGCTGATTGGACAAGCATATTTGAGAATGTGAACGCTTGCTTGTCAAACCCCAAACAAATTGATATCGTAAGAAAATATTTAAAAATGAGTCATATATGCAATAAGGGTAATTCAGGTGGATTTTATTAGATTAATATAAGTTTTCTGCAGACTTCCAAATATAAAAATGGTAGTAAATTTGCTCAACTAATATTTCATCTATGATCTCAGTTGCCATGGTAAGAATTTTAAGGAGAAGTGATTTCAATCCATCAAATATTCATCAAACCATATTTGTCAAACATATTTGAGAATGTGAACCCCCTACAGTTGTCAAATCTCAAATGAAAAGCCAAAAAGGCCGACAAATATTTAAATTTTGATGTTTTTTTTTTTTGTTGATCTGATTTTCATTGAATTGTTGTTTGAGGAGCTTGAATTTTATTCTTGCTTGTTCTGGCGTTTTGTAAATGATACTTAGCTTAATCTCCTCCGAAAAAATTTTAAATAATTGTTCATGTCCATTTGATCAACTATTTTGTTGTCTTTAATTATTTCTAGTGAAATAATTGGTCCTTATTTGGAATTCCCCCCCACCAAAATGCACTTTTTTTTTAATGAATCGATGAAAAAAAGTGTGCTGTTGATAAAAATCATCAAATTATGGAGGAGAAACACTTTTTTATGGTAAAAAAGTGAAGTATACAAAAATTAATATAGGCAGGCCATAGGGTAAATTCAAAGTTTCTTTAAATCCAGATTCTGTAAATGCAAAAGAAACCTTGCATACACCCAACCTCGCACCTACCCCAAATCCTATAGTGTGCCCAAGCAGGGGGGTTGCAGGGGGCAGCATACCCCCCCATACATGCCTCACTGTTTATACGCCGTAATGCGTAAGCAAGCAAAAAAAGCAAATAGATATCCCATACAAAAGTAGTTTTAGTTATAGTACTGTGGGTGGTCCGCTTATACTTCACTTTTTACCATAAAAAAGTGTTTCTCCTCCATAATTTGATGTTTTTTATCAACAGCAAACACTCTTTTATCGATTCGTTAAAAAAAAAGTTCATTTTGGTGGGGGGGGGTGGGTAATTCCGAATAAGGTCCAAATAATTATCTCGGAGCAAGTCTAAACAAATTTTTCTTGTTCATTTTCCATTATTGTTTGTGTTTAAGGCAGGCACTTTTAATGCAATGATCAAAAAATTATTATGGGAATTTAATAAAATTAAAGGGACCAAAAACATTAGCTGACAACTAAAACCGAAAGACAACATAAAAACTGTGTCGACAAACTATTTCGCTCCTTTTTACGTATCATTTCGAAATACTTCTTCTAATCCCAAAGTCCCCACTGCTTGTGGATACAATTTCATCCAAAAAACCTTACCGACAATATGCTTCGATAAAGTAGTTTGTGGCGTGTGTAAGGGATATTTGTTGTGACGTGCGTGTATGGAAATGGTTGTTAAATAATGACGAAAGAATAATATATGTACACACAGCCTGTGACGTGTGTATATAAAATGGTAATATAAAATTTAATGTTCCACTTTTTTACGATGTATGAATAAAAGTAATAATTTTTTTCAATTTCAATCTATGACAAATACGAGTAGTTGGTTTTTGGACTAGGATCTATTTCATATTATATAATATCTTTAAATTTCATTTCATTCCAAGCTTCAAACAAAATGTGAAAATAATTCCATATGAAGCCCTTTTTTGAAATAATAGATTATCTTTTGACCTCTATAGTAGATTTTAAAGCTAGCTTAATTCGCCGATTCATAACCCCCATGTGGTAAAAGTTTTGCCTCTAATTTAGAAATTATTGCTTTAGTTCCATACTTCTCCGACCTAAGCAGAGATTAAGGCCGGTATTCACCGAGCGCTCATAACTTAAGAAGCTCATAAGCCTATTCACCAAGCAATATTAGTGAAGATCTACGAGCGCTCTTAAAAGTTAGGAGTGGTCCCGACCACTCCTAACTTACGAGCGCTCTCTTCGAAAGTTTGTTCGCTTCTGCGTGTGCCACGCACGCATTTGACTCGAATCCATGTGAGCAATGCCAAGTAGAAGAGTATCCATTTGCTGTCAAGACCAACATTCCACAACATTTCACAGTTTGGGTATGCCTGAACAAGAGAGAGTGGCTCTCATTTTCGAACTTCGAAAAACACTTGCGAGTGGTTGGTGAATACCCCACAGAAATTTGAAGTTAAGAGCCGTTTAGGAGCGCTCGGTGAATATGAGCCTAAATGTCATATCTATGTAATTTTATTGTGTATATGTTCAAGATAAATAAAAAATGGTATTGTTTTGACATTTGGTACTCATCAAACATATTTTATACCTTTTTTCGTTGAGAACTAAATAAACGTAAATGCAGTTTTTTGTTGGTTAATAGAAACATGAATATAAAGTTTATGAACTCCACTATATACTCCTCAGTGTTAGCTCTTAACTAAGGGGATTTATAATATAGTGCAACCTAGTTTGTTTGAAAACGACGTTCCGTTGTTTAAATAAGACCAATATTTTAATGACAATTCAAGCGTTTAATAAAAAGATTTAACAAATAACAAATAAGGAACAAAAGATAGTTCATTAAAAGATAACTATAACTCTTAAATACAAAGTGTAAAAAATAATGAAATCATAAATATTTTGAAACAATATAAAAGCCAATAAATCGCGTCAAAAAATTAAACTTTTTAAGTTTATTTTTACAAATTATTCTGTATTTATATAGGTAGTGCGTTGCATTGTGTTATGAGCATTTTTGTTCGAATTCGATGATTCTGATATTATGAAATTATATTGTTTTACGAATATTGTACGTTGTTTTTTTTTTGAAAAAAAAAAAACTATACATATATATATATATATGTATATGTGGCAGAAATGCTTCATGTGTTATAGAGGGCAGCGCTGGCTATCTGTATAGGTACATATATCTTCAAGATAAATTAGTTTACCCTCGTAGATATAATATACATACATAGATATATACATACATACATGTACATAATTATGTATAATATTTTAACACCTTTTAGTAATTCAAATTTAATTTTCATAAAAATAAGAACAAAATTAAGATTTAACCTAACCTCAAAAACCACTGCAACTCATGCACGTGTCATCTTCATCCACCATTTTTGAATCAGACAATGGCGTGAGTGTACACCTTACATCACAATTTTTGCATCTCTATTCAACATTTGCCCAACAATGAGTACAATACCTTTGATTGATAAAACCAAAACCCATTTGGTTTATTTCACCTAGTTTATTTTTAAAGTCACTAATCAATTTCCTTCATGGGTAAGTAATTCAATGTTTTATATAAATTGTTTTATTTCTGCGCAAAACACCGTCACGCCATTTTATATTTCAAAAAATCCCCATATTTAGCTCATTTGTCGCACATAACTCACCAGTATTTTGTTCCATTCTCTTGTTTCCTCGGTCCAAAGTATAGAAATGAACTGGTATTAATTGCCAGTTGAATCTTGAGTGTCAATCGTCGCGCATTACTGTCAAAATCCGGCTATCATAAAACTGATCTGTCCACACACATGGAAATTAAAATAACAATTTCTCCGTGATTTTATTTAATTATTTTGATAAAATAAAGTGTAATCAAGTGCATTGCGAACAATAGAACTGTTTGCAGTTACATGCGTTTTTTTATTTTTTTTTACTATGGAATGAATCGAGGTTAATTTGGTTGTTCAGTGTTTATAGCAGAGGTAAATTTTGTTCATCTGATTTATGCATTATGTGATGTTATGTGCCTGGTGGTGGCATTACTATTTATTTATTTTGATTTTAAAGACAAATAATAACTTCTTATGTTGGAGTGTATTTATAATATTTATTGTGTTTATTTGCTTTTTTTTTTTATTTTTGTTAAATGTGCAGTAAGTACCTAGTTGTTTGTTTTGGTATTTTGGGGATGGACTTGTTTCTTTTTTTGTTGTGTTAGTATATGTTCGTTTCGTACTGTTATAGACTGTAATCATAAGATTTGTTGTGATTTTGATAGGAATATGTTAAAAACTAAATCTTATAAAATAATTGAGTTGCATACTGTTTTATGATTTTACGGTGTGTACCTACATTATTTGTAATTTTTTTTTAAGAATGTAGGTAACCTTTTCAATGATGTTTATTGCGTTTGAAAATGGCGTCAATGAATCGTACGACATAAGTAGTATGTTCAGTTTCCGGCAGACGCATCGTAAATGATATCAAGTAACAGTAACAGTTTCTTTATCAGGAAGTTCTGTTATTATGTACCTAATATTTTGTTGATCGAACATTAAATAAACTACCATTTTTACCCCACGTTATTTTCAATAAAACTTTTCGAAGTGATCCTGCTAAAAATAAGGCTAGTTACGTTATCTACCATCAATTGAGATCTCCAATAATGGCTTAAGCTAAGCAGTTAAGTTCAGTCGCTCTTGACCTGTTACCAAAGCAGTTCAAATTAAGCTTGGAGTTAAATTGATTATTGACAATTTTAAGTTTTCGCATTGGCCGCGTTTATAATAGCGAAAAATCCAAAAACTTAAAGCTGCATTTAATCCCCCGGTATTATCTTCTTTGGATATTGTTGTACGTATTATAACAAAGAAGTAGTAAATCATAAAACAGAACAACGAACAATGAAAGAACAAGATCAAAGGGCCTTTGAATTTTCGGTGTACCTTCTTATACTTACAACGAACAACGTGTATGTTAATGGAAAAATGTTTTATTAGAACACTAGGGGTATTCATGCAATGAGATAATTTTCTGCTTTGTAGAAAATAACAAAATTTTAACATTATTTGAAGAAAATATCCAGTATTTGGTCGAGTAACCTTTATTTTTAATCACAGCGGAATACCGGCGTTTTATATACGAAGGAAGACTCCGGAATCGTTTAACATATACTGAGCACCAGGCTTGCTGGACTTCCCGTCAAAGTTTGTCGAAATTTGAAGTATCAGTTCAATTTATCGCTTCGTCCACAATATTCTACAAGTACCTACTCAATAGAATTACGATCTAGGGACTAAGCTGGTTTATTCCTTAACAGCGGTTTTTTGGATGAATAGCCATATGGTTAGGATCGTTATCCTGTTGAAATTTACACGTCAAGGGCATTTCCTCCTCAGAATACGGTAGAATTGTATACCGTAGGATTTCCTTGTATTATAAATGGGCCTTAACACCCTCTATCTGATGAAGTGGTCCCATACCATGACAATAAAAATATCCCTAAACAAGAATGCTAGCCCTACCATACTTAAAACATTTAAAACATTCTTATTATTCCTTCAAATTTTTTATTTCCGTTCTAGATTTCATGTGACCTTTTTTCATAAAATCAAAAACTCCTAGCTTAAACGTCCGTGCTGATTGTTTTCCACTTCTCATACTACATTTCAGCAATTAAAATTGAACCTTATCAAAACTCGTAACTTTTTCATTTAGCTTTTAAAAGTTGAGAATATTTGTTAAAAATGTATTCAATTTGCGACGGAAATAATATGTGCTATTTAAATTGTCCTCACCTGAGTGCAACTTGTGTTCCTTTAGACTTACATTTGACTTTTTTATAAAATAATTTTTGGAGAAGTCTTATCCCGTTATTTTATATTCAAAACCCAGATACTCAACATTCAAAATCTACAACAAAAATGGTCTTACAGTACCGGATTTCAAAATGCACATACATTTTAAGGCCAAGAAAGAATTTATATACTATACTTCACTATTAATGTTGCCGCTACTACCAAAATTTTGATTTTAACAACGAACTACGAGTAAATTAAAAAACACTAATATAAATCCTTGTTGGGTGTTCGTTGTTGTTTTGCAAGGAATGAAGAACGTTTACTTCACCGAATTAAGAACGAGACTCTAAATGCAGCTTAAAAATGTCGTGTATTAACCGCTAGCTTGATTTTTTAATAAATTTTATTTATTTTAATTTTATTTAAAAGATACTCGCGCATGAAAATAAGAGAGCCTAATTATTGGAAAATAATAATAAATTGAAAATACATAATTCCTTTTCTTTTTATCATTCTTATCACTCTTTTTTCTCTCCTTCCAGTACATATTGACGTTGTTTTAATATCTCCATTCTATTTATGACTGTACTACGAAAACATCAATACATATGTACATACATACATACATATATACATATCGCATTACGGTAAACTTTGTCCTAAACTAGCGACCGTTTGATAGTAAATCTGGAAAACGAATTTATATTTTCTATTGCCACAGATAAGGAGTAAAGCATCCCAAAAACGTCATTTCTACTTTAAAAACTATACGAACTTCGTATCTTAAGTTTCAACATATGTACATACATCCTTCCAAATAAATACCTTTTTTGAAATACTGATTAACAAGTTTGTAGTCGAATATGGAAAATATCATACATATTTACATAATTTTATCAAACGCAGGGTGTTAATCGCCATTAACGAATTCCCTTTTAAATGCGAAATAGCGGCAACCATGCAAATAAATGCAATCACCCAATGACTAGCATTAATACAGGGAGGGTGCGTTTTATGTTCTAGGTTTTTCATAAATAACTTTTACATGAAATACATAATTTAAAGCTTGCATAGGAACTCTAACTATTCCAAACAAAATGTATTGTCCACTGAAATATTAAATTCCAGAACTAACACCACTGGATTATGTATCGTAAAAATGTACACAAGTTTGAATCTAAAACTATATCAAGATATCATCTTAAACTGTCAGCACATTCAGTATTGTGTCCCTCACGTTTAAATTTGTGTTATTCATTCATAGTGTATGCTACTGAAGTCTGCAATAATATAATCTAACAAAGCTTTTGATTCGTTCCTACTTATTTAATTTAAAGCATCATCAAGTAAATAAAATAATTTTACAAAACCTAAAAAAAGCTTTAATTTAAATATAAAAGAAAAAGCAACATTTCCAAAACCGAACCCTGAGAAACAAGAAGATGTTCAAAAACAAATAAATTGTATTGGAATATTTTGTCATCCGAGTCCTTCCTTTGTTAAGTATGATTTTAACAAATGCAAGTTCATGCTTTGCCTTCCATACTTGTCCAATTTTAGTACCATCTATATCTAACAAGCACCTCAAATATACGCTTAAAACCTATAAATCTATAAATTTGGTTCTTACTGAATCATTACTAGCAATCTTTCTCATTCTTAAAATAACTAATTTAAAGATCTATCAGAAGAATGTCCCTTTCCAAATCTAGGATGATCTTGTATCGTAATTCTATATACTATGCAGTTGACTGGCTGCTAAGCGCTTCATAGACTTTTCAAATATTGACAACTTATTAACTGGATAAAACTACTTCGATTTTTTCTAATTGTATTGAAAAATTCCAGTAGCAAACTAAAGTTACAATTTGTCCAAAAATTTAAAGTTTATTTTGACGGATGTGTATCAAAATAAAATTGAAACAGTCTTCTACTGAACATAAATAGATTTAATGATTCTGTTTTTTATTTTGATATAGTTTTTCTTCATAAAACACAGCTAATATATCTTGTTAAAAGCAATTGTTTGTAGGCTATACTGTTAAATTATCATTCTAGTAATTCACTAGATCATTATAATCCGCATATAAATATAATGTATATACATATATGTACACAAGTATTCCTGTGTGCGTATTTAACGGTTAGGAGTGGATAGCACCTACAACTTTTCGCTTATTACCTAATTATTGGGTGATGAGGTGTCAAAAGTCAATACGCTTAAGGGTCCTAGTATTACAAATATTTTGTTTTATATTTTGTATTCCATATAATGAATTAGTTACAAAGAAGTAAGTATATATTAGGTTCGTTTGTTGAACTTTACCCAGGGTTGACCCAGGTTTTCTTGACAACCCTCAGAGTTGTCAACAAAAACTGGGGTTTTCGGTTTTCAAAAAACACCCAAGAGCTTTCAACTGTTTTGTTGACAACTAAAAGCCAGACAAAATAATTTTGTGATCTGATAAAACTTTAAATTTGTTATAAATTAGTTTTAAAAATGAACGAAAACAATTTCGCGTTGTTGCTGAATGTTTCATCCGATGAGTACAACAAACATTTAATTGCAAATACAAGCAATAACATGCGACATGCGAATCGCCAAACGACAACAAAAGAAATACATATGAAATCCCATATGACTTTTGACAGTTTGTGCGTTACCTGAACTCGCCCCAGCAAAATACCTAGATCTACTTCATGGCGAGTTCAGGGCGACCCCAGGTCTCAAAAAACACAGAATTTGCTCACCAGGGTGACTTCAGGGTTTTCAAAAAACGATTTAGGGCGACCCCAGGGTGACTTCAGGGCTCAACGAACAAACCTATTTATACTACAAGTACCTGAGTAGAGCAATAGTTTTACAAAGTTGGCCATCTTTGAGAAATGTTTTGTATTAGATCGAAACAAAATTTTCTTCGATTTTTACAAAATGTAAGAATTTCAAATCATAGCTGATCCAATAAATAAATTAAATGTACGTGGAAAATGACAAAATCAAAGTAACGGGTCGTGAATTCTTGGGATACCTAACGATTACATGTCAAAATAACTGCACGCGTCTAAGGCTTCTCAAATGAATGTCATGCATGGCAATTTTTAGGTTCCGCTTGTCTCCGACACCTAAACACAAGGGAGATTATTTCTGAAGATGTTTAAAAAATAGATATTAGTTAAGAATTATTATATGTATTAATATTTAAATTATTGATTTGGTCTTGACGGACGGTATAGTAATTAAAAATTTTAAATACAAGTGTAGTAAGCTTTAGTATTAAGGAAAGTTGGAGAGAACTTAAAAGGAGATACCAATGACGGGTAAAGCATTCCACATTCGTCTATTGCATGTATAAATGACTTTTTTTTAAATTATCACCGTGCAAAGATTAATAGAATTAGAATTAGAATAGAATAGACTTTATTTTACAAGATTCATTTATACAATAATTGATTACAGGTCTTATATGACCTGGTTTAAAAACCGTAGGTCAGATTGACAAAATACATTCAATTGAAAACAAAAACTAAAAGTTAATTTAAGTAAAATAGTTAATATATGATTGCAAAAGTATTTAAATGAAATTAAATTTAAGATGATAGAGAAATGAAAATTAAAAGCTTTCTGTAATAATTCTATTTCTGTAAGCCATTGCAGTTTGAATAAATGTGTAAAGCTTGTGCCAGTCTTTCGCCCCATTAAGAATTTCAGTTACTTCTTTAGCATCAAATCTGTTCTTTCCAAAAAAATCTCGTCTTATTTCTGATTAACAACTTCATCAAAATCAAGGTTAAGCAGTCATTTATTAATTTATCTTTGAAATTTATTTGATAAACGAAAACTCCGAATGTAAAATTTTACCATTTTGAGAGTAAATTTTTTATTTAAATAAATATCCCATTTTTAACTTTGACTAACAATGGCAAACTAACTAAAAAGTTGAGATTGATTGATTGAGATTCTTTGAGATTAAAATAAGCGATACTTGAATTTTCACTTTTTCAGTCCTAACGGAAAAAAAATATTCACAATTAAAATAAAATTTTAGAACAACTGAAACCTTTAAGCTGACTTTTATAACATAAAACATTCTTATACTGGCGAAACTTGGTGAGAACATTTATTTTACTATAAAAATGAACTTTATCAATTATAAATACATCCCTATATCATAAGTAAGTTTAGTAAAAAAATGGCTTCCACCTTACTTTACTTATCTGTACATTTTCAAATTTTGGTTTAAAAATACCGGCGAAGTATTCAAGAATTAGTAGTTTTGGATTACTTAGTAATTATTTTAAGAACAAATTTGGATTAAGATTTCTCGCATATTTTTTATTTAGCTCTCATTGGCTTGTAGTTAAATTTATAAATTTTCGAACTTAATTATCGCATCCATGAATAAACATTCCCCGAAATGTTCACCTCTCTCTCATTAAACGTCGATACTTTATTCATTTTTTAAGTTTTAAGAAGAAATCTGATTTCATTGACAAATAATTAACGGAGTTACACTATATATAATTTTGAAAACAAAAATCTTTTAAAGCTAAGGGAAGTTTTATTGAATACATTCAATTATAATCTAATGTTGGAAAACACAATATACATATAGTATTTTGTGTTGTTGATTTTGAACTGTAATGGTACCTTTTTGCATGTATTACATAGCTGATATCCAAAACATTTAATTTCGCCCCACCTCGGTCACATAATACACACGTTATACATACATACATATAAACATCCATACATACATACATATATGGGCTTATCCGTGCAAATTTTAACTTTTGCCATGCGTCGAAATATATAGACATTATTATTAAATATTCAGGTTTTGGAACTTATAATATTATATATATCATTGAGTTTTAACTATTCAATTTATAAAATGAACCATCGAGATAGTGCGAAAGTGTTTGAAATCGAAAAAATCATCGAATATTGAGACTTTTGGCTGCGTGCGTGGATAATTAACGTTTTGCATTATTGCAAAAATAATCTTTAACATAAGATTACTTAGTACAATTTTTGTTTTTTCAGATAAATGAAGTCAAAATTAATTGAAATCATTCATTTTGAGTGCGTGCCTTCCTTATAAATAATCCTATATGATATACATTTTAGAAAAAACTGCCATGCGTGATTTTTCGTAAATCTTTAATTGTCACAAATTTTCGTGTCTATTTTTTTAACATTGATCATGGGGCATTTTTTTATGGTCTGCATCATTATTTAAGCTATCTAGAGTAAAAAAAACTTTGGCTTCAATGCGTGCTTCATTATGTACAAATTTTATGAAGTTAACAAAACGAACGTAAAAAACGTAACTGTTTCAAAAAAGGCACATTTTTTACTAGCACACCAAAGCATTGTTTGATTTTACCCTTACAATGAGCGTAATTTAAACTGTAGAAATTATAAAAAAAAATGGTAAAAGTGTTAAACAAATAAGTTTGAAAACCGAAGCTGTGAAGATTAAAAATAAAAACCAAATCAATTAACTCGGTGCTTAAAATACCTTTATACTCTTCAACAAACAATACATATGAGTTATTTTGAAGTTTTTTATTTATTCGTGGTCTATAATTGAAGAAAAACTTAAATTTACATGCGTGCCTTAATTTTTTTTTTTGTTTTTTTCAAACTCAAGAAGTTAAAATTTACAGGGATAAGCCCATATGCATCCATGCCTACATAGGTACATATACCCTTAAGTTGCTTAAATATATTTGCTTTTATATGAGAACAGCAGTAAGCATTATGA
Organism: Chrysotoxum bicinctum; assembly: GCA_911387755.1. Classification (NCBI taxonomy): domain Eukaryota; kingdom Metazoa; phylum Arthropoda; class Insecta; order Diptera; family Syrphidae; genus Chrysotoxum; species Chrysotoxum bicinctum. The sequence goes on along the minus strand of OU426987.1, from coordinate 144,611,462 downwards.
GAAACTTTAATGAATTTGTTTTTTCAAAGACGTGTAATATTGAGGTAGTGTATATCCTCCAAATTATCAAAAAAGATGAAAGCTACTCTGAATTGTTGTTAATTCTATCTTTGATTTGTAACTTCCTTTTATAAATATTTGGTTGCGCTATACTCGAGGAGAAAGAAGGCGAAGGAGAACTTTCAACTCTTCAAAAATTTCAGTCTATACATTTTTAGCAGCAATAAAGGAGACCTTTAGCTAAGATGACAAGAGTATTCTTAAGATAACAACTAATCTTGGAAGATTTATCACACGCCCGCAATATTACCTCTTGCCCCTGTAAAAAACATTTTTGTTTTTCAGTGGAAGTTGCGGAAATGGATTGCCAAGCTTTCTTACTTTCTTTTATAGTAGTTTATTTCGTTTGCAAAATTTATAATCATAACAATAACAAAAAAATTTCTAATTAATCAATTTTTTGTATAATTAACTGAAACTAAGCGGTAAACTGTGAGTGAGATAACAGTGAATTTTTAAAATTTATATGGCCTTCTATTATGTATAGAATATAGCATCATTAAAATGTCTTTAGCGGCTTCATTAGAATGCCGGCCATCTTAAACGTCCAATTTTTCATAATTCTGGCGCACAAATCAGGCTGAATTTGACCAATGGCATTGATTATTTTGGCTTTCAGCGCAGTGGTGGTTTGTTGTCATAGAACGGTGACTTAAGAAAACACCACAAGTAGAAGTATAACGGGGTCGGTGAAATCGCATGACTTCGGTGACATATACACATTGCGTGCGCGTGAGATACCCATGTTCGGAAATCGCTCGTCCAAAATGTCCATTGTGACACGGGCTGTGTGTCACGTAGGGCCGTCCTTTCGTCGTTGTCCAAATAATCCAATTCGGGCCAGCCAAAAATCCACACAAAACATTGACTCTCCTAGGATGCATTGCTATATTGTGGATCTCGTGTCGATATTGATCGTCCCAAATTCGACAATTTTTTCCTGTTGTCGAACTTATTCATAAAACAATTTGTTTATTTGCGTATGTTGTTGAACGCTTTAACTCTTCATGTTAATTTGTCAACACAGACCTAATATATGACAGCCAATTTGGCAGATGTAGCTGCAACAATATGACCGTAATCACAAAATACCAATTTAAATACATTTTAGTTGCCTTTTTGGAGGCAACCTGAAAGCAACTCAACTTAATGGTATGTTGATAAAACGTCCATAAAAATATATATGGTAAAAGTGTGTTTTTTTGGGACGAGAAAATCTGGAATTTCAAATTTCCAAAAAATCTGGGACGAAAATTAGAAAATGAAAGGAAATAGTTAATTTTCTTATGGAAGTTGGAGAATAGTATTTTGATGTAACAGAGATGTTTTAACTCAATTATGTAATATAAACTATTTTAAGTTGTCAGGTATACATATTTTCTTCTAACAAAATCAATAAATTGAGAGAAATCTCTAAAGTTAAATGGTACAATTCAAATGTCTACTTTGCAAATAGCAAGAAATATCTTATAACTATACAAAATAAATAATGAAATTCTATTATTATATATGTTTGTGTTTTTAAATACTTAACATTAATATTTCTTATTTATTTTTTGATTTGAGTTTTCTGAAACCGAGCAAGTTATTTTTTCACAAAAGGAATGATACTATACAAAACAGTAAGCAGCATACAATTAATGTCATACAGCATATCTCAACCATGTCTAAACAAAAAATCACAACAATCAATATCCTATATATGTACATGTTTCTAAAAGTACTCATTTTTAGCCTTTTCAGATCAAACCCGATTCTAAAGGATAGAGAGCTAGGCCAAAATATATTAGAAGCCACATTAAATTGGTCTTACCAGCAAAGAAATGAAACTCTCGGCAATACAAGCAAAGTTATTTTTTCGCCGTGCACAACGGCGTTTTAAAGTTTCAAATGATTTTATTAATCGTAATATGACTGCCATGCTGAAATTCATACAATATGCCATAACACCTCGAATAGTACTTAAACGTAAACTTATACGTAAACGCAATCGTGTTTTTCTTCGTCACAATTATCTTCGAAAATTGATATTCGACCCAACAAAATTTAAAAAGAGACGACATGCTAAACGTCTTCACTCACAATGGTCAAAGCGTTTGGTATTATATTTAAGGCGTTACTCTGTTATTGAATTTGTTGAAGAACAAGACACCACTGCCAATGCTGTATTAACTTCAAAAGACGTTAGCGAACAACTTAAAGAGCAGCTTGAACTTCTTAAAAGTGGAAAACGAACTGTTCCACTGTTGGACAACCTTAATAATTTAAAACAAGCTGAAACTACTCAAGAATCTATAAGACTTTCTTCGATCGATATTACTTGTACAAATGAGGATTTTGCCGCGGCAGCCAACGCAGATGATGTTAACTTCGAAGAAAACTCTTCTATCACGAAAGTTCCTTTACTTAAGGCAGTTCATATTACAGAGGAAGAATTCAAAGGGTCAGATAATAAACAAAATGAAAAAACTAATGGAAATTTTCTTGATATGTTAATTTCAAAAGTTAAAAACACAGCAGACGAAAGTGGTGGCAGTGAAACTTTATCGGCTTTTGAAACGTCAATGGAACCTCCTAAGCCACATAACAAAGTATGTGAAAAAGAAGCTACTGAAACTGAGGAACGTGAAAACTCCAATAGTTCTAGCGATTTTTTTGGATTCGAAGACAATGAGCGGGTGCTAGGGAACTTTCCCGGAATGTTATCGACGCCACTTGTACGCAAACGTGACTTGAATTCGGCGTTTGTTAGTGAAACTCTTAATGCTTACATGCGTGATAATTCGCTTGAAAGTTCATCTGCTGTAAACTATCCGCAAAGACGTCCAGAAGATGGACAGGTCTTAGCAAAATCAATTCCTCCAAAGTTGGATATGCCTGCACTTCCTGAAGGTCTTCAAGGTCTTCGTACCGTTGCTGAAAGACGCACTTTTCTGCAAAGAACCAAAAACACAAAGTATTGCATCATAAATAACATTGGAACCATTTTCCGAGAATTGCAAAAAAAATCCAAAGGTCATCGCATTTATAAACAAGCCATTGAATCTGTAATGAACTCTAGCTCAGTTCCAATGACGCGGCAAGGATGGAAAGCTGCTGCTTGGCTTCTCACTGAAATGGGCAACTATTATTGTCAAACAATTACTATTGACGGTGAAAATTTTCGTTTGTATGGAGGTCGAGGAAACTTTCGAAATAAATTCAGGAAACCACATTCAAGTCATTGCAAAAAATTGATTTCGGTATGTCCTGAAGACTGTATCGATCGTATTAATTTTCGTTCACTAAGACCATTTCGAACTCCAGAAAAACGTTCAAAACTTAATGATTCATCCAAGAAGGTACTTTACAAGCCTTGTCCACTTTCTCAAAAAATTTTGCGACATTCACGTGATGAGGAATCAGTTTTCTGTAGTCTAGATATTGTCCGTATGCCTCAAGTAAAGCTTGAAGTATTTCCACAGCTGCAAAGACCTCTTTCTGAAATAGCAAAAAAGTATCTACAGCTGATTCTACCCTATGATAAGATTTCTCGTGAATGGGCCGAATTCTCTGTTTCAACACTTCTTGAAAGTCAAAACATGGAGCTTGAAACTCAGTCACATAAATCATTTACATTCAATCTGCCTTATGCAAACGATCGCAATCATTTGATAATTCGTCGAGTATACAAACGATCAGAAGAGTTCGATGGACAAATCGACAGCTCTAGTTTCTCATTTCGAAGAGAAATTGATCAAAAGATTGCAAACGGAGAGCCACCTGATTTATTGTCCACTGAATGTGCCGATATTTTGTCTGAGATGCTCAATAGTGTAGTTATAGCTTGTAGTGAGAATTCATTTATCAAAGATGACCCCGATAATATTTACCAATACGTCGGTGATGAAGACATGATGGAAGAGAAGTCCGTGAAGAAGATAGAGCAACATCAACAACAGACAGGAATATCGAATAAGAAACAAAGTCGGTTGCTGTAAGTTAAAGACAAAGGCGCAAAATTTTAGTTGAATAAGTACGATGTTAAAACTCTTTTAGTATGATACTACGTAAAAACTACGATTTTGCAAATTTCAGTCAAATTTAGCATTATTCTAACATTTTTTAAAAATTTAAGCCATCGATCGTGTATTTCATCTTTTTAGTATTGTGCTAACTTTATATGACTCTGATATTTCCAAAAGTGGTTGATTGGGTTTTGAATTAACTGTTGTTATTTTAGGTGTGTTCAGAAGCAATTTATTAAACAAATTTGTTTATTAACGATACTAGTTAGAAAATGTTAAAAGTTAAGAAAAAGTTAGTGAACTGATTCAAAGTTAGCAAATTGTTGAATAGTATCATACTAATATCTTAACACTAGACTGTTTAAAATTTTGTGCCAAAGTTTCTATAAGATGAAAATATTTTATTTTAATATCAAAATTTCTTATTTAAGGATGGAACTGAAGCGACTCAACGCAACAGTCATTGATGCTGCTACATCCAAATCGAAAGAAGGTATTAAAGAAAAATTAACATTTTTATTTGTCCCTAAATTGGTTTTATTTTTATGAAATGAAAACTTTAAAAAAATCTAAATATGTACATGACGAGTATCTAGGTATCAACTTCATAAATGATAAAATTCATAAGTTGTAGTTTTTGAAAGTAAAAAATATAAAATATGTTGGCCTTTTTCCTCGTATATTCTTTTTTTAACAAATTAATCATTAATAATTAATGATGTATATGAATTTTACCAGCTTATCTGGGACTGAACCAAGACTTATCCTTAAATCATAAGGCCAACTACAGCTACAGCCAAAATTTATAAGGCGCCCGTGAAAACTTGTCATTCTTTAAAAAAAAGGTAAGGTTAACAAAATACATTGTTCTTACCACTACGCCAATTTCAAAAGAATTTGTTGCTCGGAATAAAAAGTTTCCCAATCAAAGATTTTGTTGTTATATATTATAATTAGTCAATATTATAATCTAGAGACAGTCCAGATCAATATATAAATAAATAAATGATTCACTTATTTACGTTGAAATACCATTTTGTATGAACCTGATCTCAAACAACAACCCTCTCAAGTGAGCCCGGTCTCTATCTAAAAGCCTCCAGTTATACACACCAAGTTGGTTAAGGTTCCTGTATACTAGCGTACGCCGCTAAATCTGTCTTACACCTACCATAAGGTCTTACTCTACTGCGTTCACCATTGTCCCTTCGCATTAGAATTGAAAACTCACGAGCATTTGTGTCAACAGCGTTATCGCATATCATAATGGTCTAAATCCATTTCTGTTGATTTTGGGTATTTTGAGTAGGCAGGAGATAATAAAATTAATAGTGTTTTTTATGTGGTAAAATTCGGTTTCCAAATTGCAAATTTCAGAAAATCCAAAATTCTGTAAATCCATAATTCAGTATTCCAAAATTCTGTAACAAAAATATGATAACCAAAGTAGTACCCCTTGGTATAATGGTTAGTGTGTTGGATTGCAGAAGATGTGCGGTTCGATTCGCAGGCATGATAAAACTGCCTCTTGCCGAGGAATTCACACATTCACCAATAGTATTTCTTGTCGTGAAAAGTGCTGCGAACTAGCCGTTCGTAATCGGCAGACAATTGTAGATCCCATCCATTCGTGCTAATACGAATAGAGGAATGGTTGGGATTCACTAGGTTTCGGTTCTTTTTTTATTTTAATTCAATTTTATTATCATTAATCTTAAAACTATCTTAAAGCTAGACAAAAATTAATAAAAACTAGCCTACTTATCCAATAACTTACCACTAAGTTACTGGCCTGTATGCGAGTGCTCTAAACTAAACTATACCTAATTTCTAATACCTTTCGGCCTAAAAACTATTTTTGTGTTAAACTATATCATTTTATTTTTCTCGAGAAAATCTAAAAAACTCGGATTCTTAACATTTTTTGCTTATTTATAAAAATTACAAACTAAGTAAAACTTAAAATAAATTAAAACTATGTATGTACTTAAATCTATAACAGCCACAGCAGCTTTTTTTTATTTTGTATATTCACATACATATATGTATAATTAAATACAAATCCTCGTCAACTTTCTCTATCATTAGACAACCACCAGAATTAGTTCTCCTGTCTCACCCTATCTCTCCGCTCCCGATCCGACGCAGTCCTACTGAACCGAAGGCGCTCTGCTCCGCCTATCCACAGTCCTTTGGCCGACGTGGTAGATTAGCGGATTCGCCATTCTATCCTGGACCAGCCCTCGACTGTCTAAGTAGAGAAATGCATTAGGTGGTATAAAGCCGCTTAGACGTACACTCTCATAATAATCGTTGTTTGGGTAATAAGCCCCAAAAAATTAGGCTGTTGGTCGAGGACATCGCAATGTGACCCCGAATCAGCTTTATCAAAAAAATATCAATTCTGTTTATGTTGGTTCTTAGTATTCCAACCAGGTTCTATACAACACCTGGTTGGAATACTATTATTTGTAATCCGACTCTGGTGTTCTGTGTAATCCAAGGCAACATGTAACACACTGCCTCTCAAACACACACACGAATCTTTTCCATTTGAGAAGGGGTAACGTTGAACCACACCGGACACACATAGGCAATCATCGCCCGGATGGGGGCCATGTAGCAAATCACCTTCACCCTGCTGTCAAGTCAGCTGCTGTAAAACAACCGTTACGTCAGGGAAAACGCTTCCCTAATCATGGTCAGAGCCCCAGAGCAGCTTTTATATGTCTATCGAAATACAAATACTGATCCAGCCAGATGCCAAAGTACTTTACTACATTTTTATTCGCCAGTGGCTCCATGTGTCCTCCCATCTCGTATCCCTCGTTCTTTCTCGTATCCCTTGGGGCCCAACGGAGTCTTAAACAGAATATTTTCAGATTTCAAAAAGTTGATTTTCAACTTTCAGTCATCGCAATATCGCTGAATCTTGTCGAAGTCACGCTGCAAAAGAATTCTAATAACTTCAACTTTTGGAACTATTCTGTACGCTATTAGATCGTCGACATACGCAATTGCCTGAGTTAGACTACCTATCAGATCGCTGGTTGTAAATGCTGAATAGAATCGGCGAGTTGACCGGCCCCTGCTAAAGACCATTCTTAATATCGAAGATTGCTGTAGGAGTTACATTGCCATTTTGACAACAAACTTTCTACCATTGAGCATGTCACTAAGTATATATAATAGTGGTAGATGCGTGCCTCAACAACCGAAATCTACGCACATAACTATTATATATAACTTTATGATCGATGCCTTTTCGTATGAAGATTGGGACGCCCCCTCCTTGAGTAGAATTGGGCGGATCTCTTCTTACGATATTGTAATTAAGGTGAGTCAATTTATGTTTCTGGTTCAGCTTAGTTTCGCTGGCCATAAACACATCTGGACTTTGGTATTTCCGCTATTGGAAAAGATTAGCTCTACGTTCGGTCCTAATCAGTGAATTATTCACAGCAAGGATCTTAAAGAGTATCTCCGGCAGCGACGCCCTTAACATATAAGCGTTAGGCTCGGCAATACGGAGTAGAGATGGTCTACCCTAGACGCCTGCTCCCGTATCTGGTTTTGAAGACCTGTTAACTGGCCTTGAATAGCCAGTAAAATGCCTCTTATTTCCGCCTGTGCATCAGGAGCCTTTGGCACAACGGCCTTTGGGGGTGCCTTTTGCACAGGTTGTACCTTGCTTCCCCTTCCTGCTGACATTTGGCCATAGGAAACTTGAGGATTGACGGGCGTTATTGTGGGGAGCCGCGTTGGTTGGCGATTCTGCTCCACTACTATTTGCTTCGTTTTTTTCCCTGAAACTTAGACATCCACGATAGTTCGCGGGGTGCCCCGCGGTTCTCTACGAGCCGTAATGCCCTTTGGTGAGTCAGTTTGATTCATAGTAATTTGATGAATAAGTACTACCTATTGTAAGTTCTAAATTATTTCGCAGTCGTTAAATTTATTGTTAAAAAATATTAGAAATACATAGTACTTCCGTACTTGGTAAAGGTATCTGTAAAATTCAGTGATTAGTAACATTTTCAAAACCAATGAGTGGTCATTAGGCCAGCTCAGATTTGTTAAGTACATATTAGAACCCCTAAAAAAAGTTTTTGAACAACAGATTTCAAAAATATTTTACTTAAAAGTCATCCTATGAAAACAGCGATTTGTTCGATTCAACCCCATTTTGGCCAACCAATTTAAAAAATGAAATCTGTCCTGTCACTTGGTCCATAGCAGCATACTCAATATTTTGATCAGAATTGACTAAAACTTGATCTCGGAATTCTATCTGTTTATGAATATGCTAAACGCTTCGTTCGATTTTCTTTAAACGTTGTAGATAGTGTATTCTGATTATTCCCCCGACATGTTTTTTTAACAGCAAAAATAACTATAATTTGAGAAAAAAACTATGAAACAGTTTAAAGAAAAACTGTTAACACTATCTAAAATATTAAGAAACAAATTTCATTCAATGAAAAATAATGCACATTCCATACAAATATTTTTGAAATTTTTTTTCTCGAAGACTGCCACTAGAATTTTGATACATATTTTGTGCATTGCTTAATTTGTACAATCCATAATATTTTTTTTTTCCCATTTCCATTTTTCTTTATCGACAAATTGTGTAATAAGCTTTACACAATTTTCTACTAAAATTGTATTTTGTATCTATGAATTCAAATTTTCTTTTAAGCTAAAACTTCTAAGGAAGTTGTTTAAGCCATTTAAAAAGTGAATGTTCCTCTGACACAGTCCTGCATTTTGTTTTTATTGTTCTGATAAATAATTTAACACGCAAAAAATATAATCGAATCTTGGATTAGGCCGAACAATGATAAAAACAACTCAATTTTTTCAAATTTATTAATATAAAATAGATAAGCATTCTTTATTCTGTGTACGTAAATACCTACTTAAATAAATATTTAAAAAAACAACATTTTATTTTCAGATGGAACGACTTGTGATAAAGAATGTTGTAAACTTGGTTGTTTTTGCTCTAGTCTTAGCGAAGGGCATACAGTAAGACAACATTGCGGAAAACAAAGATGTGTTTTAGAGTGCAAATGTAAATGTCCGAGCATATTGCGCTTAGAAACTGATGTAATAAATTTAATTATGTTTTCTTTGACCTTTTGTAATGCCTACTTTATCCCCCAGGGTCGAAAAATAACTACGGAAGACGCATTTATGTTAAGACGTCAAGCTACCGCAAAACTAGCTCGTGTGGAAAAAGAATTCACCTCAACTGTAGTTTTAACTGGTAGTGAAACTCTTCTGATAAATGAATCCCAATACGATAAAAAACGTCGTTGCACTAAAATTCCAAAGCGATACGGTGATTTCGTTGAACACGATGATCCAGATTTAATCGATTGTAAACCATCTTCTAGCAAGCGATCAGAAAGTATTTCCAATATTCCTCTAGAACCAGTGCTTGTGAACGATATCATTTATAATCATCTCAAGCATAGTTCAGTAAAATTGAAGAAATTGCATGATGTCAAAGACTTGGTGCCTTGGTGTATGATTCACATGGTATACAAATGTTTTTGCAAGGGCCAATCAACATTTGGACATCAAATTGTAATAGAAAAACACGAGGAACGCCCAGAAGCAGTTGATGAATCGTCAATTGCAAAAAGTCGAACATTATACTCATTTGAAACGGAAGAATGCAAAAAAAATACAGAAACATATAATGGTTTGGGAAGTGATACCTATGAAACCTCAGAAACAAGCGAAGCGAGTGAAACTGTTTCTGATTTTAGTTTTGCAATAGAAGAAAAAAATAAAATTGAAAGACGCGGTCGAATATCAGATAACCATTATATCGACTTTTATATGAACACTAAAGCTAATCATTGTCGCCGTGTTGTTCCTATTCCCAAGAACATCTATAAAAGAAGGAATAAGAAGCGAGTAGCACATATTCAACTTTACATTGCGGAGAACGAGAGCGATGAAACTAGATTAAGTCTCAATGAACATGTTTTAAGGTCTGTTTATTATCACAAAGATATCAACGAAGTAAAACGCAAAGCTGTACCAGAAGTTAAAGAAGAGGAAAACCTTAAAGATGAAGAAATTATTTCACAAAGCAGAGATAAGAATAGAAAAGACAATCTGCCGGATAGCTGTATAAAATTAAAAAAATCATTAAACAGGGAAGTTGATAACAAACCACCAGTTCCAATTAAAAAACGTCGAATGAGCATGGCGCAGGTTGAAAAAAGATCATCACTTTTGATAGTAAACCACTATAAGGAATCGTTGAAGCAGGAAGAGTCTCATTTAGATAATTCAACTTCATTACAAAATCCAACAATTACTCCTCCCAAATTTATTCCACCACCTGTTGAACAGATAACAATCCCAAAAATATCACAAATATTTTCCCTGAATACGGGAATAATCGAAATGGAAACTGAAACAAGTTCTCCAGCACCAGTTTCCTTGCCAGTGCCGACTCCAGATCCCGAGCCAGCTTCTGCCATTGACATTGCTCAAGGGCAGTCCGATGATATGGCATTGGCTCATGGTGTTAGTTCAGAAGCATTTAAAAATGTTTTTAAACAGGTCATCAAAAACATGAATAATTTGGTCAGCAAGAAAATGCAAGACATAGATATGGCGTTGCGAAGAGAAAGCAAAGCTATTCCAGCACCAAACGCTGAAATATTGTGTATTATACGTTGGAATAATTTCTTAGAGGCATATTTAGAAGGTTTTGTTTACCTTTGGGAAGTGCGAACTGCCAGTTTAACATTTATAGCTGCAACTATAAAACCCATAATGCCACTGGTAATGAATGCACTGAGTGTTGTTAATATTCAAGCTATACTCAGGGATAAACTCCCGCTATTGGGAAGAATGCTGGTTGACAGAAAGCGAAGCGCAAGTTCAGAAGGTTTAGCTGTGGTATGTATAATTTGTATCAAATTAGTTTCATATAAATGTAGTTTGTAGTTTAAACCCTGGGCGATCCAATTTCGTTAGTGAAATTAGAAAAAAATTAGAAGAATATTAATGACAAGATAGAATGATATACAAATTGTCGCATCCCAAACCATTATCTATTTGCCATTTTTATCCTTTATTTTTGATACATATTTTAAGTGTCATCTATGATAATGAGTGGGGTCAAATCTGAAAGGAAAGAATTGGTGTTTATATGTATTTTTACCACCATATTAAAACGCGAACTGTACCTAAAATAAAAATTGTGTTGAACTTTTGTTTTGTTAAAATATAGAAAAGTGCACACTGGGGGTTTAAAAAGGAAAATAGGAGCAGGTTTTTGGAATGCTGTCCACGCATTCTTTGGTAAGTTTTGTTCTTTTGTAAATGAATAAAATTGATGATTTTTTAAATTATACGTAGAAAAATGAGTTTTTATTATAAAAGTTAATAAAGGGATAGATGCAATGACTGGCATATTCTAATCTTTTTGTAAACTAAATTAAAGGAACCACTCCATCGAGGAAATAAAGTAAAGGAACTTACATTCCTGAGTCCTAGCTATGAAATGATGCCCTTCTTTTATAGAAGGCTTATTTTTGTTTTGTTGTTGTAGTTAAATTCTAATCCAATGTTTTTCGATTGGAGTGTTGTTGTTGGAAATATTTGATTGCTTCTGCATGAAGAAAACAGTCAGCTTAATAAAAATTACAGCAGAATTTATACTCAATCTATTTTGTCAAACGTTCAGAAAAGTAAACATCAACTTTCAACGTCAACGGTTCATTATTGCAAAGTTTCATAAACTGATGCTCTAAAATTCAACAAATTCATTATTATTACTTTTAGTATCTATTAACCGGTAGTTAAAATTACACAGTAATGTTAAATAAAACGAGCCTAGCTACTAGGAAATTAAGAGATTCTTTCTTTGTGATATTAACACATAAAACGAATGTGCATCGGTTTGTCCTTCTATACCCTCTCAACTTTCCTAAACGCTTGCACCGTGCTTTCAAAATTTAAAGGTATTCATAATCCGTAAAAGCGTAAAATATAAAAACATAAAGGTCCAGATTTCAAATTGACTGAACAAAAATTCATCATATTGCAAACCGCTGAGCATATCTTATTTTCGCAAGATGTCATTGGACGAAACTTGACACATCACGAAATAAAGGCCCCATTCGCGAAGACTAAAGCGATCGCTCGATTAAGTGATTGTCGTTTTGATGATTGTTCTCTATATCTTTCCCAATATAAATGATAGAGACAGGTATCGTCAAAAAGACAATGAAAAAGTTGAGAATTAACTACCACCTCACAACAAAATCGCATCTCACCGAAGGAAAGCCGCTGTATAAAGAAAGTTAGACTGTGGAATATTTAAAATTGGAGGCAAAGTGAAAAGATGAGAGTTATGAAGAAATTGAGCTGGAGAGGAAAAAGCTTCTGAAATGCGTGACCGGAACACATTAACACAGAAATGGTTGAGAGTTGTAAGTCACTAGGTCCTGGTTCACTCCGAGCTGTTGCACCACCAAATTTAAATTTATTTATTTATTTAAGTGACCTTTAAACGCGGTGGATGGCGTTTAAGTTAAGAGGCCTTTAAGTAACGTTACTTAAATGTGAAAATTGATTATAGATACCGATTTCATACTTAAGAGCAATGCAATAGTTGCATATTCCAGATGCGTTGACGATACGTTCATCATATTTGACGGAACATTAAGACAATTAGACATATTAAAGAAATACTTAAACAACATCAACGATAAAATCAAATTCATATCCGAAGTCGAAAACAACAACGAAATAAATGTTTTTTATTTGTAAAGTTTATATGCGTCGATTTTGTTTCATTTAGTTTGATACACCATCGTTGCATCCAATCTCTAACTTTATCGACTACATTTTGCATTTTTTCTTAGCCTTCGTAACGGATTTATCAGGCACCAATATTGCAGTATCGTCAGCAAAGGCGGCCATGATAACGTTGATTTCCACTGGAATATCCCTTGTATATAATAAATGCATGGTCGGTCATACAACACTTCTTTGGGGTACAACGGCTTCAATTTTCTTTAGTTCCGAGTAATTTTGGTCGTACCGTACTCGTAGTACTGCTTGGGAAGGTCCCTATGCAGTTTGTACTCAAGTCCTAAATGCCAAACCTTATCAAAAGCTTGAGCTACATCTTAAATTAGAGCTGAACATACTTCTTTTTCTTTAAGTGCTTTTTCTACAACATCCGTAATTCTATGCATCCTAACGGATAATTCGGTATTAGTCTTCTTTCTTCTATTATTTTGCTAAGCCTTTTCAGGAGCAGTTTCTCGAAAACTTTTGTCATGATCGGTATAAGCGAGAGCTTACCTTGTTTAGGTATAAGAATGAGCTTCAAAGCTTTTTTGTAGTCTTGACCGTCACTAAAATAAGTCACATTTTCAAATCGTTCCTCGCTTGTATTTTGTTTCTATCCATCAAGGGTAACCTACTTTTTCACGTAAAAACTATAAATCCAAATTAATTAATAAAAGGTGACTACCCCTGCATATTCGCTCCTCTTTTGCACCCATAAACAAAGTGACTATCCATGTGAGAATAACAACAAATCATTACATACAAATTTGTAATTACCATTGCACTCTTTTATTATTTGTATCCGTTATTTTTGAAATATAATTAACCTACTTTTGTTTGTGTAAAATGTCTGTAAAGTGTGGTAACCCTAGTTGCACTATTTTGTCTGTTGCTGCAGATTTAGTTTTATCTAATATGCAACATGCAATTTCACCCCACTGCATCGGTTTAAGTACTAAACCATTCCTGAGTTCCTGAAATTTTTCAACTATTATTGTAATGACTGCAAATCGACTTTATCCGCTCATATAATGCGTGCTATTAAATGCAATAACGAGCGATTGGTGACAATAAATGAAGGAATTTCAAAGCTGTCGTCAAAAGACCGCTATAACCACCTGAGATACGTTTCTGCTATGAACGTGAATTTAGACCTCATCAACGCTACGATAAACGGATGAGAATATGAAACGTAATGAACCCGCCCTCGGTCCCTCAGAAGTAGTTGGCAAAGAGCTAACAAAAATAACTAATTTGCTCTTATTGATTGATTCAAAAATGAAAAATCATAGATTCGCAAGCCAATCAATTAAAGATGATTTGGATAATCTTAAGACAACGCTTACCCAAGGTTCTCTTGCATTGAATTCTGTATTGAGGGATATGGGTAGTTTAGAACATCGATCGATCCGTCAAAGAAAATTCCCAAGACCTTAAGGCGTCGATTGATGTGATTGTGGACGAAATCCGTTATCTCTCCAGTGATATGGTTAAAAAATATGGTCAAAAAATAAATCCTTACTCGAGGAAATCCAGGCTATCAACGACGACTCATCCAAATCTGAAAGCTCTAATTTTCCTTCATCAACATCTCCATCTTCAACCCATGCTACTGTTCCTGCGTCACCCTTAAATACTACAGCTCCCATTACGTCTGCTCCTGTGTCTCTCCTGAGCCTGTTATAGCGAAATTCGCCACTACATGGTCCAAATCAGAATGGAATGGAATGATCGATTTTTGGCGTACTTGCTCGATAAATCAGATTCGGTCTGCTACGAAGATAAAACAAATACAAGTGTCATGGTTTCCATTCAGCAGGAAGGCCTCCCTACAGACATGACCAGTCTCATGAACATCTATATCAAATATCATGCATTTTTTAATATGTCTACCCAAAAAGTAGCGAGTGATCTCGATGCTTTTGCTCAATATATTCATTCGAAACGGATATCAGACCTTCAGCGCAGCAGCTTGTATTACCAGAATGTGAGAGGTCTTCGCTCTAAAACCTATGCAGTTTTGCAACAAACTTAATGTCTACCCTTTAATATCTACGCTCTAACCGAAACGAATCTAATCCCTAGTATTAACAATCAGGAACTGTTTCCATCTTCCTTTAATGTTTATCTCTATGACGATCATAACCGACCTACTGATGATTTTCCTTGTCGAGGTGTACTACTAGCTATCCAAAACACCTAATTGCAATATCCTCCTTTATCGACTATGTTTCAATGAAAATGACTCTTCCCCGCAAGACACTTTGCGTTATATGTTGCTACATTTTGCCCTCACGACCTATTGAATCCTATGCCATAATTGCAATTGATCATATAATAGGTCTATGTGACCCCCATGATGATATCCTACTTTTTTATCTAAAATTACTCATCTTAAATGGACCTTATTAGACTACTCTAGTTATCTTGGTACCTACGAGTATCTTTACTTTACCGAACTTTACAATTCCCTCTATCAAAGCTATTTAATCCAAAACCAAAGCAATCTTATTAAAGACTTCCAATTTGTGAAATTGAAACGAAAATCCGATGATTATCCTCCCTCTCTCTCTTTTAATAACGAAATTTCGAGCAAACCGCAAACTATCGCTAACTTTTTTGCTAGTTTTTTTTTAATCATTTGCCAACGACTCCTTTATACCTGATTGTAATTATTTCAATTATTTACCGAATTTCTACCTCATACCATTGACCCATTTCTCATCGAAAATAAGCTGAATCAACTCAATGATGAGTATATTCCCAGCCCAGATGGTTTACCCGCCATATTTTTCAAAAGATGCTCTTCAACACTCTTCCCCTTTCAAAAATCTTCGGTTTATCTCTATCTCAAGGAGTATTCCCTCAGTTATGGAAGACCTCTTTCATAACCCCAATACATAAAAAGGGCCCAAAGTGTGAAGTTACAAACTATCGTCTATTTGAAAGCATTTTGTATGATATGTTAAGTTTTCGTTGTAAGTCTCTCATTTCCCCTAGACAACACGGCTTTGTCAAGGATAGGTCCACAACGACTAACCTTGTTGAATTCGTATCTTTAAGCCTCTTAGCCTTAGAAAACGGAAAGTAAGTCGACGTTGTCTCAACCGATTTCAGTAAGGCCTTTGACAAAATCTTATTCTATTCAAACTGTCCACCCTTGGGCTTGAACCTATCTTCTTAAGATGGATTTCTTCTTACCTGAAAACCCGTTCGATGCAGATCTTCCTTCTCTGATGATTTCTTAGCTAGCTCCGGGTCCCACAAGTGGCTGCCTCTTTCTTCTTATAGTTAAGGATGTTGAAATGGTCATTAGACATTCCACTCTACAAAGTTTTTCAACACTATTTCTTCGACACATGATGCCACTCTTCTACAACTAGACAGTTTCTCTGTCTGGTGCCTGAAAAAATTGATTAGAGATAAATTATTTCCAAATGTAATTCAATCTCTTTTTCACGAAAACGCACTAGACTTTATGAAACGTTGGTTCAAAGAATTCTCTGACCCCTACGTGACCCGATATTTGTTAGCCCACTTCTTGAATACGCTTGTCAAGTATGGCCCACTTATCAAAAAATTCTTATATCCAGAATCAAGAGTATTCCACGTCGTTTCCTACGTTTCGCTCTTCGTGGTCTGTCTTGGAAAAACCCTTTCATTTTACCTCCGTATCGAGAGCGACTTCTGTTAATTAACTTGAATAAGCAATAAGCGACATTCTCTTCATTCATCGACTACTTTCAGGGTCTGTTGACTGTACAATAGGGTGTGTCACTTTTGTATGGCCGCTAAAAAGTACTCTTATTTTTAAATGTAATAGTGCTCAAAAGTTGTATTAGGGTCTGAAGTTTAAGAACATGTAAAAAAAATAAGATATCGTTCGTCTTTGGCTCGCTCAAATCGGTTGAAGTTGAAAGAAAAAATTTAATTTACAGTAATTTTTACTTGCGACTTATAGGTACTATGTATAAGGCAAGTTATGCATTCGTAAAAAAAATCGAACTCGAGATTTTGATCAAAGTTGACATTACGATCATAGCGAAGACCAAAAAAGTGGGTCTCGCAATTCTGTCTGTCTGTGTGTCTGTCGGTTCGACTACAGCCTAAACGGCTCTGCCGATTTTCTTCAAACTTGGTAGATAAGGGTTTTAATTTTTCCCCCCCGGACGTTTTTTTCTGTTTTTTTTAAGACCAAAAATAACGGTACCTGCCATACGATTTTTTTTTCGAAATTTTATAAATATTTTTTTTTCTCAAAAACTATCCCACAGAATTTTTTTTAAAAAAATTTGAAAAATTTCATTTGGTTAAAACTAGCTAATGGTTGAAAAAAAATTTCCAAAAAATTGTTATTTTTGGTAACTCCCCTGGGTCCATTTTGTTTGTTTTTGATTTTCTCGAAAACGGTACAGCCGATTTAAACCATTTTTTTTATGCTAAAGCTGCTCCAAAGTTTGAATATTATTACATATTCAAATTTTCAATTTTTTATTTTTTGGATTTAAAAAAAAATTCAAAATTTCGAAAACCCCATGCTCGATTTTTTTCAAACTTGACAACTAAAAGTTTCTTAACATAATCTACAAGACATGAGAAAAAAATTTTGTTTTATCTAAAACTAACGGTACCTTCCATAAAAATTTTAAAAAATGGTTTTCAAAAATCGTATTTTGCTCGAAAACGGTTCCGAGAATTTTGCTAAAATTTTTTTTCTTTTGATTAATCTTTACGATCTATAATTTAATAAAAAAAAATTTTAATTTAGATATTACTGACTGTACCTACCATAGGACGATTTTTTCGAATTTTGAATTTCTCATTATCGGCATAACGGATTTTAACGAAATTTTTTATAAAGAAGCTCCTAAAAAGTTTAAAAAACATTGAATTTAAAAACTTAGGAAAAAATATTTTTTTCAATTTTTAGAAAAAAAAGTATTTTTTTTTTGAAAAATTCGATATCTCAAGAACGGCTTAATATTTTTTTTTGGAAATTAGACTTTTATTCGTACAATAATAAAAACTTAAGATTGGCGTACCAAAATTTTTTCTTAAAAATGTTTTAAAAATTTTGTACATAAAAGCTTATTTTTTTAAGGAACCACTACAACGACTTATAATTTTTGTTCCTGCATAAATTCATACTCTGCATTCTGTTTTTATCTCTTACTACTAAAAGAATTTAAAAAATTCATTTTATCCTTATGAACAGTTTTCTTTAATAACATCCGTTTTTAAAATTCCTAGTCTATTACATAGGAGCAAGTTCGTGCGACCCAGTCGTGCATTTTATTTTTTTACGTATACTAAAAAAAAGAACTAAACAAAATACAGAAAGAATTTTTGTCTTTACAAAAAGATATACCACGATATTGTAGGTGGTTCCGTTGATTTTTAAGATTTTTTTTTTTTGTAAAAAAAAAAAAACGATTTTTCATAAAAAATGATTTTTCTTCCTTCTTTTATTATTTCATAGCTTTTTTTATCAAGTGTTCAATTTAAACAAATATAAGCTTAAAAGTGTTTCCTTTGCAATTATCTTTGACTTGAAAGCCTACAAATATTTTATATAATTTTTTTGTATCCACACGGTGCAATTTAAAACAAAACATATTTCAAAAATCTCGAAAAATCAAAATTTTTTGGAATTCATCCTATTTTAGAGCGAGCCAAAGATATTAATTAAAATGAAAATTGTAAACGCAGGCAATGCAATTTTTAAAAGCTATTACATTTGAAAATACCATAGTTGAGCACTTTGACACACCCTACTGTACAACCCTCTACAATTCCATCTCTTTCAACACTAATTGCCGTAATATAAGAAATCCTCGTCTCTTCTATCTGCCTACCCACCGTACTTCTTATGGCTCCAACGAACTCGCATGCTTCGGAGGATTAATTGTAACATTAACTGTTTTGACTTCAACCTCAGTTGACCCTACCTGAAAATCCGTATTAATCATCCTTCCAATTCAATCTAATCCTAGATTTAAGTTAGATTAAGAATTGGCTTGTATTAAGCCTAAAAAATTAAATTAAAATTAAAATTGTACAAGGTCTTCTACAATTTCTTGGCAACACATGAGGGCCGAAGACCGCATCAAATATTCAAATATTTTCTTAAAATTGAGGACTTAAATACTATTATTTTATACGTTGACCTTAGCTCCTTTATATACCTGACCACGTTTTCCAATGTTCAACATCTTGTCGAAAAATATTTGTATGCTGACCTCACTCCTGGAAACAAACACTGTCCGCATTCCAATATCTTGTTTCTTGCATGCGTCGTTTACATGAATAAATATAAGTGTCGTTTACTCCTATCCTCTTAATTTCGACCGTCCGCGTTCAACGTCGCATGTTGGGACAAAATGGCGAAAAGTTGGCATTAAATCAACCCACAGGGCTAGGAACTTGAAATTTGGCACAAATCCTACTGATACCAATGTTAATAAATGGCCAAACTTTCTAATAGCCACGCCCATTTCTAGGGTTACCAACCACCCAATTTTGATTAGTTTTCTAAATTTCTCGAAAATGGCTCAAACGATTTAAATAAAACTCTGCCTGTAATATATTCTTAACAGGTCTACATTATCTATTTGAGCTTGGACGTGGATCTTGCCATATTATTTTTGCACCAGAATCTAAGCGAAGTGGAACAAGGCAAGTAAGAAAAACAGCCGAATCTACCTGGTTCAATTCATGAAAGACTTTCTTATTTGAATTTTGACCAAAACTCCCATCAAATCCCCATTTAAAATACAAGTATACATCTTCCAATTCTTAGTGAATTAACCTCGTCTTTTTTTTGGAGAGTAATTAAACGTTTAACTTCTAAGTTTACCTAAATTTGTAAATCTGTACTCACAGAAGTTTCCGAAACACTGATATGTTCAGGATCGGGGTAGCAATTTTTTTAAACTCCAGAACTATTTTATAGGAAGGAAATGCTTAAGAAGCTTTTGTTCTGATGATTTCATATTGAAATCGAGATTCGAAAATTAACGCTAAAGCTTCTTGACCAGTCATTGAAGTAGGTTTAATGGACTCTTAAAGCTTTCCTACACTTTTCGACTTTTCTAGGTTACTTCGTGAATTAGTTTTGCAGGTCCCTTACTCATTTTAGCCGGATATGCCAATTCAGAAAGAGATTTTGATTTCCTCAACTCTTCAAAATTGTGTAGTTTTCTTCTGTTCGATCTTTCTTCGAAAAAAAAAACAAGACGACAACGTTTAGATTTTGAGGCACATTTATACGAAAACAGAATGGGAGTGTAAGCCAAGTTCTATTGCTATTTAAAAATCTTGCCTCTACTCGAGTAGGTTTTTGTAACGAATTTTAAATTTTTATTAAAATCGGTTAATTGTTTATTAATGTCATTTTAAAAGGTACCCGAGCATTGAGTTCGCGTTACAATTTCTTCCTTAAAAAAAATATCTGGCTATTAAATCCTTGGCAACTTGACTTCTTCATTTTATTAAAGAGATCTTGTCTTGTTATTGATAATAATCTTTTGAATGTTGTTTGATCTAAGAAGTGTCAAAAATACAATAATATTGACCAAATATTTTTTTTGTTTAGAAAGTGACGTCATCAACAAAAATGTACACAACACACGGGGAGCAAATTGTAGCAAGAAAACTTTACATATTCTGAAAGTAGACAAAACACTTAACAAAATGACGTATAAAACTTATTAGTGTTTTACGAATAACACAACTAAACGCTTTAGGATATCCGGAAAAATGCAAAAAAATAAACAATTTCTTACTTTTTTTCATATTCAGCTACGAATTAAAATAACAAGAATTTATGATCCTTATTCGGAATTCCCCCCCCCCCCCCCCCCCCCACCAAAATGCACTTTTTTTTTAATGAATCGATAAAAAAAAGTGTGCTGTTGATAAAAAACATCAAATTATGGAGGAGAAACACTTTTTTATGGTAAAAAAGTGAAGTATAAAAAAATGAATATAGGCCATAGGGTAAATTCAAAGTTTCTTTAATACCAGATTCTGTAAATGCAAAAGAAACCTTGCATTCACTCAACCTCGCACCTACCCCAAATCCTATAGTGTGCCCAAGCAGGGCGTTGCAGGGGGGCAGCATGTGGGGGGGGGGGGGAATTCCGAATAAGGTCCGAATTTATTTTTTATAAAAAAAAAACATACAAAAACGCACCTGAGCACCATTGTACGTCGTTGATATTAAGATGAAAAATACATTGCCGCTCATCTGAATAGGTTCACTGTTTTTCGTACCTTGCTCTAAGACTCTCCGAATATACATATATGGCAATTACGCGTTTGTGTTATGTATGTAATGAATGAGCATTATTATGCGCTTAGTTTGGGAGAAAAAAAATTTCTCTTATAGTTTACCGTTATTCTCACACGCTAGCTTAACTTAATTCATTAAAAAAAACTAACGTTTTTTTTAGCTCATCTGAATAGGTTCGAAAGCAAAAAAATCATTTTTAATTATTGATGTGCGTGGGTGATGTGTACTAAAAGTAAAGTTTTTTGGTAAATCGAATTGTTTCAAACCGTTTAACAAGAAAAATTAGTCGCGGAAAACGCCCCTACCTATTTAATGTGCAAAATAAATCATTTATTTACAGTTATTTTTCTTGTTTTCTTCCATTTTTTGCTTTTGAACCTATTCAGATGAGTCAAAAAAGCGTTTTTTTAATGAATTAAGTTTAGCTAGCGTGTAAGAATAACGGCAAGCTTTAAGAGAAAATTGTTTTTCCCAAACTATGCGCATAATAATACTCTTTTATTACATACATAACGCAGACGTGTAATTGCCATAATTATATGTATATGCAGAGAGTCCTACAGTAAGGTACGGAAAATAGTGAACCTATTCAGATGATCGGCAGTGTATCTTCTAAACCCAAATTGACAATAGATACCGCATTTCTAGGAGAATTCATGGAGAATTACTAAACTTGTGATTTCTTTATCCATAGTTTAAGGCTTTTTGGTTAGATAAACACAGCTACTATTCATAGTCAGTTCCCAGCTTTTTTAAGTAGAAAAATAATTATACTTAATATAATGACCTGTCATTATAAAAAAATACTCTCATATTTCGAAAGTGTAAATTTTGTGAGCTAATGATATTGCACGTTTAAAAAAAGTAAGTAAAACAAAATTACTAAATGAAAAACCCAAAACAGAAGCTCAAACAAATATTCTATAGTTATTTTTAGATAAACAACAAAGAAAATATTAAACACAAACGCCAGGAAAACTGTTCACAACCAGAGAAGGAACCTCTACGGGAACTAGTTCGCTGGTTGATGATAAGAGGAATGATATGAAGATGGTGAAATAAACTATACCAAGCGTCTCCAATAAGAATTCAGTTATATGTGCTTCTGCTGTCTTCAAGGGCCCTTTTTAAACTTCAGTACAAATTTGAGTTTTGAAATTCATAATGAATGAGTATAGAACAGGTACATACTTGGACATTGAGTGAATTATAACCTTTTATATTCAAGAAATGTCCTGCAGAAACTTCTTCGACCATCTTAGCAGGACACTTCCTTACTTATAACACTCTGATAGACATCTCTACAAAAAAAATCTTAGTGCTGTTAAAACCTGAAGTAAATTTAGTATTAATGTGACCGTTTCTTTATCTAAACGATATCTTTCGTAGAAGTCCTAATCGCTCAGTTCAAAAAGATTGAACCGTGTTTTAAATATTTTTCTTTTTCGTGGTGCCCATATTAAATTCAAATTAATAATTCAAACTCCTCTGAACGATTTATTTACGCAAAATGTATTTGATTTAAACTACTTTGTCATAGTAAAAAAATTGAAATTTGGCTCCGATAATAACTATTTAAACTCAGCATTTCCTATGTTTAAAGTAAGATCATATGTTAAGATTTAAGCTTAGGTTTAAATTTATTTATTAACAGCCTAAACCCTGGACTTGCTTAGTAACAATTTAGCAAATATTTAATGAATGTGTCCCATAGTGTTTTTCGTATTTAGGAGACTTATTTCCGATGTACCATTAGTGCTTAGTTCTTTCGTCATCTCAATCTTGGTTAGAGAATAGCCGGTAATATTTGATGTTTTGTGACTTCGATATTTACGAACACCATTCAGCCATATTTTTGTATTGTTGACTTTGACGGGACCATTGAATTGATTGGATAGAGAAATTTCTTCATCTGAGTGGATGTGTTGATTGTTGATCAATGTGCATGTTTATTCATGGCTATTAAGCAGCTTGGGCACGTAGTATTCCTAATATCTATTATAGTACCTAAGCTACAAATAGTGTGTTTGTTAAATGAGAAACATTATTTTATAACTCCACATAAGTTATCTTTACATTCTAAAAAGAGATTCATATGGGATTTCCTTTTATATGCAATTTTAAAAGGAAATAAATACATATTCGTACATTTGGGCTAGTGGTTGGTAAAATAAAATCGGTATTTATAGTCAATTTTAACATTTAAGTAACCTCACTCAAGAGCTTTTTAAATTTAACGCCCTCCACCGCGTTAAATTTCACTAAAAGACATTTTAAATTTATTTTGACATCAATTGTCATCTTTAAAAGTTTGAAGTTTCAAGTTGTGAGTTTGTGTTGTCTGTTGTGGTATTTCAGAATTATAAAATGCAAAGAATTAAAATAAAGAAATTTTGTATTTATTAAAATATATGTAGGAGCAGAGAATTTTTTTCCACGCTTTCGGTTTAGCCTTTGAAGTGCTTTTCTCGACACTTTTGTCCTCGATTATAGAAATTTTCTCTTCAGCAACCTGTTGGAGGAGAATCTATGAATGGATATAATTCTTTTTTTTTAAATTTATTATGGCATATAAAGACGTTACCTTGTCGAAAGCATCCCAATTTTCAGATTTTTTTCTTTTGTTTGTAGCGAAGGGGGTGTGGGTGTGTGTTCCATAGCTCTTTTCTGAATTTCACAGAATTAAATATGTTTCTTCCAAATGTTGTATACTAATTCAAGCTGTCACAAAACAGCTATTTTGTTTAAAATTAATGTCGTTTTTATTTGGCAATCCGGAATCTCTCCGATCCGGGATCCCAACTGAACACTTCTTTTGCTTCTGATAGATCTTGAATGAATGAATTGTATTGGGGATTAATTGCACTGCGACCTGTAGATCTATTGTGCCCCCTCTTATAATGATGAGCTGGCTCATGCTATAGTTCTTCCTCCAAACCTATTGCCTTAAGGAATTTTAGTATTTGGGGCACTTTTAGAGAGGGTAGGTTGCTCTCTTCCACCTGGTACCGTCCCAGATGGGTTTTCCTTTGGTGCATGATTGGACAACACTTTCCCAGTATGTGTTCCGGAGTTTCCTCATGCATGTTGCAGAATCTGCAAGTGGCACTGCTTACCACACCAAGTAGATTAAGGTGTCTTCTAAGTTTACAGTGTCCTGTTAGAATACCTGTTATTATTCTTAGGTTATTCCTACTTAGGTTGATACAGTTTTCGAAACGTTGCCGGTTGTAGTTTCCCAGCAGTAGTTTCGCCTGTCTCAGCCTAGGGAGTTCATTCCAGTTATTGATTCTGTTTGCCTCCTCTTCTTGTTTAATTCTGGTTTTGATGACATTTTCACCTATTCCGCAATAGGGTTCAGGCCCTGTTAGGGGAGTTGAAGCTCCTAATTTTGCTAGGGAATCTGCCTTTTCGTTTCCAAGAACACCAACGTGACCAGGTACCCAATAAAGTGTGACCCTGTTCTGTTTGCCTAGTTCGTTTAGTCTACTTATGCACTCCCCCAGCAGCTTAGAGTTGATGGTGTATGAGCTCAGTGCCTTTAGTGCTGCTTGACTATCTGACATAATGGCAATGTTCTTGTTACGATAATTCCTTTCGAGATTGCGATCCACGCATTTCCCTATCGCGTTTACCTCCGCTTGGAAGATGCTGGCGGACCGTCCCATCGGTATGGAAAGTTTGGTTTTTGGCCCAAAAATTCCTGCACCAGTCCCTTCGCTTGTTCTCGATCCATCAGTGTACCACTTGATGGTATTTGCTTCGAGTGTATAGTTTATATCCTCTCCTACCCAGTTTTCTTTGTTACTAAGCTGTGTAAGAAAGTTTTTCTCGAAATTATGTTTTTTGATCATTCCATCTCTTGGGATGTCAATAAGGTTAGTAATTGTGGACCTGTCAATTAGGTCCCTTTCTCTGAGACCAATAATTTTACCTGTCCCAGTTCCTTCCTTTAAGAACCTTATGATTCCTCCCACTCCAGCACTTCTAATGACCTCGTGTAGAGGGGATAGATGGAGGATAACCTCAATAGCTGCGGTAGGGCAGGTTCTCATTGCTCCCGTAATACAGATACATGCGAGCCTTTGTATTTTTTCTAGGGTTTTCCTAGTTGTTGTTAATTCGGTTTTCTTGTGCCATGCAACCGCACCATAGGTAATGATGGGTCTTACCATCATAGTGTACATTAGACTGGGCCAAAAAAATTGACTATTTTTTTTTTGAAAGATATATCGAGAATATCATTCAGAATGACAAAAAAAAATTTTCGTAAAAGTTTGAGCCCTTAATATCAATTTTAAGAGGTCTATCATCGCTAATTTTGATTTTTAGTCATAATTTCATGTTTTGCGTCAGAACTGACAAAACATTGAAGTAAAAAAAAATCATTTTGACTTACTTTTATATAAAATTAAATTCCCTACAAAAAAGGTCTAATTGAAAATTTTCGTCAGACAAGCCGTTTTTGAGTAATTAAGCTTAATAAATTGTTATTTTTCTTCGATTTTACTTTTTTAATTTGGAATTTTGTAACTAACGAAAAATAACAATTTATTAAGCTTAATTACTCAAAAACGGCTTGTCTGACGAAAATTTTCAATTAGACCTTTTTTGTAGGGAATTTAATTTTATATAAAAGTAAGTCAAAATGAATTTTTTTTACTTCAATGTTTTGTCAGTTCTGACGCAAAACATGAAATTATGACTAAAAATCAAAATTAGCGATGATAGACCTCTTAAAATTGATATTAAGGGCTCAAACTTTTACGAAATTTTTTTTTGTCATTCTGAATGATATTCTCGATATATCTTTCAAAAAAAAAATAGTCAATTTTTTTGGCCCAGTCTAGTGTACATCCACCTAAGGATGCTCGGTTTGCAACCCCATGACTTGCCTGCAATTCTTTTGCAAGTCATTAGGGCTTTTGTGGCTTTTCCGACTATATAATTTATGTGATTGTTCCAGAGGAGTTTACTATCTAGTATAATTCCTAGGTATTGTTGCGCTGGATAAACAAAAAAACGATTATTCGTAATTTACAATTAATTAAATTCTTTATTCAATTCAAGTCTTTAAAAATTAACCGCGCTTTTTCGCAACCACGTTTTTATCTCCTGCTGGTTTTTTCTGACAGCCCAATTTCATCCACATTCTGTCAGTTTGACAAAGTTCGTCGTTTTATTTACTGAGGCCGTAGATGTGACTATTTGTTACACAGCTCCCTTCTTTAAAGATTGACTGTCCTCAGTCGTGAAAACTTCTTAGGCATCAAAGTAAATTTAAGTAAATTCGTATTTCTTCTCTTACTTCGGGTGCAAAACTGTTTGGATTTAACCTCGCGGCGCGGGGACATGATTATTCGAGACGGCCAGTTCTTACTGCACCCGAATTATCGGTGGATATTTGGTTAAGGCGCCACCTGCTCGCCTACTAGAAACAAAAACAAAAAAAATAACGCGAGGATTAAGAATCCTATTCGCGGAGTCGACATAACGCCAACCGATCGCGATGAACCACTATTGATTTATTTGTCCCTTGCTTTATTATTCTGTAAAGCACATCACCCAACTTTGCTAAAACAGTGTAGGGGCCTTGCCAATCACTTTGCAACTTTGGACAACGACCTTTGTTTTTCTTCGGAGCGTATAACCAAACCTTATCCCCATTATTAAATGGGGCAGCTCTAGCATTGAGATCATATCGATCCTTCATTCTTCGACTATATTCCAACAACTGTTTTCGATTAAATGAGTAGGCGGTTTCCAACCGGGCGGATAAATCTTCCACGTACCTTGAGGTTGCAGTCGGTTGGTTAGGAGGAGGACCGGTAACTAGTTCTGTGGGTAAACGCAGTTCACGTCCGAATGTCAAGAAAGCAGGTGTTTGTTTCGTTGCTTCATGGATAGCTGTGCGATATGCCAGAAGCAAAAAGGGAAGATGGATATCCCAGTCTCTTTGGTTTTCGGCTGTGTATTTAGCAAGGTAGCCCAAGAGTGTCCGATTAAATCGCTCCACCATGCCATCAGACTGTGGATGCAATGGAGTTGTACGTGTTTTGTCGATACCAAAAAGTTTCAAGGTGTGCCTAAAAATCTCGGACTCGAAATTTCTCCCTTGGTCCGAGTGAAGCTGGAGAGGGACTCCAAATCGTGAGAACACGTGGACGACGAGGGTTTCTGCTACCGTCTCTGCTGTCTTGCGTGGTGACGGGTAACGGTCCCAAAATGTCAATTGCAACGCGCTCGAATGGGGCACCTACATGCACGGGCTGCAGTCGTGCGCGACTTCTTGTTGCGGGTCCCCTCCTTTTCTGACAGGTTACACAAGTTTTGCAGTATTGCTCTATATCCTGAGAACATCCAACCCAATAATACCGCATTTTAGTTTTCTCTAACGTCTTCTTTACACCAAAATGTCCACCGGTGGGACTGTCATGCATCGCCTTCAGAATATCAGTCTGTAAAGAAACCGGAACCAAAACTTGATAATAATCACCGTTAGAGTTAGTTACCTTTCTACACAAAACTTCATCTTTGTATTCGAGGATATCAAACATGCCCCAGTAAGCTTTTACTATTGGGCTCAAGGCCCGGATTTCATCTGTCGTTGGTCGCCGTTGATCTTCCACCCATTGCCGTACCACTGAAAGATAACTATCATTTTGTTGTCGATCAACTATATCTGTTGCCAAAGTAGTTGTCCGGACTATAGCCAACTGTTTTTCTTCTAACCGAGCACAATATCGACAATTTGCAACTTCACAAGGGCGACGAGAGAGAGCGTCAGCATTTTGATGATTCTTTCCCGAACGATGCTCGATTGTAAAATCAAATTGCTGTAAACGTTCTATCCACCGCGCCATCTGCCCCTCTGGATCGCGAAAATTCATCAGCCAACGTAATGAGCTGTGGTCTGTGCGTAAGAGAAAATGTCTTCCTAGTAAATAGGGCTAGAAATGAGTAACGGCTTTCAAAATAGCCAAAAGCTCTTTTCGAGTTACGCAATAATTTCTTTCTTGTCGACTGAAAGTCTTGCTGTGATACTCGATTACCTTCTCCACATCCCCTTGAAGTTGTGACAAAACAGATCCACAAGCATGTTGACTAGCATCTGTATCGAGGATAAACAGATCGTTTTCATTCGGCTGGGCAAGAACAGGTGCTGTGGTAAGTTTTTCTTTTAGCTTACTAAACGCGTTGTCACATGTGGGTGTCCAAGTAAATTGTTTCCCTTTCTCGGTTAACGTTGTCAAAGGTTTTGCAATGGCCGAGAATTCGTTTATGAAACGACGATAGTAAGCACAGATTCCTAAAAATGACTGAACTTCTGTCTTACTTTTAGGTGTAGGCCAGTTTTGAACAGCCGAAACTTTTTCCATGTTAGCCGCGATTCCAGAAGCAGACACGACGTGTCCTAAAAAATTAACTTCCTTTTTGCCGAGACAGCACTTTTTGGTGGAAAGTTGAAGGCCAGCTTCTCGTAGTCTCTGAAACACAGAATCTAAGTTTTTAAGCAATTCCTCAAAAGACTTCCCGTGGACGATGATATCGTCTAAATAAACAAGACAAACCGTGTAAGGAAGGCCTTGAAGCACAACATCCATGAGACGCTGGAAAGTGGCGGGTGCATTGGTAAGTCCAAACGGCATGACGTTGAACTCAAAAAGTCCTGTTCCGATTGAAAATGCTGTTTTTTCTTTGTCGTTAGCTGCCATCTCCACTTGCCAGTACCCGGATTGAAGATCTAGAGTGGCAAACCATGCTGATCCTGAAAGAGCGTCTAAAGTAAGGTCTATGCGAGGCAAAGGGTAAGAGTCCTTCTTAGTCGAGTTGTTGAGTTTGCGATAATCCACGCAAAACCTCAATGACCCGTCTTTCTTGCGGACAAGGACTACGGGGGAACACCATGGACTTGTTGATGGCTGTACAACTTTATGCGTCTTCATTTCGTTTAATATAAACTCAGCTTCTGCTCGGCGTGCAAGTGGCAACTTCCTAGGTGGTTGTTTTATGGGATTTGTATCACCCGTGTTAATGTGATGCTGAATACGAGAAGTACATTTTGTAAGTTTATCATCTGCAAAAACAGAACGGTTACGGAAAACTAATAGTTCTAAACCTCTTTGTTCTTCACGGGTAAGACCGGTAGCACTTCTGTTTAGCATTTCTATTAAAGCAGGTGACAGATCAGATGTGGTTGAATCATCTGTTAAACGTCCACATCTAAACATTTCTGGTTTTGATTCGATTTGTGCCAGTGAGCTATTTTTTGGAATCCAAATATCCTCTTCAGATATATTGGATACACAAACATAAATCGTTCCCTGCTGTACACGGCAAACAGAATATGGCATATCTATCCGTTTTGCTGATTCGATTGCTGTTGCGAGTACGGTGTCCTCATCGGGTGCAGAAGTCATCAGAGTAATCCAACAGTCTGATAAAGCAGGAATTCGAACGTCACAAGCATTGGAAGCAAAACCATGCTGGGTGCTTATCTGGTTTAAGTAAATTGTCTCATCACCAATCTGCAAAGTGTTATGTTTTAAGTTAATTTCACAAGAATGCCGACGCAGAAAGTCCATCCCTATGATGCAGTCATCATAAATTGAGGCCACGTACATGGAATGTTCACAGGAAAATAGCCCTATATGAACTTGAACTTCGACAATTCCTTCCACTGGTGCAATGTCACCAGTGACAGTTTGAATGATTGCATGTGATGTTTCCATCACCGGGCGGGTAACAATTTTTTCAACAACTCGAGGGTGAAGGATTGTCTGGGTAGCACCTGTATCCAATATAGCGAGGCAGTTAACATCATTGACTTTAATGCGGGCAACGAGATTATTTGGGCTATTTGTGTAGCGGATCGACGCTACAGGTTGGGTAGAGGCACTGATTTTTTCCACTAATTCTGCCTCTGAAGAAATAGTGGGTCGACATTTCCCGTTTGATTAAGATCAACCGCTGATTTGTCTGAAACTGGAGTACATAACGAAGTGGTATGGGTTTTATCTGCAAGAATTTTAAGGCTGATGGCACGAGGGCCAATTCGGGCTTCTTCGACGTCAAAAGAAACGGCTTGTCCCTCTTGGCGAAATTTTGGATTTTTTCGTAGCTCACCACGAGGTACATAAACTACTTCATTGTTGTCGTCCCTTCGAACGAATCCATAGCCAGTCCGATGGATGAATTTAATTTTCCCTCTAACGCCTGACTCTATTACTGATTTTGTATGCTTTTCATCATTTCTGGAAGTACGAGTTTCGAGTTCTTGTTTTGCTATGGGAGCTCTTGGTTTTATTCGCGGCAGCTTTTGCTCCTTTAAGTTGCGCGATGTTCGTTTCCCGACTGCATTTCGGGGGAGAAATTATCAGTATTGAAAAGCATAACCTCTGCAACTCGAATTTGTCGACGGCTTAGACGAGTGGCTGCGCGGCTTGCTTCCACTCGAACGGCTGAAGATAAAGCCCTTTCTAGCGTGTCGGGAGCTGAATCTCTGACTCTTTGCTGCAACTCGGCATCAAAAATTCCATCTATGAACTGTGCTAAGGCGATACGGTCTTTGGCTTGTTCAGGGCAGTCAGGAAAGGCTAGATAAACTAGGCGTTGAACATCCGTTGCCAGCTCGTTAAGAGATTCTTTTGGTTTCTGGACCCGCCCACGTAGCTCAGAATGAGCCGTTGATTGCTCATATTCGTTTCCAAACCGTTGACTAAGGCTCATATCCAGACTGGAAAAATCATCTCGGACACATGGTTGGAGTGTATCAAAATACGCCAGTGCTGTTCCTCGCAAATAAGCGGCGAGGTAAAGCGCTTTCAGCTCGGTGTTCCAGCAGTTAACATTCGCAACCGCATCAAAATGTAGACGATATGAGCGCCAAGGTGTTTTTCCATCAAACTCGCGTGGATTTATTTTTAGGTGTTGTGGTGCCCCGAAAATCGTATTTGTAGCTGGTTGTTGTGAATGCGACATAGGAGCAGTATACGCTGATGGCGTTGTGGTTGATGGAAGTGAAACAGGCGGTGGTGGTGACTTATTATTGATGACATTCTGTGTTTCAGAATTAGCGCCTGTCAAGC
Organism: Chrysotoxum bicinctum; assembly: GCA_911387755.1. NCBI lineage: Eukaryota > Metazoa > Arthropoda > Insecta > Diptera > Syrphidae > Chrysotoxum > Chrysotoxum bicinctum. The sequence continues at coordinate 144,580,179 of OU426987.1, read as the reverse complement.
TTAATGTTTGCCTACGAATTGACGGGAGATTTTGATCTCGAACATTCGTAGAGCTAGCTGCGGGGGCTCCGTGAATCATAAAATGTTGAGCTGTATTTTCAATGTCTACAGCTTGTGTGGGAGATTGCCCAGAAATACCTGTCGGAGTAGAATGATTAGAAAGAAGATTTCTGGATTTATTAACAGATTCCTTTTGAGTTGATTCAACTTGTGCTACTCGAGTGCTAATATCTTCCAACAAAGACTGAAGACCATCCACTACGGTGGATTGGTTAGTTAATAATTTCATTTGTTCGTCCATTTTCTCAAGAATTTTCTGCAATCTGGTCGCCATTTCTTCATCGTCAGACATGATTGGAGCGTGGTATAGATTCGGTTAGGATATCGATCGTTGTTTACCCCACACCTGACACCAATTGTTGCGCTGGATAAACAAAAAAACGATTATTCGTAATTTACAATTAATTAAATTCTTTATTCAATTCAAGTCTTTAAAAATTAACCGCGCTTTTTCGCAACCACGTTTTTATCTCCTGCTGGTTTTTTCTGACAGCCCAATTTCATCCACATTCTGTCAGTTTGACAAAGTTCGTCGTTTTATTTACTGAGGCCGTAGATGTGACTATTTGTTACAGTATTTTACCTCCCTCTGCGTTTCAATTACTTCACCAGTCAAACGGATAGGTTTCATATGTGGTAGAAGTCTTTTCCTGGTAAATGGTATGATTGTTGTCTTGGATGGGTTTATTGAAAGCCCTACAGACCTACTCCATTTACTTGTAGTTGTTAGTCCTCTTTGAATAATATCGCAAAGAGTTTCTTCAAACTTACCTACTGCAATGATAGCGATATCATAGGCAAATCCAATGCAGTATATACCTTTGGAGGTAAGATTTTCTAACAATTCATCTACTATAAGACTCCACAACAAGGGTGATAGTACACCGCCCTGAGGACATCCTTTCTTTACATTTTGTCCTGCTTGTGCCTCTGCATTTCTAGTGCCCAACATTTCTATTATCCATCTAGTTATGGTGTTGGGTACGCATTTCCTAACAAGAGCTTTGCCTACAGCCTCGTGGGACGTGTTATCGAAGGCCCCTTCTATGTCTAAGAAAGCAGCTAATGCTGTTTCCTTTACATCTAAAGCTCTTTGGATCTTATTTGTTAGTTCAAACAGGGCGGTCTCGGTTGATCTGCCCGCCCTATATGCGTGTTGTCGCTGATTGAGAGGCCTACTTATTAACACTTCTGATCTTATGAAGTTGTCAATTACCTTTTCCAGAGTTTTCAGTATAAAGGATGTTAAGCTTATTGGCCTGAAAGACTTTGGATGGGTTGTGTCCTTTTTCCCTATTTTGGGAATAAAGATTACCTTAGCTGTTCTCCATAGACTTGGTATATACCCAAGAGCAATGCTACTCCGTAGAATATTAATGAAATAGGCCATAAGGAATTCTTTTCCCTTCTGCAAAAGAGCTGGGAAGATACCATCTGCACCTGGTGATTTGTAGGGTTGAAAGGTATTAATTGCCCAATCAATCCTTTTACCTGTGCAAATGGTCGTGGCTATTTTCCAGTCCTCTCTGTTTGGTATGAGAGGTGTTTTCTCTACCAAGTTACCATCTAATGGTAGACTGCCTGGGAAGTGTGTGTTGAGCAGCAGGTTACACATTTGCTCTTCATTTTCGGTGAACGTTCCATCACTATAACGAAGTGCCAGTGATGTTAGTGTTTTCTCTTTTGCAAGAGCTTTATGCAGTCTTGCCGCTGCAGGGGTTGTTGAGATATTCTCACAAAAGTTTGTGAAACTATTTCTTTTGGCTTTTCTTATCTCTTTGTTATATGTTGTCAATAACACGGAGTAATAACACCATTCCCTTGTTCTTTTTGCTTCATTGAAGAGCTTCATAACCTTGGATCTTAGTTTAGAAAGATGTTTATTCCACCAAGGGGCATCCTTCTGTCTAGTTTTTGGTTTAAGAGGGCAACTGAGTTCATATGCCTCATTTATTGCTCCACTAAACTCGTTAACTACAACTTCTAATTCAAGGTTACTTTTAGTCGTACTTGCTGGACCTAGTTGTTCCAGGTTTGATTTTAGAACATTTTGGTATAGGTTCCAGCTTGTTTTCTTAGGATTTCTGCCAGGGGTATTCTCTGTAAGCAGACCTTCTAAGGTAAACACTATTATTCTGTGATCAGACATTGATGGTTCATTGGATACTTTCCAATCCTTAACCATATAAGCTACGTTCGGAGTTCCGAGAGTTAAGTCTAGGACTTCTTTTCTTGTTCTAGTAATAAAACTGCGGGTGTTCCCTACGTTAAATATTTCTAGATTTCTTACCATCATAAAGTCTAAAAGGTACTCACCCCTTTGGTTTATGTCGGTGCTACCCCATACTGTATATGGTGAGCATTTGCGTCACATACTATCAGTATTGGTAGCTTTTTCCGGTTGCAGTAGTCCACCAGTCTCTGTACTTCGCACGGTGGAATATTGGCTTCATCACCAGCAAAGTAGGCTGCTGCCACAACCATTGTCTGGATACGACCCTCGATGTTGATTTGGGCCTGTATCGCGACCAGATCCCTTGTCATAAATTCTGAAAGACATATATAATTTATGTTATTTCTTATTTTAATACAAGTTCTGGGCGAGTCTTCTCTCGTGTCCCATATAAGTTTAGAGTCGCTACTTGTCAACCCTCTTACCTGACCCTTATAAGTCCAGGGTTCCTGGATCAGTGCTAGCCCTAAGTTGTCCGCAGCGAACTTCCTCGCCAGGACAGCTGATGCCGCCTTCGCATGGTGTATGTTTGCTTGGGCTAGCCTGGTTCTGATCCCGTGTGCCGGCATCTTATTTTATTGGCAGATGGGGGCTAATGCCCCATCATCTGCTAGCAGGTGGTCTTCCTCTTCTATCGTTGGAAGCGGTTCTGTTTGGTCCATTGGACTTGGAGAGAGGTCTATGCCGTCCATCTCCATGTCCAATGGACCCGGTGTTAACCTCTCCCGTGAATCGGGGTGTTTCTCTTCTGTTTCTGAGAAAGTTGTCTCAGATGATGTGCTCGGAGGGATTGGGGGAATTGGTGGGAGGTGGTACGAATATATCTGGTAGGGTAATTCCTACCTCTTCCGCTTCCAGGGATTTATTTTCTAGCCTGGTGGGAAACTCTTTTTCTGTTGCAGATGCAGAGCTGGAGGTTGCTTTCCGGAGACCAAATACGTTATTTTTCCGAATTTGTAGTGAAGCTGGTGATTTGCTTTCACTATAGTCTCGACGGAGTCGGCGTCAATACTTATTACTAGTAGTTGACCTTTACCTTCAGCCGAGCTTTTTACTATTCTCCAGGTCTGCACATTAAGTCCCTCATTTTGGGCTTTTAAAAGAGCCAATGACTTCTTGTCTTCTTGGCCTATACTCTTTAGAAAAAACAGTGTTATATTGTGCATTTTGGGGATGTCTTCCCCCATGCATGCGTACAACTCGGTGCCCCTCCAAGTGCTCAATTTAGGTGCACTCTCTCTTAGCCACTCCGCTGTTTCGGGTCCAGCGCAATCAACCAAGAGCAGACCTGTTCTGAAGTGCAGTCCATTGAACTTCAGCTTGTGCTCCCAGCCCAAGGAGACCTCCTCAATGATTGCCTCCTCGAGTGCCGATAGATCCTCGGCAGTCAAGGCGACTTGTGGATATCCCCTAGGCAGAACAGCAATTCTGACGCTCAAGGCTACACTTGCGTATGAGAGCCTTTGTTGAACGGGTATAGCCTTAACGGTGCTTTGTCCCGTGGATGAAGTTACCGTCGTCCTAGGTTTCTTAGCGTCTTTGCTTAGGGTAGGAGTTAGTTGGTGACTTTTCCTCTTACCCTGTCCTAGGCTCGTGTTCATTGTCTTTTCGTTTTTTCTCAGGTCCACCTTCTTCCTAGCTTCCTGCGGGGACATCCCCTCTGCAAGGAACCGGAAGTACCATTTGGTGCCTGCTCCACTTAGTCCTTTCCTATGTGGGTCCAGGCCTCCTGGACTACCCAATTTCGGAAGTACTTGACTTTTCCGGGCATTTCGGCTCTTTGGTATTTTGGGTGGACTGGATAGTTTAGATGGTGGTAACTGCCCGTCATCTTTTTGTCTGACCACCGTCAGATCATTCACTTGTTTAGGAGATAAACTCCCTGTGCTAGTGGATGCTGTTTCGTTTGTAGCGTTTTCCCCTTGACTAGGAGGTATTCTCCCTTGACAAGAGGTTGCCGCTACACTCTGTTGCTGAGTTGCGTCTTTTTCCTGTCTGGAAGGTATTGTCCCTTGACCAGAGGTCGACGCTCCTCCTGCTGCCCGGTTTTGAGTGTTCCCCTGAGGTAACCTCTTCAGGTACTTACTTCTCTCCGGTTTCGGATCTTCACATCGGAGGTCTTTCTCCATTCGATCCGCTAGTGCACTTGCGGTAACATCCCGCAGAGTGTTGAATTTTTTAAAATTTTTATTGTTCTTTTGTTTTAAATTTTTTGGCATTTTGAATCCCACGAGTAGCTAGAGAAATAATGGGGTCCGCCATATCAGAACTCCGCATAATATGGTAAGGTCTAGGTTACTTTTTGATTCGACCTGGTTTCAAAGAGGTTCCGTTATAATACAGCCGGTATACTCCCTGGCTGCAAACCATCCAATGGGCACGGGTCACTTAACACCCTGGATTAGGGAGGGCAGTTCTTGGTTTTCGCTCTTCAACTTCTCTACCAGTTTCGGGTTATCCCAGAATGGCAGGTCGGGTGAGTCTTTGCTACTTAAGCCTTTGCACCACATCAAGGTGACTACCTTCGCAGAGGTTCTGATAGATCTGTTCAGTGACGCTGTTCCGAACAGATTAGAGCAGTTTGGAACAGAAAAGTACACCTTTTTGCTGTTCAATGAGAAATTTTCTGTTCTAAACTGTTCTGATTTGCTGTTCAATGAGTCTGTCTGGAACAGTTTGGAACAGCTTAGAACAAGATTTCTTGCCCTCGCTTTTTAGTTAGAGAAAGGTAGAACAGATAACTGACTGTTCTAACTTGTCTGACATTTCTCATGGAAACTGTTCTGCTCTGCTCCGTTCTGCTCTATTCTGCTCTGTTCTACTCTGAACTTTTATTCACTGAACAAAACTGATGATTCTGAAGTTTTTTGTGATTGTATTATGTAAAACACAAATGTGGACAATAATGAAAATCAAGAATAATGTTTGTTGAAAGATACACTTCGCACAATTAGGATACAAAAAATCACAGCTGTTGAGTTTGACGTTTAAGTATATGAATGTATGAGTGCTTCTGGTTTCGATTCTGGTTTCAAATCCAGAAGCAAATTTCTCTTCTTTTCAGAATCAGAACTGTAATTTTTTCCCAGATGAAAGTTTTTAGAAGAGTCCAGAAGGCTTCCGGATTGCCAAATAAAAACGTCATAAGTAGCAATTGTTTTTTTTTTTTTCTTTCTTTAAACTTTCGTTTAGTTAGGAACCAATGCAAAATCCATTATAGATACGAATCGAAGTTTCATCATTTAAAGGAAAATTAAATATTTAAGTTTGTTGAAACTAAATGACCTCTAAGATATAGTAAGAAAATCTTATAGATACGGCTGAATATGTTTGGATTCTGCATTTCCTGTAATTTTATTCCTTATTATTTAAGTATGCCCTTGAAGTTGTCATAGATCCCTAAAATCCTATCAACACTTTTGCCAGGAGCTGAACTCGTCTGGGTCGTCAGAAAATTCCCTTATTTTTTTTAGATTAGATTAGATTTATTGGTTCATATTTTTAAGAGATTGAATACAATATTTATGATACGAGTTGGGTACGAAATCCCGCAAAACGAAATCCCGCATAACGAAATCCCGCTTAACGAAATCCCGCAAAACAAAATCCCGAAAAACAGAAGCCCGCATAACAAAATCCCGTGTAACGAAATCCCGTAAAATACTATTTTCTTTAATATAAGGCGACAGCGCAGTATAATTATTTTTATTCCCATGGTGTTTTGAGACACTAATCAATAAGAATCAACGTTGACGAAGGTTGCTACTATTTTGGAAACGGCACTGTTTCATTTAATTTTAGATTAACCAATGAGAATCAAGGACGGCTATGTTAATTATACAGAAGACCTCATTAAAACTGGTTATTTGGTATGTTGTTTGGTTGAAGTAGGTTTGGGCGAGGGTTTGCGGGATGGTTGGTAGGGAGTTTGGTTGAGGTAATTTAGGACGAGGGGTTTCGGGATGGTGACGCGGTGTGGTACGACGAGGTGTCGGAGGATGCGGCGTCGAGGTGTGTCGAAGAGACGGAAGGCGAGAAGAACGCTTAAAAAATTTCCATAGAGAATTTTTTTACGATTAAAATACTTTTTTAAGTGATACGTGATACTGTGATACGTCACGTCGATTGAAAGGTGGCACTCCCTAGATCACGAATATGCAATTTTCAACTCGCTAAGACGCCTAGTTTAGCCAGAAATCCTGTTTGAAAATGTCAACTTTGGTCGCGTTTAAAGATAAATATTCGTTGTTCGTTTCATGCTATACGTGGATTGAAAGGTGGCACTCCCTAGAGCACGAATATGTATTTTTTAATTCTTTAAGATGCTTGGTTTAGTCACAAATCACAGTAAAAAAAAGGTGCCAACTTTGAAAGGTCTACGGTATTTAGTTTGCCAGAAAATCGACCTTAGAGATATAAAAATTTGTTTTTGCGACTGTAGCAACAGTTTTCTTGGGCAACAGTATAGCTTGAACCAATTCAGTTGGCAATTCTACTGCGCAGGTCTCTTTAAATTTCTTTGCTCTACTCTTTAATTCTTAAAGAGACAGAAAAATCACTGAAAAAAAGATGTACATGCCGGCGTTGTTGTCAATGACGCTGCTGCGATCTTACTGAAGCACTTAGGAGGGTGAGTTTTGTTTATAGCTTCGCTCAGAGTAAAATAGAAATGAATTTCCAGTGATGGAATTTCTTTGAATAAGATATGATCATGGTTTAATTTTCTTTCATAGCTTGATGTCTAAAAAACTATTTCATCTCTGGTGAGATAAACGGAAAAGATTTTTAGGTGTAAACTTTACTTCGAAAAAATAAAATTAATAATTTTTGTTTTTATTAGTGGGACAAATTTCAGTGCGCCTATATTAAAAAAATAAGTCTATTGCAAAATGCAATTGGGCTAGACAAGAAAAACTACCTGCAGGCTGCGACATAGGATTAATGACAAAAAGTTTAGGGATTATTGTTTATTTCTATGTTTTATGATTTGTGGCTTAGTAAAGGTTCTGGGGGCGTTGTGTTTATATTTATTTTTTGGCGTTAGTGTATATTTGATATATTTTTTTTTTGACCTGTGGGGTTGGGATTAATTGTAGACTAGTGTTAATTAGTTAGATTAGTGTTTACGAGTTTGAACAATTTTTAACTACGAATTTTTAAGAATGAATTTTTGCATCAAAGGGAATTAAGGTATCTAAATGATATTTGCTTTGCTTTGCAATTCAGTTTAAAAAAAACAACCAAGAATAATATATTGAAATACATTTAAAAGAAATTTTAATGGATCCATTTAGAAAAGGAAAACCTATTGGAAGCCAGGCGCGTAAGATAGTTGTTAAGATATATAATAACAAACTGGAAGAAGCAAAGAATTCGTTTCTTGAAAATCCTGTGAGTTACGCAACAACGCAAACAGTGAAAACTACTGGAATTTCTGAACGTTCAATCAGAAGGATTATTAAGGAATACGAAGAGACAGGAGTTGTGCAGTAACTGAATAAAAAAGTGCAGCATACTAAGTGGAAAACTGGACTAGACGAATTTGACATCGCAGCTATTCGGCGTATAATGCACAACTTCCACCAGGAGGAAAAAATGATATCCTTAAAAATGTTGAGACAACGAGTTCAGGAAGATCTGGAGTTTAACTTAAGTATTACGTCGTACCGTCAAATATAGAGATTCGTTTTTTAGTCGCACAACACTATTATGGAATAACTTAACCGGCACAGTTTCCCCTTGCCATTTCAATTTGAAAACATTCAAAACCAATGTTCATCGACACCTCCTTTCTCTCCCCTGCTAATTTCTCCCTCGTCCGTGCTGTGTTTAAAACATTATAAGGGTTTAGTAACATACCCTTGAGCGCGAGTGAATTATAAAAAAAAAAAAAGAAGAAACGGATTTAGCTACAAAAAACTCAAAACAACCGGAAACTTCTCTGTGAAAGAAATGATATTAAACTCATGCGAGTGAAGTATCTGAGAAAAATCCGGGAATACAGAACAAAAGGATTTGATATCATTTATTTGGACGAAAGCTATATTCATAGCTCACATATAAGGCCACGGGCTTGGACTGATGACAATAGCAATTTCAAAGGGAAAGAGGCTGATAATGGCGCATGCAGGTGGTGAAAAAGGTTTCGTGAAAAACTCCTTACTTTTATTAAAATCTGGAACGAAAACGGGAGACTATCACGACGACATGAACTTCAAAAATTTCTGCAAATGGATCCAAGAACAAGTTTTGAATAACTTGGAGGAACCTTCAGTTATTGTAATGGTCAACACCTCGTACCACAATAAATTAGAAGAAAAACAAATTACTTCTGCTAGCAAGAAATCCGAGATGATACAATGGCTAACCGAAAACAATATTCCGCATACTATACAGATGTTGAAACTTGAACTGTATATATTTGGGCAACTGTCAAGGCAAGAGTATGTTCACGAAACACACCATTCAATTTATTGGATGTTCAAAAATTAGCAGAGGAAGAATTTTCAAAAATAACGGCTGAAGACTGGCGAAAAGTGTGTGAAAAAGCCATAAGAACTGAGGACGAATACTTTTCTCACCACCTGACGTGGGACACAATTTCGGATTCAATTGACGATTCTTCAACCGACTATGAAAGCGACATTAGTTCTTAAAACTAAGTGTATGTAAATGAACATTTATTATTTAAATTATATTATTCTTATTTATATTGTTTTTATTTTATTATTATGTTTTATATTTATTTCTGAAGTACAAAATTATAATTATTATTTTAAGGTAAAATAAATTCTTAAAAACTCGTAGGTAAAAATTATTCAAACTCGTAAACACTAATCTAACTAATTAACACTAATCTACAATTAATCCCAAAACCCCACAGGTCAAAAAATAGTAAATACATATATCAAATGAACACTAACACCATAAAATAAATATAAACATAACGCCCCCGGAACCTTTCTGTTGCTAAGCCACAAATCATAAAACATAGAAATAAACAATAATCCTTAAACTATTTGTCAAAGCAAAGTTGAGTTAGGCACTGTAAGATTTAAGGAAAAATCTTTACTCATTAAATATCTTGCGCACCATTTTTGTTCTCTTAAATCCTCTCTCTGCGCAACCGACCGTTTGCCAACTGAATTGGTTCAAGCTATACCTTGGGTGGCCCGCTTCGCGGGTTTTCTGGATTTTAACTCCCTTTTTTGGGCTCACACCCTCTCACGCAACAGTAACTTGGGTTACTATAAGTACTAATTTCAAAAATCACCATTTTTAATTCTGTTCTTATATCTACGAGCAATTTTTAGGAATTCATAGAATATTTCAACATTTATTTGATTTAATAAGAGAATACAACAATCTTCAGTTAAGGTATCACTCCCGAATAATTTTCTCTTATTTCCGGAAAAACTGGACACATTCCCTAGAAATGAATGATATCTTCGGTTCCATAAATCGCATAAAATTGACAAATCACTTCTATGTGGTATGTAATTGAGTTGCAGCAATTCGCCTCTTATTAAACGGAACATCATTGAAGTTGTGTTTATATTATTTTCATCTTTGAAGTAGTTGTTTTCGTTGAGAGTGTAACTCAGACGATTATATACAGTTTACTGAAGAGATCTTGCTGCTTCTTTGTTTTTCCCTATATCTAAGGCCTACTTTTTTTTATGATCGTACAATAAAGGTCTCGCTGTACTTGGATCATCTAAATTTATATCAAGTACAAATCCACACTCTTCAGCTAAACATTCCCATTCTTTATAAAATACTCTTTTCTTTCACACCACTTGGGTGGCCTTAGGAAGCCGGTGTTCAGGCAATTACATGACACGGAGAACATAGTCAACTTGTAGTTTGAGTGTCTTAATTAGCAACGGAGGCAATCCAGTCTCGATCATAAAATAGAGTTCCGTTAGTTGGGAAGGAGAAGAAACGCTCTATTGAGGTAGTATCAACCGACTCATTATTTGAACCTTCCCATACTTGTGCAGCATAAAAGAGGATTGATACCGCTACAGTTTAAAAGACACGATATTTACTACTGTGTCTTATAAATTTGTTGATAAAGCAATTTTCCCAAGTAGTGTTTAATGCGATTTTCGCCATAGATAATTTATCTTTCAAATGTTTATCCATTTTCATATTTTGAGTGAATAGAACACCAAGATATTTGTACTCTTACAACCTCAACAGCATTCCCTTCATAAAATCATTTCTTGTTTGCGTTAGTTCTGCCTCCTCCCTTTCGAATTACCATAACTTTGGGCTTGTCCGAATTAACCACAAGATTCCACAGCTTGCAGAATTCTTGGAGCTTATTTAACATTAACTGTAGAGTTTCAGGCGAGTTTGTCATCATAACTACATCATCTGCAAAAAGAAGGGCTTTCATTAGCAGTCCCGCAAATTCTATGCCACCAGGTAGACAATAGACCAAGTCATCTATAAAAAGCGCAAATAGATCAGGGCTAAGTGAGCAACCTTGTCTAACCCCTGTTTTGGCTGCAAAGCACTCAGATTTATCAGCACTATTCCAAACTAACGATTTCGTATCTCGATAGATATTTTGAATTAGTTGACAAAATTTTAAGGACATTCCAAGCCTGTACAGCTTATAAAATAGGGCATGCCGGTCGAACGCTGCTCTAAAATCTGCGAAGAGGACATAAAGCTTTTTACTTCTTGCAAAGTATGAGTCAGCAATACTTTTGAACACAAAAATGTGATCAATAGTAGAGTAAATTCCCTTACATTCCTAACAGTATCTTAATCAGAAAGTCAGTTTCGAAAATCTGCAGTTATAGTAGGTTTCCTTCTCAGAAAAAAATATCTGAACGAGATTTAGCAATGTTTTGCATAATTTGTTTGGGTTTAAGTCTCTAAAGTAATGAGTGATTCCAAAGCAGGTGCAACTTATGGATATGCATCAGCATGAGATACACTGGTGGATTATTATAAGGATAAATTTATATTTGCACTGTATTAACTATTCATAGGTCATAAGATTTCAACTTATAAGGAAATTATTGTATTATATCGTGTTTTCTTATGTTTCCTTATGTTAGTTTTAAATTTTCTTAAGACTCATTAAACTTTGTGATAGTATCTATTTTTATTATATTTTTGCAAAACTATACTACTTTATGACAAGTTATGCATTCGTAAAAAAATCTAACTCAATTTTTGATCAGACTTAACATTAGAATGATGGAGAAGACGAAAAACGTAGGGCTCACTATTCTGTATTTCTGTCTATTCGAATACAGCCTAAACTGCTCAGACGTTTTTCTTTAAACTTGGTAGATAGCATTTTAAAAATTCCCCCCACAGGTATTTTTCTTTTCTTTTTTTTAAACCAAAAATGATGGTACCTGCCATGCGATTTTTTGTCTTCTTTTATAATATAAAAACTTTGCCACAGATTTAAAGAAAAATCAAAAAAAAATTCATTTAGTTCAAGCTAAATACATTTTTTTTTTTCGAAAAATGGTTATTAACAGAACCCTCCGAGAACTATTTTTCGTTTTTGATTTTCTCAAAAATGGTACAGTCGATTTTGATAATTTATTTTATACCAAAAATCCACAAAAGATTGGGTAGTATTGTATATTCAAATTCGTCGATCTGACGATTTAAGCGTGAATTTAATAGTTATACTAGTAGTGGTAGCTTACCTGCAACGCAACAGAAATGATCACAACCATTTTTTTCGTTCCTAATTTAAACTCCACTCAAACACGTCAACACCTCCCTCTAACTAACTATTATCAAAATGTAAGAGGTCTTCGATCCAAAACCAACTCTGTCTTAAGACAATCACACTCCTTCCATTACGATGGCTCTCCTTGCAGAGGAGTCTTTATCGCGATCAAAAATATATTTGACTCATCCTTTTTCTCAATCTCAAGCACGTCTGAAATTGATTTTGCTTCAGTTAAAATAAAACTTCTTAAAACGTCTGTTTATCTTCTGTGTTTCTACATACTGCCTTCCCAACCTCTACAAACATATGAAATTGCTGTTCGCGCGATCGATCATATAATAAAACAATGCGACCCCCTAGATAAAATTGTAATCTGTGGCGATTTCAATCTTCCTTACCTTAAATGGACTGTGTCGGACCGCGGATCACATTACATTTGTAATCCCTCCTTAGCAAAAGAGTGTCTTTTTGTCGATCATTTAACTGATTCAAGCCTCTGTTAAATGAGTGACGTTCTAAATAATATAGACCGACAACTTGATCTTATTTTTTCAACGGACCCAGATAACTCATCAGACACTCTCTGCTCCCAAATTCTTACAGCTATTGATAATTATCATCCTCCATTGTTACTAAGGTTCTACCATTATTTGTACCTAGAAATTATACCCACTTTACACATCCTGTTTTGCATGATTTTCATAAAGCTAATTCTGCCAAATTAACGATTATATTAACCGAGTTCCATTTAACTTTGAAAATATGTCTGTTGAAGAAGCCACTAACATTTTTTATAATGAATTATACTATTCAATTTCGTTATTTGTCCCTTCGTACCGACGCCGACGTAGAGTTTCTCCTTCATCCCCGCCTTGGTATAATTGTAGACTACGATCGCTGCGTAACCAAAGGAACAAGCTTTGGGAAATTTTCCTACGGTGTCAAAAGAGAGCTGCATGAATGTATTCATTTGCCATTGTGAATCATTCGCAAAAAAGTGAGCCTGACACAGTCACATACACTATGAACGAAAACAAGTGTGAATCAGTATTCATTTCTCACAACGATTCATTTTCGCAATGCATTAGAGTGTGAATGGTTATCTTGCTTGCACTTATGAATATCGAATGCGTGGTCGGCTCACACTCAAACCATTCATTCAATCACTTCATTCGCAAAAGTTGTGAAACTTATGAGTGGCTCACAAACATTTGAATGGATTCACATTTTTAACTAGCAGGGTAGGTACCTAAGTAAAGTATAAAAATTTCTGACATGAATATTTATAACAGCAAAAAATTGAAATGTATGTATGTATGTACATAAATTACATGTTAATTTTTTTTTAAATAGTTCATTTTCTATTTCTTTGCATATTCTTCTTCTTCTTCCTTTGATTCGGCGCTGTTATGATCTCGATGTGGAGGGGATCATAACTCTCCCACGTATCTGCTTCACACTAGTGATCCGCCTGTGGGTTTCGCCGGGTTGACCTCAGAAATCGGCGGCAAGCCTCCCGGTTTTGTATTGTTTCATTTCTGAGGCCAACTGAATGCTGGTGTTTTTGCTTTTGTTTGTACCAGGAGTGTTTAGGCCTACCTTTCTTTTTATTCCGAATTGGAACGTTGTATGATATTGCCTTTTTGACGGGGTTCTCAGGATCTCTCCTTTGAACATGGCAATACCAACTGAGTCGGTCGTGTTCAATTTTTTGGGAAATGGTATTCTTAACATGAAGGCTTCCTCGGATCTTCGTACTTAATGAATTAATAAAAAGTTATATTATGAACTGTCATTGAAATTAATCGAACTCGAGATTTGAATCAAAGTTGCCATTACGATAACAGAGAACACGAAAAAGTGGCAATTCCGTCTGTCTGTCTGTACCTCGACTTAAAGCCTAATGCCCTAAAGAGATTTCCTTCAAACTCGGTATCTAAGGTTCTTCCCTAGAGAAGAAATTAATTTCTTTTAGATCCAAAACTAACGGTACTTGCCATACAGCCGTTATGCAAAATCTTATTTATCACGAAAACGGCTATTGGTATTATAGGCATGTTTTACATTTTAGTCAAAAAATAAAATCTATTAAGAGAACCTGTCATAGTACCGTTTTTTATTTTATTTTCGACTTTCTCATTGACCGCTCTAACGATTTCAACCAATATTTTTGTACAAGCGCTCCTATGAATTTAAAATAATATTATACATAAAAATATTCGGATTTTTTTTCAGTTTTTGAAATGAAGATCTTCAAAATGTGAGAACGATTGGTTTTGAAATTATTTCAAAAAATCTATGTTATTAAATACTTAAAATTAGCATAATATAACAAATTAATTTGTTAATTTTTATTTTTCCATAGACAACGCAATCTGTGTAGTGTAAGATGATCGCGTGCCGCTGAAATATTCATTGTCTTAAGTATTCACCCACATTCATTTTCTATCCAGCACACCATTGCAGCATTCACCACAATCAATGCAGACAGTGCATGAATTGTTAAAAATGAATCATTTACTCAAACGAATGTTAGCTCGTTTCAGATTCATTTATGAAAAGGCATACAGTGTGAGTCAATGCCCAACTGACTACTCAAAATACATTGGTGCTTATCTTCAATTCAACGAACTGTACAGTTTTCTCTACCAGTATTTCTTCTACCAATATTTACATAAAACCCAATCTAACCTTATCAACGATCCCAAATCCTTCTTTCAGTTCGTTAATTACAAAAGAAAGTCAAATGGATATCCATCCTCTTTGTCCTTCAATAATGAGACCTCCAATGATAATCTAAGCATAGCTAATTACTTTGCATCATTTTTTAAGGATTTTAAACCAGATTGGACCTATTTGGAGTATTTACCGAATTTTTCGCTGGGTCCATTCTTATCTGATTGCATTGCTCCATCGGCCATTGAAAACAAATTTTCTCAACTAAATGAGGAGTTTGCCATTTTCCTAAAAAAAATGTTCTTCCTCTCTTCCAAATCCTCTATCAAAAAATTTTCATTTATCCTTATCTGAGAAAACATTTCCCAAGATATACAAAACATCTTTCATAACACCAATTCACAAGAAAGGCCCGAAAAGTGACTCGACCAATTGTTAAACTTTCACATATGCCAAAAATATTTGAAAGCATTTTATATAAACTCTTCAGTTTCCGTTGCAGGTCCTTAATTACCCCAGCACAGCATGGCTTCTTAAAAAGCAGATCAACCTCCAAAAAGTTGTAGATTAAGACTATTTTTATCGCGGTACTAAGACATTTTTAATGAAAGAATAGTTTACCGACTTACCGCGATTATTTATTATTTTAATCAAATTTATATTTGATATTGCCCGACGTTTCGACAGGCAGGCACTATCAAATAATAAATAATCGCGGTAAGTCCGTAAACTATTCTTTCATTAAAACCTCCAAAAACCTTGTAAAATTCGTTTCATTCACTCTAAGAGCCTTAGTAAACGGGAACGAAGTTGATATGGTCTCAACTAGTGTTGGGCATAATCGAATGATTTAAAAAATCGAGATATTAGTATTCGAGTGGTTTAAAGAATCGAATGATCATTCCAATGATCTTCGAAACAATATCATAGTAAGAAAGTAAAAAACAAACACTCCATTTCAAGGTAAAAAAAAAACAAAAATAACATAATGGTTCTCGCTTCTCGCCTTTGCAATTTTATATTCAATCCTCAATGATGCATCGAGTGCGAAAATGAATATACATATATATATAAACCCAAGTCGTTAATTACACAAATAACCAACTTCTCGAGTTTTCGATTTTGTGTATTTTCTTTTCTGTCCTTTTGTTCAATATTCGCTTATCGGTCTCGAATAGGCACTCGAGTATCGAGTACTCATTTCGCTTACAGTAAGTAGATGTGAGAAATCATTCGAATGATTTGTATGAAGAATCGAGATATCTCGAGATGTTGTCTGAACCGATTACAATCGATTATATCATTCGAATGCGCCCACCACTAGTCTCAACTGACTAGCAAAGCTTTCGACAAAATTTCTCACAGTCTCATAGTCTTTAAACTATCCTCTTTAGGTTTTGATCCCATTTTCCTGCAATGGATTACTTCTTACCTAGAGAATCGTGAATTTTGAGTCCGGTTCAGATCCGCGCTTTCCAATCCTATTCTAGCCACTTCTGGTGTCCCCCAAGGTAGTCATTTAGGCCCTCTCCTCTTTGTCCTTACAATTAACGACATTGACATGGTCATTAAACATTGTCAAATATGAACACGAAATTTTTTAAAATCATAACAGCACCTAAAGACATACATATCTCTCCTTCAAACAGATCTCGAGAGTTTCTTAACCTGGTGTACCAACAATTGCTTAGAACTTACATTAGCAAATGCTAGACCTTGTTACCGAATTTATGTTTTTATTTATTTTTTTGTTATTAAACAAAATAAAAACAACCAAAATAATATTTTGGTTCGACCGAAGAGGTTAAGATAACAAGCGGCGCGCGCACGACACTACTCTACTATGCGACAACGATAGGGTTTGATTTGAAGTTTGAGATAAAACAACTACCAAAGGAAAGACTAGAGGCAACCGATTAGTTAAGAGTAAGACAGATTATTATTTATTCTCTAAGGAGTAAAAATGTTTGCAAGACTCCTTTCTAGGGTTCGGATTTGACTCGAACTTAATAATTGATTACCTGTTAGGTTTGGTGATCCTGGAATTAGGGGTAATTTACAGAATCTTCCAAAAATCTCTAGTCGTTACGACTGAAATAGATTGGCGACGGGAGAATTTTCTTTATTCAAACAGCCTTCGATAGTTCAAGTTCCTTAATTAAATTTTACTGGCAAGAATAAAGTAATTTTAAATACAATATTTTATATATGTATATTATATATATTACCTACCAAAAAAGTGAATAATCACCGAATATAAGACATTAAGGTTCGTATTCACCGAGCGCTCCTAAACGGCTCTTAACTTTACGAGGCTCTTAACTTGAAATTTCTGTGGGGTATTCACCAACCACTCGCAAGTGTTTTTCGAAGTTCGAAAATGAGAGCCACTCTCTCTTGTTCAGGCATACCCAAACTGTGAAATGTTGTGGAATGTTGGTCTTGACAGCAAATGGATACTCTTCTACTTGGCATTGCTCACATGGATTCGATTCAAATGCGTGCGTGGCACA
Source organism: Chrysotoxum bicinctum (assembly GCA_911387755.1). Lineage (NCBI taxonomy): Eukaryota > Metazoa > Arthropoda > Insecta > Diptera > Syrphidae > Chrysotoxum > Chrysotoxum bicinctum. The sequence goes on along the minus strand of OU426987.1, from coordinate 144,562,982 downwards.
CGCACAAGCGAACAAATTTTCGAAGAGAGCGCTCGTAAGTTAGGAGTGGTCGGGACCACTCCTAACTTTTAAGAGCGCTCGTAGATCCTCACTAATATTGCTTGGTGAATAGGTTTATGAGCTTCTTAAGTTATGAGCGCTCGGTGAATACCGCCCTAAGTCTAACTAAAGAAAAGAAAAATAGTTTTATAAACGGTAAGAGCGCAATGAAAAAGTTTGGTGGCAAATTTAGTTAGTGATTTTTTTATTTTTTTTATTAGATTTGGCAGTCGATATATGTATATATATATTCGACTGCCCGAATATTTAAAAGTTATCCCGAATAGTTGAGGATCCAGGATAATAAACAGGAAAAATCCTAAAGCAAAAGTACCATTATTAGGACACCGTAAAAGTAGCAGGCAGTAGCGGCAGCGTATGCAAGGCGGCTACGGTAACAAGGAAACAGCATAAGTCTCCCGTTTGAAATGGCACCGTCAATTGCAACTACTTTTTTTTATCTTTTCGTTACTATACCATATAGGGCTGCGGGCTAACGCGCTGAGCAAGAATTTGAAAATACCGGGGTTCAAATTCCACCAGCCAAGTCAAATTTTTACTTGCGACTTATAGGTACTATAAGGCAAGTTATGCATTCGTAAAAAAAATCGAACTCGAGATTTTGATCAAAGTTGACATTACGATGATAGCGAAGACCAAAAAAGTGGGTCTCGCAATTCTGTCTGTCTGTCTGTCTGTCGGTTCGACTACAGCCTAAACGGCTCGGCCGATTTTCTTCAAACTTGGTAGATATGGGTTTTAATTTTTTCCCCCCGGACGTTTTTTTTTGTTTTTTTTTTAAGACAAAAAATAACGGTACCTGCCATACGATTTTTTTTCGAAATTTTATAAATATTTTTTTTTCTCAAAAACTGTCCCACAGAATTTTTTAAAAAAAATTCCAAAAATTTCATTTGGTTAAAACTAGCTAATGGTTGAAAACAATTTTACAAAAAATTGTTATTTTTGGTAGCCCCCCTGGGTCCATTTTTTTTGTTTTTGATTTTCTCGAAAACGGTACAGCCGATTTAAATAATTTTTTTTATGCCAAAGCTCCTCCAAAGTTTGAATATTATTACTTATTCAAATTTTCAATTTTTAATTTTTTGGATTTTTAAAAAAAAAATCAAAATTTTTTTTTGGAAACTCAATATTTCGAAAACCCCGTGCTCGATTTTTTTCAAACTTGACAAAAAAAAGTTTTTTAACATAATCTACAAGATTTGAGAAAAAAAATTTTGTTTCATCTAAAAATAACGGTACCTTCCATACAAATTTTAAAAAAAGGTTTTCGAAAATCGTATTTTTCTCGAAAACGGTTCCGAGAATTTTGCTAAAATTTTTTTTCTTTTGATTAATCTTTACGATCTATAATTTAATAAAACAAAATTTTAAATCTAGATATTACTGACTGTACCTACCATAGAACGATTTTTTCGAATTTTGAATTTCTCATTATCGACATAACGGATTTTAATGAAATTTTTTATAAAAAAGCTCCAAAAAAGTTTAAAAAACATTGCATTTAAAAACTTAAGAAAAAATATTTTTTTCAATTTTTAGAAAAAAAAAGTCGTTTTTTTTTTTGAAAAATTCGATATCTCAAGAACGGCTTAGTATTTTTTTTTTGGAAATTAGACTTTTATTCGTACAATAATAAAAGCTTAAGGTTGGCGTACCAAAATTTTTTCTTAAAAATGTTTTAAAAATTTTGTACATAAAAGCTTATTTTTTTAAGGAACCACTACAACGACTTATAATTTTTGTTCTTGAATAAATTCATATTTGCATAGCATTCTGTTTTTATCTCTTACTACTAAAAGAATTTAAAAAAATAATTTTATCCTTATGAACAGTTTTCTCTAATAACATTCGTTTTTAAAATTCCTAGTCTATTACATAGGAGCAAGTTCGTGCGACCCAGTCGTGCATTTTATTTTTATTTATATTCGTTTTTTTTTTTATTTTTTTTTTTTAAATTAATTAATGCTTTTAATGATTAATTGCGCAATTCGATCTAAAATAGAAGTATTTTATTAAATTTACCATAACGCGAAACGTGAATTTAGATTTTTGAGTCGCGAAAGTGAAAATACATAGCTCTGGTATATCTATACTATTATATAAAGTAAGACTTTTGTTTGTTTGTCAGTTTGTTTGTAAATACTCCAATAGCAGACAAACAAACAAAAGTATTACTTTATAAACTTTTAATATACTTACCTTTGTATGTCGATAGTAACATAGGGTCATCTGAAAATGAAAAAACTAATAAATAATAGATTAAAATTTAAATTATTTTCACTTACCTCCAAAAAATATTTCCAAAATAGAAAATTGAAAGCAGCAGATTGAGAACTGTCTGCCGTTTCTAACTATTCCGCATTTCATTTCATTTTATTCCTCTATATATTTTGAGGCTGAACACCTACTTGGGCTATTGGAGTAAGAAACTGTTTACACGGCCATGGATACACGCAAGTTGCGCATGATTTTTTCGTGCATATAAATTTTGTAGTATATATCAATATTTAAAAAAGGCACGCATTTTAGTTTTAACTCTCTGTGCATCAACAGTTCGCAAAATCGTTGTTAGATAAAGTCACGGATTTCTGTTAACACATTCCACACGACTTTGTGTGCAAAAAAATTCGTTAAAGAAACGTGTCGATTTAAGTTTACAAAGGAAATGCCTTGCAATATTGCTTTCGTCAATTTTTACAGAAATTATGTTTCAACATTCATATTCAAGTCATAAAATCATCGATTCTCAGAAAAACAGCTTTTACATATGCAAGTTTTTGCGCACGATTTTCTACGTTGAAAATTTTGCCAAATCGAAAGAGCACAGATCTTAGTTGACACATTGAACACGACTTTTTGTGCATACAAATTTTGCAACATCGATGTTCGATAAAGCCACGGACTTCTTTTAACACATTTCACACGACTTTGTGTGCATACAAACTTTGTTCAAAAACGTGTGGATTTTAGTTTACACATAAAATGCTTTGCAATATTACTTTCGTCAATTTTGTATGATGTTAATTTTTGCAGAAATTATGTTTTAACATTCATATTCAAGTGATAAATTCATCGATGCTTAGAAAGACAGCATTTATATATGCAAGTTTTTGCTCACGATTTTCTCCGTTCAAAATTTTGCCAAATCGAAAAAGCACAGATCTTAGTTGACACATTATACACGACTTTTTGTGCATCAAAATTTTGCAACATCGATGTTCGATAAAGCCACGGATTTCTGTTAACACATTTCACACGACTTTGTGTGCATACAAACTTTGTTCAAAAAACCTGCGGATTTTAGTTTACACATAAAATGCTTTGCAATATTACTTTCGTCAATTTTGTATGATGTTAATTTTTGCAGAAATTATGTTTTAACATTCATATTCAAGTGATAAATTCATCGATGCTTAGAAAGACAGCATTTGTATTTGCAAGTTCTTGCGCACGATTTTCTCCGTTCAAAATTTTGCCAAATCGAAAGAGCACAGATCTTAGTTGACACATTAAACACGACTTTTTGTGCATCAAAATTTTACAACATCGATGTTCGATAAATCCACGGATTTCTGTTAATACATTTCACACGACTTTGTGTGCATACAAACTTCGTTCAAAAACCGTGTGGATTTTAGTTTACACATAAAATGCCTTGCAATATTACTTTCGTCAATATTGTATGATGTTAATTTTTACAGAAATTATGTTTTAACATTCACATTCAAGTGATAAAATCATCGATGCTTACAGAGTCAGCATTTATATATGCAAGCTTTTGCGCACGATTTTCTGCGATCAAAATTTTTAAATATCAAAAAAAGCACAAGTTTACACATTGAGCACATCTTTTTGTGCATCAAAATTTCGCAATATCGATGTTCGATAAAGGCAGTTACTTGAAAAACCATATGGCCGTAAAAAATGAGTCGTGTAATCAGATCCTTAAATTTGGTGAAAGAAAACAGGAAAGTGAATAGTTGTTTCATTTCAGTTTAGGCTTGAACCGTTTATTTTTGTTCCATTTCAGTTCAGCATGTATTTGCTTCAATTCAGACAGATGTAGCTACTTACACATGCGCAACTATTTGCAATGGTGGCAAGGGGAAGTTTTGACTGCGTTCAGACAAATTTAATGCTCTTTGGCTAAAGGGTGCGTCCAGAAATATATAATGTTTATTTTTATCGTTGGTAAAACCCGATAACATACCCAAGCAACACATAAACTCTTGGAGAGTACTTCAATAAATGCATCAGGTCTTAACAAGCTATTAGTTCAATCTTTTTAATACAATTTCACTTTATAATCTCCTAATTCACTCTTTAAAAGTGTTCTTTCTGTTATACTATTAATAAAACATCTTTTAAATATCTTAAAGATATTCATGACAAATGTCATTATATTGACTCTCTATATACCCCCTTTAAAACCTTTTTAAAAGGAGTAATTTTAAAATGCTGAAAGAGTTTTTCATTTTAATCTTTCGAATACATCTTGAAGATATTCTGTGGACGTTTTCACTAAAACGTCTTTATGATATCTTAACAGGGTATCTTCAAGTAATACTATTTTCCTCTTTGGTTGAAAAAAATGCTTTGTTTCACCCGAAATATGTGAATTGTGCAATACTTTCCATGCAATCAAGAACATATGATGGAAAAAACTAGCTAAAAATCAACTCAAATATTTAGTTGAATGTGCGCGCATTTGCATATGATTATATTAAACAGAAAATAGACAGAAACTGATTGTTGTGAATTTTTTACCATTTTCTTTTACTCTTTGCTTACACTTTGTTTGCTCTATTTGCTTTGCATTTGACTGGCATTCGTCCTTTACACTTTGTTTACACTTTTTTCACTCTTTGTAGTTATTCGCGGGCTGAGTTGATGGAACTCTCGAGCTGCTCTTTTGTTAATTTTGAAGATGACATTTTCGCTTTATCCCAGGAAAAAGAACATACAAATAAAAACGATGAAAATGAAAAAATAATAAAAATGAAGTAATAACCGACGAAACAGATAGTGATGACTAGGGCAAAAATATGCTTTGAAATATTAGTTTTAATAAAATATGTTATTAATTAAATACATACATATGAACATATGCTTCAATAAAAATTAATTTAAAAATTATTTAAAAATTCAATAAAATGAATTACTTAACGAAGTTAATAAAATACATTTTTAAAGTATTTAATGGCCAATAATTTAAAATCGCATGCTTAGGTATGTATATTTAAAAAAATGAAATTGACAGCAAAAATAAAGTTATTCCAAATGCATATTTCTTGAAAGTATTAGTGGTTTCAAGCAATTTCATTTTAAATGTAGAGACAACATTTTTTTTAACGAAACAAAAATGGAATTCTTCGATAATTACGGAGTCTTTTTAGAAATATTATTAAAATCAATTTAGAATCATTAGGCAAGTACTTTTTTCAATCAATTTTATGAAAATGAAAAACATAAATTAAAATAAAGTGACTAAAGAAGCCCAAAATGAAGAAACAACAGATAGTGATAACTACGGCAAATAAAAATATGCTCTAAAAAAGTTTGAAGCGCTTAACATACATATGTTAATGGTGCATATGCTTCAATAAATTTATTCTTTTTCAATGTTTACAAATAGTAATCAATACTAAATATGTTTAGTTCACCTATTCTACGTGTACATGGTATGCAAAAATATTCATTTTGGATGAAATATGCAAAAATCTTCCCCAACAATTTGTTGTTTGATAAATCATGTAACTGTAAAGGGCTTTCGCGAATAAATTTTCCTCGGAATATTTCCCGTTTACTAAACTCAGGGTAGGTGAATGATGCTCTAGAGATTCTCTCAGAATTTGTTAGTATCGGAAATAAACTTTCTAGGATAATTAGTTGTTATTACATAGGACTTTCTGTGCGAAAGAAATTTTCTCCGCAAGAACCCGGCAACGCCGGGTATTTTACGCTAGTATAATATATAAGTGTACCACATATTAAATTGGAAAGGCACAGCAAAGCTGCACAAAGAAAAGAACTTCTCGTCGTGATCCAGCAGCAGTGGCCACTTCTGGAGGATTAAGAAGGGTGAGTTTGGTTGTTAAAAGAAGCCTATACTTATAATTTTGAAAATAATTACATGTGTAGCGTGAACCTCTTTTAACTACAGTTTTCGTGGGTTGAAGATCCTTAGTTTAAACTTTAGATAGTTTGTAATTGTCAATTTCAAATAAAATTACGTTTGTATTTTTAATATAAATTAGTTTTGACAGTTTTATTTGAAAGTAAAGAAAAAATTAATATTAAAAAAAAAATTAAAATTTCAAAGTTATGTAATTAAATAATTAAATAAGGTGGCACGATTTAATGTGCGAGTTTTAAAGACGGAGGAGAACCCGTCCGTTAAATAAACTCTCAAATTAAACTTAACACCGATGTGCAAAACAAAAGCACTAAATTATTTAAGAAAGTATTATAGATCAAGGTTATGTTATTAAAAGCGGAGGAGGAAACCCGTCCGTTGAATAATAATCATCAACACAAGAAATATTCTCAAACTTCAAGTATGATATTTTTCTATCTGGACAATGGATTACCCGACTGTCCTAAGTGAAATATCAGACGAGAATGAAAATAAATCAAGGTTTCAAGGTTTTTTATTGAACTTAATATATACAATTGTGAAACTTGAGGATAGTATGTATAGGGTAGAAATTTGTTGGCACATAGGGGGCCTAACTTATAAAATGACTTAAACTCTAAAAATTATAATATTTGTAATGTACATGGTTCAAAATTAGCATTATGATAAATTGTCTTTGTTTTTGACTCGAGTTGTTCAGTCCCGGTTGTCCAGTTGGTGGGTTGTTGGGGGTTGTTTTTTTGATGTTTTCAGCCACGGTGATATGCTGACTCGGCGTCAGCGTAGAAACGAACTGCTGGTTCGTTGTCGGCTGGGATCCTTTCTATCATATCCAGAGCAGTGAGGTATCTAGGCTCTGGATGTCGTTCCTGGGTGGTCATCCTTCTCATCAGCGGGTTTGGGTGGTTGGTGGTGCTAGCTATAAGCTTCTTCGATAATTGCACAAGAAACTGGTCCAGTGGCTTGATTTTTGCTTCTTCATAGAGTCTTTCATTGCTGAAGTGCTTCCTTCGCTGTCGATCGAAGATAAGTCCAGTGCTTATCCTTAGTATTTTCCTTTCGAAGATTTGGAGCTTCAGCATTGCTGTCTTCGAAATGGTGTACCATGCAGGAAAATTGTAGCTGATGACGGGTCTGATGAGCTGTTTGTATATCAATAGCTTCACTGGCTGGCTTAGTCCGGTTTTCTGGCTAGCAACGGGTGCAGACGGTGAAACGCGAAGTTGGCCTTCCTTAGAACCTGCCTAGAGTGCGGGTTGAAATTGAACAGCTCGTTGAAGTTAACTCCGAGGTATTTAGCATTTCTTTTGGCTGCTATCGTTGAACCATCGGGGAGCTTCACGGTCAGGTTTCTGCAAGTAGCTGCTGAACGACATCGGTTGCCATTGGTGGTGGGTCTCCTGAAACACACAAGCTCCGATTTGGCAGTGTTTATTCGGATACCCCACTTTTTGTAGTACTCGTAGAGTTTGGAGACGTGAGCTTCCACTCTCCGAGCTGCAATCTTTGGCGCTATCGACGAGGAGTAGGTTAGCGAGTCGTCAGCGAATAGCAGGTTCTCGCAGTCAGTTGGCACGGGTTGATCAGACGTCATCAGGTTGTATAGGAAGGGACCCAGCTTTGATCCTTGGGCGACTCCGGCTTTGATGGACTTGATAGAAGACTTGCAGCTGTCTAGCTGAACGAAGAATTTCCTAAAAGAGAGAAAAGAAAATAAAATCTTTATTAGTGGCGAAGGTAATCCAAGTACTCGAAGCTTATGGATAAGGGCTTCTATCCATACGCTGTCGAATGCTTTCTCGACATCCAGAAAGCATCCTACGGTGGCACGATGGCTGTTGAGTGCTGAAGAGACGTCAGACTGGAACTTTATTAATGGATGCAGTGTTGAATGCCCTTCCCGAAAGCCAAACTGCATGTCTGGGAATGATGAATGAATGAAAATAAATCGACTGAAACTCTCCTTTTATACTTTTTTGTTTACTCTATTGTCAACTTTGTTTTTTTATTTTTTATTACTTAGAAGTGATTTTTTTTGTTATTTTTAATTTTTAATATATAAAAGCTTTAATTTTTATTCTTGCCACCTTAATTTTACAAAAATAATAGGTATAAGAATAAATTAAAAGAATAATTAAATAATATATGAAGTGCTACAATCTCCCCCTCTGGCGCTGAGATCGTCTCGATGATGCGGCAGGATTTGTAACGGGTGTTGTCTTCTTTTGGCGTCCTCGTCTCCGTAATGGTTGTATAGGGTCTTCATTGTTTTGAGATGAGGAAGATCGGTATTTAGTGATAGCAGAGACGTGGTATGTCCCTAGTCTTGGGGCATATTCACTAGGATGCTCATTTTCCTTCTCCCCCTGGCTTAGAATAGCCCCGAGAGCATAATTACTTGTGTCTGTTTTCAACGTGGAGTGTAGTTAATCGTCTATCCTCGGTAGAAGGTACTTGTCTGGGACAGTAACGCTGTTTAGCTTTCTGTAGTCTATACATACACGTATCCCTTTATCTTTTTTGGGTACCATCACGACAGGTGCAGCCCAAGGAGATTCGCTTTCTATAATGATGCCTTTTTCGAGCATCTTCTTCAGCTCTTCTTTCAGTTGTTCCTTTCGGTTTGGTGATAGTCTGTATGGCGTTGTTGATATTGGCTCGTGGTTTCCCGTGTTAATTTTGTGTTCAGTATATGGCGTAGGTTCTGTTGGTGAACTGAACAAGGATTCCTCCATCAACAATAACCCGTTTAATTTTCTTTTATTATCTTTATTTAATTCTATAGCTTCATCTTCCCTTAAGAGGCCTCCGTCCAAAATGTCGAACTCAGATTCGAAGATTGGAACTTCGAATTAAAATAATCACTCCGCATTTGTACATTCAACATGTTTGATCTTCGAAAGTTGCATTTGGGTTGCATAGAAGTTACAGCCTACACACAACCTTCTTTCATTTGCTTGTTTTATTTTTGTGTCCTCTGCTCTGTTTGATCTGTTTGTAGAAAAGGGTAGTGTAAAGATGTATAGAGGGGTAAGTGTAGGTTAAACCTTTCCGTTGTGTGAAGTATTAGGCGATGGAACATTTGAGCAAGAAAAAAATATTATTTGTATCTACCTAGAAGCTCCAATATGTCTAGTAAAATGAAGTTACATACATACATATCTGTGCATGTATGTACATATGTAGGTATAGACCTATATAATAAAATGGAAAATTGGTGATGTTGACTTTGAATTTGAAATAATTCAGTTATTATGTAAGATTTTGTACCTATATTACAGATGTATTTTTTCGACCTACTTATGCGTTGTCATGTACATTATTTATTTGTAATTGCAGGTTTCGATAAAATGAAAAAGAAAGACTTGCATGAATTAGAAATTTTTTTTTATTTTAAATTCTGAATACGAATTTTGCTCTCTTAAAAATAATTTTGATGGTGATCGAGTTTTGCTAAATTTACATTTATATTTATTCGTAGTAGGTACCTAGTTACCAATTTGATAAAAAAAAAGTAAAAACGGATTAAGAAAAGGCTAAACAACCAAAAAAGGGAAAATTAATACGTAATTATGTGAGTATTTAGCTATGTATTTACATATGTACATGTTCATGCATAATTTTTTTGTTCACTTTTAACTACAAAACTATTTTTAATTGTGACTTATACTTAGGTACTATAAGGCCAGTTATGCATTCGTTAAAAAAAATCTAACTCGAAATTTTGATCAAAGTTGACATTACGATGATAGCGAAGACGAAAAAGGTGAGTCTCGAAATTCTGTCTGTTCGACTTCAGCCTAAACGACTCGCCTAATTTTCGTTAAACTTGGTACATACCTATATGAGGCTGTCAGTGCAATAGTGGCGTAACCCAAAAAATTCACTTTAGAGCTACGAGAGATTAAAGAAACAGGTTTTCTTTAAACATTTTTTGTATTTTTCCTTTGACATTTTTGATTTATCTAAAAACGTGGAATAGTTTGAAAAAAGGCATATTTTGTAGGGCAAGCTTTTTTTTTTAAATTCAACTTTATTTTGGAAAAAAAAGTGGGTTACGCCACTATTGCATTCATGGTTTTCTGTAAAAGAAAAAAGAAATGTTACGCTAAACCTATTATTGATTTTACTCCTCGTCTGATAAATCGTCAAATATTTCGATTGGAACACTTGTTGACGTTTTCAAATTATTATAAAAAAAGGAGATGGATTGGTGGTATAAATTGAAGCAGTTCAATTAAGTCTTTCTTTTTTTATCGTTTAGTTGCTTGAACAACAAGCTGGTTGATTTTTAATATTAACTTTTTTACATTTACCTCCTCGAGTAAAACATGAATTTCATTAGAATATTTATAAAAAATTGAAATTGGTTTACTTTTTTCGAAATGTAACCACTGAATATTTTAAGCCATTCAACCTTGGAATTTGAAATGGACAGTTTTCTATTTGCGATATTTTCTTCAAGAGATTTCGTGGAAAAAAAATCAGATGAAGTCATTTTCACAATTTCAAATGGGTTTCTCTTTCTGACCGAGGAAATGGCGTTAACCCAATCATCTGGGACGAAGATATCCTTATACATTTTTTTATTCTTTTCTAATATACCAAAATCTTGTTCACGCGGCAAATAAGAATGGCCACTAACTAATAATTTATGGTCGATTTCTTCAACCATAAAATCGGAATGGGATACCAAAAATTAGCACAACAGTGAAAGTTTTATATTTCTATATTGGCCCCCACATTGGTCAGAATACATAATAATTATCTTAGACTGTCCTACGTTCTTAAAATAATGCATAAGACAAGATCCAATTTCTTGAGGCCCTCTTGACGCTGTGGACTCATCCCAAACATACATGTGAACTTTTTCAGTACCCTTATTATTTATGCCGAAGTAAAAGGTCCAAAGTTGTCTTTTGTAATATACAACCCCTGTTATTAGTGCTGCAGTTGGAAGGGTTTTCATGAGATCAAAAGTTATTACCGAAGTATCGATAGATACTTTAGCCATTTCCGAATCTTGCCTCAGCCCCTGCCTAGCGCGTAGAGCAGTCACAATCTAAACAGTTTCTAAGAGAAGTATGAAGGTTACGCCACTATTGCACTCAAACTATGATCAAATTATAAAATTTGAGTGTAGATAGCTGCATAAAACTATTTTTGTATTAAAATAGATATATTAAGAGACCCATTTTTATGAAAAACTCATTTTTTAAAAAAAGTGGGTTACGCCACTATTGCACTCATAGCCTCATACAATCATTTTAAATTTTTAAATAAGTGAAAAGAAGTTACATACATAAGTACATTTAAGAACATACTTTTCAAAAAGATTAAAACTTGCATAGAAAGGCAAGTGCCCACGCAATAAAGTTTCTGTATGAATAAAGAATCTATTTAAAATAGAGATAAATGACGAACCAAAATCTGCAACAATTCTTAATATCATGCCACTGAAATTGGCGTATTGTGAACTTAAGAAATCAAATTCGGTAAAAGCTAATTGTGATAGTTTTGAGGAGTGAAAGTCATAATTTTACATTTCTTGGTTTTCAAGGGAAGGGAATTTGAATCACACCATAAAGAGATAAAAAGTTGATTTAGAGTAGGTTTTAAATGTTGAAAATCTTGCGCCATTTTGTTTATGAAAATCATGTTTGTGGATTAATTATTGAGTTGTAACGTTTCAGCTTATATCACACCTTCCTTCCAACCTATTCATGAACAAAATTTTAATTAGAAACATTTAAGTATACAATACATATCTAAATACAATAATAAAATAAAAAAAAAGAATGTACCTAGATACTTACAATAATTATTGTAATTGCAATAATTAAGAATGTATACCAATTTTTTCTTATTTATTGGAGCGTTTTTTGTATTCGTGTCTTGGGTGTAATCACACCCGAAACGTTACAACTCAAAAAAATAAACAAAATCTATAATTGACCTTGCGCCCACTCTAGGACAAACATCATTTTTATGAATAAGAAAGGATAATTTAATATTTTATTTTCTGAGAATATTGTATTCTGCTTAAAAAAAAAGTCATTTTACTAAAAAGGGGTTGGGTAATGTCCTAAAAACTCTAATATCTCTTCTCAAAACTGCAAAAACTAATACCTGCCTTGAAATGAAAAAGTTGAAAATTTTAGCTCAAAAATGAAAAATTTCAAGATTTTTCAATTCCCTCAAAATCTAATATTTGTCCAAATTATTAAAAAACTAATACCTATTCGAAAAAAAGGATATTCACCTCGTCGTTCATCGCAATACAAAATAAGATACAAACCGATTTCTTATCATAATAAACATACCGAGCTTCATAATAATACATTCAATACTTTTCGCATACCAACCATAATATGTAGTTACTTTTCTTCCTAAAAATACACATAACAATCCAACAAGTTAAATCTACTCCTTTTCTTCATTTTACATTCACACCATACTCATCGCTTACCAATCCCTATACCACCATAGCCCTCAAATATTATCATCCACCGTCCAGTGCTGCCGTTTTAGTGACTTTGTCACTATATTTAGCGGAATTTTCAAAAGTTTAGCGACAAAATATTATTTTTTGTCACTAGATAATTCTAGTTACTTTTCTAGCGACTTTTTGCAAGAACATATTTTTTGTAAATATTACGCCCCTGGTGATGTTACATCCCTGGCATTATAGTTTGTCACTTATGAAATGATATTCGATTGACTCTTTTTTTACCACGACCACTGAACTGAATTTGGAACTTCACCACACAAAAGAAGACCGAAACGAAACGAGTGTTATTGCGAGTGCGCGGGTATATGTTTTAGAAACTAGACTACCTAGTCATTTCGTTTCTTTGATTTATTGTATGTACCTACAATTTTAACTGTAATTGTTTTTGTTTGGTTTTGTCGAGTCGGCCACAGTGGAGATTTTGGAAGTAAACTTAACTTTTTTTGTAAGCATGTATAGGTATATGTACTTGTTTTCAAAAAATAACTTCAGTAATGCTTTCGATATTGAAGTCAATGAAATTGATGAAGATGCTACATATAATGGCTATAATTATTTGCGATTTATTATTTTTATAATAAGTATTTGAAGTTATTATTGAATCTTCTTTACTTTTTATTTAAGAAATGAAAAATAGTAGTATTTTTTAGACTTAATTTGTTTTTGTTTTTTCTTAGGGTTTTTATGTTAACTTAATGCTTATAAGTTTTTCTTTACCATACAAAATAATTTTTTTTTATAATTGAAATTTTTTTTTTGATATGTGTACTGAAAATTTTTTCTAGTGACTTTTTTTCAAAATTTTAGCATATCTAGCGGATTTTTAAGGTCGATCTAGCGACTCTTTTTTTTGGCTTGCGGCAACACTGCCACCGTCACCGTGGTTCTGCTCACATCCATTTCTTCCCCTTCTACACCACCCCTTTACTGAACTTCTCCTATACCCAAAAGCCTACTCGCCTTTCATGTTCGTCATACTTCTTTTTGCTTCAGTTCCAACAAAAAATAGCTATCTTCGAAAAAAACCACGTTTTGGCAAATAGATGAACTAAAAACAGCCAGTAAACAAAAGTAACGACTTTTGTGCAAAAAAAAGGCTTTTATAAAATGTGTTAATTTTGCAATAAAAAGTTACTTTTTGATTACTTTTTTTAATATAAACAATTTCAGAAAGCATTATGTCATTTTGGGAAAGTTATGATGATCTTTTCACATAACTACACATTAAAAAATGCATTGGAAAATGAACAATTTTAATGTTTTTCAAAAGATGATTATTCAAAAATAGAGCCCAAAATTAAAAATCCGCTCCGACGCTCTTCTAAGTCTCTTCATTACCTTTAAAATGACTTAAAAATATTATAAGTTTTCCACTTCAATTTGTCACAAACCTTGCACAACTTTAGCAGTTTTGTGGAATTTAACGAAAGAAGCAACCGGAATTTTAAAATTAAATAAGAAAAATATAAAAAAATTAAAAAAGTGGCTCGACGCTTTTCAAGATAAAATGTAATTCTTTCATATGTAATTTATTTTATTTCAATACGACTTGCATTGACTTCACAAACCTTGCACGAATTTGCCCAATTTCACGTTTTTCTCAATATTTTGGGCGGAGGCCTCTTAATTCAACATCGATAGCTAGAATTTTTGTGAAAAAAGGTTCTATGTATAAATCTTCTCCTGTACGTACCAGTGATGGGAAAAGATTGTCTTTTTCATGTTTTCGTTCTGGAGTGATTTCATTTCTTAATGCGTCCTTGAATATGTTTTGGATAGAGTGCGGAGAATACTCATTCCTAGCATTTGAAATTGCCGAAAACGTGCGTTTCATTGTAGAATGAAGTTTTGCAGATTTTTCTTTGTATTTAGGAGTTTTGAAAGGACTAATTTCTTGTTTAGGTGTTGCATTAATTGGCGAAATGACTTCTATATTTTTAAACCAGTCGAGAAAAACGTTAGTTTCTTTTAAAGGACTTACTTCGTTTGGTGACATTTTCTTTAACATTTTTGGGGTAGCGAGTAGGTCAGCACTATTGGTTTGAACGTGAGATAAGTCGATTGGATCGGTGTTTTTGATTATGCTGGTGTTTTTGGTATCATAGAAATCAAACTTTTTATCCGGTTCGTCAGCAAAATACCACAATCGTTGTCCAAGATCGAGAACCATTCCATTTTCTCCAACAAAAACGTCATCTTTGTCGGTACTGCCATCTGCCAGGGTTACATTAGCTGGAATTTGCGTGAATCTGGTTCCATTTTTGACTAGGTGAATCCATAGTTTTCTTCCGCAAACGCTTGTCCGAGCGGCAGTGTCTAAGTAGGCTATGCCTGACTCCCCATGTGCTATCATTGGTATTGTTGGTAGCTCTGTTCCAAGCGATGTTCTTATGTAATTAAAGGAAACCGTTGAGGGACCTTTCGGAAGTTCTTTGCAATTAGGGCAGTTGGATATAACTACACCCGGTAATTTGATTTATAGCAGTGGAATTTCGGTTCGATTTGTTGTGGAGGAACGTTCTTTTTAGCCTCATACTTTTCTTTTTTTCTGCATTCGTTCATAGTATGACCTGCGTGTCTGCAAAAGTTACATTTGTTTTTAATTATACCTGATTCGGATTTTTCATTCCTATGGAAATTCTTCTCTGCTAAAGATTGTTCTACAGTTCGAGCTTTGTTTAGCAGTTCTTGAAAGTCTTTAAAGCTATCTGCTGGAACGCCATCCCGTATGCGGATATGCAGAAGTCCGTATACCATATCGAGCATCATTTTTTCATTTGGTTTTGGTTCACTTAATTTTGCGAAAAGCGCTCGATTTTCGCATATAAATTGGTCAGTTGTATCCGCTATTTTTTGTTTTGAGTCGAAAATTTTTATATAAATTCGATAGTTTGGCTGAGCTGGAGCGTATGCATTGCGGAGAAGCTTGATGATGTCGTCGAAAGTTTTGGCTTCATCTTTAACACCTTGCCACCAGTTGGTTGCACCTTCTTCCAGAAGTAAGGGAAATCCCATTATAGCATCTTCATCGCTTATGCGCTCGACATCTTTATATACTTTTATAGTTGCTATAAATCCTTCCACTGTACCAGCGTCTCTTTCACCTTTGAAGCGTGACGTGCAGTGGCTAAAACTTCTTTTTTTTGCTATTTTGGCTTAGCATAGCTTCAATAAAGGTTTTAAGTTGTTTATCAGTGAAGTTGGCCATTATAGGTTTAAACCTTGATCTTCCAATCAGTTGGGCGCCAAATTGTCGCGTGAACCTCTTTTAACTACAGTTTTCGTGGGTTGAAGATTCTTAGTTTAAACTTTAGATAGTTTGTAATTGTCAATTTCAAATAAAATTACGTTTGTATTTTTAATATAAATTAGTTTTGACAGTTTTATTTGAAAGTAAAGAAAAAATTAATATTAAAAAAAAATTAAAATTTCAAAGTTATGTAATTAAATAATTAAATAAGGTGGCACGATTTAATGTGCGAGTTTTAAAGACGGAGGAGAACCCGTCCGTTAAATAAACTCTCAAATTAAACTTAACACCGATGTGCAAAACAAAAGCACTAAATTATTTAAGAAAGTATTATAGATCAAGGTTATGTTATTAAAAGCGGAGGAGGAAACCCGTCCGTTGAATAATAATCATCAACACAAGAAATATTCTCAAACTTCAAGTATGATATTTTTCTATCTGGACAATGGATTACCCGACTGTCCTAAGTGAAATATCAGACGAGAATGAAAATAAATTTTTTTTTTTTTTTTTTTTTTTTTTTTTTTTTTTTTTTTTTTTTTTTATTGAACTTAATATATACAATTGTGAAACTTGAGGATAGTA
Organism: Chrysotoxum bicinctum; assembly: GCA_911387755.1. Classification (NCBI taxonomy): domain Eukaryota; kingdom Metazoa; phylum Arthropoda; class Insecta; order Diptera; family Syrphidae; genus Chrysotoxum; species Chrysotoxum bicinctum. The sequence continues at coordinate 144,546,437 of OU426987.1, read as the reverse complement.
TGTATAGGGTAGAAATTTGTTGGCACATAGGGGGCCTAACTTATAAAATGACTTAAACTCTAAAAATTATAATATTTGTAATGTACATGGTTCAAAATTAGCATTATGATAAATTGTCTTTGTTTTTGACTCGAGTTGTTCAGTCCCGGTTGTCCAGTGAATGAAAATAAATCGACTGAAACTCTCCTTTTATACTTTTTTGTTTACTCTATTGTCAACTTTGTTATTTTATTTTTTATTACTTAGAAGTGAGTTTCTTTGTTATTTTTAATTTTTAATATATAAAAGCTTTAATTTTTTTTTACAAAAATAATAGGTATAAGAATAAATTAAAAGAATAATTAAATAATATATGAAGTGCTACACATGTATACATACATATAGTATATGTATACTGATATATTTTAAAACTTACGCGAATTGCTTGATTGGGTTGTGGTTAATTGTGGGGATTAAAGTAAAATTAAAGATTAATTAAATAGATAACGAAAAGCCAAAAGAGGAATGAAATCCCAAATTTGTAAATAAATCGAGGACGTTATAGTGATTTATAATAAGGATTTTTATTACGGTGTCGCGTTGCGATTTTGAGTAAATTTTAATTGAAAAGTAAATTTTAGAAGAAAAGATAATTAATTTTGTTAAGTTTGAATTAGTAATCTAAAAAAAAAAAAAAATGTATAACAATATTAAGATACATTGAAAATATAATAACGAAAAGATAAAAAAAAGAATGGTTTTAAGTAATTTCAAAGGTAAAAGAAGCATTTTAAAATGAGTGAGTAACTTTAACATGGAAAAGGAATGAGAAGGATGAGAAGAAGGGGATGGTAAAGAAGGAGCCTAGTTTAGGGGTTGCTTTACCGAGGAAAGCAACCATGGTAGGGAGGGCAAGGGCAACATTACTCGCACATCAAGAACACCTGAGATGTTTAGGCTGGCAATATTTTTTTTGTAGGAGCGAAAGGTCCAAGAACCACCCCCACGACTGAGCTAAGGGTTCCAAATGCCAGTATGGACCAAAAGGCAAAGCTCGTTACAACCTTTTCAGATAAATGCATTAAAACAACTCCCCGTTTTTTCTATCTTCATAATAAACCCATACAAATAGTAGAAAAGATAAGGGATCTTGGCCTTTTATGTGACCGTGAACTTAAATTTTCTTTTTCTAATTGATGAAATAATCCGTAAGGCCAACTCAGCATTAGGTTTTGTGAAAAGATGGTCTAAAGAATTTTCCAACGTCACCCGATCGCCTTACATAACGTTTGTCCGACCCTTATTTGAATATGCGTCTGAAGTTTGGTCTCCATATCAAGATATACATATACATATGTATATCAAGAACAGAAGGCATCCAACGACGTTTCTTTCGTTTTGCACTTCAATGTCTTCCGTGAGATAATCCTTTGATCTTACCCCCTTATTGTGACCGCCCCCAACTATTAAACCTCAACTTATTACAGGAACGTATAGAAATTGCTGACATACTTTTCACACACCGGCTTCTCTCTGGTTCAGTTGACTGCTCCTGTCTCTACTCCATTTCTTTCAACACTAACACCCGTAACCTATTTACCATCACACCCCACCTCCTATGGCCTTAATGAACCTCTGACCCGTATGCTCCGGTTGGTCAATTTGAATCCAAATTCATTTGATTCAATACCACCACCTACAACCTCAAACTTTTTTTGTCCCACCCCCACTCTTAGTTATAAGATTAGATTTAAGCTAGTTTTTAAGTTATGCTTATAGCTTGAATTAAGCTGAATAAATGTGGGTTAAGACCCTACTAAAATGTGTGTGTCCTTGTAGTAGGTTTTGGCCATATTTCGATGTGTCTCGGCTCGCGGCAGGGCTGAGTGCATTTACTATCTATGTACACCCCCTGTTAATATGAGTTCTCCTGTTGTGGCATGTGTGGTGTTTGCCTCCATTCGTTTTCGTTGGGAGGTTCAGGTGTTCTTTCGAGCAGCACAGGTAGGCAGGTTTGTGTTGTGTTGTCCGGCTATTGACTTCTGCCTTGGTCCATGGTTGTGTGTGTATATCGGAGGTTGCTAGGCCTCGACAGTTGAGACGTTCATCTAGAAGTGGCCTTCAAGGTCGCGAAGCTCCACCGGAAGCTATATTCTGGTGCCAGGGGATATAATGCCTAGGGGGTACAGTGGTTTTGTGTCGCAAGACGCTTGACCTCACTGCCTCTTACTATCTATGAGGTAGGCCGCCTTGTGGGAATATCGTGATGGCTGTGGTTGCCCCCAAATCGCGCGAACAATTGGTGTCCAAGGTTTACCTTGGATGCAAGAGGCATTGGATAAGCCTCGATCTGGGTGGTCATTAAGCCTTAATTAGCAGGTGTACACGTTAAACGAACTTGGGTTCTAACTACCTATTATAGAACCATTTTTTAGAATTTTGAATTCCTCATTATCGTCATAAGAGATTTAAATGAAATTTTTAATGGAGTAGATTCTAAAAAGTTTCAAAATCATTGAAACCTACAAAGAGTAGTTACTATTAAGTGAGAATTCATTTTTTAATAACAAGCTTATTAGAAAGAAAGACATCAGAAGAGATAACCACTAAATGAGGATGTGATGGGCCCTCAGGATAACTCTAGTACAGTCAAACATTTAACTATGAAGAGACTTCGGACGCTTATGATATATTTGGTACCAATACGAATGACTATGACAGATAATATGAATATTTTATATTGTGTGCATTAACGATCGAATATCCTCAATTTTGTTCGTTAAACAAACTGCAAAAATTATATGAGACGAGAAACAAAGAATTGGCAAGGAAATCAGTAACTCATCTCAGCAATCGTCAGTTCACAATCAACCCAGAGCTTACACAAATAAAAAACAAACTTGTAAACAGGGAAGACTTGAAATTGGGAATGTCTCCTCTCAACGCTCGTAAAAAACGTATGGAGTATATCCTCCATGTTGTCCACAATTTTAAATTCAAAGCAAGGCGAACTTACAATGACACCCAGTAAATTAGGGATACTCTAAGGAAGGAGGAATCAGGAATTTCGTTGAAAACTGTGCATTATTGTTGATATTGTAAACAGGCTACGGGGAAATGTAATGATATCCAGGAGGTTCTTTGCCAATCCAACTATGACTTAAGAAATCACTAAGGTGTAAAACTGTGGATAGTGAAGACCTAAGTCAGCGGTTTGCTGTTATTCTTGAAGTAATAACATCGTGGAAACTGTACAACTTTTTGTTGATAATTATAAATGTTACAGCATGCCAGCACCCGTCCATAAGGTTCATAAAGAAGAAATCATTAAAAAAAATTCTATCTCTGGTTAGATCACGAGGAACCCCAAGAATGCCGATATAAGGATAATAAAGTCAACCGTAGTTTTAATACGAAAAGATGCAGCCGAATTGCGACGAAGATGTAAAACATCATATCTCCATAACAGGCTTAAGTTCATAGGTTAAAAAAATACTACCAATCAGCGCAGACGCTAAAAACCTCATTTAAGCATTATTATAAATTACTACTTATTTTGAATACTCTTTATTTATATTTATTATGGGTGAATCACCCATATTCTGAAACTCGTATTTATGACTCGTATTCGACTACAGTCGTATGTTGTTATTCCAGGAGTCGAACATCCGACTTCATTTGTACTAATATTGGGAAACGAAAAACATCGCATACGACTGCTCCTACGACTTGAGCCGAAGTCATAAATACGAGTTTCAGAATATGGGTGATTATTTTTGAAGTATTTGTTTTTTTTATATAGTTTAGAATATATTATTCAAAATAAAAAACCAGGCGTTTGTTAAATACATGGAATCGCCTATTTTATCTTCTAAATTGGTCCAGCCTTGTCGGGATGAGCTTGCAAAACCGGAACGTTAACCTAAATGTCACTTTTATCTTAATTTTGGGTTGTATTTAAACAGAGGGAAATGGACGGTCTGACGAGTTAGCCAGAAAATAATAAGCGCTTTATAGCTCACTTGCGGAAAGAGTGAAAATTCCTCTTGGTTTGTCAAGGGCAAAATTTTCTCACAGAATACAACCGTAGTTTCAGCAGTTTAGCCAACTGTATTATATCTAAAAAGGTGAGGCCCACCTATAGTAAGTCCCGTATATATGACCTAATACGCAGACCCGGGGAAGACATACCCAGAGTAGTTACAACATGTACTGCACACTGGCCAATAGGCAATTACAATACTCAATGTCGTAGCTGTTGGGATCAGCATTCATTTCCTCTGTAAATGTGCCGCTTTGTCCAGAATGACGACCACGAAGAACTTAACGAACTATCTGAATTGAACATCAAGGACTTGATCTCTTATCTTAAGATGATGAAGTGGATCTGAGACGAATCTACTCGATCTTAAGACAAACATTCATCAAACTGGACTCGGATATACGATACTATTCAGATACATGAATCTGTGTCCGGATCCGTTTCAGATATCCGAAATATCTGGATACATCGAAGCACTTATTATACGAGTATATATAAATAAATTGTTAAAGAATAAGCTTTCAATATAAAAAAATCGATTGCATAAGGATAGATCTTAATGAGGCACCGGCAGTGTGATATACATTTACTAACATCGATTTGGTTAACCATACAATTCGAAGCAATTTCCAATATTTCTTTATATTTATTATTAAAAAATAACTCGGAATATATGATTTGATTAACCAAATTAACTTGCAGCCTTGATTACACTTACTTCATATTTTCTTACTGTTATGACCTTGGGTCATACAAGAAAATAAAATACTTTTCGAATTTACAAAATACTTATATATTAATTAATTAAAATAAACTTCTTCGGTTAAGCCGCCAAACGCAAGAGAAGGAAAAAGAATAAGAATATCAAGTATATATCTACTAGAGCAGATGGCAATTGCCCAGGGATGATCACTTGATATTGCAGTGCTGTTTAAGCAGTATAATTATCCTTGCTCTCAACACCTCCCTTACTTTAAAGAAGTCATAATCCTTCATCCAACCAGGTGTCTGAATATTTCTTCCTCTGGAAGACACCCTTTGAGGTTTTGATGCTGAACTTGGTGAAGGAAATCCATGTAGCTCTGAAGTTTCTGAACTTGATTCCAATGCATCTTTGAAATTGCCCGATGAATCAAGGACTGATCCATTAAAATTAAAATTTTCAGTTGGTGGATCGGAATCATGCTGAGTCGATATTGGTTTGTCTTGAAATAAATCCATCAAATCAAGGAATGTGTTGGTAGTTGGTTGCTCTTTGGCTTCAGAGAATCTAGACGTTATTTGATTTGTATGTGAACGAATAAGTCTGCTCTTATTTTCATCGTTGACAAGAATATTGTAACAGACGGTTCCTATTTTTTCGATTATTGTGCGTGGAACCCAGTGATTCTTGTTTCTTCGATAAATTCTAGCATATACGATCTCACCCACTTCGAAAATCCGTTCCTTAGCACCATATTGTCTGTTGAACTGACGATTCTGCTTTTCGTTTGTACAAATCGGCATTTTTTGATTTGGTTTGATTTCTCGTCGTTGACTCTTATGAGATGCTTTTTTCTCGTCGCCAATTGTTATGCTCGTTGCCAATTGCTATGACTTTGTCGCCAATTTTTATCCTCGTCGCCAATTGTTATGACCTTGGGTCATACAAGAAAAATAAAATACTTTTCGAATTTACAAAATACTTATATATTAATTAATTAAAATAGACGTCTTCGGTTGAGCCGCCAAATGCAAGAGAAGGAAAAAGAATAACGCTATCAAGTATATACGAGTATGTATCTATTAGAGCAGATGGCAATTGCCCAGGGATGATCACTTGATATTGCAGTGCGGCCTAAGCAGTATAATTATCCTTGCTCTCAACACATATCATGTTATGTTTTCGTGTCATGATGTTTATGTTTTGTAATTTGTTCATATATTCATGTGAAACATCGTTCTTATATAATTTTAATGAGCTCTACTATATTCAATGTACGTTTTTAAGACCTTTTAATTTAGTTTTACGCTAGTTTCATTCCTCGATAAGCTTTTAAAACAAGTAGCATTTCAATTAAACACCCAATAAATTAATGATTCACTTTAAAATAATTATTCATATATTCTATTTTTATTGCAGGTTATGCAAGGTCAAAAGATGTATTGGATTGTGAAAGGATTTCTCCGACCAGACAAAGCACGCATTTGTCCGAAGCCAACACCAGAAAGTCATCCATTGCTAACCCGGAAAATCAATGTCTTATGTCGACTTTTGATCAACAATCAATTCAATGAGCATAAAAAACGTCAAGATGCCCTTCAAACCCACGTTTCATCGAATTCTCTACAAGTATCAACAAGTTCTGTTAATGATATAACAGGGCATCAGTCAGGAAATATTTTTTCAAATCATAGTGATTCAAATATTCCTTGTACACCGAAAACTCTCATTGCTTCGAATTCTCCATTGTGCCCTCAAGCTCCATGTGATCAAAATAACATAAGTTTAAAGCTTAAAGTCTTACCAATGCAAAGAAACATCTCGGATCAAGCTACTTCCATATTGGAACAAATGGTATCACAAGCTTACGGTTTTGTACGAACTAATATATCATTTCGCAAAATACGTAACAATGAACTTTGCGAGATTTTCCTACCCGCAAAAATGAATTCAAATCATCATTGGCTTGTTTTAGATATAAGTAATGATTTTTCACATATATTTATACCGGAATTAAAAGACCTTTTAACATTGGATCGCATTCAAAAAGTAATGACTTATGCTCTGGCCAAAAATCGTATTGTTAAAATGCAATTTAGTCAAAAATCTTTGTTTAACGCTTATGTTACACCAAAATCACAAAGAAAACTTTACTTTGGTCCATATCGGCATAGCATAACAACACCGAAACTTGTTTTACTTCAGAGTGTCGATGGACAAATGATGTTACGAGAAGTATACGAATCAAGGCATAAGATTATTCCAAAAATATTCAGCACAACGGCATTCTGGGTTGTGCAGAAAGGTGGAAAGATGTATCTTGATGTTGAGCAAGAACATATTATGCCAGTTCAAGTCAATGAACATGAAACGGAGGATGTCAATGGTATTAGTTTACAAAATAATTCTAATATGAAACAAACTTGTAGTGACGAAGTTCAAAAGAATGTTACAAAATATCAAATTGAAGAAGCCAGTTCAAATCAATTAAATATTCCGGTCAAACAAACGGGTGAATTTAATGAAGAATGTCAAATACAAAAAAACACAAACGCAGAATATTTCCATAAAGTGCATCAGAGTGGCCAAACTTTGCAATGCCAAGTGCAAGAAAAAGTTCAAATTAAACAAGGGAGTCAAATTGAGCAAAGAAGAGAAGTTCACCAAATCAATGAAGCCCTTTTAAATCGTGGTGCCCCACAAAGTATTGAACATAAAGAAAGTCATTTCACTGTTAGAAGTGCTGCGGGTTTGGAAAAAGAAAAATCAGATAATGTAGCCATCACAAATCGTATGGATGATGATGATGATGATGATTGTATGATAGTGGATGATGAGCCGTGTTCACAATCTACTGCTGTAATTTCTCCTGTCCTTTCTCGTGCACCTCTTGCTTCCGAAGTTGTTCCTACTACAGTTTCATCTGCTAATTCTCAAGAAACAAATGCAGCCAGAATAAACTACACAATATCGTACGCAGGAGAAAAATCGTCTCTAGTGGTAATTCAAAATGAATGCGATCGTAATCCCATGGTAATACCCGACGTAATTAGCAAAACTTTTACAATAATGTCTGATCCACAGTCGTCTGCAGTCGCATTACCGGAAATTCAAACTTCCAATATACAGCAAAATCTCCATGAACCAATGCCCATTAATACTATTTTTAATCTATCATCGGAAGATTGCAGGCCATTGAGTTTAAAAACAGCAAACGATGTAAGTAATCCTGGTGAAATAACTATAAAAAATCAAATTGAATCTTCAACTTCAAATATAAAGGATTTTTGTTCACAGTCTGAAAATAAATTAGAACCCACTGAAATTGATCCAAATAGTTTTAAACTGAATGAAGTTTCCATGAAATTAAATAAAAATATCACAATAAAAAAAATAACAACAGAAGCTGATCGAAACCCACCAGGACCCTTGACTTATTCCAGAAATAGTTTATGTGCTACATCTCAGAAACCTGTAGCAATTACAAGTTCCTCTTCTAAACTTGTTTTATCTTCACAGAAACAAAAATTAACGAACACAAGATTACCGCCGTTCGGGCAGGCAATTGCACAAGTTAAAAAAAAAACAAACTTTCCACAACATTCCACTACATCCACAACAAATTTTCAGACAGTACAGCGACCTATGGTTGAAAAAATTATTAGTAATAGCCAGCAAAATTTGCACCACCGTTCACAAGGTGGATTAATAGTACGAACACCGTCAACAATAAATACGACAGTAAAATCCCAGCAACCCATTTCTATTGGAAACCCTGGAGCATGTACTTCCTTGGTAAGACCAACGCTTAATTCAGTTAGTTCGGGAGTACGATTACGAACACCTAGTACAATAACCCAAATAGTACGTTTATCATCAGGTGTATCAAAAAATGTAACTTCACCATTACATTTAAGCAGCATTTCAACGACAGCAACTCCACATCAATTGATAAGAAAAAGTCTACCAGAATCTGCTCAGTCTCAACAAAAAGATGTTTTGAAGCGGATGCTGAACCCAAGCCAACACACCACTTTAGTACAAAAATCTGTGAACAAAATTTCAAGTACTGCAAAATCTGGAAGTCCTCCGTCTGATTTCTCTAAACAACCTCAATTTGACCCCTTACACATATCGGAAGGCTACACTAAGACTATTTCTAACAATTTACCACAACCAAAGTTTTCCAATGGCATAAACACCGAAACTGAGAAGCAAAATCCAATCCCATCCCAATCCACTAGTGTTATTACTGTAGGTGGTATTAAAAGGAATTCAATCGGTACCCCAATTAACCGTGCGCAATTTAGACTACAACCGATTCAAAAATTATCTACGCAACCAATTTCCACGGTAGGTAGAGGAAATTCATATACAGTTAAGCAAGTTAAAGGAATACCCATTGAACTACCACGTTTGAAAAAATTCGCTATTGTGAGTTCGACAACACAAAATACGACGGTAATAACACCACCAACATCTGAAATCAGTTGTGAAAGTGGTTTAGAAGCATCAATAACCAATTCACCAGCAACTCCTGACGACTCTGCAAAAACTGCTCCTAAAAAGCTATTTACTTCACTTATAAAAAGGTCTTCTTCTAATGCAACTGCATCGACTTCATCAACAGGAATATCTTCTACTGCCATTAAATCAAGTGCAAGTGGTTCATTAATTACTAATGCAGAATATGGATATTTTCATGCTAATTTAGATGGTTTGCCGAAGTTCGTAGTGAAACGCGTTGGTGAAGATTTTTTGATTAAAGTTCCAAATTTTAATGGAATTCTTAAACTAACTGGATGGTCAACAGTTCATAATTATTTGAACCAGTGAGTATAATTTCTACCGCTCAATATTTTTTTTCTTTTAAAATAAAAAAACATTGCTATAAGGTAATATTATGATATGTACATTAAATCATGAAAATTATCATATTATAGATGATAATAAATTGGCATTTCTGTCATGACCGAGAAGTTTTTGAAAATACTCAACTAGATATGCTATGCCTGTTGTGGATCTATATCAATTTATTTTCATTCTTAACTTCCAGAAATATTTTGATGTTTCCAGGGTATATAGCTTGATTGTCTACCAAGTTTATTTTCTTTCATTGAGTTTTATTCAAAATAAAAAATATTTAAAACTACACATGTGGTCATTAAAATAGGAACTCTTTTGGATCAAATAAAAAATGCAACAGTTGTTAAGTTACATAAATTTTTATTCTAATGTGTTGGTTATGTTGTCAATGCAACATTAACAAAATTTAATAACGGCAATTTTTATATATGTCTTTGAAAGAACACAACGATCTTAGTTTAAAAAATGGCAGTACCTATTTTAATAACCATGTGTATGTTTTAAAACAATTGCTACTTTTTCGAGATATTTTCGTTGCAATTTTTGAAATCCGCCAACCGACAATAAACTTTCTACCGGTGCATGATCACATTAGAATAGAGACGTTGAAAAACTCATTTTTGAGTGAACTGGATGAAATGATTTACCATTGACTATACTTCATCCAACAAAAATATGCAGTACACGTCTTATGGGAGAGCTTTTTCAAAATCAGTAGCGTGCTATATTTTTGCACCATACTAAATTGAAAGAACTCCTCCATACAAAAGCGTTTGTGCGCCCGTAAATTTTCGATTGCATCTGACGCAGGCACGACGTCCTATTGACCGCACATCTGAGTGTGCACTGAATTGCTGTGGCCTATGGCTGTTGGTGATATTCAATTTTAACCCCCATTAAATATTGATGTGCATTCAGAGTTACCCTTGTTCATTTGCTAACTTGTTCAGTTTTTTTTCCTTGGGTTTCTGTTGAGGTGCTTTTGATTTTAGAGCTATAAAAAAGGGTCCATTTAAAATCAACACTACGACAACTCTGTGAGAGCTTTAATGAAGGACAGATTTATGCAATCCACTGTAGCCAGAATGCGAGGCAAACGTCCTATTTTGCCCACACTGCATATTTTTGTTGGACAGAGTATAGGAATGCAATTAGAATAATTGGTCGAAATTTATAGTAAAATATTTTGTTGTTAGCTACCCCTATTTGGTCACATTTATATTTATTCTTCTACATGTGAATAAAGCAATACATCCTACAAAAAAATAGGAGTATAAAATGTTGCAAAATTTAATGAAAATATAAATAAAGACAGTATTTATTTGATTCCTTGCTTTCCTTTGAAAATAATTTGTATTCATTGTTTTAGGTACACTACACAAAAATGCGGAAAAACAAATGAAGAGATTGCTAATTTAAAATGGACATTCAAAGCACAGGATCGATCGAAACTTAATATTATTAATAAATCAAATTCGCCAATCACAAAACCCGGAAATAACACTCAAAATATGCTAAAGGTAAGAACGCTTGTCAATATAAAATATTATTTAACAATAAAAATGACCCAACTAGAAAGTTGTCACCAAAACGTTGGTTTTTCTTCGATTCCAAATGGGAGTATCATCAAGTGGGTGACTGCCATATAAAACTGAACAGTTGAACATGAGCAACTAATTTCTAGCAAATAATAAACATAAGTCGTACACTTTAAATGATTTCACAAATTCGTGTTTGTTAGGTAAATTGTGTGTGTTTTTAAAGTAAAAAAGAAATTTGTGAAATCATTTAAAGTGTACGACTTATGTTTATTATTTATTAATCCGATTTCACGTCGTTCAAGAACAATAGTTTTTATTTAATTTCTAGCAATTTGCAAGCGACCAGTCTATAATCCTGAGTGACAAAGATCTGGAAGCAAGAAAAATAATTAGTTTTTATAGCGCACCTCCATTTTTGATATTTGATAATTTTTATTGCAGTGTTTATTTTTGTATACAACTTAAATTCAGAAACGTTCCGAAAGGGAATCGCAAAATGTTCATAAAAATATTTATTGTAATTTTAGAAATACAAATAGTTGCAACGTTTCTTAATCTAAATAATATATCATATAATAAAACGGCAAACATGTTTTTTGTGGTACACTTTTCTCCAAAAGTATTTAACCGATTTCGATAAATTTTATATGGTTGGAAACCCGGAGATGTGCAGAATATACTTGAGACACGCATTTACACACTGTGGGTCATTTTTGTTTTTGCACTGTCGAACACTTTGCATATTACATAAAATAAAATTTAATTTAATAAATTTGCTTGAAAACACTGCCAAATATATAAATAATAAATAAATTGGCACTCGAATTTCGAGAGCTGGGTCGGCTAGTAAAAATAAATCTATAAAATAAATTAGAGGCAAGCGGCTTGTATTGAGCCTTAACTTAGTGACTAAAACTCCTCAACCATTCCTCTGTTCATGTTAGTAGGAATTTACAATTTTCTGCTTTTGCATATATTCCAATGCATTGCATTATTATGCAATGGGGTTGCTTAATATATAAATACAAACATTTTGTAAAAAAAAATAATCGCTTTAAAAGTTTCAGTAAATAGTGTTGACATTCGTTTCTAATAGCGTTTTCGTTTGGCAATCTGGAAGAATCTGCCGTAACTCTGATCTGGAATGCCAAACGAATAAGTTGCAATACTTTTTTGATTTTGAAGTTTTTCTTTCATTTTATTTGTGAAACGTAAAATGCAGATGGCAAATTGAAGTGCTTTTATTGACTTGATTTGTAAACATGTTAAAAACTAATTTGAAAGATTTGATCTTATTTGCGAGGTATATTCCTCAATAACTTCCAGGAATTTCCCCTGGGCTATTTTACTTTGAGTAGACTTCTTTCGAAAAATTGTATAGGGAATTCATCATCAGTCGATGACGAATAAGAAAATCCCATGTAAAAGACACTTATAAGACACTTGAAATATATTTTTGTTATTTATGTTTTCGTGTTTGCGTTTATAAAAATAAATGATAAACTCTATGTATAAGTACAAATATATCTCTAGTTTTAAATGACTTAGTGATATTGGTGCAAAATTCAAGTCAAATTAGTACAATGCTGAAACTGTTTTAGTATGATACTTGGTTAAAACAACGATTTTGCAAATTATAATTGAGTTTAGTATTAGAATTTCTCTAACATTTTATTAAAGCTAAAATCATCAAACAGCTATTTTATTTTTTTTTAGTACCGTGCTAACTTCAAATGACTATTTGACAATTACAAAGATCGAAAAAGGTCTGTTAACTTTGGTTTTTGCACGTACTGGCATTGAAGCAATTTATTAAAAAAAATGGCCTTAGTATAAAACTAGACAAAATGTTTAAAATTTAGAGAGAGTAAACTACTTTAAAGTTAGCAAATTGTTAAGTAGTATCATGCTAATACCTTAACACTAAGCTGTTTAAAATTTTGCGCCATTATTTGTATTTTTCTTGTGAAAGTGCTTTTATTGCATGCGTGGAACATTTCTTTTTTTTTTCTTTCTTTTTATATGAGAAAGTTTTTTTTTTTTAATTTCATTATTTTTACTTGTACTATAAGGCAAGTTATGCATTCGTAAAAAAAAATCAAACTCGAGATTTTGATCAAAGTTGACATTACGATGATAGCGAATACCAAAAAAGTGGGTCTCGCAATTCTGTCTGTCTGTCTGTCGGTTCGACTGCAGCCTAAACGGCTCGGCCGATTTTCTTTAAACTTGCTAGATATGGGTTTTAATTTTTCCCCCCCACACGTTTTTTTTTTTTTTTTAAACCAAAACTAACGGTACCTGCCATACGATTTTTTTTCGAAATTTTATAAATATTTTTTTTCTCAAAAACCGTCCCACAGAATTTTTTAAAACAAATTTGAAAAAATTCATTAAGTTAAAACTAGGTAATGGTTGAAAAAAAATTTACAAAAAATTGTTATTTTTGGTAGCCCCCCTGGGTCCATTTTTTTTTGTTTTTCATTTTCTCGAAAACGGTACAGCTGATTTAAATCATTTTTTTATGCTAAGGCTCCTCCAAAGTTTGAATATTTATATATATTCAAATTTTCAATTTTTTATTTTTTGGATTTTTAAAAAAAAATTTTTGGAAACTCAATATTTCGAAAACCCCATGCTAGATTTTTTTCAAACTTGACACATAAAAGTTTCTTAACATAATCTACAAGATTTGTTTTATCTAAAACTAACGATACCTTCAATACAAAAGTTAAAAAAAAATGGTTTTCGAAAATCGTATTTTTCTCGAAAACGGTTCCGAGAATTTTGTTTAAATTTTTTTTCTTTCTATTAATTTTTAAGATCTATAATTTAATAAAAAAAATTTGAAATCTAGATATTACTGACTGTACCTACCATACAACGATTTTTTCGAATTTTGAATTTCTCATTATCGGCATAACGAATTTTGATGAAATTTTTTATAAAGAAGCTCCTAAAAAGTTTAAAAAATATTGCATTTCAAAACTAAAAAAAAATATTTTTTCAATTTTTGGAAAAAAAAATAATAACTTTTCTCCAAAAGTATTTAACCGATTTCGATAAATTTTATATGGTTGGAAACCCGGAGATGTGCAGAATATACTTGAGACACGCATTTACACACTGTGGGTCATTTTTGTTTTTGCACTGTCGAACACTTTGCATATTACATAAAATAAAATTTAATTTAATAAATTTGCTTGAAAACACTGCCAAATATATAAATAATAAATAAATTGGCACTCGAATTTCGAGAGCTGGGTCGGCTAGTAAAAATAAATCTATAAAATAAATTAGAGGCAAGCGGCTTGTATTGAGCCTTAACTTAGTGACTAAAACTCCTCAACCATTCCTCTGTTCATGTTAGTAGGAATTTACAATTTTCTGCTTTTGCATATATTCCAATGCATTGCATTATTATGCAATGGGGTTGCTTAATATATAAATACAAACATTTTGTAAAAAAAAATAATCGCTTTAAAAGTTTCAGTAAATAGTGTTGACATTCGTTTCTAATAGCGTTTTCGTTTGGCAATCTGGAAGAATCTGCCGTAACTCTGATCTGGAATGCCAAACGAATAAGTTGCAATACTTTTTTGATTTTGAAGTTTTTCTTTCATTTTATTTGTGAAACGTAAAATGCAGATGGCAAATTGAAGTGCTTTTATTGACTTGATTTGTAAACATGTTAAAAACTAATTTGAAAGATTTGATCTTATTTGCGAGGTATATTCCTCAATAACTTCCAGGAATTTCCCCTGGGCTATTTTACTTTGAGTAGACTTCTTTCGAAAAATTGTATAGGGAATTCATCATCAGTCGATGACGAATAAGAAAATCCCATGTAAAAGACACTTATAAGACACTTGAAATATATTTTTGTTATTTATGTTTTCGTGTTTGCGTTTATAAAAATAAATGATAAACTCTATGTATAAGTACAAATATATCTCTAGTTTTAAATGACTTAGTGATATTGGTGCAAAATTCAAGTCAAATTAGTACAATGCTGAAACTGTTTTAGTATGATACTTGGTTAAAACAACGATTTTGCAAATTATAATTGAGTTTAGTATTAGAATTTCTCTAACATTTTATTAAAGCTAAAATCATCAAACAGCTATTTTATTTTTTTTTAGTACCGTGCTAACTTCAAATGACTATTTGACAATTACAAAGATCGAAAAAGGTCTGTTAACTTTGGTTTTTGCACGTACTGGCATTGAAGCAATTTATTAAAAAAAATGGCCTTAGTATAAAACTAGACAAAATGTTTAAAATTTAGAGAGAGTAAACTACTTTAAAGTTAGCAAATTGTTAAGTAGTATCATGCTAATACCTTAACACTAAGCTGTTTAAAATTTTGCGCCATTATTTGTATTTTTCTTGTGAAAGTGCTTTTATTGCATGCGTGGAACATTTCTTTTTTTTTTCTTTCTTTTTATATGAGAAAGTTTTTTTTTTTTAATTTCATTATTTTTACTTGTACTATAAGGCAAGTTATGCATTCGTAAAAAAAAATCAAACTCGAGATTTTGATCAAAGTTGACATTACGATGATAGCGAATACCAAAAAAGTGGGTCTCGCAATTCTGTCTGTCTGTCTGTCGGTTCGACTGCAGCCTAAACGGCTCGGCCGATTTTCTTTAAACTTGCTAGATATGGGTTTTAATTTTTCCCCCCCACACGTTTTTTTTTTTTTTTTAAACCAAAACTAACGGTACCTGCCATACGATTTTTTTTCGAAATTTTATAAATATTTTTTTTCTCAAAAACCGTCCCACAGAATTTTTTAAAACAAATTTGAAAAAATTCATTAAGTTAAAACTAGGTAATGGTTGAAAAAAAATTTACAAAAAATTGTTATTTTTGGTAGCCCCCCTGGGTCCATTTTTTTTTGTTTTTCATTTTCTCGAAAACGGTACAGCTGATTTAAATCATTTTTTTATGCTAAGGCTCCTCCAAAGTTTGAATATTTATATATATTCAAATTTTCAATTTTTTATTTTTTGGATTTTTAAAAAAAAATTTTTGGAAACTCAATATTTCGAAAACCCCATGCTAGATTTTTTTCAAACTTGACACATAAAAGTTTCTTAACATAATCTACAAGATTTGTTTTATCTAAAACTAACGATACCTTCAATACAAAAGTTAAAAAAAAATGGTTTTCGAAAATCGTATTTTTCTCGAAAACGGTTCCGAGAATTTTGTTTAAATTTTTTTTCTTTCTATTAATTTTTAAGATCTATAATTTAATAAAAAAAATTTGAAATCTAGATATTACTGACTGTACCTACCATACAACGATTTTTTCGAATTTTGAATTTCTCATTATCGGCATAACGAATTTTGATGAAATTTTTTATAAAGAAGCTCCTAAAAAGTTTAAAAAATATTGCATTTCAAAACTAAAAAAAAATATTTTTTCAATTTTTGGAAAAAAAAATAATTTTTTTTTTTGGAAAATTCGATATCTCAAGAACGGCTTAATATTTTTCTTGGAAATTTAACTCTCATTCGTACAAAAACTAAAACTTAAAGTTGGCGCACCAATTTTTTTTTAAATGTTTTAAAAATTTTGTGCATAAAAGCTTATTTTTTTAAGGAACCACTACAATTACTTATAATTTTTGTTTTTGCATGAATTCATATTTGCATAGCATTCTGTTTTCATCTCTTACTACTCGTACTAAAAGAATCATTTTATCCTTATGAACAGTTTTCTTTAATAACATTCGTTTTTAAATTACTCCTAGTCTATTACATAGGAGCAAGTTCGTACGACCCAGTCTTGCATTTTATTTATAAGAAAGGTTATTTCTTATATTTATACTTTTTAAATAAGTTAACACGGTTATAAGAAAGAAATTCTTTAGCTTTTTGAGCTTTCTTATATCCGTCAACAACTGGATTCATAACAAAAAATTTAATTTCAGGATTTTGATGTTGAAAGTGTGCGCACTTCTGGTTTTAATTCTTTTTTTTGTTTTCAAATCCTTAATCGATTTTCTCTCCTTTTTTGAAGAACTGTCATCTGGTGCCAAACAAACGTTTTCAGAAGCATTCAGAATGCTTCCGGACGATAAAGCGAAAACGCTATAATAAAAGTACATATGTAATTTCCGCATTCACACGGTAACCCGAAACTTGCGGAGCATTAAACAGGACGGATTTAGGATTTTATGTAGTTTGTGCTTCGCTTTTAAATCTTTGGTAAGAAATTTCTAAATTAAACAGTGACCCTTCGTCAAAATATCTCTTTGTTTACTGAATTTCTACCACTTCAAAATTTGTCTGACGATTGATTTCGACGCAGTGCGTACAGCTGTCTTTGTTCGATTTATGCCAACCCATTCTGTGTGACAGTAACTGCGTTTTTGTACACAGAATAGCAAAGATTGAAGTTTTCACCATCTGCCATTGTAGTGAATTATGTACACAACCTCAGCTTTGTTTTCCTTCTGGATTAAAGGTCTGTAAAAAGAGAGAAGAGTCAACAATATGATGAACGCTAATTTCACATTTCTGAACAGGTCGTTGATAACTTGTTGAAGACATTTAGAATGTTGGAGGTTAAAGAAATGATTTTGCAGACGGAATATTCTTTTTGTAGCAATATATATATGTACATATATTGCTTATTTTTCCAAAAAAAAAAATAAAGAGTACAAATTTGCTTCATACTATATTTAATAGCATGGCCTTGGCCGTCTCTCTGTTTACTTATTTACTTACTTAGGTCCTCGGACCTATTACGTCCGTGTGGTTCCCCTTGCGGGGCACAGGGCCTCCACTACTCCTACGCGCCATCGTGTACGGTTTCTGGAGATGTACCTCAGCTCTCTCCAACTCTTCCCCTGTTGTGCTGATTCCTCTTCGACCGTTCTTCGCCAAGTACTTCTGGGTCGGCCCACTCCTCTGCCTCGCTGCGTGAGAGGGTTCCATTGCATCGCTTGACTCGCAATGCACTCGTGGCCTTTTCGAAGCGTATGTCCAATCTACTGCCACTTACGTTTTCGTATTATAGAGTCGATGGGTTCCTGACCTGTCCTCGCATGAAGTTCATCATTGGAGATACGGTTAGGCCAGAAAATCCGCAAGATGTTTCGCAGACATCTATTTACGAACGTTTGCAGCTTTCTTGCGACAGTGGGTGTTACTTTCCATGTACTGCATCCATAAAGAAGCACGGATTCTACATTGGAGCGGAACAGTCGTAGCTTGGTCTTTGGGCTTATAGTGTTGTTTCTCCATATTTTGGACAGCATTCCGAACGCAGCCTTTGCTTTCCCGATTCGGCTGGTTATGTCTAGTTCGGTCCCGCCATCAGTAGAGACAACACTGCCCCTCCTGCGCAAGGCAAGCCAAATAAATTCTCTATTGACACTGTCAAACGACTTTTCGAAATCGATGAACAGCAGGTGAAGTGGTGATCGATATTCAACGCACTGTTCGATGATGATCCGCAAGGTGTTGATGTGATCCACGAAGGAAGATCCAGTGCGGAAACCTGCTTGTTCGGCGTCAAGCGTGTCTTCTAGGTGGTCTTTTATTCGACCTAGGACGATTTTTGCTATAACCTTCGCTACAAGCAGGCAGCACGCAGATTCCCCTCCAGTTTTTGCACTGCGTAAGGTCTCCTTTCTTTAGAAGCTTGACAATCATACCCTTTTTCCACTCAGGAAAACTTTCTGTTTCCCAAGCTCTTTCTATGAGTGGGTGCAGGAGCTCAGACGATGTTGTTGGCGCTGCTCGTAAGAGCTCTGCGGGAATACCGTCAAGTCCAACCGCTTTGTTGTTCTTCAGTGCTATGATTGCGGTTAAGATTTCTTCTCTACTGGGGGGTACAGTGCGTATTCGGGAATTTGCTACTACTGGTAAAAACGCGATTTAAAACCGCAGAAAAGTGTTCCTTCCACCTTTTGATCTGGTCCTCATCCGAAACTAGCAGTGATCCGTCTATGCCCTTTACCAGGTGTTGTTTAGAGCTTTGGACACCAGTTAGCTCTTTGGTAATTCTGTAGACGGTCCTACTGTCGCACCTACTTGCGGCCTCTTCTGCTTCTGTTGCCAATGCGTTGATATAGTTACGCTTGCCACGTTGCACGCTACGGTGAACTTCTCTCATCTTCATGCGGTACGCAGACTCTAGCTCGATTCTGCCTGCTGTTGACGTTGCTGCAATGCGAGCTTTAAGCTGTTTTCTTTCTTCGATCCTGGCCCAATTTTCTTCGGAAAGCCAGGCACTATTTCTTCCTTGCGACCGACCGACTGTACTTTCAGCACCTGATATGAAAACATTTTTCACAGCGCACCAATGGTTTTCGATGGAGGTGGGTTCCGTGCTATTGATTGTTCTCAATCCTTGTGAAAGATGGTCCCCTAGTTGTTGGCGGACTGCGGGATCCTTGAGTCTATCGGTGTGGTCCCGGGCAATTCCCATATCTGCACCTCTTCTGTTTCGGACGTCCTGAAGACTGCTTCTAAATCGCCGACTGATCGCGAAATGATCAATTTGGTTGGAAGTTGGTTGTCTGTCCGTCGACACCCAACTGATTTTGTGGCACGTCTTGTGTTCAAACATGGTTCCTCCTATAACAAGGCGGTTGGCGTTACAGAAATCGACAAAACGTTCGCCACTGTCGTTCCGGTTTCCAACACCATGCTTTTCCATAACATGCCTGAGCCCATCATTGTCATTGCCAACCTTGGTATTCAAGTCTCCCATTACCATTATGATGTCTCCACGTGGTGAACTATCATAGGCAGCACTCAGTCGGTTATAAAAGGCTTCCTTCTCCTCGACAGAGGAGAGCTCCGTGGGGGCGTAACACTGTATGATGGTGACGCGGCGTACTCTAGTCCGGAATCTAGCTTTCATGATCCTGTCATCTAACGGCTCCCAGGAAATTAAGCTCTTGAGAGCTTTTTTTTTATAATTTACTCGCGCTCACGAGATTATGATTACCCTTTAAATGTTTCAACACAGCGCGGGCGTGAAGTTACGGAAGAGAAAGAAGGATAGGAAAGATGTGTGGCACGGTGTTGAGACTGAAGGTGGTTGTCTCAGATATTTTTATCTCCAGGGGTGGCGGCTGAACTAAAGCGGAGAACTGCCGTGTCTTATTTCTAAGTCCCTTATAATTCGCATTATTTTTTTTTTATTCGTATTCATCCTTGTTGGGCATACTAGTTTAACTCAATCACATGTTGTTAGTGTTATTCCTAAACAACATGTAATGAGTAAACAGCAGCCCATTGATGACAATTTTAGAAGGTTTTAATGGAATTAAAGAAGACATAGACGACGGCAGGGATCGAACCTGTGATAATGAGGTTGACAGTCGAGTACACAACCATCGCGCCACGGCCACCCCAAAGCTGTTTTAGAAAGCAGCAATCCAACGCCAGATTCACGGTTACTTCCAGGTGCCTTTCCGGAGTAGAGTAGTACAGTGTTACGGGTTGGAGACTTATATTTCCCCGAGCCCAGCCATCTAACTTCACTGATCCCTAAGATGTCCATCTTATACCGGATGAACTCACTCTCTAATTGGAGGAATCTGGCATTTTGAGGACCTTCACTTCCGTTACCGAGAAGCGTCTTCACATTCCAGAAACCAATCTTTGTCCGGGTACAATAGCCAAAAGTCGTCAACGTGTTATCGTTCCTTATCCGAGTCGTAGTGTCGGTTTCGTTAGCGGGTAATTGTTTCAGTTACGAAGAATGCTAACCTCCATAACCTATCCTAGAAAGCTAGGCCTTTCGCACTTGTAATTTTTGCCTATTTACGTATATAGGGATACGCAAATAGTTGCCCGGGGACCACCACGAGGAGGTAAAACAAGCACTTCACCGTGACTGATAGTTGCGCTACTGGCCCAGACCAAGTTCTGAGCAGTCGTCGCACAGTGCGTCGATTGTATGCAGGTAGTGGAAAAAAATCTATTTTTCAAATTCAAAATAACTGTGATCAAAAATTGGTTGCTAAATGTAATAAATAGGGGATTTTACTCAATTTGATAAATTTTAAGGCCCCCTACCACGCCCATTTTTGGTAATAAATTGGTTACATGAAAACTTCTAGTACGATAGTGATTTTAATTATTAATATTCTGGTCGGTGAAGAAATTATGAGTTAAAATAGCGCAAATTTCGCCCACTGACACGCCCACTTTTGCTATAAAATTGATTTTTTTTTAAATTTTTCGTATGATATTGAAAAAATGTACAAAATTAATGTGTTTGATAAGAAAAATTTATTTGAACAAAAATCCACCCACTGCCACGCCTACAATTGTAAAATGATTAGTTAGAAGCCAAACATTTAAAAAATTTGATGATTATTCGATATACAAAAGTTGTAATATTTTAAAGGTTAGTAGGAAAATATACATTTTTTCAAAGCACAACGACCACAGAATATATCGCATAAAAGATCTTGCAAAATATAATGGATGTTTTTATTGTTGACAAAAATAATTATTCAAAAAAAGTAATAACAAAAAGAAAAACCGAAAAATAAAAAATTACGAAAAAAGATCACTATCCGAGTCTTCGAGTGTATAAGCGATGGAAGTGACAACGTTTATTTATTTCTGAGCAAGTTGTTGATGCGTGTCTTGCTAAGATTTTCTGATCTTCAGTTTCTAAATTTGATTGCAAATTTAATTTTATGTCCATAAACTGCAATACACCAGGTACTGGGGCTGTTGAGTTGGAAAACCAAACATCAAAAAGCTCTCTGTTTGAACACATTCTGTAAAAAATGCTCGTAAATAAACACTTGTTGCAAGAAAAAGTGCAAGTTGTTGCAAAAAAAACTTACTTTTTTTAAAAGATATGATTCTTTTCTTTCTTTAAATAAAAACACTTTTTTCCCATATGGCACCACACAAAATATATGACTTATCAAACTCAGTGCTTAACACGAAAAAAAGAAGCTTTGAATTGGACTCTCAAAAAAAAATTTAAATTTACATGTAAAAAAAAAATATGCAGTTAGAATAACTATATTTTCTCTCCTGATTGTGAGGATAGCGAAAAAAATATCGTATGTTCTTTTCTTTTCTTCAGTAAACGCTCTTTCAACCGGTAAGTACAAATCCTACAAATCACTATTTGTTATTTTGCTGATCTTCTGACGATCTCTGACAACAGAAAATTGAACTTTATCATAAATAAACTGTCGATTCATTCATTTAGACTTATTACCTTGAATTTGGCATACTTGCTTTACATTTTTGGCACATTTTTTTTTTATTTTTTTCCACTAGTCGCCGCACTGTGCGTCGTGCCGATCAGGCACGATGCAGGTCTCTCTGTTTGGCAATGTAAATTACTCACAACTTTAAACTTAAGAAAGAAATGAAAATTAATTTGTTTATTTACAAATTACAAAAGTGCAGAAAATTGGAGGAGAGAGATATGTATACTATGCAGGATATATGTTCGATTTAATATTTAACTTTAAGCATACAAATTTTCTCTCTATTCATTTAAATGTACTCTGTACTTCTGACCTAAGTTGTACCATTCCTTAAAGAAGAAGCTTGGAACGTAGCAAAGCGAGTAGGTTCGAATGTAAATGTAAGATAAACGGAGGAGTGGGAATAGGATTAGCATAAACTCGAGTGGATAAAAAAAACCAGAGTTAAATGCCACATCAGTAAGAATTAAGTGTTAAGCGAACTTATATTAAATTAATATGAGTATAAATTTAACTTTTTCTTTCTTTTTTGTATATTTATGGTACAATTGCGTAACGTACTATTTCTTTCAAAAACCTAATTTTCAAAATTGAGACAAATATCTTAAAAATTGTATGCGTTGTTTTTTGGTTGAGCTTGGTTTGAAGTTTGCACATTATTGGATGCAAGTTTCAGTAGTGAACACTTAACATAAAAAGTTTTGCAGGTTTTTTGCATCCATGAATGTTTGACGGTGCGTTTATAAATGTACACTTGTCAGCTTTTAATGATTACATTATTTTTATGATTCACCACCACATAAAAAGTTAGTTCTTTGAATACACTCACTTTTGCTTTGCTTTTATCAAAAACGAAAAACCGAAAATTTCTCTCCGAAAATAAGAATAACATCGCTTCTTTCCATTATCTACATATCTCGTAAAAACACTGAACATCTGAAACCAATAAATGCATCAAGCATTTCATTGGATTTTTTTCTCGAAAATTTATTTTTCTATTTACTCAAAATTTAATTTACCAACTTTGGAATTTAGATAAACTTTTGTGTGGGCGTGTCAGTTGGTGGAAATATTTTGTTGTCATTTCTTAATCTATCCTTTTATAATATTTGAAAATTTTATTTAAATCAGTTGGGTGGTTCCGATTTTATCGCGCTTCCATATAAAACAAGTGCCTATTACAAAAAAGTAAAAAAAAAAGAGGAAAAAACGCCCAAAAAGTAGGTGTGGAAAATTTGAATGGCCAACTTCCTTAAAAAAATCATCATCTTTAAACTTTACTTGGATAGAAACCCTGGATTTGTATCAATTCTGACGATTTTTTTTTTTGTAAGTGGGAGTGGTAGTAGGTGGAAATTTAATGTGGTGCTTCTTTTCCGAAATTACTTTCATTCCTGAGAATGTCGGCTCAGAGGTTCGGTTTTTATGAACTTTCTTCCGCTCTCCCATACAAATAGCCCCACTTTGCGACGTCCCTGAAATTGCTGTTATTAAATTTTCACCATGTTACTCGGTTCTCTCTAGTGGGGACATAGCCGACTTGATGAGGAATTTTGTTTTCTATCCCAAGAAAAGACAGTGTCTATAAGCCCATTTTATTACACACTGTCTCTGCAGTAATTTTATTATAATTTAATTTCATAAAAGTTCTTTTAAATGTTTGTGTAAGCTAGAATTTTTATAACTTCACAGCTGATAACTAGATTTGCCAATGTGTTAAAATCCTTATAATTGCATTAGGGTAGCCATCACTTGCTAGAATTTGAGTGCCTATTTAATTATTTTTGGAGTGAAACGTTAACCCATTTAATATAAACGCTTTATTATTCAAATTAGCCGCGGTATTGATAACAAAGTGTTTGGCCTGGTGTGATGAGTCAATTAATTTTAATTGGACATTTATATTTTTTAAAAAACTTCTTTTTTTCACATTTACAAATAAGAATTAGATTTTATATAAAAATATATCAATTGTGTACAGAAAAGTGTCTAATACTTGATTTGACTAATTGAGTTTCATTCAATACATTTTTCAAAAAATGTTTATGGTCCTTTACCGTCTTTAGTTTGTACAATGATCGCAAAAAGTGAAGGGTTATTCCAAAAAAAGGCACATAGTCGTATAGACCAAAGACGCTACAAAAGTAGAGGAACAGCAAACGACGCCATATTTCTTGCCGCTCTTTTGACATTTCTCTTCAGTAAGATTTGCTATTTCATGATGGAAAGATATACGAGCCAACAACGAGTGGAAATTACTAAAATTTACTACCGAAATTCGGAGTCAGTTAAGAGGGCTTCGTCCAATTTATGGTCCTCATAATCGTCCTAGCAGATCAACAATTGAGCGTCTAGTGGAAAAATTTGAATCCACAGGCACAGTACAAAATGTTCCCGTGCCAGTGAGACAAAGAAGTGCCCGTAGTGTCGAGAATATTGCTGCCGCTGAGGCTTCAGTTGCAGAAAGCCCAAATGTGTCTCTCACACGTCGTTCTCAAGCGTTGGGCATCTCTGTGACGTCGTCGTGGCGAATTTTGCGAAAAGATCTTGGCCTACATCCTTACAAGATTAAATTGACGCAAGAACTGAAGCCGCTTGACCACCAAAAGCGTCGTATGTTCGTGAATTGGGCTGAGCAACAACTTGAAAATGATTCCGGTTTTCATCGAAAAATCATCTTCAGCGATGAGGCTCATTTCTGGCTGAATGGCTTCGTCAATAAACAAAATATGTGGTATTGGTCAGGCAGCAATCCACACGTACTCCATGAATCATCATTGCATCCCGAAAAAATTACGGTTTGGTGTGGTTTATGGGCCGGCGGCGGCGTCATTGGGCCGTACTTCTTCCGTGATGATCAAGACCGGCACGTTACTGTGAATGTGGATCGCTACCGTTCAATGATAACCGAATATTTTTGGCCCCAATTGGATGATATGGACTTGGAGGACATGTGGTTCCACAAGCCACACAGCGAATGTCACAATCAATTTATTGGAAACCAAGTTTGGAGAACGTGTTATCTCACGAAGTGGTCCAGTCGCTTGGCCGCCTCGGTCGTGCGATTTGACGCCGTTAGACTATTTCCTGTGGGGCTACGTCAAGTCTATGGTCTTTGCCAACAAGCCAGCGACGATTGATGAGCTTCGTACGAATATCGAACGTGGAATTGCAGCAGTATCGACCGATTTATACTTGAAAACCATCGAAAATTAGGTTCAGCGTCTGGACTTCTGCAAGCGTGCCCGTGGTGGCCATGCAAAAGAAATCGAGTTCCATACATAATGGCCCGATGAATACCTCGAGAATGGCGATTCCTCTAATCTACCACTAATCGGAAAGACAGTGTGAAACAGGAAAACCAGTTCTGGTAATTATATGATAGAGAAAGTTGACTTATGTTGTTTTTATTTGGCTATCCGGAAGCCTTCTGGACTCTTCTGAAAGTGTTCACTTGGGAAAAAATGACAAAACGTTTTGTTTTGTTTTATTCTGTTTTTTTTTTTTTATATAATTTACGCACACTAAAGGGATTATGGCTACCCTTAAAATGTTTCAGCACAGTGCGACCGTTTTAGGAAAGTGGGAGAGGATTTAAGAGGAGATATCGATGCACATTGGTTTTGAATGTCTGAACATTTCAACGGGAGGGCAAAATAGAGTCGGGTAGAGCATTCCACATTCGTGTGGTGCGGCTGAAGAAAGAATCTCTGAATTTAACTGTAAGTCGGAAATTGGGCTCAAGGGTAAACTGATGGGCATTCCTTGAAGCGCGTGTATTACGGCTAAATTGTTTAAGGGGAGGAATGCAGCGAGCTATTTCACTAGAACAGTGTTTATAAAAATAACGGTAAAATAGTGAAAGACAAGGAACATTGCGACGGTGCTCGAGAGTTTCAAATGTTTCTGTTATATTTGTATCACCTATCATTTTTAAAGCTCTTTTTTTAATTCTATCCAAGAGACTCAAGTGAGTTATTAGAGCACCTGCCCAAATATGGGAATTATACTCGAGCTTTGGACGAATATAGGCCTTATAGATGACAGCCAGATCAGAAGAGAACTGAGAGCTGTTTGGTTTTCTCAATGCAAGTGCCACTCATGGATAGCGGCATAGGGGGTGGGTACTGCTTTAACGACAGGAGACAGCATTGAGTTTTTGAAGCATTAAATTCTACACGGTTTTTCATTCCCCATTTGCTATCAAGATCAGAATTTAATGAGCTTATCATACGCTGCCGTTCTAGATTCACATCCGAAGAACAAGGACATATATCTGGAAACAAATATGAGAAGCTCAGGGTACTGTCATCAGCAAAACAATTTAATGGATTAGAGGTTTCAGACAAAAGATCGTTGATGAATATCAGAAAGAGAGTCGGAGACAAAACGGAGCCTTGTGGCACACCAGCATTTATTTTATGGACTACAGATTTAAAACCGTCCAATACAACTTGTATTGAGCGGTTTGAAAGGTAGTGTCTAATCCATCGAAGAAGAGATTCATCAATACCAAATGCACGCATTTTCGATAAAAAAGCTTGATGCCAAACTCTATCAAATGCTTTTGAAATATCCAGTGCAATAATCTTACTTTCTCCAAAACGATGTAAAGATTTGTGCCACTGTTCGTTGAGATATACCATCAAATCACCAGTGGACCTATTGCTACGAAAGCCATACTCCCGGTCATTAAGAAGCTTTCGATATTTTCATTAAGATATTTCTTGAGCTGATAGTTTATCAGCGTTTCCATGACCTTAGAAAGAAGGGATGTAAGTACAATTGGACGATAGTTTGAGGGGGGAAGAAGATTCGCCTTTTTTAGGGACAGGCTGGGCAAATGCTGTTTTCCATCTACTCGGAAAGAGACCAGTAGAGTAGGACAGATAGAAAAGCTTACGCAATGGTCTTGCCAGCGTTGAAGAACACCTCTTCAGAACGATTGGGGCGATACTATCCGGGCCAGCGGAGTATATCGAGATCTTTCAGTACTCTTGCAACTGTACGAGTGCGAAAGAAGATTTGTCCCATAGAATCATTAACGCTATCAATTACAGGTGGAATCATGGCACTCTCTGGTAGCGTCGAATTGACAGCAAATTGGCTTTTTCTTGAGAGCTGACATAAGGAGTGTCATTGAAAACGAGCGTAGGAACCTATATCTTTAGGCCTGTAGGCTTTATAATATCGGAAACTTACTTCTCTAACCCTAATAACCTCTTTACAGCTCGAATCAAACCATGAGTTCGCTTGGTGTGTGTTCAAATAAAAAATGTTTTTTTGACTATTGAATCAAGAACATTTTGCTTTATCCGGTGTGTTTTCAGCCTAATTGTGCGAAGTGTATATTTTAACAAACATAATTCTATTTTCATTACTGTCCCCAAAAAACTTCAGAATCATCAGAATCAAAAATAAAGCGATCAGTTCAGTTGGTATTCCGGATAGGAGAGAGATTCCGGATTGCCAAATAAAAACGACATTAGAATGTATGTTTTGGCTGACTTACATACATAGATGTAAGTGTAAAATTAACTAGTTAGGGACAGTCAGGATGGCACAAACAAAAAATGGACCTCAGTCGAGATCTAAGCTATTTTCAATATGACCAATAGCTCGAAGGACGTGGTGGCGGACCAGTCGATCTTGTACTGTGAAAGAGTTCACACGCTTTCGGCTTTTACAGTGTCTATAAGTAAACTCGGAGTGATTTATTCAAGACTTAAGCAAGCCTTAATAAAGCTAATAAATCAGATAGATAGACAATAATTTAATAATTAAAACACTAAGTGCAGATAGGCACGCTATTCAGTGGACTAGTGTTAAAAAACAGCAAACAGCAAACTGCGTAAAGCGTGAAGAGAACCACAAGATATTAGAATGTAAGCGCGGCGGGAAAGAATGGGTCGAAGATAGGACCCAGTTAGCATATGCACTTTTGCGAAAGCGAATTGCAACCCGCAAACTATCGGAGATGTCTTAAGTTACATGAAATAAAACAAAAAAAAACGAAGGAAATAGTAGCGGAAGTTTCCTATGCCCAACTGGCAGTAAGAAGGGGAAGCATGGTACAACCTGTGCAAAAGGGAGCCCCAAAGGCTTCTGATGCACGGGCGGAAATAAGAGCTATGTTACTGGCTATTCAAGGTTAGTTAATTATCGAAAGACCAAAGTCCAGATGTGTTTATGGCTAGCGAAACCAAGCTGAACCAGAAACAAGCTGACTCGCATTAATTAGATTTTGATTAGATTTTAGATTTAAAAATGATTTTATTTAATACAAATTACAATAAGTGTGTAGCATTCATTTCTTTAACATGGCTTACGCCGTCTGTCAGTTGGCAAGTATTAATATCTACATTTTTTTTATTGTTTAATATTCAAAATTAAAACATTAATTTAAAAAAAATCGCCTAAAATTCGTTTTCTGTAGTTAAGTGCAATCTTGGCATAATTCTAAAGGGCTTTCCAATCCATACCTCTGTCTAATCTAAAACAACTATGATTTTATCTTGATTAAGGTAGTTTTTCCAACTGTACTCCTCCTAGTTTCCACTAAAACAGCACACTTTCCCAATAAATGCAACACGTTTTCACGTTCTCTGAGGTTGCATAATCCACACATACATATCTTCCAAACCAGAATTCGCTTTTCCACCAACAGTTTTCAACGCAACATGTAGAACATTAGTAGAGTTGAAGAAATAAATATTGAAAGAAATCAACATTATAAGCTATAACAAATATCATATAGACAATTTAAAGCGTTTTCTTTTACTGCAAAATTATTAATAGATTTAAAATCTCGGAATTGAAAGGGAGACGAGATATTTGAAAAATCTATATTATAGGAGCAGGATAGTAAATCAAGGTCAGTTATTTCTTTAAGAGAAAGCTGGTCGAATAAAAGAACTTTGGACAAGTCAGATACAATCATTAAGTCTAGAAGGCTAGGAGTTGATAAGTCTTCTTCCGAGTATCAGTAAGGTATTCGAAAAAGTTATTAATAAAGCTCTGTCCAAATAGGCAGAGGACAACAAAATTATACCGGATACTCAGTTCGGTTTTGTTTTAAGGCAGGACATGATACAATATATGCCGCGTCTAAAGTAGTCTTTGATATGCAAAGGAAAAAAAACTAAAAGGCAACGTGGTGGTGCTTGTCTGGTTAATCTGGAAAAGTAAGTTGTCAAAAGTGGCAATGTAACTTCTATCACAATCTTCGATATTAAAAATAGTCTTCAGCAGGGAGCGGTCAGCAAGCCGATTCTATTTAGTATTTACACCAGCGATCTAATAAGTAGTCCAACTCAGGCAATTGCGTATGCCAACGATCTAATAGCGCATAGAACAGCTGCAAATGTCGAGGTCATAAGAATTCTTTTGCAGCGTGGCTTCGACAATATTCAGCTATATTGCGATGACTGCAAGTTGGAAATTAACTTTTAGAAATCTGAAACTATTCCGCTTATGACTCGATTGACTGGAGACCCGAAGGATACGAGAAAGATCTGGTGCAAGCTGGGGATCGGGGGGCCATATGGAGAGTAAAATCATATTTAAGTACCTTGACATCCGGTTAGATTAGTGTTTGTATTTCGACAGACATACAGCAGTCGGTTTTTCAACAGGGTGAAAGTGATTTGCTACATGGCCCTCATCTGGCCGATGATTGTCTATGGATGTCCGGTATGGTTCAACGTTGCCCCATCTCAAATAGAACAGGTTATGGTGTTTGAGAGGCAGTGTCTTAGACGTTGCCTTCGATTACACAGAACATCAGAGTCGGAGTACAAACATTATTATTCTAACCAGGTTCTATACAATGGAGCCAACATAAACAGATTTGATAAAGCTGATTCAGGGTCACGTTGCAAGATCGATGTCCTTGACCAACAGCCTAATTTTTGGGGCTTACTACACAAATAACAATTATTATGAGAGTGTGCTTCTAACGGCTTTATCCCGCCCGATGCATTACTTAGACATTCGAGGGCTGCTCCAGGATAGAATGACGATTCCGCTAATCTACCACGTCGGCCGTAGTCAAAACGTTTTTAGGCCGAGACGCATTAGAATTAAGATATAGTCAGTAAGTCAGTTGTAAGTTATTTGATATGTAGGGTAGTTCTTTTTTTTTTTTTTTTTTTATAATCAACTCACGCTCAAGGGAATATGATTACCCTTTAAATGTTTTAACACAGCGCGGGCGTGAAGTTACGGAAGAGATGGAAGAATAGGAAAGATATGTGGCACGATGTTCTGAGACTGAAGGTGGTTGTCTCAGGCTTTTTATCTCCAGGGATGGTGGCTGAACTAAAGCGGAGAATTGCCGTGTCTTCTTTCTATGTCCCTTATAATTCGAATTATTTTATTTGTTTTTCATCCTTGTTGGGCATACTAGTTTAACTCAATCACATGTTGTTAGTGTTATGTCTAAACAACATGTAATGAGTAAACCAGCAACCCATTGATGATTAATTTTTGGAAGGTTTTAATGGAATTAAAGACGACATAGACGACGGCAGGGATCGAACCTGTGATACTGAGGTTGACAGGCGAGCACACAACCATCGCGCCACGGCCACCCTTAATAATATTTGTCTAGCTTTCAGATGGTTATAAAATTCATGTTAATAAAAATTAATTAAAAGACAAAAAATGTTGGCGGCCCGCAGTGCGGAAAGTCTCTTGTTTCACAAAACAAAAAAAAAACACTTTTTGCTTTATCCGGTGTGTTTTCAGCCTTAAGGAGAAGATAGTACTTGTTATTAATGCGGCTATTAATACTAATGTATTATAATATATGTATATAAAACCAAGAGTGAGTAAATGCATCCAAGTCGTGTATTTTATATTGGTTTAGCTTTAGTTATAGTTTAGTTTAGGAAGTTAAAAAAAAAACAATTGCTTGTTCAGTATTATATTATTTTCATTAAAAAATAAATAATTAATTGCGTTCAAGTAACTATAAGGTACATGAAATTCTGACTTAAAATTAAAAAAATATAACTATAAAACAAACTGTTGGGGCTATTCAATTTCAAGCCCCATTAAATATTGATGTGCATTCAGAGTTACCCTTGTTCATTTCGTAACTTGTTCAGTTTTTTTTCCTTGGGTTTCTGTTGAGGTGCTTTTGATTTTAAAGCTTTAAAAAAAGGGTCCATTTAAAATCAACACTACGATAACCCTGTGAGAGTTTTAATGAAGGACAGATTTATGCAATTCACTGTAGCCAGAATGCGAGGCAAACGTCCTATCGTGCCCACACTGCATATTTTTGTTGGACAGAGTATAGAGAAAACTGTTCTTAAGGACAAAATTCAATTTTTAAATAACTAAAACAACTCCTTTAGCAGTTGGAGCTAAGCACAGGATGCCATGTGTTTTAAGAAAAAATGAGTTTATGCGAGAACAAAGTTTTAATTCGTTGTAGTGGTTTCTTAAAAAAATAAGCTTTCATACAAAATTCTTAAAACATTTTTAAGAAAAAAATTTTAGAACGCCAATTTAAAGTGTTTATTAATGTACGAATAAAAATTAAATCTACAAAAAAAATATTGATCCGTTTTTGAGATATCGAATTTTCCAAAAAAAAACTAGATTTCTTTTTTCAAAATTCAAAAAAATATTTTTTTTTAAGTTTTGAAATGCAATGTTTCTTAAACTTTTTAGAAGCTTGTCTATATTAAAATCCGTTATGCCGATAATGAGAAATTCAAAATTCGAAAAAATCGTTCTATGGTAGATACGGTCAGTAATATCTAGATATCAATTTTTTTTATTAAATTATAGATCTTAAAAATTAATAGAAAGAAAAAAAATTTAAACAAAATTCTCGGAACCGTTTTCGAGAAAAATACGATTTTCGAAAACCATTTTTTAACTTTTGTATACAGGGTACCGTTATGTTTAGGTAAAATAAATTTTTTTTTTCTCATTTCTTGTAGATTATATTAAGAACCTTTTATTTATCAAGTTTGAACTATTGAGTTTTCAAAAAAAAATTTGAAATATTTTTTAAAAATCCAAAAAAAATATTTTTTGAAAATTTGAATTCACAATAATATTCAAACTATCGAGAAAATCAAAAATCAAAAAATGGTTCCAAGGGGGGTACAATTTTTTGGAAATTTTTTTCAATCATTAGGTAGCTAAATGAAATTTTTTGAATTTTTTTTTAAATCTGTGGGACAGTTTTAGAGAAAAAAAATATTTATAAAATTTCGAAAAAAAATCGTATGGCAGGTACCGTTATTTTTGGTCTTAAAAAATCAAATTAAAAACATCCGCGGGGGGGAAAATAAAACCCATATCTACCAAGTTTAAAGGTAATCGACCGAGCCGTTTAGCTGTAGTCGAACAGACAGACAGGCAGAATTACGAGACCCATTTTTTTGGTCTTTGCTATTATCGTAATGTCAATTTTGATCAAAATCTGGAGTTCGATTTTTTTTTCGAATGCATAACTTGCCTTATAGTACCTATAAGTCGCAAGTAAAAAGAAAGGAAGTGCGTTTTATTGAATTAACACGAAGAAAAACAGAAGGGTAAAATAAAATAAAGTTTTATTAATTCAACACTATAAAAATCATAATATAAATTAATAATAATATCTCAAGAATAACTATGCCCTACTTTAAAGAAACCGTTTAATTTCGAAAATATCTACGATTTTTAATTAAGGAGTGCACAGACATTAAATTCTCTACTGTTTGAAACTTAGTTAATTTCTTAATTTATCATTAAAGAAAGCACATATTGCGTAAGATTTTTTACAAAGAGTGACAAGAATTTAAAAGATTTTTTTTATTTCAACATGATTTTCTTCTGATAAAATACAGTCATGAAATTAAAAGTCAATGCCATAAAATTTTGATTTTCAAATTCAATTTCTGTACATCTGAAAATGTTAATCTTCGTACCTAACGGGAGTCCTATAACCGCACACATTTTTATTTAATAATAATCATGTTTTGAAAAGTTGCAATTAGTTTATTCAAATGAATAATTGATTCTTCTTATTCTCCCACTTTATTACCAACCTTGTCGTGGTGTGGGGGCTTAGAAGGTCAAAGACTCTTGGATTTTTCTTCAGAGGAGACCAGTACAAAGAGGTAATAATATTATTTAACAAGCAAAAAAAAACTTCAATCTATGGATTTCGGAAAAAATTCTTCTTTTATTAAGAACTTATAACTTTAAAATATTTTGTCCGCTTCGCCCTCCAGAAAATTTGCAGATTTTTGCAAACCAATAAACAACTGTCTTGCAAAAATATAAAAATAAAGTGAAAACCAAAAGTATTCAAGAAACTATCAAGAACTACAGATTTGTTCCTTTACCAAATATGTAAAAAAAAAGCATTCAGAAAAATACATTGTTGATTTTTTTGTATTTTACTTTAAAAAACTATTATAATTTTAACTATTTCTTTTTTTTGTTTTGATCCAACAGCTTTTTTCCCTTAAAAAGAATTTAAACGAAAAGACTACATCTCCTGCCTCAATAGCAAATAAAGTGAAGCTACAAAGTACTCAACCAAATCAATTGGCACCGAATGATTCAATCGATTTATCAGATGATGAAAAGGCGGTTTAGTTATGTTAAAATGAGATATATATTATATATATTTATATTTTTTATAAATAAGCTCATTGTAAAATTAAATTTTTCACACCCTTAATTTATAAGAATTTATTTAAAATGACTTTCGCTCTAAGGATGTTGTTATGATTTTAAACAATTAAATGTTTACCGCAAGAGACTGGTGCCTTAACTGCAGATAAACTAAAAAAATAACATTTAATTTTGTGTAGCTTCAAAATGTAAATGTAGAACATATTCTTTCTCTTAAAACATCCATTCTTATCATAAAAACGCTCACATATGTATATAAGTTATTTTATAAATATTATACTTAATTTAGTTTTGAATTATATGCATATGTAAACTTTAATTCTATTTAGATCTAATGAGTGTAAATATCAGCTATATTTTTAATTATTAAAAGTTATGTAAACAATCATAAAAGCGGATTACTGTGTGATAAAATAAGCAAATCTAAGATAAATAATTTAAGTCACATGCAATCATCATCATTTAAAAATAAAACAAAAAATTAATGGAATTATAAATTCTTGTTATAAAACATTCATTAATAAATATAAATAATCAATCAATTTTCATTTTTTAATGTTTACAGTATCTTATGAAATATGCGAAATCGATAAAAATAAAGTGTTGACAAAAGGTGAAAGTATTTTTATTAAAGTAATAAATAAATATGAGGCCATAAAGCTAGTAGAGAGCCTAAACCTAGCGACCTACAATTCTCAAACATTCCAGTATGCGCGTTAGCAGGAATGTAGTGGACCTACAATTTTCTGCAGTTTACGAACGGTGTAGGAGTATTTAGCGAGTGTGCGGTTTTACGTTGGCAAAATATAATGAACTTAAAAGGCTTGGTTTATGTATTTCAAGAAATTTATTTTAATTTCAAATTTGTACTTAAACTAACAACTTATAAATTTTAGATTAATTTATAGTGCTAATGCCCTTATACCGCACGCGACAGCTTCTCTGATAATACTGATTCTGATCCATAAATTCTAAACTTTGAGTAACGAACACGAAGTAGTGAACGATTGAGTTACTTTGGTTTTGGAGAGTTATGTAAGTTTGTCTTAAGTCAGTGGCGGAGGTTCAATTTTGTTTATTAAATATTCATTAAGTACATGTATTAAACACTACATCACTTCCTTCCAGCCGTAGGCGATAAATATCGAAGAGCAACAAATTTATGTATTCAATTCAAAAAATTTACATATTTTTTTGGTTTTTATCATTTTGTCAGATGACTCGTATCACATATGCAGGCTTTAAACGGTCTAATGAAATGGAAACATTTTTTCCTTTGATTTAAACAACATAAAACTTTCTTAGTTTTTTTAAAACCTTAAAAGGCCCTTGATAAGGAATTCTAAAACCTGATTTATTAGGTGGTGAGCGCACGAAAACTTGGTCACAGTCTTGAAGCTGTTTTGGTATATAGACCGGTGAATCTTCTTTACGGGTTTCCTTAGGACGTATTGAATTCATATTAGCGCGAAGCTTGGCTACAAACACTGGCAAATTTTCATCAGCACACTTATTTTCGGTGCTTTGGGTGGAGAAAAAATCGCAGGGAAGACGCAAAGGTTGACCATACACCAACTCTGCCGGAGAACAATTTATGTCCGTTTTAAGGGCAGTGAAAAGATTAGATCACAACTCTTTTTTATGATCCTTAAATAAAAAAGCGATTACTTTGGATTTAATTTACGATTTTATTCAAGTATTTTCTTCAAATGACAATGGATGAATATAAAAAAGGAAATGTCCCAGTATACTTATAAACATTAAAATTAGCTCAAAAATAAAATGCTTGAAGTTAGTTATAGGGCTTTAAAGTACACTTATAATAAATGCTGAGTATGGAAATTTGTTCATGTTATTCCGTATGTACATACTCCCCACCTTGAAGGACATTGGGTTCTTCAACCTTTGGCATAAGACATAACTTAATAACAGCTCTTGATACTCTTCCTTTCGCAGTTTGAATGTCTGCAACACGAGCAACCCCATCATGCCCTGGATGAAGTTGAACTATGCGACCAAACTTCCACTTCAGTGGTCCTTTATTCCTTTATTATAACGATGTCGTCTATTTGAAGATCCTTCGTCAAATTTCTTCATTTACCTCTTTCTTGAAGGCTGTGAAGGTAATCACTGCTCCATCTTTGCCAAAATTGTTGCATTAACCACTGTACTCGTTGCCATCTCCTTAAATATGTAAGATTTTTATATGTTAAGTCATGATCTGGTAACGTTAGTAAAGGACTACCCACTAAAAAATGCCCAGGTGTTAATGGCTGAGGATCGAAGGGATCTTCTGAAAGGGGGAAAATTGGACGGGAATTAAGAATCGCTTCTATCTGAATTACTAATGTGTTTAGTTCCTCGAAAATCAAGGATTCCAAATGCAGTAGACGCTTCATGTGATACTTAGCCTGCTTAACAGCGGCTTCCCAAATACCACCAAAATATGGAGATCTGGGCGGTATTGTTCGCCATTCGATGCCATCATCACTATAGCTTGAGAATTAAAGAGTGCATACAGTTCACTTATTTTATTTTTTGCACCCACATAATTGGTCCCGTTATCGCTGTATATTAATCTACTTAATCCTCTTCTACCAAAAAATCGACGAAGTGCTCCCATGCATGCTGCTGAACTCAAATCGCTAACTAGCTCAAGCTGTACTGCCTTAGTACTTAAGCAAATAAAAATAGCTGCATATACCTTAGCTGGAATACTTCCTATTCGTTTGAAATGAATTAAGAACGGACCACAAAAATCTGTTCCAACAGAACAGCCTCAAATTAGCGAGACGGATGAACACGCTCAAAGGGTAAATCAGCCATTATAGGATTAATTGTTTTTGGATTACTCCTAAAACAAAGAACATATTCTCTTACGACCTCCTTTGCCAGAATTTTTCCATGTACTGGCCAAAATTTTTGGCGAATGATAGCTAATAAACTTTGTGCTCCTTTCTAAGTGATGATACTTTTGGTGATAGTGCGTCAGAAGAGCTCGCGTGAAGAAGTTATCTTTCGGTAATAGGATTGGGTGCTTAAAGTCGTATGGTATTTTTGCATGACTCAGTCGACCACTAACACGTAGGATTCCTACGTCATCAGCAAAGGGACTTAACGAGTGAACAGTAGTTGTTCCTTGTTTTACGTGGATTCCTAGTTATTATACCATAACCCCACGGGTGGCCTACCACCATTGGAGCCAGATTTAGTCCTAGCCATTAACCCCTCCGTAGCAAGCTACTTCGGTAACAAAGTTGTGATATGTTGCAGCATATGCACACCCCTTGTTTTGAGTCGAGACCTACCAACGCCTCTTGAACCCAAGAAAAGAATCCTGAGTCCCATTCGTTTCCGCATTTGGAGTAAACCACGCCACCACGATCTCCCACTAGGGGGCCGACCTCAAGATAGCAGGAAAAAGAGAACTGACACACCCGAAGATGTGCACTATTGCCCTCAAAATCCCGGGCACTATCACCCGTGGTACCAGTATAAGGCTACCGGTGGAGCCTCGCAACTTCGTCTATTCCTTCCTAGGCGAAAACGGAAAAGAGGACAAAGCCTAATTCCTACTCAGCTTCGGAAACACGGAATAGAACTAGTCACTTCCAGATAGGTTACTGCAAAACCCCGGGCCTAGCAACCCTAGGATGCACATATAGAGAGAAGTAAGTTGAGGGCGGTCAACAAACAACTCATGCACATCCTAGTCTTATTTAGTTCACCTTACGGCAATCAAGGAAAGACCCCCCTGTCTTTAGCCACCAGTTGGTGAGCAAGGAGAGACGCTCCTGTCTTTTGATCCCCTTTTACAGTTCACACGGGTGACGCCCCGGTCTTTGTTCCGAAGAACTCTGGACGACGGTCCACTTCACGCTATCAACGTAGGACTCCAGGTACAAGTACCCGGAACCCCCAAGTCTCTGACACCTCTAGTCTATTAAAGTCTATTAAACCCTCCACGTCACACGTCCTTGTCTTTTTGAAGAACTCCAGCTGGTTACGATCAGCCGAAGAACTTCGCCACATCCGATGCATCCAACTAATCATTCTCCATACACTATCCACCGGAACCACCATCAAAATCACTTACCACACGATCGCTTGGGAATTACGCATGGTACACACGGGAGACATGCCACCAAGCCTCATGTATATAGCAAGCAACCTTTGACAGTATTCCAACAGCAGCACACTTCAAATAACCAATTAGACACATTGGACACACTCTGACACCTCTTGACACCTATTGACTAATATGACCCGTTAAAGTCACACCAGACTCAGTCCTTGTCTCAGTCTCAGTCCCCAGACCACGGATGAGACCTAGGATCCCCAACTGCATGCCCAGTCGAAAACCCACAGTCCCACCCCAACTACCATCAAGATCGAATCAAAAGGTTCTCATTGGTCGTGTACCCCAATGAGAACCATACCAATTGTACTCAATAAACACTCATTTTTCTGGTAGGACTTTCGGACCCCTAGTCACCGCAGCAACTAGAGACCCTCCAGTCCTACCAAACACTACCAATCAAGATCAAATACTACGGGATGCATTAAGATTCCAGCTAGGCAAGTCACCAGAACCCTAACCATCCCATATCGTCTCCAATCCCGACTGTCCATCTACCTGACTCCTGGGTTTTCTTAGTCGCCTAATACCACCTGCTTATGCTCAACAGCAGGTGGATAGACTTAAGCCCCCCCACCACGACAAGGTGAAACCCGTCGAGGGGGACTTAACGAGTGAACATGTGATCTGGGATTTATTTGAGAATTCTTTTTTAAAAGTTGAATCTCCTTACTAAATGTTTTACTCCGGATCGACTTAATTATAGCCATTTTCGCATTTTTAATTTCAACAGCGTCCAACTCATTGGTTCGTTTTACAGTTAAGCGCTTACTTGCTCGTAGATTAAATATGATTCTGAACACAAATGCCACCGTTCTCACAAGTCTTGTAGCTATTTTGAAACTTGATTCTTGTGAATATGTCATCTTCTTCTGAAACTAGCATGACATTCTGCTTTTTAGGTTTCCGTTCCAAAATTTCATCCGAAATATTAACATCTAATAATTTATGAGTTGGCCACTCGTTACGCGGTAATTGCAAAAATGATGGTCCATAAAACCATATTGGCGATTCGCTTAATTCACTTGGAGTTGCACCTCTTGATAATATGTCTGCCGGCTTGTTTTTACTACCGACATGAAACCAATGTTCGGGATCAGATAACCTTTGAATAACAGCAACACGATTACCTATAAAGGTTGACCATTGATGAGTTTCCGATGATATCTAACTCAAAACAACGCTTGAATCCGTCCAATAATAATATGTCGTTTTTATTTGGCAATCCGGAATCTCTCTCCGATCCGGAATCCCAATTGAACACTTTTGTTTGCTTCTGATGATTCTGAAGTTTTGTTTGATTGTATATGTGAAACATCAAATGCGTGCAATAATCAAAATCAAGAAAAATGTTTTTGAAAGCAGGGTTGGCCGAATTCTCACTTTTTAGAAATAACTACATTTGTTACGTCTGCTACGTAGTTTATGTAGTTAAATGTAGTTAATTGTAGTTAATGTAAGAAATTGTAGCATTGCTGTCAATTAACTGTCAGTTATGCATTTGAAATTTGAATTTTTAAATTAAACGTTCAGTTATTCCTAGAATTCTTCATCCTTATGGTAAATGAAACTTTTTTTTACAAACCTTCATTAGATCATAAAAGTGCAAAATTGTTTTTTTTTCCTTTATTATATTGATTTTTTATGAATTAGCTATATACATTATGTAGCAGACGTAACAAATTGTAGTAAATTAGGCATGTAGTTTCTTCAATAAACTACGCGTTGTTAAATACTACGTTTATATGCAGTATCAAAAGATCGAGTTGAATTAGGGTCGGATTTTCGACAGACATTTCTACTCGACACCGCTGAGCGATTGGGATCGAGTCGAACGAAGCTCATTTCAACTCAATACAGGTATATAAACGTTCGAAGCGAGCTTCAAGCTCTCTCAACACCTCATATAAACGTAGTAAATCATGTATAAAATGTAGTGTAGTTAATTCGGCCAACCCTGGTTCGCACAATTTGGATACCAAAAATCACAGCTGTTGAGGTTGACGTTTAAGTATATGAATGTGTGAGTGCTTCTGGTTTTGCTTCTGATTTCAAATCCAGAAGCAAATTTCTCTTCTTTTCAGAATCAGAACTGTCATTTTTTCCCAATTGAACACTTTCAGAAGAGTCCGGAAGGCTTCCGGATTGCCAAATAAAAACGACATAACTGCTAAACCTTATCGGTCTTACAGATCGAATCTTCTCAATCAATCTTCCAACAGCAGCACACTTCAAATAACCAATTAGACACATTGGACACACTCTGACACCTCTTGACACCTATTGACTAATATGACCCGTTAAAGTCACACCAGACTCAGTCCTTGTCTCAGTCTCAGTCCCCAGACCACGGATGAGACCTAGGATCCCCAACTGCATGCCCAGTCGAAAACCCACAGTCCCACCCCAACTACCATCAAGATCGAATCAAAAGGTTCTCATTGGTCGTGTACCCCAATGAGAACCATACCAATTGTACTCAATAAACACTCATTTTTCTGGTAGGACTTTCGGACCCCTAGTCACCGCAGCAACTAGAGACCCTCCAGTCCTACCAAACACTACCAATCAAGATCAAATACTACGGGATGCATTAAGATTCCAGCTAGGCAAGTCACCAGAACCCTAACCATCCCATATCGTCTCCAATCCCGACTGTCCATCTACCTGACTCCTGGGTTTTCTTAGTCGCCTAATACCACCTGCTTATGCTCAACAGCAGGTGGATAGACTTAAGCCCCCCCACCACGACAAGGTGAAACCCGTCGAGGGGGACTTAACGAGTGAACATGTGATCTGGGATTTATTTGAGAATTCTTTTTTAAAAGTTGAATCTCCTTACTAAATGTTTTACTCCGGATCGACTTAATTATAGCCATTTTCGCATTTTTAATTTCAACAGCGTCCAACTCATTGGTTCGTTTTACAGTTAAGCGCTTACTTGCTCGTAGATTAAATATGATTCTGAACACAAATGCCACCGTTCTCACAAGTCTTGTAGCTATTTTGAAACTTGATTCTTGTGAATATGTCATCTTCTTCTGAAACTAGCATGACATTCTGCTTTTTAGGTTTCCGTTCCAAAATTTCATCCGAAATATTAACATCTAATAATTTATGAGTTGGCCACTCGTTACGCGGTAATTGCAAAAATGATGGTCCATAAAACCATATTGGCGATTCGCTTAATTCACTTGGAGTTGCACCTCTTGATAATATGTCTGCCGGCTTGTTTTTACTACCGACATGAAACCAATGTTCGGGATCAGATAACCTTTGAATAACAGCAACACGATTACCTATAAAGGTTGACCATTGATGAGTTTCCGATGATATCTAACTCAAAACAACGCTTGAATCCGTCCAATAATAATATGTCGTTTTTATTTGGCAATCCGGAATCTCTCTCCGATCCGGAATCCCAATTGAACACTTTTGTTTGCTTCTGATGATTCTGAAGTTTTGTTTGATTGTATATGTGAAACATCAAATGCGTGCAATAATCAAAATCAAGAAAAATGTTTTTGAAAGCAGGGTTGGCCGAATTCTCACTTTTTAGAAATAACTACATTTGTTACGTCTGCTACGTAGTTTATGTAGTTAAATGTAGTTAATTGTAGTTAATGTAAGAAATTGTAGCATTGCTGTCAATTAACTGTCA
The DNA here is from genome assembly GCA_911387755.1 of Chrysotoxum bicinctum. Lineage (NCBI taxonomy): Eukaryota > Metazoa > Arthropoda > Insecta > Diptera > Syrphidae > Chrysotoxum > Chrysotoxum bicinctum. The sequence goes on along the minus strand of OU426987.1, from coordinate 144,504,645 downwards.
GTTATGCATTTGAAATTTGAATTTTTAAATTAAACGTTCAGTTATTCCTACAATTCTTCATCCTTATGGTAAATGAAACTTTTTTTTACAAACCTTCATTAGATCATAAAAGTGCAAAATTGTTTTTTTTTCCTTTATTATATTGATTTTTTATGAATTAGCTATATACATTATGTAGCAGACGTAACAAATTGTAGTAAATTAGGCATGTAGTTTCTTCAATAAACTACGCGTAGTTAAATACTACGTTTATATGCAGTATCAAAAGATCGAGTTGAATTAGGGTCGGATTTTCGACAGACATTTCTACTCGACACCGCTGAGCGATTGGGATCGAGTCGAACGAAGCTCATTTCAACTCAATACAGGTATATAAACGTTCGAAGCGAGCTTCAAGCTCTCTCAACACCTCATATAAACGTAGTAAATCATGTATAAAATGTAGTGTAGTTAATTCGGCCAACCCTGGTTCGCACAATTTGGATACCAAAAATCACAGCTGTTGAGGTTGACGTTTAAGTATATGAATGTGTGAGTGCTTCTGGTTTTGCTTCTGATTTCAAATCCAGAAGCAAATTTCTCTTCTTTTCAGAATCAGAACTGTCATTTTTTCCCAATTGAACACTTTCAGAAGAGTCCGGAAGGCTTCCGGATTGCCAAATAAAAACGACATAACTGCTAAACCTTATCGGTCTTACAGATCGAATCTTCTCAATCAATCTTGCCAGCATTACAGCAGCGCATAATTCCAGTCGAGGTAATGTTAATCGGTTCTTATCGATTGGGGCAACCTTCGATTTGGGCAAAGTAGATATATTGACACATGACCGTCATCTGATACCGATCGTACATAGACACAGGCACCATAAGCCTTCTCCGAGCTGTCGGCAAAGCCGTGGAGCTCCGCATTTTGGATATCACCATGTAAAACATGTCGATTTATTGTGATTCCTTCAAGACGGGGTAGTTCTACTCGAAAAGAATTCCATAAATGCTGAAGATCTTGGGGTAGCGCTTTATCCCAATGCAGCTTAGCCTTCCACAATTTTTGCATAAATAATTTGGCACTGACGATTACTGGATTCACTAAACCTAGTGGATCAAAGAGCCTTGATATGTCGGATAGAACTGCTCTCTTAGTTATTTTATTGGTGTCATTAACCTTAACCTTGATTAGAAAGGTGTCATTATTAGGCTCCCAAATCAAACCTAGCGTCTTCACAACATTGTTGTTATTTATGTGAAAGAATGGTTCTCTATCAACATCGCTTATAATTTGCTCATTGCTTGCGCACCATTTTCGCAATTGAAATCCACCACTACGTAGAGTTAAATCGAGTTCTTATTTAATTTGCTGAGCTTTCTCTATGGTGTTAGCTCCAGTAAGGACGTCATCGACATAAAAGTCCGACTTTAAAACCTTGGGCCCTACAGGGTATTTTGAATATTTATCTTCAGCCAATTGGTGCAGGATACGAGTGGCAAGAAAAGAAGCTGGGCTAGTTCCTTATGTGACAGTTTGTAAATTATAGATCTTGATATTTAAATCAGGTGATTCCCTCCAAATAATGTATTGGAATCTAGTATCCTCATCATTCAGCCTTATTTGACGGTACATCTTGGTTATTTCCGCTGTAAAAACAAATTTATGATATCGAAATTTTATTGCAATAGAAAATAGATCTGACTGCAAAACCGGCCCAGTATACATAACGTCATTGAGAGACTTGCCTGTATCAGTTTTGGCGGATGCATCGAATACTACACGTAGTTTCATTGTTGAACTCTCTGGTTTAATCACACAATGGTGTGGGAGAAAATAATGAGGTTTATTAAAGTCAATACGATCAGTACTCTGCATGTGGGAAAGAGAAGCATATTCACGCATAAATGCTATATATTCCGCAGCCACATTAGGTTCTCTATGGATTCGCCTCTCCAATGATAAGAATATTCTTAAAGCGATTTTATAGGAATCTCCTAATTCAGCTATGTCACTCTTGAATGGTAATCGAACCTGATAGCGACCACATCAGAGAAAGAGCTCCTAGAAGAACCGTATGGCAGTACGAGAAAGCCAACTGGAACGGTTTGAATAACTTTTTCAGGATCTTTAACTGGTCACTATGCTTCCTCGATAGTGACGTAGATTCCAGCGCAGATATGATAACTAACATAATTCTTTTGGGAATGATAAATTTTATCCCGAATAGGGTTAAAAGTATCAGACCCAAGGATAAATCATGGTTTGATTTGAGCTGTAAAGAGGTTATCAAGGAAAAAGAGGTAAGCTTCCGGTGTTTTAGAGCCAACCCAACTGAGGAAAACCGGAAAAAGTTTAAACAAGCCAGGAAGGCCTGCAACGCCCATATTCGACGGACCAAATTTTTACATGATCAAAAATCAAGGCAAAAAATACTGCAATGTCCCAAAGGCAGTAAGAATTTTTGGTCATTTGTAAAAAATATGAGGAATTCTTCCTCTTCCTCGGTTCCTACGCTTGTTTTCAATGACACTCCTTTCGTTAGCTCTATTGATAAAGCTAACTTGTTTGTAAGGCAGTTCGCCGCAAATTCCACCTTGCCGGATAGTGTCATGACTCCCCCAATTCTTGAGCGCGTTAGTGATTCTATGGGACAAATCTTTTTTCGCACTCGTACCGTGGCAAGAGTCCTGAAAGATCTCAACATTCATAAATCCGCTGGTCCGGATGGTATCCCCGCTATTATTCTGAAGAGGTGTTCTTCCACTCTAGCAAAACCCCTGCGTAAGCTTTTCTATCTATCCTATTCTTCTGGGCTCGTTCCGAGTAGATGGAAAACAGCATTTGTTCAGCCGATTAAAAAAAAAGGCGACTCTTCTTCTCCCTCAAATTATCGACCGATCGCACTAACGTCCCTTCTTTCCAAGGTCATGGAAACGCTGATTAATTATCAGCTCAAGAAATATCTTGAAGAACGAAAGCTTTTTAATGACCGGCAGTATGGCTTTCGTAGCAATAGGTCCACTGGTGATTTGATGGTTTATCTAACCGAAAAGCGGAACAAATCTTTACATTGTTTCAGAGAAAGTAAGATTATTGCACTCGATATTTCAAAGGCATTTGATAAAGTCTGGCATCTTGCTCTTTTATCGAAAATGCGTGCTTTCGGCATCGACGAATCCCAATACAAGTTGTACTTGACGGATTCAAGTCTGAAACCCACAATATAAATGCTGGTGTGCCCCAGGGCTCCGTTATGTCCCCAACCCTCTTCCTCATTTTTATTAATGATCTCCTGTCTGTAACTTCTAATCCAATTAACTGTTTCGCTGACGATAGTACTCTTAGCTTTTCATATTCGTTTTCAGACTCACATCCCTCCTCTTCGGATGTGGAACTGCAACGACAAAATATGATAAGCTCATTAAATCACGACCTAAACAGCATTGTACAATGGGGAATAAGAAACCGCGTCGAATTTAATGCTTCGAAAACTCAATGCTGTCTTGTATCGTTAAAGCGTGATATACCCCTCTTGCCACTATCTATGAGTGGCACTTGCATCAACGAAACTGAACATCTCGATATTCTCGGTATGTGCATCACGAACCACCTTTTGTGGAACGATCACATACGCGATGTTGCCAAGAATGCCGCAAGATGTTTGGGTTTTCTGAGACGGTGCAAGAAATTCTTCTCTCCTTCTGATCTGGCTACAATCTATAAAACCTACATACGTCCAAAACTTGAGTATAACTCCCATCTATGGGCTGGTGCTCCAGTAACTTACTTAAGTCTCTTGGACAGTATTCAAAGAAGAGCTTTTAAAATGATTGGTGACAACAACATAATTGGCTCATTTACGTCACTCCAACATCGTCGTAATGTTTCTTGCCTCACCCTTTTTTACCGTTATTTTAACGGACTTTGCTCTAGTGAAATAGTCAGTTGCATTCCTCCCCTTAAACGATTCGTTTTTTAGCCGTACTACGCGAATGTGGAATTCCTTACCACGCTCTGTCTTTCCCAGTCATTGCAATGTTCAAGAATTCAAAACCAATGTACACCTCCTTTCTAACCCCTCCCTTTTTTCCTAATGCTCACGCTGTGTCTCTGACATATTAAGGGTATACAAAAAACCTTTAAGTGTGTGCGAATTATATAAAAAAAAAAAAAACATTGAAGTCTCTCATAAGTGGAGCAAAATAATTCTTCACATTGTTGCTCTTGTTTTGTAACAGGTTGATCATCCAAAATCCAATATATTCTCAACCTTGGAGAAATCTTTAATTAAATTTTCAATGTTCTCATCATCGAAACTGCAAAAATTGCAAGAGTTTAATGCCCTTTGCTTCACTGACTACACCAGAAACAACCCGCCCGAGCACAGTATTTTGGAGAGCAGGTAGTCCATTCTTTAGCTGAATCTGTCCAATTGAGAGCATTGAAAAGAAGTGACTAGCTCCGATTAAAATGTCTATTCTTTGAGCAGTTGCGAACAATGGGTCTGCCAGTTTAATGTTAGCTGGAATTGGCCAGTCGCTCACGTGCGTCGATTGATCTCTCTGGTATTCGGCTCTATTGAGGTAACCGTCGGAGCGGAACTTTCTCCGCAACGCATCCTTCGTCGGACATTCAATTTCAGTTCGAAGTAGCTTTCATCGGAAGAAATTTTACAGAAATCCAGCGACGCATTGCTATGGATATAAATTTCAGACAGAGATGTGCTAATTAACCGATATATCGAAAATGCAATATATTTTCGATAGTTTTTTATAAAATAAACACCATAAGCGTTTTAAACCATAAAAAACCGGTGAGAGAGTGTAGTTTATTGTTTATAAAAAGTATTTTTTTCAATTATAATGCGCTAGCGTTTTTAATAAATGTAATGATATGCACCGATTTTTAAATCAAAACTATTGAATAAAGTCCCCTCCCTATTTCCAAACGTATGTTTTTTGTTTCCATTAGAAATGTCAAAAAAAGAATAAATTAAAAAAAAAACTTTTGAAAAATAATATTTTATATTTATTTGACTAATAGGTACTTTAATCACAATGGAAATGGATCAATGCACAAAACAAAATATCACGAACGAACTTTTTTTCCATTCAAACATCCATTTGTCTTGGTCCCAATTAATTTAACTGATTGGGCCAGATCTTCACAAACACAGCTACAATTTCTGGTGTCTTTTTGGTGTAATCCGCTCATATTGTTGCGAACTTGTTTTTTCGTTCTGCCTAAGAACAAAGTCTATTATAAATAGGTAACACAAATAAAGTTAATTTCATTATTACTTACATTTTAATTAACTATTTCTTTAAAAAGAAAACACTTTCCGCAACAAGAACTTGTCGTATGTGTCAAAAATAAGACCATTAGAAGTGCTTCATGGCACACAAATGGCAGGCGTTGAATTTCGTCGGACAGAATTTCCGATCAGCTGATCGGAGAAATACCTTGAAGCAAAATGTCTCCGATTCGTAGGAAATCGGACAGAATTCCGCTCCGACGATTACCTCGATAGGGCCGATTATATCAGTTATTTTTTTGATTATCGTGGCTTCAACGTTAAAAGTGAATTCTTTGAAACGTGATTTGATGTTTATGTTTGTTTTGAATTTAGATGACGCCGTATTTGAGCCGATCCCAGTTGTATTTGTACATGATGGAAGTTTTTGAGAGCCCAGCATGTGCGCGAAACGATCAGTTATCAAATTAATCTGGGAGCCAGAGTTGAGTAGGATGCGGCATGGAATATAATCGTTGTTTTTGTCTCTTACTAGTACTACTGCTGTTGCTAGAAATGTGAACATGTGATTGAAGATATTTGTGCTTACTTTTAAAACTCTTCGAACGCTGGAGTCTTGAGACGAATGAAATTAGGTGCATTTGCGTTTAATTGGTTAGCAGTAGGACCTAAGTGGAGCAAGGTATGATGGGGCAAATTACATTTGTGGCATACGGAAGTCTTGCACCTTGTGGTCGTCATGAAAGCAGTTGCAACAAAGCTTTGTCTCCTGGACAAATGTCTGCCTTTTGGTGACAGGTAGATTAATAAACTTATAGCATCTGTTAATATAGTGGCCTGATCATGAACAATATGAGTATTGGACCTTGTTGTTCGTGATCGTGAATGCCCTAGCACGAGGTTTTCTAAATACTGAATTAGTTGTATTGGTACTTGCCTAAATAGTTACATTGTCACAGTCCATGATTTGACAGCGCTTATTAACAAATTTCATTAGGTCCCTTAAAGTAGGCAACTCGTTAACTGGGTGCTCCTCTTGCCATTTAGTGCGTGTAGTAGAATCGAGCTTGTTAGTAATAAGATGCACTATAACATCATCCCATGATTCAACAGGACGTCCTAAAGCGTAAATTGCTGTTGATGCAATCGGCTAACTCACGTAAAGCTAATGCAGATGGTTTTTGAATCGGTGTGACATCAAATAATTTCCGCACTAGCTCCGAACATATGAGTCTTTTGTTCTCATAGCCACTGATTAGAATTTTTAAAGCATCATCGTAGTTTTTGTCGTTCACCTCCAATGATGCTATAGCACGTGCAGCACTTCCAGATAAATATGACTTTAAATATTGAAATTTAGCGATATTGGATAAGGTGAGGATCAGTGACAACATCGCTTGATTTTTTTGTTGCCCGGCACAATTATCACAGTATAAAGCTACTTCTTTGACTTTTCTAGCATCCAGTTTTAACAAATATAACTCCATGACCGGACAGACTTCATTACATCCTCGTTTCCCATGTTTTTCACCCCACATGAAACAAAACCCGTTTTGGGTTGAAGTCTCGTAAAACGTTAAATTATACACTGCTACCACAAGGTGTGTTTAATACCTTTTGCAGATCAAAAGAGCAAGTAATAAAGGACTTTTCAGTCCTTGCTCTGTCCTGATCTGTACGATATTGTTTGTTTATTGCCTCCTTTTCAGCTATATGTTTATTATAATTGAGTTGCTCAGACTCTGATGGAGACTTGGCAGAACCAAAGCTGATACAAGTAGAACACTTATCTTTTTTCGGTGCGTGTATTCCTATATTATATTCAGTTTTGAAAATTTGTTTGAAAACAAAATCTGAAGCTGGCTTTATTGCTGTTTCCCGACAATGGATTTGATATTTTCTATAAATATTGCTTAAAGACTCATATTCCTGGGGAACATATTTTTAAGTTTAACTTCTGCGGCAATAGTGCGAGTTCACAGCCAGGAGGTTTTCTATAAAATTCCTAACATTGCGTATGCAATGAGGTGGAGTTTTATTCTTTGGCGTCTGTTTACCCCTACCATCTGCCGAGGCAGTACCAAGTGATGTAGCAACATTGTTCTCCGTGTATCTTAAAAGCTTTGCGCAAACATCCAGAGTAGCTTGGAAGAATTTTTTGCATATACTCAATGTTCTCATTATCTTTAGGCAAACAGTAACGTCTAGAATACTTTCTACGGCTATTTTCTACGGTTTCCTTTGATTTACCTGCGGTTTTAATGCACCTCATAAGGAACTCTCGCTTTTGAACATAGTCAAGGTCCCAGTATTCTCGACGGATGTTTTGTCTTTGTTCATTCAAAAATAATGTTGAACATTTTTTTTTGCAAGTTATTTTGCAAGGGCTTTTCACGGATCTTGATGTTTCTTCCTTTCCCTTTACAGTGGTATTAGTCCAGTCAAAGCGTCATGAAAAAGGGCCTGACCTTGCGCGCAGAGGCATGGTCAATTTTTTTTTCATGGATCGATAGGTGCTTATGAGAAAAGCTTAAAACCAAATTTGCACCACATGACAACTTTTTTTTACCAAAGTTATTGGTAAAAATGTATTTTGTGTCATTTTTTGGTCATTTGCAAATATCTCGGCTCCACTATCTCGCACAAACAAAAATTAAACATGTTTTTATTCCTTATAATATTATCTATTATGTTATAAAAAAAAACATTTGTTTAAATAAATGAAAAAAAAGTTATAGTAAGTTAAACAAATTTTTTGTTGTTTAAAAATCACTTTTTCGTGATTATTAAGAAAAAAGCTCATTTAACGATGAAATTTTTATTTTTTATTGTTAAAGTTCTTGTAATTACCTACAATTTAAAAAAAAAATCAGCACCACTCTACGGTGAACGAAAGCCGAGAAATAAATTTTTGAACATGGGTAAGTCAGCGCACCCACGCATTTTATGATTTTATGTTTTAATTAATATCTCAGCCCCAGTATGTCGCAAAGTAAAAAGAAAAAACTGTATTGTTAATAACAATATTTTCTATCAACCTGCATTTAATTTAATATGTTTGAGCAAAAACATAAAAAGTTACCGTTGGTTTCAAAGTTTTTTTTCTTGTTTTTAATACCTTTTTTTCATAGTTATTGAGAAAAAAACTGTATTTCACGGTAAATAATTTCCAGTTTTGGATTTTTGTTTTATAGTCCTGCTAATTTTCTTCAAATTAAAAAAAAAAATTAGTCCATTACGACAAACGGGAGCCAAGATATTCATGATTTAAAAACTTAGGAAAGCTTACAATTTAGTATTTTAAAATTGTAGCTTGTAATTTTGGTGTCGCCAGCAACAAGATAAATTGGTATCCTTCAAACACTTTACACATACTTACACATATTTGTTGCTTCTTGTTGCTGGCGACATCGACACCAAAATTACAAGCTACATGGTTAAGATACTAAATTGTAAGCTTTCCTAAGTTTTTAAATCATGAATATCTTGGCTCCCGTTTGTCGTAATGGACTAATTTTTTTTTTAATTTGAAGAAAATTAGCAGGACTATAAAACAAAAATCCAAAACTGGAAATTATTTACCGTGAAATACAGTTTTTTTCTCAATAACTATGAAAAAAAGGTATTAAAAACAAGAAAAAAAACTTTGAAACCAACGGTAACTTTTTATGTTTTTGCTCAAACATATTAAATTAAATACAGGTTGATAGAAAATATTGTTATTAACAATACAGTTTTTTCTTTTTACTTTGCGACATACTGGGGCTGAGATATTAATTAAAACATAAAATCATAAAATGCGTGGGTGCGCTGACTTACCCATGTTCAATAATTTATTTCTCGGCTTTCGTTCACCGTAGAGTGCTGATTTTTTTTTTAAATTGTAGGGAATTACAAGAACTTTAACAATAAAAAATAAAAATTTCATCGTTAAATGAGCTTTTTTCTTAATAATCACGAAAAAGTGATTTTTAAACAACAAAAAATTTGTTTAACTTACTATAACTTTTTTTTCATTTATTTAAACAAATGTTTTTTTTTATAAGATAATAGATAATGTTATAAGGAATAAAAACATGTTTAATTTTTGTTTGTGCGAGATAGTGGAGCCGAGATATTCGCAAATGACCAAAAAATGACACAAAATACATTTTTACCAATAACTTTGGTAAAAAAAGTTGTCATGTGGTGTAAATTTGGTTTTAAGCTTTTCTCATAAGCTCCTATCGATCCATGAAAAAAAAATAGACCATGCCTCTGCGCGCAAGGTCAAATGTGGCCACAATCAATAACCGCTTAAGTCGACTTAAGACAAAAATCGTTTTTTTGCTGCATCATAATCTGCATGTTCCGTTCTGTTATAGAAAAAAATCCTGGATTTGTAACTCTTTTTTTCGTCAAAATAATCCAAAAAGAAAAAACCGCTTAAGTCGTTCTCATAGGTAGAAGCATTTGCAATACCCGCTTAACTCACATAAGAACTTGTGAATTTCAAAATTTCGTAATCCAATAACAGCTTATATGGATTTAAGATACTTTTACAAAATAAAAAACTATTCACAAATCAATCAACCATATTGCACTGAAAACAGCTTAAATCGACTTAAGCGTTTATTGCAAACTTAACAAAGTATTTTCGCTATAGCCAAACTGAGATAAGTCGTTATTGCAAATTTCTGTTTGTTACTTCGATGGAGACTATGTAGAGTAAGCGGTTTTTAAAAAATGCATTTTCTACGAACTGCAGAATTAAGTCGATTTAAGTCGTTATTATTAATGCAAGTATGAAATATCAATTGACTTAAGCGATTTGGACGGCAAGTTCGTGAATTAATTTAGTTGAGATAAAAGTGTTTTGAGGATAATTAAAGTAAAAATAATTAGGAAAGTGCAACAATATGAGCTCCTGATCCTTACACATTTTGAATACAGCTCGGAAAGGTGTTTTAGGCAACGTGAAGTTAATATATTTCAAGAACGGCAACGGCAGAAGACAAGTGATACATTTGAAAAAGAAAGTGATCTGAGTGAATTTTGTATATCAAGTTTTATGAATGTGTGTTTTCAGATTTTCGTTTTTGAATATGGAAAAAATTGGTTGGATATAGCCCACTTATGTATCTGTTTCATACTAATTAATACAAACGTCAAACAATAATTATAAATTGTGCTTTTTGGCCAATAAGGATCTAATTCCAAGTAGTTTTCAACGAAATAAAGTGACCTGCAAATGAAGTTTATTATGAAAATCTGAATATAATTTTTGAATAGTTTTGTGTCAACATTACGAGTATCAAAGAATATGAACATGATTTCAGTACAGATGACTGTACGCGATCCCTATTTCAAGCTTGCAGACATGGACATTTCTTCAGATTTTCCTGACGAAGAACTTTTGGAGATTGGTAGGCAATTTGAGGAAAGTAAAATTGTTTCTCTCCCACATAAAACAGTTAAAAACGAATCGGAATATAATTTAAGTATATTGATTTCAAAAAAAAAGAAACAGAGGTGAATCATAAACTCGAAAAACGGGATTGATTGAGGCAAGAAAATGTGAGCATCTTAATATCGAAAAAATTAGTTTAAAAAAACGGAAGGAAATCTTCAAATCATATTGGGAATGAGGGACGTTCTACCAAAGAATTCTTTTTATCGGAGCTTAAATAGAAATAGAAGATAAGAAACAGACATTGAAAAAAATCATATTCCATCTCGAAACCGACAACTTCATATAAAGTACTTAATTTATTACCTACTAGAAAGAATAGATTCGTGTCCATCAAGAGTGCTTTAAACAATGCATCGATGCTACTGAAAGTTTTCTAGAATCCCATCTGACACATCTTGTAAATATTTGTATGTGGTTTTTGGATTTGACATTCAACAGTGTCTGCAAACAACATACATCCGAAATTTAGTAAGCTTTTACAAAAAAACGGTAGTTGGCGGCGGCGGCAAACAAGACATTTTATTTTCTATAGTTCATTTGGCGGTCAAAATAAGAATTTATTTGTGAGCATGATGTTGTTAACATTTTGAAAGCCAAGTCCAGCATTGAGGTTGTAGATCACAAGCTTTAATAGTCATACCAAACTCATATGGAGTGTAACGTAGATCATGAATTACAAAAAAAAAAGAAACCAAAAAAGGTACCGATTCATCATCCTCACGATTGGTTTAATTTTGTCCGATTTTGACTATGGTTGTGTTTCAAAAACAAAACTTTTGTGGAGCAGCAGAGAGTTACTGTGAATTACGTTTTTAATACATTTTAAGTTAAAAGAAATATCACTTAAGTTGATACAAATAAAAAAAAATGATGACCAAAAACAGCTTATCTTATTTAAGAACACATGGGCGAAAATTTTCAGTTTGCAATAACAGCTTAAGTGACATAGGCAAGCAACAAGGTGTTTAATTACTTTTGGAAAAACAACTTAAAAACGTTTTTTTGCAATAAAATTAAAAATAAAGAAATTTAAAAAAGAAAAAATAGTTTAAACAAATTAGATTGAAGTCTTCTACTATAATCTGCACCGTTTTTGTTTTTTAAATGCGTCATTTTTTTCCAGACTTAAAAAGAAGTTTCAAAGTGCTCTCCTCGAAAATTGAATTTTTGGACTTAAGCGGTTTTTGCTTGTGGCCACAGAAATGACGCTTTGACTGGACTATATAGACTTCACCCTTTTCTCTAAATAACTGCCTTATAACTCGCTGCTGGTGTGAACGAATTTTCTTTCTGCCTTCAACTCCTACCCTACCCTCTCTCAGAGCATCTACAAACAAAAATAATGGATCTAACAATCGTAAACAAAATATAGAAACAAAGAACATACTCGTACCATCATCTAACACCATGTCTAATACAGGTAAATCTGGCTGATCTATGAAACTTTCCTTTGGTGGTAAATCTGGCTGATCTACGAAACTTTCTCCTGCAGCAGCATTCTCCAAAATGACTGTATCTAACAGAAGTTGTAATAAATACAAAATTTTAAAATACAATGCAATTATGTCAATAAACAGGCATACTTTCAAATTGGGTGGGGTTCTTTAAGGTAACGAAATCTGTAATATTTAATAATAATGCACCATCATCTTCCATGAGAACTGCAATCAACGTAATACAACGTAAATACAAAACATTTTTATATCCACTGTCAAAAAAATAAAAATCAAAACATGCCTTCAAAAGTATCAGGTACAGGTTTGTTCACTTTCAATTCGTATGTGATTGCCTAAGATCATAATATTATCTAACTCTGGCAGTTGTATTTCATCGGATGGTGCGCCAGCTTCTTCATTAGCAACTACATTTGAGTTATAAAAAGCAAAACATTTTTAAAACCACTGTCGAAATGACAAAAAATAACAAAACATGAGCTTTGTACCTTCAAAAGTAGCAGGTTGTTCACTTCCGATTTGGGTGCGGTTATCAAAAATAACTAAATCTGCAGGTTGATTTATTGTACCTAATATTGCAGCAGCACTCTCTACAATAAATAAATAAAATAATATTGTAACGGTTATGTATTATAACAGTCATTGAAATTAATAGGAATTATTTACATTAAATTAGAATCAGAACTATTTGTAAATTGTAATATCTATTACATACCTTCTCTTTTTTTCGGGTTTGTGCTACTAATTCTAGCATAAGTCTACCACGTGATGCAACCCCACCATTTTTGAATCTTCCTCTTGTCTTCACCATAGTTAAAACTTTTTATTTTTCACTAAAAATTCAAAATTTTACCGAACTTAAACAAAATCACAATCACAATGATCACAATAATAAAACAACGTGCAAAAACATAAGAATATTTCAAAGGCTACTATGATTAAAATAGTTTGTACTCAGTGTTTTCAACTTTTTAAGTACTAGCGAAACACTATTCGAACTTTAGTTTTCGTACCGTTAAACTAGTTTATATCGGTAAAAGTGGAACGCTTTCAAAGCAGATTGGCCCTTGAACCTCAAACATAACTACTCCTCATAAGAAGTTTGCAGATTGGCCCTTGTAGATTGGCCCTTTTGATTTGTTGTGATACGGTAAGCGCAAACAGATTGGCCCTGGTCTTGAAATGTAGATTGGCCCTTTTTGCGCAACACCATCGATATAATGAAGCATATAAGGGATCGCATTATCTAATTTTTTTTCTTTATACTCCTAGCACTTTATTCCGAGTCCGGCTTTTCCCCAAATTTACATCGTCATGGTGGACACTATAAAATGGGATGCAAAAAGTAAGTATGAATGTTAATTTGGTACCTAAGTAACACCATTTATTCAGATTAAATGGTAAGTTTTTCGTTCTTGCATTAAACAAAATAAATTCAATTTTAATTTTTATCCCCTTATTTATACAGTTTTACACGTCACCACTTTATCTTCGTCTTTCTGGAAGAAGTAATCAAGCGAGAGAAGCTGAATGACGCCGAAGACTTTTAAGTTTTCAACGTCAACAACAAGTAGTGCTGATGTCCAAATCAAGCAAGAGATAATTGACTCAGCCGACCTAAATATTCTTGATGATGAGAATGTGAACCTGCCCGTTTGAGTAGCTACATAAACGCCAATCGAAATAATGCAGCAAATCAGACTCTAACCGATGATTTAATCAAGGCGGCGCTGGCTCTGGCTTGCTTGATTGTATCGAAGAAAAGAAATGGCCTGGCGATGTGACGACCAGGCATGGAAAGGCGGGTGACAGTGCAGGCCCTGATGTCGCACTGGAAGATGACAAGGACGGCGTGAAGGCTGCGCTTAATAATAAATTAAATAACAGTCGTTTTAATTTTGATAGTTCGACATTCTCTACGATAAACGGATTGAAGGATGAGGTATTCTTCAAAAAAAAAGAAATAAAAGATAAGTTGCCGGAGGTAAATAAAATAGAGCCACCCGATGAAATTTTAGCTTCTCCTCCGCCACCACTCGTTAAGCCAGCATCAGCAGTGGCATTATCGATAGCACAACCATTAAAAAGACGGAAATCAATATATTTATAAGATAAAGTAACGATTCATCCCTATTTGTCTATCTGTCGAATTAATGAAGATTTCAAACTTCATAAATGTATTTTCAGTCCGACAGTGTGCCGTACCAACCAATGTGCTATATTCGAAGAGATGGCAGCTCAGCAAATCAAATTTGTGATTCCGCAATGGAATAAAAAACTACTTGAACGAGCATTCCTGTGGAAATGCTGAGCAGGATAATCTTTGGGCAGCTCTAACTGAAAGTGCTCACAAGACAAAAACCATCCCCGAAGATTATAGTATTAAGAAAATCATGGACACTTCAAACTGGGTACCCAGTAACTACCATTACGAGGGATTATGACAAAGAAACAGCTGCAATATCACAAACACGTTATCTTCTCGACTCACAGACGTCTAGGAGTAGTTATGAGAATTTCTGGTGGGTTCTACTCAGTTATACATCAAAATCGGTACTGGATTTTGAAACGAAAACACCCAAAGCTTAGTTCGAGTGTAAGGATAAGATATCTGTTCCCAAGATAATTCAGAACATGCCTGGGCCCGATGACTGGGTAATTTTTAATATTCAACTTTCTTATCTGTACAGAGTTAAGTATGTTTCTAAAAATTGGGAAATGCTTATTGAAACCCTAAAGGGCTCTTATTTTGAAAAATACCATGCCATGAACCGAGCCCAACTAATCGATAATGCTTTAGACCTGGCTTTGGCTGGCGATCAAGACTACGATATAGCTATGAGATTGGTTGAGTACCTAGCCCAAGAGCTTGATTATATTCCATGGAAGTCAGCGATTAACAATTTGAGTGGAGTCAACAAAATACTGCGCCAAATCCCGGAATATGAATTTTTCAAGATAAGCCTTAAAATGTCCATACTAAGTTTAATTTCAAGTTTAAACTATTTTCTGAAATACATGCAAAAAATTCTCGAACCTATTTATCAACATTTGAATGGCTTGAACAGATCAAATAATATATCCTAGGACCGTTTGGATGTCATTAAGCATAAAGAGATTATTGCCGAAATCTGAGTTCTCAACAAATACATACATCTTTAGATCATCCATTAGGTCAGCGGACAGCTTTAAGATTAGTTCAACAACAGCATCTCCTGTAACAAAATCTACAGCTTCAGCAGAAGAGTCTTGCAACGCCGGTTGTCTAATCATCTAATATCTTCTTGTTGCTAAGGAATGAATTGGATTATTTTTTTTAATAATTCTCCGCTTGAATTTGTGTTCCTTCTTTATTTTCAGAGCCCGTTTTACACGTGCTGTTGCAGAGCTACAATTTCTTGGCTACATAAAAACCTCCAAACGGAAAACAGATCATGTAACGCGTTTAAAGTGGTAATTCAAATTACTTACCGCACGTTTTTGTTTTTAATTTCCCCTATTTATTTTAAAATAAACAAAAAAAAACTTAATATGTTTTCATTGAATTTGTTTTGCATTTATTTATTCTCTTATTTCCATTGTGAAAAGCGCTTTTGTGATGGTACTCGCGAGGAAAAATCAACTACAAACTATCTCAATAGCTGCAGTAATCCTTTGGATTTCACTTGACGACTCAGCTAGTTTGTCAGTATTTGCGGTCTGTACATCGGTTGGAACTTTTGTGTTATAATTAGCAGCCGACATGGCTTGATTTAGTTTGCCGACAGTCTGTTCGAGTTGTATTTTTTTCTTCTCGAGCTTGGTTATTTCCTTATCGGCTTCAATCAAACCTTTAAGTAGCAAATGAATTTCACACTGACCCGAGACAGTTAGAATAGCACAGCCTTGGGGTACTTCTGTGTCAAAATTAATTTTCGAACAGAATGCCACTGTTGTGAGATCATTTGCATACTTCTTAAGTATATCGTTTGGTTGAGAATCGGTACAGACAATAAAGTCTTCAGTTTTAGTCTTATTTGGAATATTGTAATCGCTACGAGCTGAACGAATGATACGTGCTGCTTTTTGGACAAAGTCTACTTCACGCTCAACTTTTTCATTACGCCATGATGTGTTTTCTAAAGAAAAAATTCAAAAACTAAATGAATACCCTCTTAATTTGGACATAAATTGAAAACATACCTGGATAAGAAGCCACACATGCTAGGAGTTTGCTCTAAACGTGGTAGCCTCTGATAGAGCTCTTCCGATATAAAAGACATAAGTGGTGATATTATCCGAAGGCCGAAATCGAGACAAGTGTAAAGAGCTTTGCGTGCTGATGCTTTCTGGTAATCAGTTCCGTTTTGGAAGATTGGTTTCAAGCACTCGAGGTACACATCACAAAGATCATATAACCAGAAGCTATAACATGCACTTGTTGCTCGAGCAAATTCGTAATTTTCAAATGCTGTATTGCATGCTTCGATGGCAGCAGCTAACCGAGATAAAATCCATACATCCATATTGTTCTCCTTTCCAGTAATAGTTATATTAGTTGTATATTTTTCATCGCCACCAAAGTACATAAGGGCAAACTTTGTTGCGTTCCATTTCCATAGCTTGTTGCAGAAGAAACGGTAGCCTTGGACGCGGTTTATATCCAAGTTTATGTCACGAGCTTGAGTGCGCAGAGAGCAAAACGCAACGCATCCGTTCCACATTCGGGAATCCCGTTGGGAAAATCTTGTTTCTGACCGATTTTGGCTCTTTCGATTTCTCTAGGATCCAAGTTAGAGGTAAGTAATTGCTCCTGTCCTGTAATCCTGTAAGTCTGATTTGCTGCATTATTTCGATTGGCGTTTATGTAGCTACTCAAACGGGCAGGTTCACATTCTCATCTTGATTTGGACATCAGCACTACTTGTTGTTGACATCGTTGACGTTGAAAACTTGAAAGTCTTCGGCGTCATTCAGCTTCTCTTGCTTGATTACTTTTTCCAGGAAGACGAAGAGGCAAATTTCTTTCTTCTTGGACAAAGAAATTCCGGCCTTCTAGCATTATAAAAATTGAGGAAGAATTTTGTTTCCTCTTTGGTGCAACCCTTCCTTTTAGCTGAAACAGACAATCAAAATAAATAAACACGAAAAAAAGATTTGTGAGGTAGTAAATATAGATACCTCTATTAGTTTTGTATTTTCTTTTCTCCGAACTCATCGCTGGATCAACTTTTAAATTAAACAAATCTAAAATCAAATCAGCCACAGGCACAAATATAACATGCCATATCATCAAAAAAAAATATTGAAAAAGGATGTGTTCATGAACTATAGGTCATTTGGCAACATAAACTAATCATTACACATTCTAAATATATTAAAATTGATAAATTGTAGGGATAAATTTCAAAGTAAATGTTATTGTTTTTATAATTTTTTACTTATTTCGTTATTTTTTTCATAAATTATTTATATATTATAGATTTACCAACTTCGTTAATAATCTTATCTAAAATAGCCATACTTACCGAACATATTCATGGAAATCTTGCAGAGATACCAACTTAACACTATTAAGAAAAGAAATTCATTGGAAAGTAAATGTATACATTAAAATTACTGAAGAGCGAATGTGCTGTTAACTTATTGTTGTTGTATTTACATGCGCAAAATATACTTAATGTGTAACATTTCATAATGTGTACATTACACCCCGACTCCACAGGAGATAAATTCTCTCAGGATGCTCATCATGATATGAAATCTCCAATGGAGACGCGATATTTCCTCTTATGATGGGATGTCAGCGATCTATATCAGCGGTTTTGTCTTGATATAGATGTCTGATATGAAATTTGACAGATGGTTTTTTTTCGTACTTTTGTCTCATTATTTCGTGTCTTCTCATTTGGTTGGTTCTTGTCAAGTACTCCGTCGGCAAATATTTTTTTTTTTATTTTGTAAGTAAATACATTAGTGTGTCATATTATTCATTTGTTCGTGCGTTAAGTTATGTTTGGTGTTATTTATTTATACTTTAGGTAGATGCGCATTCTTTTCTTTGCAAATATATATAATTTTTATTAGTTTTACGTTTTGCTAATTTCTGTTGTCCGCACAAAACACATCCCGTGCAGTAGGGATGTAAATGAAAAATCATGACATAATTTGCCCAGCGAAGCAATAGGAAAATGTAGAGATAGAGATATCAGACATTGAGTTGGAGAGACAGATATCTTGTGGAGTCGGGGTGTTAAGAAGCTCAATAAAACACGCCTATTCTCTGTGCAAAAGAATTTTGAACGCCCATCCGCTCTCTTGATATTTGGCCTGTCATCTTGCATGTTGCATCTCGTAGACAAGAACAGACAATGAAAAAAAACCTGTTAGAAATCATTTTTTTTTTTTCAAGTAGATGATATGATGCAATGACCATTCCACACTCTCAGAGGGGGTGGAGAGAAAGTCTTCGTGTATGTATAAAAAGAGTAATAAGTAGGCATATCGCACATCCGCTGTCAAATATATCGATATATATACCTACATTATTCATAGAGGAATCTTTGCAAGAAAAAATGATATTTTGTGTTTATCTGGAAATTTAAAGCAATTTTGTTCATAAAAGGTACACTTATTTAGATATTTTGTTGCATTTAGAAGCAAATTAGGAACTTATGTAGATATGTCAAAGCCTTTGGATGGATTTGTGAAATAATATTATTCTCTATCTTTTTTAGGTAGGTAGGTATACCTATTTGTTCTTTGCAATTCCCATACAAAATATTCTAATTTCGTTGCTCAATTTTGTCTATCAGAGCCAAAAACAGATACAATATTGTTTGTTACTCCTAGTCCTAGTTCCTACATACGTACATAGATACATATGTATGTGCGTATTTTGCATTCAGGTTCATGAGGTTATGATAACACCTGCAGGCAGGAAGGTTGGTTTCATTTGATTTGGTGCGATCTTTTGATGATGGCGAGAATAGCGTGGTTGACTTTTTTGGGTTTGATAAAAATAAAAACAATCTGAAAAAAAATAATTAAATTAAAACTTCAATTTGAAATAGGGCGACAAAGAAGAAGAAAATAAAACCCTAAGAAATTGTGGATACAGATTTGTTTACGGGTTAGGTATTTATTTTATACAAATAAAATTATCATTTTCCATAATTTTCGAAGTGTTTATGGGTATGATAGGTTGTATGTTTTCATGAAAAAACGCAACCAGAAGAATAAGTTTAGGTACGAGAATACACATTGTACAGACGTATGTATATACACATGTGGTCATTAAAATAGGAACTCTTTTAGATCAAATAAAAAATGCAACAATTGTTAAGTTACATAAATTTTTATTCGAATGTGTTGGTAATATTGTCAATGTAACATTAACAAAATTTAATAACGGCAATTTTTATATTTCCACCAAAAAAAGTGTTGCTACTTATAAAAAAAAGGTAAAACATAGCCTTTGAAAGAACACAACGATTTTAGTTTAAAAAATGGCAGTACCTATTTTAATGACCACATGTGTAGGTAGTACATACAATTTTTTAAAAACATATGCCCAGGAATTCATTTTTATTAAAAGGTGACAATTTTCCAGTTATCAATTAGATTCAAACATACCTTTGTAGCAGAAGTTAATTTATAAATGTTACGAATTGTCAAACGAAACAATTTATAGGTAAATATCTACCTACTACGATTTTCAAAATCATTTCATTTCAGCATAAATAAGAAAACGTAGTATATATGTACATACGAAGGTACATAAGAACGGTTTTTCTGTTTTCTATTTTTTTTTGTAAGTGAAAAAATAATGATAGTTTTATTGAAGAAAAAATGAGTATTTTTTGAATAGGTATTTTCTGCTCTTAGCATGTTCCATATGAAATGTCTGAAGCATTTAAATTGTAAATTGCGTAGGTATTTGCTTAGTTCACCCACCCTTCATCACATTTTACATTTATTATTTTTACAATCCATTTTTAGTTTTTCATACTGTTTAATTTTTCATGCATTTACTAGTTCTGTAGATTCTTGTTTTTATATTAAGGTTTTAAATTTTTCTAACGTTCTTGTCATAAGTCCATTTACAAATTTCTGAGAGAAAAACAATTAACAAGAAGTTGACTGTATCAAGTCTGTGTGTACGGCATTCATTCTTATTGTCAAACCAATTTGAGAAATATCATTTTTTGTTTAAATATATTAATGCAAAATCTTAAGCATTTAAGACATTTTAGTAAGTTACTAAGTTAAAAAGAGGATTTCGCTAACTTTAAACGATTTTATCATTTTACTATTTCTAAACATTTTACTTAAGTTAATATAATAAACTGGTTACTTTAACTTTTAGTAATTTGCTAAATTAATATGAAATCTGTCATTTTCCTCAGTCAATATCTCTTGGCAATTTTAGAAGAGTTAAATTGTGTTTTTTTTTTATTTCGATTCGTGAGTAAATTGTTTTTAAAAGCAAATAAAATATTATAAAATGTTTTCGGAAAACGAAGATTTTGATATACATATGTATGTATATGATTGAAGACCCAGCTTTATGGAGAATTTTACTCCAGAAATAGGTTTGACAAGAAAGCAGATAGGTTTTTAGTTGAAAAACTTAAAGATCCAAGATCGAATTATAATCGGTAGGCTTCCGATGGCACCCGAATTTCAAGTACCTACTATTTACATTACACTTTCTTGGAAGAAGACTGGAATGGTCCAATCCAAAGTGGCGAAATAATAAAACAAAACATTTCGAAAAAAGTTGTCAAAAATAAACAAATAACAAAATAAATTTGATTCTCTCTGGTGATTTCGTGCGAGCAAGTCGCATTTGAAGAGTGATTTGAAATAAAAAAATTAATTAGTGAGTGTTAAATTTCTTTTAAAGTGAATTTTATTATTTACTATGGCGGAGGGCGTTTCACCCACCGCTCCTACGGTTCCGCCGGATAAAACTTTATTTAAAAACAATTTAACTTTGCCCTCGCATATGCTAACAGGGGAAGACAAAAAAAGGATAATTAAATCCGTTACCAACGAGTGGTGTTCGAGAGAAGAAGGTGAAAGCGAAATGGAGCACGAGCTGGTTACAAATATATCCGCGAGTGCAAGTGAGAAAAGCGATATCAACGGCGCTTTATCGCCGCTTGATAACTGTGTTTTTATCGGTCATTCAGACACGCCGATTTAACTGTTGCTAGGTGAAATTGTGCCCAAGCCGAAACCGAAGCGGTTCTTAAAAAACTCTTGCAAAAAGACAAAGAAATGCTCACGAAAATTATCGCTAGGAAAAGGCGTCAATCTTTTCCTTTGAAGGATGCAAAAAAAATTGTGACTGAATCTATAAACAATACCAATCGTTTTGCCCTTTTGGCATCAGCTGAAGACGTCGTTTTGCCTCAAGTTACGCCTGGCAGTAGCAGCAACTCTAATTCTAGCAACAATAGGAGAGCTAGCAGCAAGCTAATTAACAGCAATTTGACCAACTTTAACAGCAGCTCCGGTATCAGCAGCAACAACATCAACAGCAACATTAACATCAATCAACAGAAAGCTAGCTCTAGTGAAGCAGTTCCACCCCCGGCCATTCAAACTTCCTGGTGCGCTCCCATCTTTACCAAGGGTGTTTCATCCAAAACCATTTTGGACATTATGAGTAAGAAAAATCTAGACCTTGAAAATGTAAAATTTATTTCCAATGGCTTTGGAAAATTAAAAATCTTTATTAGAGATGTAGATCTGCATAGCTACTTTATTAACCAATTTAAAGAATGTAAAATTGAGTCATTTTCCTTTACGCCCAAACAACTTAAAAAGTTTAATGTTGTTCTAAAAGGCATTTCAAATAGTTTTTCTGCATCAGAGATTCAGCAGGAATTTCTGAGAATCGATCCCTCATTGAAACTGACTGTGAAACAGTTTGAAACTAAGTGGTCGAAAGCCAACGATATCCCACTCGATCTCTTCCTCTGCACTCTGGGGGATAGGGATAGCCTTATCAACATCAAACGTTTCAAATACCTGCTTAGACACAAAATCAAATTTGATTCTGTGAGAAATTCGGGCACAAAACAATGCTTTAGGTGCCAACGTTTTGGCCATATATCGGGTTACTGTACGTATATGTATAGGTGCGTAAAGTGCCTCAAGGAACATGAAGTTGGACAGTGTGATATCGGCCCTAAAACCGAAACTTCCACTGCATCATGTGTTAATTGCTCTTCCTCGGGCCACCCCGCGAATTTTGGTGGTTGTCCTGTGAGGATTGAACTACTAAAAAAAAAAGAAGAAGCTATGCGAGCCTCGGCCGTTAATCATAGGGCTTCATTCACTAAAATTCCTTTAAACACTGAGCAGTTCTCTTACGCTGACAAAGCTAGAGGCTTTAAATTAACACAGGAAGTCTCTCCTCCCCGTACGAGCCAATCCAACAACGATATTTCCGATTTTATAGACGAATCGGATAAACTATTTGGCATACCTCTTAACACGCTAATAGCTAAAATACGAAAATTTTGGCCAGATTATACTAAAATGGATGTTATTCAAAAACCAGGTGTTTACCTTAGGTTTGTTGCCTCTCTTTCTCCTCCCTTACCATGAATCTGAACTTTATCTCCGTTAATGTAAATTCCCTCTCTAAAGATAAACAAATCGAAATTGACTTACTTCTGGAAGACACTCTTCTTACCGGTATTCTACTTCAAGAAACTTGCCTTAAAAATTATAAAAACAAGTGTCGTTTTAACGATAAATACGATTTTATTCGTAACAATGAGGGTAGAGGTTCGGGTATTTTGTTGAAAAACTCTATTCGCTTCACCCAGAAAAACTTTTCCAGCAACTTTATTTCCGCAACTATAGCCTTAATTCCGATTTTATACATGAATGACTCTAAAACTTTAGCCCTCGTCTCTATTTATATACCCTGTAACTCCGGCCCCGTCTTTCTCCCGGCTCTCGATGACTTTCTTGCTTGCCTTCATGGCGCTGATTACATTATTATTGGAGGCGATTTTAACGCCCGCCACTTTTTATGGGGTGATACATGCAATAACTTAAATGGTATCCATTTAGTTCGATGGTTTCAAGATAATCACTTCCTTGACTTTGACATAGTTGCTGCTGTAGGTCCGACTCGTCCCAGCTCTGGGTCACACATTGACTTCTTTCTTATTTCAGCTAATCTCCGAACTGATAATAACATCGCTTGCCTAACTTTGGATCCGATCTCGGATCATTTCTCAGTATTCATGAGTATTAAACTCCATCAGCATTCTATATTACCTGACTTTCCCAAGACTTTTGCTACCTATAAATACACTAACTGGACTTACTTCAATCATGCATTGAATTCTGACCTTTGTAATTTGGCTCTTCCAACAGACAGAAATCTTGATAACTCAGAAATTGATAGCTTCATCGAAAATTTTACAATCACTTTAAATAATTGTATTAACACCTACACTAAAAAAATTTCTCTCCACTCTAATTGGTTAAGAATCTCCGACGCTACTCTTAGTCTCTTCAAAACCAGGAAAATCTGGAAGATAAGACTTAAAAGATTATTTCACCGTTTTGGCGATCGCACTAACCAGGATTATCAAGAGCTTTCTGTACGTGTAACCAATCTCAGTAAAATTATCAAAGATAAAGTTAGATTAGAGTTAAATGATCTATTGAGTCAGAAGTTGAGCAGCTTGAAGCCCTCATCTAACGTTTTTAAAACCATATATATCAAATTACTGGACGTAAAAACAAAGGTACTAACTTCTCCCAAGATTTAGTTAGTGGAGATAGAGTTTTCGCTTCACCTAATGAAAAGATGGAAGGTTTTAGTGCTTACTATACCGATCTCTATTCTCTAAAAATCCCGTCAATCGACCCAGTAAATTCTCTAGAAGTTTCAACTTTTAATAGCTCATTCTCGGTTTGGAATGAAAACCTAACTATTACTATTTTTTCTCCCCTAAATAAATCCGACTCTTCTAATAATGAAAACTTTGTCTCTAATACCTTTCTGAATCCCTTATCTCTTCCTTAAATAACAAAAAATCTTCTGGCCCTGACAATATTCCCAATTTTGTAATTCGTAAATCCAAAGTTACTATAGCTAAATTTCTTACGCCTTTGTTTAACAATTGCGTTAATAATTGCTATTTTCCAAACTCTTGGAAAATTGCAAATCTTATCCCCATAAAGAAAAACAATAGTTCCAATAATTTAGATAACTTTCGTCCAATCTCCCTTTTATCAAATCTCGAAAAAATCCTTGAAAGAATCATTTTATCCAAACTTCAAAACTTATTCGATGGAAATGTTTTAACTCCAACTGAACAATTCGGCTTTAAACGCGGCCATTCTACCGAACATGCCCTACTCTACTTCCAAGATCGGATTCTTAAAAACTTGAGGTCTAAACTATGCACTGTTGCCTGCGCTCTGGACTTAACCAAAGCTTTCGATTCGGTGTGGCACGCAGGCCTAATTTATAAACTTAATTTGCTAAATTTTCCTCCAAATTTCATAAAAATTCTTCAAAGCTTTCTCTCAAATCGTTTTCTGTCGGTTTGTTTCGAAAATTTAAATTCCCCTCATATTCCAATCCTGTCGGGGGTGCCCCAAGGCTCAATTCTTGGCCCCTTCCTTTTTAATTTGTATCTTTTCGACTTTCCAATTCGTTGCCATAACTCTGATGCCATTCTGTATGCGGATGACACAATCCTATTTAGTTCTCATGAGCGGCCTCATGTCGCCCTCGAAGATGTAAAAACCCATCTCAATACAGTTATCCCGTACTACAAAAAATGGGGAATCGATCTGAATATTAAAAAATGTGAACTGATTTGTTTTCGGAATGCGTCTGGGAGGGGACACCACCTCGCCGTTAGAGAAAGCCGCCACTTAAGACTTTCCATTGGGGAACACCCAATTCCCTTAAAAAAATCACTGAAATATCTTGGCATTCACATGCATGAAAGGTTAAAAATGAATTATCATGCAAGAAAAGCACTGAATAACGGCAAGTCGGCTGCTGCTAAACTAAAACGGCTAATAAACTCCAGAAGCGTACTTAAGAACACTAAGCTTTTAATGTATAAGACTCTAATCCGTCCATTGATTACCTACGGGTTCCTGATTGGTTTCATATAACACCCAACGTCGTCCTTGAGCTTCAAAGATTTGAACGTAAAATTATAAGAAACTGCCTCTCTAAGGCCCATTTGCTGATACGGAACATAAGTACTTATGTTCCACATAAACTCTTATGTGACAGTTTACGTAGAGGAAAAAGTAGAACATAAGCGCTTAAGTTGAACATAAATATTTAAGTTTCGTATCAGCAAATGGCCCTAAAAGAAGGAAACCATCCGGAAAGTGGTATAGCAACAAAACTTTATATCAAGACTCCGGGATAGTTCCCCTTCTTAATTATCTTACCACGCTTTCCAACAAAAGAATCCTCGCCCTTCAACATCATGAAAACCCTATCCTCCGGAACATTTTCGAGGGGAACATTGTTTGTCCTATTAATGAACGTTATTATTTATCGCCAATCAGTATACTCAATGAGGATTCTATCTCAGATTTTCAAATACAGGATAATGACAATTTATTTACCTGCCCTTTCTATAAAAAATGTTTTCCAGACACCTACAGAGGCTAAACAAATCTACTCTCTTCTTAATCTATAAAGACAAAATCTAATATCATTAAATTCAAAAATAAAATGTAAATATATAGACAAATAAGAATGTTACTATTGTAATTCTAAATTCCATTGCCTTACCTTTATTGTACCTAATATATATAAACAAACTCGCCCATAAATGTATGGCTGTGAATAAACCTAAGTATATACATATATACCTAAGTATCTATATAACATCAAAAATAAATCCTTTGACTAGTCCTATCAACCCGGCTGTGTACCTATACTTTCAAGTAAACAAAACCTTGCGATAACTTGTAAACATTCATGTAAATACACAATAGGTGTGTTTTTTTTGCAAGTCCATATAGAATTGTAAAAAAAAACGACATCGGGAGTAAGCGCTTTACATGCAAATGCAACAACTACTTAAATCTATACAGAGTTAGCTAAGACCAGATAATTATCGAGAGTTAATCTAAGACCCGATAAAAATGGTGATGCCAAAATAGTATTATCTATATGTTATCGATAATTTGCTCAGAGACGTCAAAAGTGAAGTTTTTGGATTAGTTGATGCTAGTCGTCAATAAGCTGACAAATGTCATAGCGTACACAGTGCTTCCAGCTATGTTGAAAAAAAGCTCCTAAATCCCGATGTCGTTTTTTTTTACAATTCTATATGGACTTGCAAAAAAAACACACCTAATAGATAAATTTATTAAAATCTCAAATTGCTTGTGTACATATCTATCTCAATAATACTTTAATCATAATGTCAAAACCAAATCTTGAATATAGATCTTCTCTCCTCGCACACACTATCTTTGCTGTGTTCATACCGAGACGAAATTATATGTCTCATATTATTTTATATTATTCTAGGTTAAGTTTTTCTTTTTTTATATACTCTCGTGTGGTCTTGTTGAGTGGACACACTTTTCCAAACATCGCAAAATTCATTTTCATTAAATTAAAATTGCTTAGTTACTAAAATAAACTAATAATATCTATTATTGTATAGCTAGGCCAATTCTAAGTCGGCAAATTAATCTTTAAGTTTTTACCTTTTGTATTAATGTAATTTGTGTATTAAAAAAATCTCAATAAAGTACTACTACAAAATAAATTTAAGGTTGTCCTTTTGACTTTTGAGTTTCCGACATTTCAAACTATTAGGTCCGTTCCCCAGATTTAGTTTAGTTTGGTTTGTTAATTTTAACGAACCGTCATGATTTAAATGTGTTCAAATGCACCGTTTTTGATAAAAGGGAATTAGTCTATTACTAGTTAGTAAAACGAAAAAAAGGTTTAAAAATTTCGAAGAGTTAGTAAATTACTAAAATTTTGACAAATTGCTAACTAATAAAATGCTAAGCCCTTAATAAAATGTTGTTTAAAATGTTGCTCCTATGTTTCTACCATCACATGTGAACGTTTGTTTCCTATTGATAAATCGTATAATCAATTTATTTATCTAATAAAATTGTATGTTGGGCTTGCATAGGTATTCATTTAACTAAATGTTGTGAAAATTTGTGTAAAAGCTGAAATAATTCTATTCTAATAGCAACTGATTCATTTATTGTCTGTACCGCCATTCCGACATTAATTTTTTTTGAAAAACTGTATATATGTGTCAGTTTGTAAGCTTTGGGCATATTTTTTTTTATTTTTTCATTGTTGAAGATAAACTCGATTACCTTTCAGCTAATAATTCCATCAGGTGGTCTTAAAACAAAAACAAACTTAAACAACGAAGGTATATGAAATACTAATAATATGTGCGTTTAGCCCAGGTACGAAAGAGGGCTTATCAGTCAGATGCTGTCTGCCGTACCCTTCAACATCTTACTGATGAGCCCACTGTCGTAACTGGGCGAAAGCCCAGTACACCGAAATTAAGGACGAAAAAATATTGTCAAAACTCAAACCTGCATACCATAAAAATTGAAAAAAAAATATATTTTTGAAAAACCTGTCTAAACTAAATGCATAGAATACTTACATAGAATCGGGAGTGTTTATATTCCAATATTTGCAGAAATATAGATCTGTTATACCACCTACTTAATTAAGAAACAAATACTTTTGATTACAAGTAGTATTCGACTAATGTGTGAAATTCAACCGTATGAAAAAAAAAAAATTATATTTTGTCTAGGGTTAAAGATATCTATAAAACTCGCCTTTGAAAATTGTAACTTCTGAAAAGCACAATCAATCATTATTTTGGTGCTATCATTAATTTATATATTTAGGAAGTGCAATATGGAATACTGGAACCTCACCGAAAGTTTCTCTACAAATTTCACTGAGCGTGGTCCCGGTATATAACGCTGCTAATCCGAAAATTTAAAAGTTTTTATTTCGCTATAGAATAGTTCATAAAAAAAATATTAATTTTAATTTTGACAAATAATAATTGATGATAGTGTTTAAAAAGTGAATACAAAAATATAAGTTTAAATTTTCAATGATGAGGTTTAATAACAACCTACTTGGATTCATCTGTATGTATGTATGTATGTATGTATGTACATATAAGGTCTAAAGTTGAATCAATATTTTTTTTAATATCAAGATTTATGTGTTAGACAAATGCCGCGATTTTTCTGTTTAAATACGATATATTACATTTTGATATCTTTAAATAAAAGTGTAGGTATAATTAACACTTTATAACAACATAAAAACCTTTCTGTGTTTTTTTATTTTAACTTTAGAAAACTCTTTCCTTGCTTAAAAATTTGTATGAAGACAATAATTACTTTTATTTATTTTTTATTCGTTCTTCTAATAGAAGCTACGTTTTGTAAACAGTTCTCGTTTAAGCAATAAAACCGGCTCTGCTTAACATAGTCGTTTAGCTTGGAGGCTTTGTCTAACTTTTTCATAATTTTAAACACTTTATACTACGTTTTCACCAAAGGTAAATCCGGGATTTAAGTGGATTTACCATAAATCTCCTTTAAATCTCGTAGATTTACCATACAAATATAAATCACCTCAAATGAAGATTTAAAATAAATCTCCTTGAAATCTTCTCGCAATCAGAAGATTTGCAAAACAAACAAACCTTATTTTGTAGAACGCACCTATGAACACCCACTTTCTTCATTGACAATCAACACAAAATAGAAATATCTGTTTTTTTTTTCCTGTTTACTACCCAATGCAATTTTTTTTTCGCTTGTCCAAATTGACAATTGAATGACAAGACAGAGTAAAAACGTCAAATAAATCTCAGTTTCTTTGGTGAAAACACTTCAAGATTTATTTTAAATCTCTAGCGGATTTACTCTTGGTGATAACGTAGTATTAGACAACTCTTCTAATTAATGTGGATTTAACAACAGAACCTAAGCGAATTGACGTTGAACAACCCTTAATTTGACAGATACATAACTCAAACACAACAACACAAATAAAAAAAAAAAAAAACTTTAAACCAAATAATTTTTTTGCCCAAAAAGTACACTTTATATAGGTACTACATACCTCGGTACAGACTGTTTACATATAAGTTATTTACATTATTTTAGATGGAAATGAAGTATGTACTATACATAGTTAACAGCATACAAATTCACAAATGTACAGATTTGCTGATCGTAGAGCACTTTTGTACGATTGTTTCGAATTTCTAATATTCAGTGATTGAGTCTATTTACAAAGCACATCTTTTAAAAAATCGAATAAAACATTAGTAAACATTTTTACTTCGATTTGCTTTGGTATGAAATGAGCATTGTCAATATAAATAAGGTATATCTACTTTTAGAAGATAAAGTAGCTATTTGCTACTGTTAAAGTTAGACGAGCTCTTTAACGTTAAAGTATAGTTTATGTCCTTTAAAATTGACAAAAAGTCAGTTCTCGTTTTATATACCTGCAATATTTAGAGTCTACAGGTTTTAAATGTCCACCCGTAACATAAAAAAGACCCTGACTATTTTCAAAATACATAAAGGTGGTGTTTTTTTTTTATTTCAGCAAAAATGAATTAGTAATAATATTATTGGTTTTGAGATAGATTTTATAAAAAAAATTAAAGACACTTGACTGTGAAATTACACTTTAGGAAATTTCATAAAAATGTTTTGTACAAAAACTGAAATTCATTCACCGTGCGCGGTGTGGGCTCTGTATTTTCAAACTTATAGAAAAACACATGCACATTCTTCATAGAATACCGACCTATACATGCGGCTCCTCCATGGATGATCACACACAAACAAACAATATCAACATGACGAACTTGTGTAAAGAATTAAAAAACAAAACAAAGCCTTTTTTCTAAGAAAAATAGGATACCCCAGTAGGAATTTGCTTTTTTTGTTAGATACCTACATCTATTCCACATGAATAAAGGTAGCTGCATTGTCTGCCAGTATTATATTTCTCGCGCATAATAAAAAAAAAGTCCTTAAACAAAAGAGAGAATATTATACTGTTCTCTTTTTAATTCAGAAAAGTTTTCTTACGATGACTATAAAATTCTCTTCTTCTTATGAAACCTTCTTAACACCCCGACTCCACAAGATATCTGCCTCTCCAACTCAATGTCTGATATCTCTATCTCTACATTTTCTTATTGCTTCGCTGGGCAAATTATGTCATGATTTTTTATTTCTATCCCTACTGCACGGGATGTGTTTTGTGCGGACAACAGAAATTAGCAAAACGTAAAACTAACAAAAATTATATATATTTGCAAAGAAAAGAATGCGCATCTACCTAAAGTATAAATAAATAACACCAAACATAACTTAACGCACGAACAAATGAATAACATGACACATTAATGTATTTACTTACAAAATAAAAAAAAAATATTTGCCGACGGAGTACCAACCAAATGAGAAGACACGAAATAATGAGACAAAAGTACGAAAAAAACCATCTGTCAAATTTCATATCAGACATCTATATTAAGACAAAACCGCTGACATAGATCGCTGACATCCCATCATAAGAGGAAATATCGCGTCTCCATTGGAGATTTCATATCATGATGAGCATCCTGAGCGAATTTATCTCCTGTGGAGTCGGGGTGTTAGAAAGCTTTTGTCTGCTGGAGTTTGTCTGCTGGAGAAAATTTTCGATGACAGCATTTTGTATGGAGGTGAGACATCTGTATATAATTATCTGTGTCTGTATATAATTATCTGTGATACGGCTGTATCCTTAACTTACAGAAAGTGAGACAGCGACCCCTATCACAACTTCAAGTACTACAATGCATTAGGGATAGGAACGAGCCCTCCATATTATATATACTCAAAGCTCTATCCTCAATTACCATCCCCCCAAATCAAAAGTCTCCACATCAATTTTTTCCGCCGACAGCGCCCTAAGTAGAATGTATTCCCCAACTTTTTTTTCTGTTCCATGAGAGTACTATAGATTTTATATACAAGGGTGTCACCAAGTTAAATGTAAAAAAAAATCCATTAATTTTCAATTTGAAGTGCGAATGAGAAAAAACACAGAGACGTGAAAATAAGTCGGCGGAGTGAGTCCAATGTGAACACCGTCAAAGAGAAAGAGATGAGATTTGTTTTGTTTTAAAATGTCATTCCACAGCACAGTGCTGCCAAGTCTTTTTTTATGCCCCGATGCGTTTTATTTATCGTCGCCTATTAAAGCTGTAAAAAAAACACACACTGTACCTAATAAGTCAATGCTGCAAATGGCCTAAAAAGCGCAGAGTAATATTGCATCGTTTAAAATCGGCCTAATCATCCTAAATAGCCTTTTCAAGTGAATGCTGAACGCGGCCAATTTTAACTTTCCCAAAGACCAGATGTTTTCGGCTTTGTCAAATTTGTTTTGTTTAGTATTCGTGTTTTGTCATTTTATGTGGTAGTTGGTCCGCTGATTGCATATTTTACTTTACTTTACAAAACACGAACTATAGTTATGAAAATCTAAATATTGCATAATTCATTGTATACTTCTTATTTTAAATAACGAGAAAAAATCAATTTTTCGAGTACCAAAAGATTTAAAGTGCTTGTGTGTTTTCGTTTTACTTTCTATCGCAATAAAGCAAAGTTGTCATCTACAGCAAGAATTTTTAAAACTGTTTCGATTTTCACCAATACGTTCAATATTTTTCCGAATTTTTGCAAAAATGGAACCCGATTCCATTAAGTTTCTACGAGTTAAAGATATTCCAATACTCTGTCAAAAGAATTGCAAAATGAAGGATCCCCAACGTGTTGAAAAAATCATCAATGAACTTGTACTTGGAGGTGTTGATCGCTTACAAGTTGTCTCAGATTTTGATTATACAATAACAAAACAAAGAACTGAGGATGGCTCAAAAGTGTTGAGTAGCTTTGGTATTTTAAATGCATGCAAATCACTTCCAATATCCTTTGTGGAGGAATCCGGCAAATTGTATGACAAATACCGTCCAATTGAGATCGATCCCCACATACCGGTTCAAGAGAAAGTCAAATATATGGTCGAATGGTGGAGAAAAACTGGAGACCTTTTAGTGTGAGTAATTCTTTAATGTTTTTAACCAAAATAAAATAGCGCCAAAAGCATTTTACATTTGTTATTGGTAAACGTCAATGCTGTTTCGATTGGGAAGATTGTGTGTGGCCTGGGATGGGTCAATATTTCGGTAACAGGTATTAGAGAATAAGAATAATTTATTTATTTATTTTTTATTTATTTAATTGTTCATATACCAGAACAAGGCTAAACAGACTGCGAATAATAAAACATAAAATTACATAATACATATCGTCGCTTTTCCGGCAGAGTGGCATAAGTCGAAATTTGTCGTTTTTTAGTTAAGAACACAGAACAGTTGACAAAAAAAAAACAATTTTTCTGTGTAATAGGCGTTAACCTACTTCTAGTTTCCGAGTTATGAAAAAGCGCCGCTCTCAATTTTCAAAAACATCCCTGTCATTTTCTACGTATAAATACGGCATAAATCAATTTTTGTTTTTTTTTAATATTTCGTTTTTTATAAAACTTAACAAACAAAAAATGCAATTTTTTCACGTATTCAACATTCGAGTTTTGTTTTTTATGAACAACGAAATTTTTTTTTTCAGTATGAAAAAAACTTTAAAAGGCTCTCCTGAAAATTTGCAAATTTCGACTTATGCCACTCTGCCGGAAAGCGACGATATATACAAGTAAGAGTTAAAATACAAAAACACATAGCAATTCGTTCTTAAATTTTTCTCGACTTAAATGTAATTCGAGAGAGTTGCAAACTTCATTTAACGTGGAGATAGCTCGCGACAACGGCTCATTTTTCCCATAATTTGTCCTACGCGTTTGTTGAAAGAGGAGATTTCTTGACCTTGAGTACATTGAGGCTAGCCGCGCACTAGCAACTTTTAGTTGCGAAACTGTTTGGTTACTTATAGAAAACAGATGAACTGTTTGGCTGAATGTCCGTGAATTTGCAGATAATTATATGTTGAATGAAATGGCGAACTTATTTTAGGCAATCGTTTAGTTTGTGTCAAAACACAAACTTTTTAGTTGCTCGAACCAAGCAGTTTCGCAACTAAAAGTTGCTAGTGCGCGGCTAGCCTGATGGCACATAAATAGGAATTAGGCCAGGCGCGCACATTCAATTTTTAGTTTCGCAACTGTTTAGTTGCTAAAATGAAACATATGGGCTTATATGGGACACCGCGCACTTAGAGCAACTCGATTCTCGAAACTAAAAAGTTTGTGTTTTGACACAAACTAAACGATTGCCTCGCAACAGTTGAGCTGTGCAAGAGAGAAAAGAGTGCGAGCGTCAGTAAAGAGTTGCTAGTGTGCGGTTCTCTTTCAACTGGTGATTAAACTATTTGATTTCGATCACAGTTGCCAGTGCGCGACTAGCCTTAGAGAGAGCAAAAACGGACTTTTAACATGATTACACAGAATATGCCTTACAAACATTACATCATGAGTTTTTCTACGAGACTAAAGATTTTAGACCATTTTATAAAAAATGAATTTCGTAAAACGTCTTTGAACACGCTCAATTCTATCGAGGTGAGTTTTATAATATGGATTCCAAATTACATCAGCATATTCAATAACAGATCTGACCAATGAGTTGTAAAGCGTTAATAAAACATATTTGTCCGTGAAATCCTTGGTATTTCTTTTTATAAATCCAACCAATGAGTTGGCTTTTGAAGTAACAGGGTCAATATGAATTTTTGATGAAAATTTAGAGTCAAAATAGACACCAAGATCCTTAATTACACTGACTCTTGTTAATGGTGCTGAGTTAATTCGGTAAGGGAACTGCACGACATTTGAGATTTTACTGAATGTTATAGTGTTACATTTTTTTTTTATATTCAATTTAAGATTATTTTGAAAACACCAATTTGAAACACGATTTAAATCTGATTGAACTCTTATGCAATCGTCATGGCTTTTTATTTTTAAAAACAGTTTTAGATCATCTGCGTAGAGCAAAAAGCAACAATTCTCTATAGAATTTACAATGTCATTCATATATACATATATATTAAAGAGCAAAGGGCCCAGATGGCTTCCTTGTGGAACCCCTGAAGTGCATTCAATTTTCCTAGATGTTTTACTATCAATTAATACACGTTGAATTCTATTTGTGAGATAAGAGAAAATCCATTCTAATATCTTAGAATGAAAACCAAAATTTCTAAGCTTATTTATGAGAATATTGTGATCCACAGAATCAAAAGCTTTGCTAAAGTCTGTATGCACAACATCTACTTGGCATTTATTTTCTAACGCATTTATCACATAAGACGAAAAAATTACTAGATTTGTAACAGTCGAACGACCAGCCATAAAACCGTGTTAAGATGCAGATAAACAATCCTTAATTAAAAACTCAATTTTATTTTTTACCAAACTCTCGAACACTTTAGGAATCGCTGCTAGTTTGCATATACCTCTATAATTTTCGACTGTGTTTTTTGAGCCTGATTTAAAAATAGAAGTCAAAAATGATTCCTTCCATTCAGGCAAAAATGGGCCATCAGCTAATGACTTATTAAAAATTATAAGTAAGGGCCGACAAAGAGAATGGGAACAATTTTTTAGAAATAGTTCTGGAATACCATCGGTTCCACAACTAGTATTACTTTTAAGTGACTGAAGAGCAAGAAGAACATCATCAAAGCATAGCTGTATGCTTCCGATATCAACCTTTTCTTCGCCATTACTGAGTTACTGCTAATTGAATAAACCGACTCAAAAAACAGGCAAACATTTCTAAGTGTTTTTCGATGGTTGAAATTGACTATATTCGGAATACCTGATGAATTTCGTTTTGAATGTATGAAAGACCAAAACGATTTGCTATTTCTTTTGATGTTATTTTCGATATTCATGAATAGTAGGTATTCGTCTTGATTTTTTGTTCTTTTATAATTAGCATATGCCTTATTTTTAGGTTTTTCAAATGCATGAGTCTTTTGTTGTACCACGGTGGCTTTGAAGATTTCCTTTTTCTCACACGAGCAACAAATTGGTCAAAACCAGCATGAACGATTTTAATAAAGCGATTATAGGCATGTTGTAACTCAAGAAAATTTAATTTGTAATACCAGTCAAAAGAGGCAAAAAAACGTTCAAGTTCAATAAAGTTTGCTTTAGAAAAATTAGACTTAAAGTTTTCAGTAAAATCTATTTGATTTCTTTGATAATTATATGAAACTAGCGGCCTGGTACGTGCTTCGCTACGTATAAAGTGAAATAATAAAACAATTTAATTGTAACATCAAATTATTCATTTATTCAAACAAAAAAATATTTTATTAATTGCTAGCTATTTTAAAATTTAATCCGAAACATTTGGATAAACAATATTTTTTATTTTTCCATTTTGATTATGAATAAACAAACGGCTGGGGGTACCGACTCTAGAACAGGTAACATAAAGTTGGCCATGTGAAAAACATGATTCCTCCAAATTCACACCACAAACGTGAAATGTTTGCCCTTGAGCCTTGTTGATGGACATCGCAAATGATAAACGCACAGGATATTGTAATGGTTTGAACTCAAATGGCATATCAGTTGGAATCATAGGGATACGCGGTATCAAACAAACTTCTCCTTTTGATTTAGCTGTTAAGATCGTAGCTTCAATCAAATTTGGCAATAACTTTTTCACTACCAATCTGGTGCCATTACACAGTTTTGGTGGATTAATATTTCGCAATAATATAATCAGAGAACCAACTTTCAGATTCAAGCAATGCGGTGGCATACCAGCAGGTTCCAATGAATTTAAAAATTCAATTGGATAATTCATCTTGATTTAATAACACTGTCAATTGGCAATTGGCAGTTTCGCTTGAATTTGAAAATTAATGGCATTGATATGAATGTTCTTCGGTGCTAAAATGGCGCGTTTTCTCAACCAATCATAATTTCTGTAATTTTGAAGAATATTCGGAAAAACACATTCAATCAATTCATCTATCGATTGCGCTATTGTACAAAAATTGTTTTGTACATGCGATCAATCCGTTGGTTCTGTCGATTTATATTTTGCCATCACCAATTTCTAACAATTGTTTTGAAAATTCATGGGCAGCTGGATCATTTTGTAGGTGAATACCTTTGAGTATATATAATATGGAGGGCTCGTTCCTATCCCTAATGCATTGTAGTACTTAAAGTTGTGATAGGGGTCGCTGTCTCACTTTCTGTATGTTAAGGATACAGCCGTATCCTCCGATTTGTGCTTACCTTCTCCTCGCATATAGTTCTCCGTCACATGATATATGAAGCACTCGGCAATAACTTTGTCTTACACAAATTTGAGTAGCGCCCCCTATGATAGTCACGCATTTGGAATAGAAACGAGCCCTCCATATATACTCAAAGGTGAATACGCATATTAATGTTCAGTGTCAATTTTTGTATATATGTATCTCCAAAGAACTGATGGCTTCAAACAGGCATTTATTTCATCAGCAGGAGTTGATCGAGGAATGACAGGCAATGTTTGACGAAAATCCCCTGACAGTATTATCAAAGCACCACCAAAAAGCTGTTGATTACCACGTAAGTCTTGCATTGTTCGATTAAATGCTTCTAGTGATTTTTTATTCGCCCCATTGTACTCATCCCATAAAATAATTGACGTTAATCGCAAAACTTTTGCCATAGCAGAATTTCTCGAAATATTGCAAGTTGGAGTTTCAATCACCTGTACATTCAATAGAAATTTTAATGTAGAATGTGCAAAAATTGATTATCAGCGTCGGGGTATGGCAATAACGAACCAGCTTGATGATAAATCTGACCCTGAATCTGTAACATGTATGCAATTTTAGGTAGATGTTGGATCAGAATTTTTAAAACTATCGAATACTTTATGATTCAGATTGATATAAACATAGGAAGTCCTGTTAAAGTATTTACCTTAAACGTCGGAATAAAATTATCTCTAATAATTTTAGTAGCACCAAAAGAAGTCATTTGAAATGCCGAATTGTATAGTTCAATATGACTCAAAAAGTGATTCGACGTTTGAGATGTCCCAAAAATTAATGAATACAATGGTTCGGGTGGAGTTTCTAATGCTGGCAATCTCACTTTGCAATTAGCACAACACATTCCGGGCAGGGTTCGAACGTAAATCTACTCCTACGCTCCGATTTTTCGAGATTTACTCCACTTTTTCCACACAGACAAATTGTCTTATTTATATACAAACATGAAATTGTTGAAAAAAACATTAAACCTTTGTTAAAAATTCTTTCTGAATTTGTAATTTGTTTATTTTTACAAAACAATTTTTGAAAATAATACTAAGTTTTTCAATGAACCTGTGATTTCTTTTTTGCTAATACTATTTTTTTATGTTCATACATATGTATCATTTGCATTACGTGAAAACGCCGAAAATTACTTTTCTTCGTTAATATTAAATTTAAAGATGTGGTTAATTGGTAAACCTTTATTTCCACAACCGTACCGGTTCGTGGCTCGATCAATACTACTTAATACATAACAAATTGGGGCGTTAACATTCTGCCCGCCTTGAACAAATTGATTAAATTATGTTCAAAATAATACAAAATTATATAAAGTTAATAGAAAATAACTGATATGAACATTTCACTAAGCGATACATATGTATACGAGTATTTTTTTTTTTTTTAAGTCGCGATACATATACGAAAACATAATTTGAATATTTGAAGTTATCCGTCAAATAATAAGATAATAAAGAAATTTGAAAAATTAAATATCACTTCGAGATAAAAGCCGCGAGATTTTTACAATTGGTCTTGAAAGTATACCATCGGATGTCCGGATGCTAGCGACGCGAACGTAGCCATCACTGCCTGGATGAACGTTGATTATTCTGCCAATCTTCCATTTGGTTGGAGGTAACTTCTCATCCCGGATAGCGACTAAATCCCCAATTTCCAGATTAAGCTGCGGTCGATTCCATTTCGCTCGTTGTTGAAGTTGGACGAGATATTCGGAGCTCCAATGTCTCCAAAAATGTTGTCGGAGATTTGCAATCTGTTGCCAGCGGTCAACCAAATGGCCTTGGAAATTTTCTATATTGGGTTCGGGTATTGTTTTGAGCGGTTCCCCAATGAGAAAATGACCAGGTGTAAGGACCGAGAGGTCATTGACATCAGATGTTAAAGCGCAGAGTGGTCTCGAATTCACACAAGCTTCAACTTCTGCTAGTAGTGTTGTGAATTCTTCGTAGGTCAGGAGACTTTCACGAAGCGTACGACGAAGATGGAATTTTGTACGTTTGACGGCGGTTTCCCAAAAGCCACCCATGTGAGGAGCCATCGGAGGATTAAAATGCCAATTCGTTCCATCATCTGAGAGATATTTAGCCACCTCTTCGTTCTTGCTGGCCTCGAACAGCATTGCCTTGAGTTCCTTTTCTGCGCCGACAAAATTAGTGCCGTTGTCACTGAACATGTCTTTACAATGTCCGCGACGTGAAACGAAGCGCTTGAAGGCAGATATGAACGTAGCCGATGAGAGATCGCTAGCGAGCTCGAGATGCATTGCACCCGTTGACATACAAATGAATACAGCAATGTATCCCTTTACGGCCTTGGTTCCACGGCCTTTTGACAATCGCAGTTGAATTGGTCCAGCGAAGTCGACACCACTGGTCAGGAAGGGGCGGCAGGATGTTACGCGGGGCATTGGCAAATCACCCATGAGCTGTTGGCGAAGATGATGAGTCTGTTTGCGGCATTTGAGGCACGAACGTGTAATCTTCCTAAGGACGCCTCGAGCACCGATTACCCAGAAACGGTTTTGAAGCATTGCTTGCATAAGTTGTGGACCAGCGTGTAAGGTTATGCGGTGAATGTCGTCACATATTAGTTTTGTGAGCATGGATGTTTTGGGCAATAGAATGGGATACTTCTTGTCAATTGTTAACGATGAGTTTTTGAGTCGTCCTCCTACTCGCAACACTCTTTTTTCGTCTAAAAAGGGATGTAGTTTGAGTAACGGACTATGACTTGTTACTGTTTTTTGGGATGCAAGTCGTTTACATTCCTCGTGAAAA
Organism: Chrysotoxum bicinctum; assembly: GCA_911387755.1. Classification (NCBI taxonomy): domain Eukaryota; kingdom Metazoa; phylum Arthropoda; class Insecta; order Diptera; family Syrphidae; genus Chrysotoxum; species Chrysotoxum bicinctum. The sequence continues at coordinate 144,465,302 of OU426987.1, read as the reverse complement.
TAGCTGTTTTGGGTTTGGTTTACCCAAAATAATAAAGCTTCGTCTAATTCGAAAAGTTGCAGAAATTGATATCTTCGAAAGGGTTGCGGTTCTTGGTTCTTGCGGCGTTTAACAGCTTGCTTCAGATTGAAAACGTAGCGAAGGATGCGAGCTGTTATGCGTTTTAGTTTTCTTAGCGAGGAATAGCGGTTGATTAGTTCTCACATAGGTGGTTTGAATGAAGCTGTCGCGGTATGAACCGACTCAGAGCGTTGATCCAAGTTGGTTGAAAAGATTTCTTGCGGAGGCCATGAAGTCCGTGGCATTAGCAACCAATGAGGACCATTCCACCAAAGGGAATGTTCGGATAAATTTTCTGGTAGAATACCTCTCGTGGCGCAGTCAGCTGGGTTGTCGGCGGATGGAACATGGTACCAATTTTCGGGTGGTATCGTTTCTTGAATTTGAGAAACTCTATTGGCGACAAATGTACACCACTTGCCAGGAAATTGTCGAATCCATGCAAGTGCTATCGTGGAATCAGTCCAACCGAATACGTGACGTATGTTTGTTTCGACGATAGGCTTAACTGTCTTAACCAGTTGTGCAAGAAGAGCGGCTGCGCATAACTCGAGCCGAGGTAAGGACAGTGTTGCGGTTTTCTGCGGAGCTACTCTCGTTTTGGCTGTGAGAAGTTGAACAGTAATTTTGCCGTTGGGAAGAATCGTGCGGATGTATACGGCGGCGGCATATGCGCTTTGTGAGGCGTCGGCGAAACCATGTATGTCGGATATTGCGTCTGGGATTCCCAATTTTACCCATCGAGGAATTTTGATTGCTGCAATCTTCACTATGTGTTGCAAATAGTGAAGCCAGCTTTTGTTGACATCATCGGGAACTGCTTCATCCCAATCCACCTTTGGTTGCCAAAGGCGTTGGAAAAGCATTTTGGGAATGATGGTGGTTGGAGCGAGAAGACCCAAGGGGTCGAATAATTTCGATGCTTCTGAAAGAAGTAAGCGTTTGGTTATTTTAGTTGTTCTTACCTCTGGAACTTTGACCGAAAATGATAAATGGTCTGATGACGGATCCCACTGAAGTCCCAGAGTTCGAATGCCATCTGCGTCCACAAAATCCAATGGCTGAAGAACTTCACGTTGTTCTTCGGGTATGGAATTGATTACAAGCGACGAATTCGAAGACCATTTGCGTAGACAAAAACCACCTTTCTTGAGCATTTCGGATACGTCGGTTTGGATGTGGTGTAACTCCTGTTCATAATGGCTGCCAGTTAAGAGGTCGTCCATGTAAAAGTGATTCACGATGACGTTGCTTAGCGCAGGATGGTGTTTTCCTTCGTCTAAGGCGACTTGTCGAATTGCTTTGACTGCAAGATGAGACGATGAAGCAACGCCATAAGTGACAGTCAGAATTCGATAATCTTCGATCTCGGCTTCGGGAGAATTGCGCCATACGATCCGTTGATAGTCGATATGCTTGGGGTTGATTCTAACCTGACGGTACATCTTGGTGACGTCAGCAGTCAACGCGAATCGATAAGTTCGCATTCGTATAAGTGCCAAGTAAATGTCAGGTTGTAGTTGTGGACCAATCATTTGAGTATCGTTGAGAGAAAATCCAGTTGTAGTGCGGCAAGAAGCATTGAAGACAACTCTCAACTTTGTCGTTGTGCTTGTGTTCTTGATGACAGCTCGATGAGGCATATAGTAATGTTGTTCTGGAACAGGTGATTGCGTAACTTTTTCCATATGGCCCAGGTCAATGAATTCTTGAATAAAGTTTTTGTATTGGTCTCGTAGACATTCATCTTTTCGAAGAATGGCTTCCATGTGATGAAGTGCCTGAACTGCTGCATGACGAGAGTTGCCCAGGGGGCAGTCAGGTTTAAATGGAAGGCTGACCACGTACCGGCCATCGTCTTGGCGATAATGAGTGTTATCAAAAATGTCTTCGCAGGCTTTTTCTTCAATTGTAAGATGTTTCATGCTGGGTAAAGCTTCAATATGCCAGAATTTTGCAACAGCTTTGACGAGCGCAGTATCGCTGAATAGGCATATGGCCGGGTTGGGGGTGTTCATGTTTGTTGTTGATATAGCGGATCCAATGGTTGAACTGGTGGTTAGTGTAAGTAATGCGGTGTCTGCGGTTACGTTATTTTTTGCAGGGGCTGCAATTGGGTCATTTATTGCGGGTGCTGCTGTTGAGACTATGCGTGCGGGCGGTGCGGTCGCGGTTAATTTTGCGGGTGCAGCTTTTGAAGCGGTTGGCGTGGTTAGTGCGTTGACAGCGGACAATGAGGGCTCAGCACGTGTAGCGGGTAAGGCGGTTGGAGTAAATGATGTGGAATCGATTACCTTGCCAAAGAGGATCCATCCTAGAGTAGATTGTTGTGCGACGGGTGTGTTAGTAGGGCCTTTGATCAACCCAGCACATAGAAATTGTCCTAATTCATCGGCACCGATTAAGATGTCGATGGCCGCCGGTGTATCGAAGTGCGGATCAGCGAGTTTTAGCGATTTTAAGTGGGGCCAGTTTTGTCGACATAACTGAAGAGCAGGAAGCATGTTGGTGAGCTTTGGCAAAATATGAGCGACAATGGTAGTAGAAAAGCTATTATCTAATGATGAAAGCTTGAGTTGAACTTCACCATTAGACGTGCCTGCGTCTGTTGCAGCGATGCCATGAATTGTGATTGATTGCGAAGATCGTCGCAGCCGTAGCCTCTGAACACAACTTTCACTAACGAACGTCAGATGCGATCCGTTGTCGAAAAGCAATCGAGCTGTTTGGTATCGTCCCGATTTATCGGCGATGAATTTTGGCACGGTGTCTTCGGTGTCTTCGGCAAGGGACAGTTCCCATTGCCTACGAGTTTCGGTATCAAGTTTACTTGCGGTTAAATGAACCAACCAATCGTCCCAGTTTTCAACTGATCTTCCCAGTGCTTTGAGACCTTGAACGTTCTCCTGCGTTGCGTCGACCAAATTCCTCAGAGCCAAAGATGATTCAATGCTTATTTTTTTCAGGGAAAAAATGGCTTGGAAATGGGCGTCGATGAGCACACGTTCGACATCATAGCGGTTTTTGAGAAGAGTCCACGCTTGATGGTAATTATTGTCAGTAATAGGCAATCCATTTACGATTTTCAGTGCACGTGGACAATTTTCCAAGGAACATCTGAGGTATTGCAGCTTTTGGCAGCCAGACAACGTGGCTACATTGTGCACCACTGAAACGAATGCGTCGTGGAACGGTTTCCAATTTTTGGCTTCGCCAGAGAATTTTGGAAGGCTGAGAGCTGGTAACTTTATATTGGGTCGAGTGGATGCGGGGACGTTGTCGTTAGTAACGGGACAATTTTCGGCCTTTATCTTGTATAGAGCTCTGTTAAAGTTAGCTAGTGCTTCGCGATACCAATTTTCACCCTGTTCTCTTTCTGCTTGCTGCTCCTCGAGCGTTTCATCACCGCAAGAGAGTTCAACAGCTTCCTGGGCAAGTAAAAAACTAGCCCAGTGGTCTGCCAGCACGGTGGTGTAAGCGTTTAACTCCGCTTCGTCGAGGGATTCTGCTTTTTTACTCGCGGTCAGGCATCTTTTTAATCCATTACGCGCCGTATCACGTTTCACTAAATTATTCTTACCGGTCATTGCGAAAATGATTTGATTTATACACAATAACTTAAATTATGTTGAGCTCGTTGGCAAAATAATACTTGTTAATTAAATTTTGTGTGCAGCAACGGAAGATGAACATTCGATTAGAAACTTCGAGCGATAACTGTCTAGATTCCCGTTGTTGTATAGTTTGTGTTGCAGTGTGTGAGGTATATTGAAAAACTCTTGAGAATAACTGTTGCACTTTATGTACTTTGTGTTGCAGTAGTCAGTTAATGAGTGAGTGAGACAGCAACATGGGCTTGTGTAGATCAGTGTCTTTGTAACTGAGAGCACTTTTTTTTTTGTATAAAAGCCACACGTAACATATAAAAGTACATAACGAGTGTGATGAAAATTTTTGCGGGATTATATAGGAAATTTGCGGGAGTTCACATATTTGTGTGGAATCACGTTTTTACTACTTTTGATGATAATTGCGAGAATATAAATTGCGTGGAATATTAATCGAGCTCTTTAAATACAAATTTACGTATAAATTTGCTCTATGCGGTTCGAAGGACCATGAAAACGCCGAAAATTACTTTTCTTCGTTTATATTAAATTTAAAGATGTGGTTAATTGGTAAACCTTTATTTCCACAACCGTACCGGTTCGTGGCTCGATCAATACTACTTAATACATAACAAATTGGGGCGTTAACATTACGCGTTCGCCGACCTATATATGCTCGCCCGGCTCATGGCATTATTCCTTCATATAAAAAAGAATAAATCAAATTAAAAACAAATTGCTACATGTGGTGTATCAGTATCGCTAAAAAACTGAGAAAAGTACACGCACACATATACAATAGTACATTTGAACAATTCAAGACTCAAAGATTGTATGAATGCACTGAAAAAAAGTTTCAATTTGACAGCACAATCCATATATGAAAAAAGATTCAATTTGACAGCAAAATCCCCACTAACAAAATGATTCGACATTTATTGAATTCATTTGTTACAAAAAATGTGATAAATGAAGAACCGCTCGACCGATTTTGTGCAAAGTTCACATAAACCATCTACTAAATAGTCCGAACAAAGCCTAAACATTTGGTTCGGATAGGTGAGCACGTTCTTGAGTTATAAAATTACAACGAAAAGTGGCATTGATTTTTATATATAGAGATTATTTCAAAAAAAGTTTCTTTATGGTGAATGGAATTTTTTAACAATGAAAAAGGTGCTTCTAAAACATTTACGTTAAATTCATCACAAGAAATGAAAAAGAAATCTAATATTTTATTTAAAGAATTTTTAACATTATTAACTTGAATTAAACCTAACGAGAATACATAGTCAATAAAGAGAATTTCGAAATCTTTGTTTATATTACAAGCAATTAGCATTTTTTCACATTGTGACCAGTTCCAGTCAATATCTAACAAGTTAAAATCACCTAATACACATAAGCTTTTGTTATTTGAGCATTTACAATATATAAATTCAATAATTTGAATATATTTTTCAAAAACAGCGAAATAGCTTTTTGGAGGAACATAGCTTACAATAAAATATAGATACTGGTTAGAATTAGTTTTAACACAAACACAAATTTCGCTGGATAAGATATCGCCATATAACCAGGATTCTGTGAAAATGATGACATCGTAATCGGTACTAGAGGTCGTGTTGTATAAATCAGAAACTTTCGAACGAATTCCACTTTTATTATGGTAGTATACTTTTAATGATATTTTTAGGTTTTTGTTTGGTTTGGTTGCGCAGGTAAGTTTTTTGGCATAAATACGAAGGGACGAATTTTTACACCAACAGGCCAAAAAGACGAATCAAAGACTTTGTTAGCAATTTCAGATAGAATTCCAATTTTGAAATTTACATTGCGAGTATTTGTAGGACTATTAAGTTTATAGCAAAGAATCGAAGACGATGTGATGTTTAAATTATCAGATATATACTCAATAATCTCATCCGCTTTGGTAGATGACAAAAAACTTCCTAAGTGATACCATTTTAGGTTTCTGGCAATTTTAAAATTATATCGAACTTGAGAATTTGATCCTCCTATTTGCCTAGGTCTTGTAAGAGAATTATTGTTTATTATTTTAATAGGTATCAATGCTGGATTGTCGTCGTTATTAACATTGTCTTTGGTTTCGGCAACAATAGCTGTGTTTTATTTTCCCCCAAATCTGATCCAGATTAGATCTTCATTCAAAATTACATGTATAACAAAAACAACACAAGGCCCAGTTTTGTTTGTATTTGTTGTTTTACATGTTATTTTGAAAACAAAATCCAATCCGGATCAGATCAGGGAGAAAATAAAACACAGCTAATGTTGTCAATAGCAGCGACAGCAGCAACACCTTCAAAAGCATACCATCCACAGCAACAACAGCATCAACAGCAGCAACATCAGCAGAGAGCCCAGAATTAGATCCCTCTTCCCCATTGCAGTGAGTAGCTGAGTTTTTCTCGTCGCTGAGGGAATTAATATTCACTCCTTTATTATTGTCATCATTAACAACAACAATAATTTAATTATTATTATCAGCAACTGAACTAGGTTGTCTCTTATCAATATCATTTACTCCCGCAAATAATGAAAGAGAATCAGCTGCAGCACAAACGATCGTTGCCTTAGAAGAAACATCATTTACCTCAACAGAATTATCTTTTGTTATATTACTTTGATTCTCTTTAGTAGAATCAGAGATATCCCCTGAAAATTTGGAGTTTGATGACGTAAATTTCCCTTTAGATTTCACACCAATGACATTAAGACGGGGGACGTTGGCAGGAGAACTCGTACGGCTCAGAGGAACACGGACGAGAGGTGACGATAATTTTTTGGGGACAGGGACATCTATGGTTTTTTTTATTTTTCTTTGAGTGCGAGTGATATCGCGAACATTTCTGCTAGTGTCTAACACGTTTGATATGTTTTTTGTGGAACTAATATGATGATGAAAATCAGCTTAAAATAAAAAAAAAATCGAATTCAATCAAAGCGACGGTGTTCGTAAGGAAAAAAACTTATTAAAAAGTGATCGTGTGATTTTGTTTAACTATTATTGGGGATTAACATTATGGACAACTATTAACAGAGATATCGTAGGTATACATCACTGATCTCTACAATACACTGGATAGCGCATTCCCCACATTGTATAACAGATTTTTTGACTACAATTGAAGATGACAGATGGTGGGCAGCTTCATAATTTGACGTCTTCTTTTCACAAAAAAAAAATATTTTGACATGACAAAGAAGAAAACAAATGTGACTGCACTTGTTTATGTGAGAAACAGACTGACACAGCAACTTTAAGGCTAGGCGCACACATACAATTTTTAGTTTCGCAACTGCTTGGTTCGAGCAACTAAAAAGTTTGTGTTTTGACACAAACTAAACGATTGCCTAAAATGAGTTCGCTATTTTGTGAAACATCTAATTATATGCACTTGCGCGGACATTCAACCTAATAATTCATCTGTTTTCTATAAGCAACCAAACAGTTGTGCAACTAAAAATTGAATGTGCGCGTCTAGTCTAACAACAACGAAAAACTTCAACATCAAAAGCCTTGTGAAATAGATTACAATTTACAACGTGAACAGCGTTTTTGAAAGCATATTATAAATTCAAATGCGAAATGATTTTGACGTACGTTTAACGATAAAAATTAACTTAAGATGATTTATTGACCAATTTGGAATTTATAAGTTGAGTGGAATTGATTTGAAATCTTTCCGTTAGCTTTTTTGGTCACTGTAATATTGGCAATGAAACAACTATGTTTACATTGACTTTCCCGACGTTTCGGCAGGGTTTACTGCCTTCTTCAGAGGAACTTTATTAACACAAAAAATACAGAGAAAAACATCAATTAACTTAAGAGTATAATAACAATTAAAACAATAAAATAAACTCACTTGCTTACAAGTTATTTGTTTTTTAACATAAAATATAAATGATTGTAAAAAAAATAAAGAATAAAAGAAAAGAACACTTCAAATGAAGCTTAGTCTATAAAACTTATTTTTAAAATGTCATTAATTAAGAGACAAGCGAGCAATAGACGGCAGAAATGTTTTGTGTGTCTTGTTTTCTGTTCATGTTGTTTTTGTTACTCATTATGTGTAATGTTTCTAAGGTATAGCCATTGTATATATAAACTATAGTACTCTCATGAAGAGGAACGAACGATGCGGCACTATACGAGCGTATTCCATAACTTTTTACGTAGAGTTGTGGAGAGTAAGGACAGACGATAATCAGGAAGGGGTGATAATATTTTCGGTAAAAGCAAACCGAAGGTGCAGAACAAAGCGACGACAATAAAGCTATTTTCTGTTTTCTTTTTATCAATTTTCTATACAAATAAGTATGAGATGGCATTTTTTGCTTCACGCATAGAGAAAAAACGGTATATTGTGTGGTTTGATTTTTTTCGTTCGCTGTTTGAATGTATATTGGAGCAAATGTAGGATTTATATTCAAATAGACGAATTTTTAAACGGTTACCACTCAGAACAATTATTTTGTATAGATAGATAATTATTTTTGTAGGCAGATTTTTCAAATGCAGAATTTTGAGAATTGGAGTCTTGAGTATTATTCTGAAATACAGAAAAATTATATTGAAAGCTAAAATTTTGAAGAGTAGAATTTTGGAATGCAGAATTTTGAAATGCAGAATTTTAGGAAAGAAAATTTTGAAATGCAGAAAACTTAGTAAGTAAAATTTTGAAAAGCAAAATTTTGAAATGCAGAATTTTAGGAAAGAAAATTTTGAAATGCTGAAAACTTAAAAAGTAAAATTCTGAAAAAGGTATTTTGACAAGTAGAATTCTGAAATGCAGCAAACTTAATAGGTACAATTTGAAAAGCAGAATTTTGAGAAGTAGAATTTCGAAATGCGAAATTGGGAGAAGTAGAGTTTCAAAATGTAGAATTTTGAAAACTTTAATTTTGACTAAAATTTTATCAATTAGAAAAAAATCATGTGATACATCACTCCCTACATCACGAGTATGCAATTTTTAACTCGCTAATATGCCTAGTTCAGCCAGAAATCACGTTAGAAGATGTCAACTTTGGGGGGTCTACGAAGCTCCGTTTAGCCGCAATTCGCATTTAAAGATAAACATTTGTTTTTCGAAAAAAAAAAAAATATTTTCACATTTTTTACTTCTAATGGAAGAAAAATATATGTATGTATTAAATGTATTTTTTTTGGCTAATTTGTAATAGGTAAACTTCAACTACTAAATCAAAAAAAAAACAATTTCTGCTAAAATAATTAACATGGCGATTTTTAAATGTGGCAACCATGTCTTATTTTTTCATATTTCAGCCGTTTTTTAGAGGCAAATGGATATGTATAGGTGTTTGAGCAGCATTATACATTAATTGCCAATAAATTTTCGTGTTTTTTTTCTCATAATCATTGTCTGTGCGATTGGCAGTGGTTATTTATTTTAAGGTAATGGTTGAAAAAAAAATTTCAAAAAATGGGTATTTTTTGTACCCCCCATGGAACCATTTTTTTTGTTTTTCATTGTATCAAAAACGGTACAACCGATTTCGATCATTTTTTTTTTGCTAAAGCTCCCCAAAAACTTAAATAGAATTGTGTATTAAAATTTTCAAAACAAAAAATTTTGGATTTTTAAAATAAACTTTTCAAAACTCAATATTTCGAAAACCCGATGCTAGATTTTTTTTTAACTTAATAAGTAAAAGTTTATCAATATAATCTACAAGATGTGAGAAAAAAAATGTATTTTACCTAAAAATAAATGTAACCACCATACAAATGTAAAAAAAAAATAAAAAATGGTTTTCAAAAATTGTATTTTTCTCGAAAACGGCGCCTGGAATTTTGATACATTTTTTTTTCTTTGTATGATCTTTAATTTAAATTTTGAAATTAAGATATTACAGCTTGCACCTACCATAGAACCATTGTTTTAAATTTTGACATTTGACAATTTTCTCATTACCGAAATTTTGTGTAGAGATGCTTCCAAAAAGTTTAAAAACATTGCGTCTCAAAGCTTTGAAAAAAATATTTTTTTAATTTTTGGAAAAAAAGTATTTTTTTTTCTTGGATAATTCGATATCTCAAAAACGGCTCAATATTTTTATGTGGAAAAAATGTAACTCGAGATTTTGATCAAAGTTGACTTTACGATGATAGAGAAAACGAAAAAATATTTTTTTATCTAAAAAAATTGTTTTTGAAAAATCAATGTCGTGAAAAAGTTTGAGCGATTAATTTTTGAAAATATTTCCTAGAATCTTTATTTTTAAATACTTAAAATTAATATCCCAAATTTTTTTCTAGAACAATTTTAAAGAAATTTCTTATATTTAAAATTAGTTTAATAATAAAAGGTTTTTAAAACTTCGTTTGCATAAATTCGTACTTTTTATATTTATATTAACAAAATACAAAAAAAAACAAAATTTTTATTTTAATGAATTAATAATTTCCAAATTTGATGAAAATTCGTAGACAAACATTAAAAGAAATATTTGTTTGTTCAAAATTCGCAGGGCAAATATCTTATTTTTTTACAAAATATATGGATAAAAACTATTTTTTATAAAAAAATGTTTATTTTTATTTTCAAAGTTTCTCATGTGGGGTGCATCAATAATTTTTCAAAATTGACACCAAATTTCTTTTTTTTTTAATTTTTCTAAAATTGCTTATGAGCAATATGTAAATGCATACAAAATATTTTTTCCAAAAAAGGTATCTGATTTTTTTAAAATACCTATTATGTCAATAATAATTTTATTCTATTTATTTTAATTTTTTTTAATTAATTTAAGTTTTCTGAAATTATTTTTTTCTAGAAAAACTTATTTAATTTTTTTCACAATTGCTTTATGTAAATATTTATACATTTTTGAAATTGTTTATACACACATAAAAAGTATTAAAAATTTTCTTTATTTTTTGCAAACAAAGTTTATATGAATAAATTTTAAAAACTGGTCTATACCTATATCAAATTTCTTTTTTTATTTTTAATTATAGATATAAATACCCAAGAACGCATAAAAATATTTTTTTTGTAATCAAAATTATTTTCTACCATACCATATTTTATATAGGTATGTACATTTATTTAAAAGCTATTTTCTCTAATAAAAATATAGGTATACGTACCTATTAGATTTGCTTAAAGAAATAGTTTTATACCTATATATGTCCATAACTATATTAATTGCAAAAAAAAAACAATTTCCACTACCTTACCACCCACTGCATCTAATGTAGGCAGTTAAAATAGTTGATTGCAATTATTATTTTTGTTCTTCAAAATTACACCAATTATTATACTTTTGAATAACAAAAATAATAATAATTGCAATCAACATATGTAGGTAAGTTACCTAATATATTAAGATAAAGTTCCTATGTAGATATACTAAAATTTAAAAAAAGCCTAATCCTATCAAGAATCAATTTTCAAAATTATTCCTACTTAAATCTATTCAAATAGGTATGTGTGTCCATACAAATAAAATGCAACGTTGTATTTTGGTTAGATATGCCGAAATTGAACAACGTTGCTTTGTTGCGTATGAAATAGCAAAAACAAAACAAATATTCTTGACAAAAAAAATATAACAACAAAACACACAGAAGATCCCGCAAAAGGAAAATGATACAAAACAAATTTTATTTTCTCTTTCTCGTCTTTCTCATTGCCAGAGCTGATAAAATTTTCTCGCTCTTCCTCAATTACTACCCCACCCTAAATCAAAAGTCTCCACGACAATATTTTCCTACGACAGCGCCCTCGGTAGAGTGTATTCCATAACACTTTCTTCTGTTCCATGAGAGTACTATAGTTTATATATACAATGGTATAGCGTTTTGATGCATGTTGCTCGGTCTGCAGGATTTTGACACGTTCAAAATCTGGTCTGCAGGATTTTGACACCTTCAAAATCTGGAGAATGACCGTTTTCGATGCTGTGACTCGCCAGGGCTGTCTTTGCGGGATTATTAGATTTGATGGCAGATCTGTGATTTGAAATGCGTTGTCGAAGGAATTGTTCTGTTGTTCCGATGTAGCACAAATTGCATGGTTCGTTTGGTTTCCCCTTACAATTAATTTTGTAAATAACATCTGTTCTTTTGTCCTTGTCCGGTTTTGTTTTAAATCTTGTAAAGAGGTGACTAAGGGTTTTATTCGATTTGAAGGCCAAGCGAACGTTCTTTAGATTTTTGTTGATGACTTCTTTAAAGTTCTCAGTCAGACTTGGCACATAAACAATACTTTTGAAGTAGCCATTTCTTGGATCCAAATTATGTTCACGGACAGCTTTGTGATTATGCTTTAAAAGCAGACCACGAATGATAGCTGGAGGATAGCTGTTGTCTTTGAGGATTTTGACTACTTTTTTCTCGTTGGCCGTATGGAATCGTTCGTCACTCATCGTAAAAACTTTACTTGTAAGGTTCGAGGCAGTATTAATAATAGTGTGTCTGACTTGGTTAGAACGGAAGTTGACTAATCTTCCTGATGCTGTACTTTTTTTGATACCAATCGAATAAAAGATGGTCATTCTCTCTATGAATTTTGACGTCAAGAAACGCTATTGAATTATTTTGTTCCATTTCCACAGTAAACTGGATTTTTGGATTGAATTCGTTGAGGGTCAGTAGCACTTTATCTATGAATTTCCTCTAGAGGTCAAATGGACAAACAAAGCTTCCCTCTATTTCAGTTGATAGCCGATGGAGAAGACGAAAGAGAACAAGAACTCATGAGGGCACAATACAGCAATATGTTGTACTCGTTCCAACGCCACCAACAAAATGATCGATTTGCCAAGTATGTTCTTAACGTAAATACAAAAATAATTAATTTCCTAAAGCAGCACAAAAACATTGTCATTGTACCAGCTGACAAAGGCAACGTCACAGTGGCGATGGAGCGAGCAGAGTACGATGATAAGATGTGCGAATTGTTGTCTGATCGTAACACCTATAGGCGGGTGAGGAACAACCCAACAATAACACTACAAGCTCGCAATAATGATCTAGTAAAGTGGTTAAGTAACAATAACTTTATTGATGATAGGGAAAAATCTAAGATGACAACATATACTGCTCAGCTTCCATGTATTTACGGTTTGCCAAAAATTCATAAAGCAAACATGCCCCTTCGTCCCATTACATCATCAATGAAATTGACATGTTATGAGCTTTCCAAGTTTGTTGGCAAAATATTACAGTGCGCGTCGACAAAATCAAGCTACGCGATAAAAAATTCATTTGAATTTGTTGAAAAAGCTAAAAACATTAAATTAAGAGCTAATGATGTTTTAGTTTCGTATGATGCCGTGTCGTTTTTTACTAACATTCCCATACAATTAGCTATCACTATAGTTAAAAAAAAATGGGAATTGATTAGTAAAAAAACTTCAATCAACCAAACCAAATTTCTGGAGATTCTCGATTTTTGTCTAAAAGACAATAATTATTTACAATTTAAAGATGATATCTTTAAACAAATTTTTGGAATGCCTATGGGAAATCCTCTGTCACCAACCATTGCCGATTTAGTACTACATCACATACTAGATGAATGTTTTAAGGTAATGGAAGAAAAACCTACATTTGTTGCAAAGTATGTCGACGATATATGTATTTGCCGTGATCGACAGACAGAACATAGATAAAGTGCTACTGACCCTCAACGAATTCAATCCAAAAATCCAGTTTACTGTGGAAATGGAACAAAATAATTCAATAGCGTTTCTTGACGTCAAAATTCATAGAGAGAATGACCATCTTTTATTCGATTGGTATCAAAAAAAGTACAGCATCAGGAAGATTAGTCAACTTCCGTTCTAACCAAGTCAGACACACTATTATTAATACTGCCTCGAACCTTATAAGTAAAGTTTTTACGTTGAGTGACGAACGATTGCACACGGCCAATGAGAAAAAAGTAGTCAAAATCCTCAAAGACAACAGCTATCCTCCAGCTATCATTCGTGGTCTGCTTTTAAAGCATAATCACAAAGCTGTCCGTGAACATAATTTGGATCCAAGAAATGGCTACTTCAAAAGTATTGTTTATGTGCCAAGTCTGACTGAGAACTTTTAAGAAGTCATCAACAAAAATCTAAAGGACGTTCGCTTGGCCTTCAAATCGAACAAAACCCTTAGGGCCATTTGCTGAAACGAAACTTAAATATTTATGTTCAACCTAAGCGCTTATGTTTTACTTTTTCCTCTACGTAAACTGTCACATAAGAGTTTATGTGGAACATAAGTATTTATGTTCTGTATCAGCAAATGGGCCTTAGTCACCTCTTTACAAGACTTAAAACAAAACCGGACAAGGACAAAAGAACAGATGTTATTTACAAAATTAATTGTAAGGGGAAACCAAACGAACCATGCAATTTGTGCTACATCGGAACAACAAAACAATTCCTTCGACAACGCATTTCAAATCACAGATCTGACATCAAATCTAATAATCCTGCAAAGACAGCCCTGGCGAGTCACAGCATCGAAAACGGTCATTCTCCAGATTTTGAAGGTGTCAAAATCCTGCAGACCGAGCAACATGCATCAAAACGCTATACCTTAGAAACATTACACATAATGAGTAACAAAAACAACATGAACAGAAAACAAGACACACAAAACATTTCTGCCGTCTATTGCTCGCTTGTCTCTTAATTAATGACATTTTAAAAATAAGTTTCATAGACTAAGCTTCATTAGAAGTGTTCTTTTCTTTTATTCTTTATTTTTTTAACAATCATTTATATTTTATGTTAAAAAACAAATAACTTGTAAGCAAGTGAGTTTATTTTATTGTTTTAATTGTTATTATACTCTTAAGTTAACTGATGTTTTTCTCTGTATTTTTTGTGTTAATAAAGTTCTCCTGAAGAAGGCAGCAAACCCTGCCGAAACATCGGGAAAGTCAATGTATACATAGTTGTTTCATTGCCAATATTACAGTGACCAAAAAAGCTAACGGAAAGATTTCAAATCAATTCCACTCAACTGATAAAAATTAACGTAAATTGCGTCAGTGTATACGACTTGTGCAATTTGTCGTACTAATTAATTTGTTTTTAGCAATTTTTCCATTGTCAAAACCAAAATAGCTAGACGAATCAAAAAGATGGTTGTTATATTTTCATTTAAGTGTTGATAATACTGACAAATTTCGCCTCAAAAGTTGGTAGCATTTGCACAGCGACATCGAATTTAGGGTTAAGGTCTAACGTTAATGTCGAAGTTGCTGTTAATGTAATCAAAGCCATTTAAAACAGTGGCCCTAAAAAGAGTGATGTGGTTGTTAAAGTTACTGTTGAAGTTGCTGTGCTAATCTGTTTCCCGCATTATTTGTAAATTTTACTTATTTATTATTAAAATTAAAATAATAAATTTAAAATTGGACGAAAATCATTTGTTTTAATTGACAAATTAACAATTTAATAAAATTGAAGGAATGTCATTTCAGTTGTCTGTTTTTTAGGCAAAGGACTGGCAAGCACAGTAATTTTTTCATTTATTCAGCGATTTTTTAACTCACACTAGTTTTTTATTCTTTATTACTTTTTGATCACTTAATTTTGCAATTTTAGTTTATCAAAAATTATTTATTGTTTTTTATTCACACGATAATTGCAACTAGCAAAAGGAAAAAATTATTTTGAGTTCTATTTTGTTTTGCATTGTGGTGCCACTAAATATTGCAGTGGGAAAGTTGATAACACTGCACCAGCAACAGCAAGTTTAGGACTTTGGCTTAACGACGCTGTTGGTGTTGCTGTTGCTGTTCTTATGTGTGTTGAACAATTGAAATGCATTGGTTCTAAATTAATGGCGGCCGCTGTTGCTGTTGACGGTGCTGTTGCTGGTTCAATCTGTTCCGTGCTTTATGATGCTGTTTTAGGTTATACTGTTATACGGCACCGTGATCGTCTTCATAATATAACAATGTTCAATTGGAGTCAACTTTTTTTGATGAATGCGCTATCCAGTGTATTATAAAATCAGTGGTATACAATATACATACATAAATTCGAATTCTTATTACACTACAGCCAATACATTTTTTTTTTAATTTTGTTATCGATTTTGCTTACCTGCAACTTCGTTCATTGGAGAGTCTTTTTACAGCTAAGACGTACATATTTTGCTCTTGTTATTGATTTCTCAAAACTTTGATTATGTTTATAAGTGATTTAAGAGTATTCGTATGAATTCGAACAACAATAAAAACTTGTGACTGTGTTTATAAGAGATTTCCGATTCATTGGTATAAATTTGAAATCTTTTTAATGCAAAGATATGTTTTCATCTTGTTACTGATTTCTCTTAACTGTGACTGCGCTAATTATTTCGATTTCAGATTCATCGCATGAATCATCTTATGAATTCGAAATCCTTTGCTATGATATATTTTAATTCTGTTCCTGATATCTCTTAACTGCGATCGTGCTTATTATAGAGTCATCCAATAAATTCCAAATATTTTTAACGCAACGATTAAGTTATTTTTTTATAATTCACATGCTCCCAAGGGTTGATTGTGAGACCTTTATAATGTTGAACGAGCAATGAGGAAATTAGGCGTCGATGAATTATGTTTTTGAATGTTCGCAAATTGAAATGGCAAGGGAAAACGTGCCGGGTACATTTTTCTAAATCGTGTTATGACACTAAAGCGGCAAATACACACGACACTTGTGTGCACACCGGTGTGCCTACAACGCCAACGGTGTGGCATTCCATCACACACGGCACACTGAATCGTGCACATTTTAGTTGTGCAAGAGATCTCAAACTGGAGAGATCTGACCATGAGTGATATGGACTTCGTCCATTGGACGATCAGGTTGGCGCGTTAATTGTAATCGCTTCTTGCACTGAAGAAAATCGTTTTTTGTTTTCAAAAATTCAAAATTATTTTTTTTCTTTAAGTTTGGAATGCAATGTTTTTTAAAGCATCTCAATAAAAGATTTCATTGAAATCAGTTATGTCGATAATGAGTAATTCAAAATATGAAAAAATGGTTCCATGGTAAGTATAAACTGTTATATCTTAATTTAAATGTTTTTTATTTAATTAAAGATCATAAAAATTTATTGAAAGAAAACAATTTTATCAAAATTCTAGCCGCCGTTTTCGAGAAAAATACGATTTTTCACATTTCTATGGTGGGTACCTTTATTTTTAGGTAAAATACATTTTTTTCTTACATCTTGTAGATTATATTGAAGATTTGAATACACTTTTCAAGCCTTAGCAAAAAAAAAAATGAGAAAATCAAAAACAAAAAAAATGCTGCCATGGCGGGTACTCTCAATAACCATTTTTCGGAAAATGTTTTTAAATCTGTTGAACATTTTTTGAGAAGAACAAATATTTATAAAACTTCGTATGAAAGGTACCGTTATTTTTGGTTTTAAAATAAAAAAAACCTGTGGGGGGAAAAATTAAAAATTATATCTACCAAGTTCAAAGTAAGCCAGCCCAGCCGTTTAAGCTATAGTCGAACAGACATATCGACAGAATTGCGAGACACACTTTTTTAGTCTTCGCTATCATCTTAATGGCAGAGCTTAAATTGCATTCAAAGAAAAAAATATAAAATTTGAGGTTTTCCATTCAGGGGCTTGGTATCCGCCCACTTCCTCAGAACTGATGTAAATTATATATGGCACACTTCCGATTGCAGTAGAACAATGAAATTTGGTAGAACGGTAGAGCTCAAATTGCATATAAAGGACCAAAAATAAAAATTGATGTTTTGCATTCAGGGGGCGTGGTATCAGCCCACTTTCTGAGAAAACGTTTAATTTATATGGAGCACTTCCGATTGCCGTAGAATGATGAAATTTAGTGGAGTGGTAAAGCTTAGATCATGTACATTCAAAGCGAAAAATAGATAATCTAAGATTTTTCATTCGAAGTTTCTTTTTATTGTCATTTTGTAACTATACATGCATCTTGAAAATTCATGACTTTTCTTAGAACTATAGAGTGCTCGATTTGGTACTCTATGTTATGTTAACATGAATTAAAAAAGAAAACATTTGCATACCTAAGAAAATTATGAGCTTACATAAAAAAATCTTAACTGTCATGTGAACTATAATAAAACCACTAATTAGGCTATTAATTGGTGGGCTACCTTCATTTAAAAAAAGGAGTTAAAATTGCAACAAAAACATCATCGCATCCTCAACAATTATTGCTTTTTTATGACTTTGAGCAGATGTAGGTACCAGTATTTATAATTAAGGTAGGTATGTTAGTGTTAGGTATCTTGCCAGGACAAGAGAAAACAATTGAAGCGCAAATCAAAACAACCAATAACAAAAAGAAAATATACCAAAAGAAATCGGAAGCCATAAACTAAGTTGATTTTAGTAGGTAGAGTCCACCCTTCTATCTTTCCGTATCTTTCGAGATTTTGACATGGCAAAATATTAAAATCTTTGCAAAAAAGAGTGAGATCAGACCAAAAACATAAATGTTAAAAAAAGAGCCAAGTTCTTCTATACAAAAAGCTGTGTTTAACAAGTCAGCCGTGAAAAGTCCTGAGATCTAAAAGTACGTCAAGTTCTTACTTCATGAAGATGTAATAACGAATGTATAAAGTAGAATAATATTGAAACAGCTACAAAGTAATAGAGAAATTTTATTATTTAATGATTACTGACTAAAATTTGATGGGCTTACTTGGCAAGTTTTTCACTGGTTCACTGGTCAAGTTTTTAAAACCTTTTGAATTGGGCCTAAAAAAAAACTTGCCAAGTAAGCCCATCAAATTTTAGTCAGTAATAATTAAATAATAAAATTTCTTTATTACATTGTAGCTGTTTCAATATTATTCTACTTTAAATATTCGGTATTAAACCTTCATGAAGTAAGAACTTGGCGTACTTTTAGATCTCAGGACTTTTCACGGCTGACATGTTAGACACAGGTTTTTGTATAGAAGAACTTGGCTCTTTTTTTAACATTTATGTTTTTGGTCTGATCGTATTTTTCTCGAAAGCAGCCCTTAAAATATTGATAAAAAAAAATGTCTACGATCTACAGTTTAATAAAAAAAAATTAAATTAAGTCATTACCTACAGTGGAACCATTTTTCTATTTTTTACTTTCTCATTGTGGGCATTATCATATCGAATTTTAATAAAAAAATTTATACAGAAGCGTTCAAAAAGTTTAAGAAACATTGCATATCGAAACTTAAAAAAAAAGAAGAATTTTTGAATTTGAAGTTTTAATTGAAGTACTAAAAAGTGCTTTACAAAATTTTAACTACGTATTTATAATAATACTAGCGTAAAATACCCGGCGTTGCCGGGTTCTTGCGGAGAAAATTTCTTTCGCACAGAAAGTCCTATGTAATAACAACTAATTATCCTAGAAAGTTTATTTCCGATACTAACAAATTCTGAGAGAATCTCTAGAGCATCATTCACCTACCCTGAGTTTAGTAAACGGGAAATATTCCGAGGAAAATTTATTCGCGAAAGCCCTTTACAGTTACATGATTTATCAAACCACAAATTGTTGGGGAAGATTTTTGCATATTTCATCCAAAATGAATATTTTTGCATACCATGCACACGTAGAATAGGTGAACTAAACATATTTAGTATTGATTACTATTTGTAAACATTGAAAAAGAATAAATTTATTGAAGCATATGCACCATTAACATATGTATGTTAAGCGCTTCAAACTTTTTTTAGAGCATATTTTTATTTGCCGTAGTTATCACTATCTGTTGTTTCTTCATTTTGGGCTTCTTTAGTCACTTTATTTTAATTTATGTTTTTCATTTTCATAAAATTGATTGAAAAAAGTACTTGCCTAATGATTCTAAATTGATTTTAATAATATTTCTGAAAAGACTCCGTAATTATCGAAGAATTCCATTTTTGTTTCGTTAAAAAAAAATGTTGTCTCTACATTTAAAATGAAATTGCTTGAAACCACTAATACTTTCAAGAAATATGCATTTGGAATAACTTTATTTTTGCTGTCAATTTCATTTTTTTAAATATACATACCTAAGCATGCGATTTTAAATTATTGGCCATTAAATACTTTAAAAATGTATTTTATTAACTTCGTTAAGTAATTCATTTTATTGAATTTTTAAATAATTTTTAAATTAATTTTTATTGAAGCATATGTTCATATGTATGTATTTAATTAATAACATATATTATTAAAACTAATATTTCAAAGCATATTTTTGCCCTAGTCATCACTATCTGTTTCGTCGGTTATTACTTCATTTTTATTATTTTTTCATTTTCATCGTTTTTATTTGTATGTTCTTTTTCCTGGGATAAAGCGAAAATGTCATCTTCAAAATTAACAAAAGAGCAGCTCGAGAGTTCCATCAACTCAGCCCGCGAATAACTACAAAGAGTGAAAAAAGTGTAAACAAAGTGTAAAGGACGAATGCCAGTCAAATGCAAAGAAAATAGAGCAAACAAAGTGTAAGCAAAGAGTAAAAGAAAATGGTAAAAAATTCACAACAATCAGTTTCTGTCTATTTTCTGTTTAATATAATCATATGCAAATGCGCGCACATTCAACTAAATATTTGAGTTGATTTTTAGCTAGTTTTTTCCTTCATATGTTCTTGATTGCATGGGAAGTATTGCACAATTCACATATTTCGGGTGAAACAAAGCATTTTTTTCAACCATAGAGGAAAATAGTATTACTTGAAGATACCCTGTTAAGATATCATAAAGACGTTTTAGTGAAAACGTCCACAGAATATCTTCAAGATGTATTCGAAAGATTAAAATGAAAAACTCTTTCAGCATTTTAAAATTACTCCTTTTAAAAAGGTTTTAAAGGGGGTATATAGAGAGTCAATATAATGACATTTGTCATGAATATCTTTAAGATATTTAAAAGATGTTTTATTAATAGTATAACAGAAAGAACACTTTTAAAGAGTGAATTAGGAGATTATAAAGTGAAATTGTATTAAAAAGATTGAACTAATAGCTTGTTAAGACCTGATGCATTTATTGAAGTACTCTCCAAGAGTTTATGTGTTGCTTGGGTATGTTATCGGGTTTTACCAACGATAAAAATAAACATTATATATTTCTGGACGCACCCTTTAGCCAAAGAGCATTAAATTTGTCTGAACGCAGTCAAAACTTCCCCTTGCCACCATTGCAAATAGTTGCGCATGTGTAAGTAGCTACATCTGTCTGAATTGAAGCAAATACATGCTGAACTGAAATGGAACAAAAATAAACGGTTCAAGCCTAAACTGAAATGAAACAACTATTCACTTTCCTGTTTTCTTTCACCAAATTTAAGGATCTGATTACACAACTCATTTTTTACGGCTATATGGTTTTTCAAGTAACTGCCTTTAGCGAACATCGATATTGCGAAATTTTGATGCACAAAAAGATGTGCTCAATGTGTAAACTTGTGCTTTTTTGATATTTAAAAATTTTGATCGCAGAAAATCGTGCGCAAAAGCTTGCATATATAAATGCTGACTCTGTAAGCATCGATGATTTTATCACTTGAATGTGAATGTTAAAACATAATTTCTGTAAAAATTAACATCATACAATATTGACGAAAGTAATATTGCAAGGCATTTTATGTGTAAACTAAAATCCACACGGTTTTTGAACGAAGTTTGTATGCACACAAAGTCGTGTGAAATGTATTAACAGAAATCCGTGGATTTATCGAACATCGATGTTGTAAAATTTTGATGCACAAAAAGTCGTGTTCAATGTGTCAACTAAGATCTGTGCTCTTTCGATTTGGCAAAATTTTGAACGGAGAAAATCGTGCGCAAGAACTTGCAAATATAAATGCTGTCTTTCTAAGCATCGATGAATTTATCACTTGAATATGAATGTTAAAACATAATTTCTGCAAAAATTAACATCATACAAAATTGACGAAAGTAATATTGCAAAGCCTTTTATGTGTAAACTAAAATCCGCAGGTTTTTTCAACAAAATTTGTATGCACACAAAGTCGTGTGAAATGTGTTAACAGAAATCCGTGGCTTTATCGAACATCGATGTTGCAAAATTTTGATGCACAAAAAGTCGTGTATAATGTGTCAACTAAGATCTGTGCTTTTTCGATTTGGCAAAATTTTGAACGGAGAAAATCGTGAGCAAAAACTTGCATATATAAATGCTGTCTTTCTAAGCATCGATGAATTTATCACTTGAATATGAATGTTAAAACATAATTTCTGCAAAAATTAACATCATACAAAATTGACGAAAGTAATATTGCAAAGCATTTTATGTGTAAACTAAAATCCACACGTTTTTGAACAAAGTTTGTATGCACACAAAGTCGTGTGAAATGTGTTAAAAGAAGTCCGTGGCTTTATCGAACATCGATGTTGCAAAATTTTTATGCACAAAAAGTCGTGTTCAATGTGTCAACTAAGATCTGTGCTCTTTCGATTTGGCAAAATTTTCAACGTAGAAAATCGTGCGCAAAAACTTGCATATGTAAAAGCTGTTTTTCTGAGAATCGATGATTTTATGACTTGAATATGAATGTTGAAACATAATTTCTGTAAAAATTGACGAAAGCAATATTGCAAGGCATTTCCTTTGTAAACTTAAATCCACACGTTTCTTTAACAAATTTTTTTGCACACAAAGTCGTGTGGAATGTGTTAACAGAAATCCGTGACTTTATCTAACAACGATTTTGCGAACTGTTGATGCACAGAGAGTTAAAACTAAAATGCGTGCCTTTTTTAAATATTGATATATACTACAAAATTTATATGCACGAAAAAATCATGCGCAACTTGCGTGTATCCATGGCCGTGTAAACAGTTTCTTACTCCAATAGCCCAAGTAGGTGTTCAGCCTCAAAATATATAGAGGAATAAAATGAAATGAAATGCGGAATAGTTAGAAACGGCAGACAGTTCTCAATCTGCTGCTTTCAATTTTCTATTTTGGAAATATTTTTTGGAGGTAAGTGAAAATAATTTAAATTTTAATCTATTATTTATTAGTTTTTTTCATTTTCAGATGACCCTATGTTACTATCGACATACAAAGGTAAGTATATTAAAAGTTTATAAAGTAATACTTTTGTTTGTTTGTCTGCTATTGGAGTATTTACAAACAAACTGACAAACAAACAAAAGTCTTACTTTATATAATAGTATAGATAATATAATTTTATGAGTTTCCTTCAAAGAGTTTATTCAAGAAATGTTAAAACGGTTTATAGGTGTGACGACAGAAACAAAAACAAACGGAGTGAGAAGAAAATAGAATAAATGGATCCGTATGGCTAATGCCTTGTCGCTTTCAATTTGATTTTAGAGTATGTTCGTAGAGAATAGTTTTTGAGTGCATTTAGACGAATCTTTGAAGATTTTGTATGCAAAAGTTGACGAGAAAAAAAGCAGTATTTCGGCTATGTTTGCAGTACGGCAGTACGGATCGTCAAAAAGCAGTACAAATACTGCAATTGCAGTACTTCGACAGCCCTGCCCCATACACATCACACCGATCAAGACACCGACCCGATAAATTGATTTTACTCACACGGTGTCTGACACCGAAAATCGGTGTGCGCAATAGCCCACACACGGCACACATTTCCGTTCACCGACACTGGTGTGCACACAAGTGTCGTGTGTATTTGCCGCTTAAAAAAAGAATCTCTGTATTTGACGGTACGTCCAAAATTACACTCGAGAGTGAACTGATCAGCATTCCCAACAAAACAGGTATCAGGGGTGAAATGATTGAGGGGAGGAATGCAACAGGCTACTTCGAGGTGACATTGCTTGTAAAAGAATCGATAAAACAAGGAAAGATAAAATATTCCGAGGGTCTGCAAGAGATGGAAATTATTCCAGGATAGTTCTGGATTTTATCCAATAAATGAAAAGAAGTTGGCTGCACCTCACCAAAGAAGTGAGTTATACTCAAGTTTTGGACGTATAAACGGCTTATAAATTGTACCCAGATAAGAAGGGCTGAAAAATCTCTTTAATATAGAAATCAAAAGCATTTAGCAGCGTTTTTTACGGTCTCGAGAATGTGGTAATTGCAACGAAGATCGTCGTTGACACATACCAAGTACTGAGAACTTTTTCGATGCAAGTACGATTGGACAGTGTCATAACGGGTACATTTTTTCAACTACAATAGACAGCATTGAGTTTTCGGAGCATTAAACTAAAAACGATTTTTTATACCCGATTTAAAAATGTCCTAGAGCTTGAAGTTTAATGTGCATATCATATGATACTGTTGCAATTTTTCTTTCGAAGAAGATGGACGTGAATTTAAGAACTAGTACAAAAAGCTCAGGGTAGAGTCGTCGGCAAAAAAAATAAGTACAGAAGGGTCAAAGATGATGAATTTTTTGCGTTCTTGACCTATGACCGGAAATTTCTACTGCCTTTATGATATTGCAGGGTCTTGTGCCTTCGGGTTATGTAAGAATTTGGTTCTTTTTATAAAAGCGTTTTATTTGTTTCTGACTTGTTTGTGCTTTTTTCGATTTTTCTCAGTTAAATTGGCTTTGTAAAGCGGAAACGAAGTAAGTATCTGAACCTAATAGAATCAAGGCTTTTCTTTAAATTTTATACTCTTAATTATGTTAAAAATAATAGTACGCGTCGAAACAGAAATCACTTATGTCATCATATCGGTACTGGCATTAACGTTATCGAGGAAGCATAGCATAGCGACCAGATACAGACTCGAAAAAAGTTGTTAAAACCATCCCAGTTGGGTTTATCAAACGGTCCTAGTAGGATATAACTCTTTATCTGGATGGTTGGGACGCAAAAAATTAAAAGTCAATAATGTGGGCATTTTGTCCAGCAACATCTGATGCTGTCTGTCCTGAATAGCGGGGCCAACTTGAACTGTGTACATTGCAATAACGACTTGTGTGAGCGCATCTAGCTAATTAATATTTAAATTGCTGTCAAATTTGTACTCTTATATATAAAACAATAATGGATTATGTGCGGAGAGAAAATAAAGCCACATGAAGTAAAAGTTCGTATTAGAACAACGTCCGTATTGAGGAAAGCTCTGGGAAGCAATATCATATCTAATAAAGGCTGTAATAGCATCAAGTTATAAATAAGTAATCGAATTAAAAAAAAAATAGTCAAAATCTGCTGTTGTAGCTGTTCTAGTTTTAAGTAGTTTTAGTTTATTTAAAGTAGTTTTTGGCACTTTTAATTAGTTTTACTTAAGTTTGTAAGTTCTATAAAAAAATCGAAAAAAAATTAAAGAATCCTAGTTGTTTTTTACATTTTCCTCGACAAAAAAAGGTATTCGAATTAAGATATAGATGAGAGTCGTCCCCGCATAGGGCCAGTAAGTTAGTTGTAAGTTATTGGATTAATAGAGTTGCTTTTATAAATTCGTGTCTAGCTTTAAGACAGTTATAAGAATAGAATAGAATAGAAAAAGATTTTTTATTTAAGTTCATATAAATTATGCTAACAATCGTATCAAAAAATCTATGTAAATAAATAAATGTAAATGTAAATAAATAATTGTAAATAACTAGTTATCGATGTAAATTTGAAAAAATTATATTAGATGTGTAATGCCATAAAATGTTATGTCATAATAATGTGTTATTACATTAATAAGATTTTTTGATACGATTGTTAGCATAATTTATATGAACTTATGATTTTTAAATTCATTTTGTGTTGAAAAAAATATCAACATAGAAATTAATGCCCATGGGCAAGAACAATTACCACATTGTGCAAAAGTCCATTCTCCCCCCATTATCATATCCAATTTTTTGAATCCAACTTCATTTTTCATTTCGTTTATTTAACTAAATTTTATTATTTATAATAACTTTTTCAAAAAATAATATATTATACAAAACAAAAAATATTCCATTAGTTTTTAGACTTGTCCAATTATGCACGTTTAAAATCAATGTTTTTTCTTTAGTATTTAGTCCATAAACCTTTATTTTTAATTACTTGGGAGCAACGCTTTGGAATACTTTCCACCAAATTATGGAGAAATTGCTCTGGAATACGGCCCATTCCAGCTCTATTGGTTGCCAAAGCTCCTGAGTGTTTGATGGGTGATTTTTGTGCTGCCCCAAACGTCGCTTCGCAATTGACCATACATTTTGAATTTGATTGGGGTCAGGGCTTTGAGCTGGCCATGTCATCGTCGTAAACTGTTGATTTCTCAGCCATTCCTAAACAATTTTGTACGTGTGTTTTGGATTCGAAAAGTTATTTCACAATCATTGAAGCCTTTTGATGCAGTAAAAGGTGGTAAATTTGTCTTCAAAATGTCCAAATATTTTTCTTTCATGATGCCATCGATTTTCACCAAAGGACCAACAGAGTTCCACGAGAAACAGCCCCAAGCCATCACCGAACCTCCTCCATGTTTTGCTGTCTTTTGAACTTGATGTTGTTGATGTGGTTCTCCAGGACGTTACCAATAAAAAGATCTACCATCCGTTCCTATTCTATTGACCTTCGTCTCGTCCGACCAAATGTCTTTTTTTCCATTGGTCAATGGTCCAGTATTTGTGCTAACCTGGCTTTAATATTTTTCGCTGAAAGCAGAGACTTCTTTGGTTTCTCTTTAGCGTTTTACCCAATTCTTTTGAGTGCCCAGCGTGCAGTCCATTCACTAACTGGCTTGTCTATGTTTTGGGCTGCTGCTTAGGTGTTTTGGAACCACAACTTCTCAACTCTCTTTCCATTCTGTTAGCTTCCAAATCAGAAACTAGTCATTCCCGTCCTTTTTTAATTGGGGGGACATCGATGTTTTTTTTTTTAATAATAAGCACAGAAGTTTTTGAAATTTTCAAAATTTTGGACACTTTACGCGATGATTCACCTGTTACTTGTTAAATAACAGTAAAACAAACAAAGCACATTAGAGAGGAACATCTTCAATGAACAAAAAAAAACAAAATGTTAAATCTCTTGAAACTAAAACGTGCATAATTGCACAAAACCAGAAAATTATTATTATTTTTCTTGTTTGTATAATATATTCTTTTTTGAAAATTTTATTATACATAATAAATGTGAGTTAAATAAACAAAATAAATAAAATAAAAAAAGATTTTAATACACCAACAATTTTTGAAAATTGGGCAGCATTTTTTGCGACAAGTCAAAAAGTTGTCATATATATTTATTTATTTTAACAATAATATGTCCTTAAGTGGGCTTCATAGTCCAGTCATAGCTCATGAAAGAGGGCCTGACCTTGCGCGCAGAGGCATGGTCAATTTTTTTTTTATAGATCGATAGGGACTTATGAGGAAGGCTTAAAACCAAATTTGCACCACCTGACAACTTTTTTTTACTTGGTAAAAATGTGTTTTTTTGTCATTTTTTTATCTTTCGTGAATATCTCGGCTCCAGTATCTTGTACAGAAAAAAATTAAACAAATATTTATTCATAACAACAATCACTATTATGTTATAGAACAAAAAATTTGTTTTAAAACAAAAATTAACCTTCTACGACTAACGGAAGCCGAGCAATAAATTAATGAACATAGGTAAGTCAGCGCATCCACGCAATTTTATGTTTTTACGTGTTAATTAATATCTCAGCCCCAGTATGTCGCTAAGTAAAGGATTAAAAACTTTATTGTTTATAAGTATATTTTCTATCAACTTGCTTTTAATTCAATTTGCTTAAACAAAAGGATAAAAAGTTACCGTCGCACAGTGAATCGAATAAAACATACTAGGTGGACAAAATTATTTTTGTCTTTTAAATGATTAAAATAAAGATGTTTTGTAGGAATACATGTTTGTTTTTGTATTAAGTACATTCTTTTTTAAAAAAGCTCACAAATATAAGGTCGAGGTTAATTTTATAACTTTTGTTATTATTTATTATTATTAGGTATTATATTTATTCAAATTTATCAAAATGAATATAAAGTACCTGCCTAAAATCTGTGATATAAATGTTATTTCTTGTCTAATTTGATAGTTTTCTTTTTGTTTTATTTCGTTTTCATGTTTGTTATTTATTTTCGATTTGTGTCAGTGCCGTCATCGGGAGGATGCAATAATAATAAACATATTATGATATAGTACAAAAGTAAGAAAATATAAAAGTTATTGTTAAAACTGTTTTTAATATTGTATACATTATATTATTAGATTAAATAAATACAAAAACCCCTGAAGAAGTAAGGAATTCTTACGAAACGTTGGATGAAGAATGGAATAAAGTCTTTTATTCGCATTCAAAAAAACAAATAGACAAAAAGAGCCTAAAAGTACAAAATCATCAATAAACTGAAAAATAATTGGTCAAATACATACAACAATATAAAATCATCGGAGGGCCCGCCGAAACCATCATACAGCTATAGGTATATATTTAATCGTCACATAATAGGTACATATACAATGAAGAACTTTTTTCAACACATCACATACAAATACGACATCGAGACATGTATCACACTCAAACATTACAGCAAAGACTAGCGAAACAAAAACAAAGGCTTAGTTATCTACTAACATGCAGAGATTATGGAATCGTTCCTAAACATCTCACCAATACAACATCAAATCTAACACAACTATTCACCACAGAAAGAATCCTTAACCAACTAATGAAAATAGAACAAAAACTTGATAAAAGCTTGATAAAAGAATGTATGTAGGGTCACTGGCATAATAAACCAAGAATAAAGACTAAGAATTTATTTGACTTAGTATAGAAAATCAAAGTTGTTGAAATTTTTCTAAGTTAATAGGCCACAAGAAAAGTTTGTAATAAGATTCACAAGTTTTCAAAGGCCTACCAACATCGACAGAAGTATGAGTTTTTTCAATAAAGTATTCATCCTGGTTATCTTCGAATAATATGAAATCGTCACCATTAAGCCAGCCTTCAAAGCTCTTCATAAATATTTCTGCCTGACGGCCACTTTTTCAGAACGAGACTTTATTTGACTTATTGTTCTTGAAATGTTGGATTGAATTATGGGTAAGGTAATTCCAAAGGCATCAGTAGAACCGGTTTGAAGTAAAACTTGTTGGAATACTTGGTTAAACTGCCAAATAATGAAAAACTCCATCCAAGTGATCTTGATTCGAATACCTTTATAAATTTATTAAAATTACTTTCGCAAATGGAATTTGGTATTAAAAAAAGCTTAACTTTCAATCTTTTCAAAAATATAAGAATCATCGCGTGGAGAGGCGTGGAGCTAATAGTTTTACAATGGGAAACCTAAAAATTACGTTAAATTCTAGCAAACTTTAAATATCAAACCAGAACAAATTTTGATACATTAAGTTTTTAAACCTATTAAACATACTAAACATACCTTGAGCGGCACTTTCCATTATAAACCAAAAAATGACAAAATTTACAAAAAAATATACAACCCATCACTGAGAGAGATAAAACACAACTGAGTAAAAATCAATGAATTTTTTTCTAATTATTTAACTTTGGCTACGAATAACTGATAAACGAAAATAATGACGGCTTAAAGCTGATAAAAATATTAATGTGTGTCCATTTGTTAACAAAATTATCCTGTTTCCAAAGCTTCACTCGAGAATGAATTTTGTCCACCTAACATGTACTATTCGATTCACTGTACGTCGGTTTAAACTTTTTTTTTCTTGCTCTTAATACCTTTTTTCATAATTTTTGGAAAAAACTGTATTTAAAGGTACAATTTTCTTAGTTTTGGATTTTTTTCATAGTTATGCTGATTTTCTATAAATTACAAAAAAAAAAATGTCCATTACGACAAACGGGAGCCGAGATATTTATGTATTAAAAACTTAGGAAAGGTTAAAATTTTTTATCATAACCTTGTAGCTTGTCAACTTTTCAATTGGTGTTGCCACCAACAATCATGCTTATTTTGACATCCTCATGAATAGTCTATTCTTTAGAATGATTCTATTCCTTCGAATGAACTTTCTTAATTTTGAGACTCGAACGAATAACATAAAATGAACTTCAAAAAAAGATTCATTTTCATTATCAGCTGTTTGAAATTTACTATATTTCTATTTGAATTAGTATGACCGTTTTACATTTTTTTGTTTCTAAACATTTTTAGATGCTGGATAGAGGATCAAGAAACAAAATAAATAATACACTTTTTCATTATAAAGTAAAGTTTAACCATAAAGAACTACATATTCATTACATTTTTTGTGTCAACTCAGCTGTTTTGAAACTATTCTTTAAAAAAATACATAAGTTGTTCATGACGCTTTCTAAATTTTCACACTAAAATATCAAAAACAAAAGAGAAGTGTTTGTGAAATGTCAAAACCAAAAGGTGAAATCTTTGTTTATTTTTAATTGTTTTGTTTATTGTTTAATAAGTTTCTTTGATAAAAACATAAAATAATAAATAAAAATAAAAATATGGCATTTGTGCTGTTTATAAATGAAGATGGTGTTTATTAAATTTCTCCGCGGTTTCCTTCCAAAATCTTTCCGTATCAACGCTGGTGGTAAAAAAAAACCTTTGCCACCTCCGAGTTTTCTTCCATTATTTTGATTAACTTTTCTTTTTTTAAAACAACAACAAAATTAATAAAAGTAATTTATTTTCCATGAAATAATTAAAAACTTACATGTTTTGTTGCTTACTCGATAGAAAAATTCAAACGACACAAAAATGACATTTAATTCTATTCTTTCGAATGTCAAAATTGAATTAGCTTTCGCAAATGAATGAATTTTCTATGGATTGATTGAACTTTCGATTTGTTCGATTAACATTCTAATCGCCGAGTCTCAAAATTAAGTTTCAACGAATTCGACTCACTTTCGAACGAAAGATAATGTCAAAATAAGCACCAATATGTGTAAGTATGTGTGGGGTGTTAGAAGAATCAGCTCAATCCCGTTAGAAAATAAAATCTGAAATAGGTGTGAACACGATTTTTGTATGCAAGTTTGAAACGATGCGTTTATTTGGAGTATGGTTCCTATTCTGAACACACCTAAGGTAATGGCAGTTCATGTAAAAATCTAAGTAACAAGAACTATTTTGATGTTTGGAAATGTCAAAGTATCATGTGATGTTAGCACGATACTTAAAAAATAAAATAGGTATTTGATGGTTTTAACTTCAATAAAAAGGTGGAGGAAGTATGATGCTATATTCGATTAAAATTTCCAAAATCGTCGTTTTAACCTAGTTTCATACTAAAAACAGCTTTAACATCTTACTAATTCAACTAAAACTTTGCGCATATAACTTTTTTCGAGTAGGTACGGTTTATTTTTTTTTAAGCCCACGTAAAAGATCATAGGTATAAGCTCGTGTTATTAAGCACGTGTTTTATTTGCAAAAATTCTCCAAATGTTGGTGAAAGTGTGGAGGTCAAAGAACAAGGGATTCGTACATTGCTTGCCAGAAGTGTTGAATGAGGGCGTGAAGACAACAAAGCAATTTTGAAAAATGTAGCTGCGGTAAAAATTCACCAAAACTGCAGAAAAAGTTACTCCAAAAGCCTTAGGGGGGCAGCTCGGCTCCAAAGTACAGTCCCAGTCGCCATGAATAGTCAGGTGAGTTTTGATTTTCAGAATAGTTGCTATTTTATTTGGGCAGAAAAATATCCAGACGATCCTGAAAAACTGTATGCAGTTAAAAATACTTCGGTTAGGGACACACTACTTGTAGTTTTAAATAAGTGACTTGAAAAAACGAATCGAGAAGGTCGCAGATTTAATGCAAAACTAATTTGTGGAGAACAAAAATGGATTCACTGATGACGTCGAAAAATCAATGCAAGACATCTACCAATACGTCAACGATAATCCTTATAAATGCCAATATGTGGTAAGTGATTTAATCTAAAAAAATCGAGGCTAATACGTTCCACAATGCCACATAATTTTATCTCGTCTGAAGGTGAAATATGGAGAAAATATTGCTGTTTTTGAGCGGAATGGAAAGCCAACCATCGGCCGTGTGTTTTCGCAATAATGGCTACGAAGTTCTGGAGGTGCTGAAAAGAGTTTATGTGGGCGCACCGATACTACGATTTAAATTACCGTTGTTAAAAAGGACTATTTTTTTTTAAACCGTAAACAAATTATAAGGCTTCAAGGCTATGATAAAAATTTCCTTAGTTTTTCTTACAAATGATTAGAAATAAGTGCGCAATAAGACTTCGAATAACTAACTAACTTTTACTTTCTATAACTTATATATGAATCTGTTTAAAGAAAATAATATTCCGTTAAGACAATAATAGTTATAATAATTTTTATTTCTCTATTGATAATAGTTATTATTAAAAATAATAAAATTTCATATTTCTTAATGTTATATGCACAGAAGAAAGTGGCATCATCTCAATTAATAGTTATGTTTAACTATGTATGTTCTTACCATTTGTATTGAATAGTTTTTGCTTTTTTCTTATCGTTTCTAATTATTTTTCCACCACTGTTCATATATATATATATATATAATTTAGATGACACTGAAAATATGAGTTAATAAATCAGTTTATGAATATTACCTCGTTCCTCGTTCGTTCTAATGTTCATCCGAATCAATATTGTTGCAATGTTTTCTTAGGTTGCTTCGTTAAATTTAAGTAGCATTAATAGAAGGTAGTTTTAAAAACTTTAATAATTCAAACATAGTAATTAAGATTAAGTAATATTATTTAATGTTATTTAATTGCATCGGCATTAAGAGTGGTAATCGGAATTGACGCTGTAAATGTCCGGTCTTGTTGCAATTCCAGCACTTTGCAGGTCGGTTTCGTTGGTTTCTTTGGACATCAATTCTTCGGCATGAGCATTCTTCGACTATGGCTTCTCTAAGTCGATGTACTCCGTGAGAAGCTTGCTCTGCTGCTTCCATTGTCAAGGCAAACGCTAATGTTTCAGAAAGCGTTTGTTCGAACAAATGCCTCAACTGCAAACTGGTTACAGATTTCCTCTCAAACATCTGGATATGCAAGGTGAACAAGCCTTTCAATGTACGCTTGGAGCTGTTGTAGAGTTTCGCCCGTCTTCTGAACTCTGGAATTGAGTTGTACTTTGAAAACTTCTTTCTATTGCCAAAACGTTTGTCTATAGCCTCAACCAAGAAATTAAAGTCGCCGCTCTTATCTGCTGGTATGGTTTGCAATAACTCAGCAGCTGCAAGGGTTAAAGCTACATACTTGTCAGCCTCATCTCAGCCATTTTTTGTAAAAGGTGCCTCGAATTGATTCTTGTATATTGACCAAGAAGTTTGTACATCAAAGGTAGAAGGTTGCATCTTATTTTTCTCAAAGTTTCCCCAGAACTTTCCCGAATCTTTATATTTCGAATACGGTCTAACTCTTGAAAATGTCTCCATTTTATGGTCGACTTGATTCTCCAGCAATGAAACACGTTCATCAAGTGCTAACAAGCTTGCCTTCTAGCATGTTTCTCTGCTCTTCGAGAATGTCTTTTTGTTCGCTATGCTGTTAATCAAGGCGTTCGAGAATATTCTTTTGTTTGTTTTTCTGTTCATCGAAACGTTCGTTTTGTTCATTTCGTTGCTCTTCGAGACTATCCAACCGATTTAGAAAAAAAAAATCTTTTTTTTTGAAAATTTTTCAATTCTTTTTTAAAAACGTCATACTTTGAAAAATATATCTTCGATTCTTTTGAATACTATCTAACAGATTAAAAAAAATCGTTTAAAACTCTAAACCGGCAAATTAGTCAGATCGAAAGAAATGTCTGTTGATATAACTACCTTTTTTTATATTTTGTGCGCACTAAAGGGATTTTTGACTACCCTACTACCACTACCACAGTTGGAAAGGATTTTAGAGGAGATAATAATGCACATTGGTTTTTAATTTCTGAATATCATAATGGGAGGGAATATTGAGTCGGTTAAAGCATTCGGGTAGTTCGGCTAAAGAAAGAATCTCTGAATTTAACAGTACGTTCGAAGTTGGGCTCAAAAATAAACTGATGTGCGCGACAGATTCAAATGTTTATGCTATAGTTCTATTACCTATCAATTTTAAAGCTTTCTTTTGGATTCTATTCAAGCGACTCAAGTGGCCCAAATATGGGAATTTTACTCGAGCTTTGGACGAAGAAAGGCTTTATAGATTACAGCCAGATCAGAAGGGGTGAAACTTTTCTTGCATCGTCGAAGAAAAGTGTTTGTGTTTTTGGCGACGTCGAATATGTGGTCATTCCAGACAAGGTGGTCTCTGATGCACATATCGAGAACTAAAAGCTGCTCTGTTTCCTCAATGCAAGTACTGCTCATGGATAGCGCGAGCGGCATGGGAGGTGTGTTCTGCTTTAATGACAGGAGACAGCATTGAGTTTTTGAAGCAATAAATTCTACGCGGTTCTTGGTTCCCCATTTGACAATGCTATCGAGATCAGAATTTAATGAGCTTATCATACGCTTCCGTTCCATATCCACATTCGAAGGACAGAAGGATTATAAGTTTCAGACAAAAGATCATTGTTGAGTTACATTGTTGAATTTGCAACAAGACAAGGCCAAATTGAAAAATAATTTTGTAGAACTTATTTATGTTTGGTTTGGTTGATTTTGTGAAATAAAATAAAACAAATGAATACTTAAAAAATAATTCCGCATTTTACCAAAAAAAAAACCCTAATATACTCGTAAGTATCGATATGTCGGATTAATGATAAATGAGTCACCGACATTGTTAGTTATAATAATGAAAACTGATGTTCATGTCGTTTATTTTATATACTTGCTTGCCTTAACGGAAATTCCTAGAAAAATATTTCTTTGAAAATCGTTAATTTAAAAAAAAAATCATTTTCAAAGGATGCAACAAGCCGTAAGTTTATTTTTTTTCATATAATAAACATCACCCTCAATAAGAACAAAAATCATAACACCACTTTTTTTTTCTACTGTGAAATTTTTTCATTGTCTATTATTTGTGTCAAAATAGCTTTTTTGGACTATAGTCCACAAAAATCGGCGTTTCGTCTGGGTGATCTCACATGGACTCATCAGCCAAGTAGAAGACTTAGCACTATTATTGGACTAGTTGAATTATTGATTCAAAATAGATTTTTTGGTCTTTAGTATACAAAAATCGGACACCTTCTCGCACATGAAGTGAGTCCCATTGTGCCCAATAGGCCTTTAAAACTAGACTACTATCGGAAATGTCATTCCATGCGGGTTTTTCTCCATGTTCTTTCCATGCGAGAAGAGGTTCAATGTCGGGGTCTTCTTGTTGAGCAGATCTTATTTCTTCATTGCTCCATCCACAAATGGGGTCAGCCCTTATTCGCAGAGTATTGATGGCGACCATACGTTTTTTGCCATTTAACGTTGCCTCGACAGTCAGACTTTTATTGTCTCGTTTGGTCTGAGAAACCTGGATGGTGTTTCTGGGGCCATCGATACCAGAAACCAGCTTTTGCCCCTCGAAGTTGTTTCTTACTCGTTTCTCTGTTGGGAAACTTGTTCGGGAAGAAACACTGGTGTTATTGTTACCTTGTTCTTTGTTTGAAACTCCGTGTCCACAATGTTGACAAGCTCTTCTTGGTGGTAATCGACATTGACGCTGTAAATGTCCGGTCTTGTTGCAATTCCAGCACTTTGCAAGTCCGTTTCGTTGGTTCCTTTGGACATCAGTTCTTCGGCATGAGCATTCTTCGACGATGGCTTCTCTAAGTCGATACTCCGTGAGAAGCTTGCTCTGCTGCTTCCATTGTCAAGACAAACGCTAATGTTTAAGAAAGCGTTCGTTTTCCAGCAGATCGCACGGCCCTTTGAAGATGTATGTCAGAAATGGCGCGAACAAATGCCTCAACTGCATACTGGTTACGAATTTCTTCTCCAACATCTGGATATGTAAGATGAACAAGCCTTTCAATGTCCGCTTGTAGCTGTTGTAGAGTTTCGCCCCTCTTCTGAACTCTGGAAGAGAGTCGTACTTTGAAGGCTTCTTTCATATGGCTATTGCCAAAGCGTTTGTCTATAGCCTCAACCAAGAAATTAAAGTCGCCGCTCTTATCTGCTGGTATGGTTAGCAATAACTCAGCAGCTGTTCCTCTAAGAGCAAGGGTTAAAGCTATACACTTGTCAGCCTCATCCCAGCCATTTGCTGTAGAAGCTGCCTTGAATTGCTTCTTGTATATTGATCAAGAAGTTTGTCCATCAAAGGTAGGAGGTTGCATCTCTTTCTTTTTCTCAAAGTTTCCCCCGAACTTTCCCGAATCTTTATGTTGCGAATACGGTCTAGCTCTTTTGAAAACGTCTCCATTTTCTTGTCGACTTAATTCTCTAGCAATGAAACACATTCATCTAACTCTCTTGAAAACGTCTCCATTTTGTTGTCGACTTTATTCTCCAGCAATGAAACACGTTCATCAAGTGCAGATACATTATTCTCGATGTTAACAAGCTTGCCTTCTAGCATGTTTCTCTGCTCTTCGAGAAGGTCTTTTTGTTCTTCGAGACGTTAGAGAACATTCTTTTGTTCGTTTTTCTGTTCGTTTCGTTGCTCTTCGAGACGTTCGAGAACATTCTTTTGTTCTTTCTTTTGTTCATTTCGTTGCTCTTCGAAACGTTCAAGCAGAAGACTAGTCATATTTGAAACATCTACATTTTTACTCACGTCTGCTTCCTCAGCGTCAGCTTCAAAGACGAAAATGTCCGGGTCTTCATTTTGTCATTTCAAATATTCGGCCAAATGCAGAACAAGCTCATTTTTCGATCCTGCTCTAGAAAGTTCTCGCTTGCCTAATTCACATTTCAGCTCATTACAGTTGAGCTCTTTCAGTAACTTGCTCATTTTATTATTATTATTTTTTTCCGCACACTTCACTGCACAATAAGTTTTATTCCACTTTTCTGACACCAATGTAATGTTTTTGCTAGGTTCGTTAAATAAAACTTATTACTCTTTCTAGTATTTCAAGTTAGTTGTTCTCGAAGGTTCTTGTCTTGGAATGTTCTAGATGGTTGGAATAAAGGGAAATACATTTGACATTGGAAAAGAGCTTGTTTCTTCCATAAAGTAGATATGCAATTTTCCGACAGATGGCGCTGTAGGAGTATAAAGCTCTGTTCGCAAGAATATAATTAGAAATAATAAAAAATATATTTGATATATGTAGGTATAGACCAGTTTTTAAAATTTATTCATATAAACTTTGTTTGCAAAAAAATATTGTTCATAAATGAACGGGGATTATACAGATGTGCGCAGCTGCGCTCTATCACAAGATAAGATGATAAGATAAAATATACAGTCCACTATTCAAAGAAAAATAATCTTATGATAGCGCATAGCTGAAGGTACGCACAGATACTCGTAAAAACATAAAATACTCATAGTCATAAAAGATAACACCACCGACCTTTTGTTGGGACGAAGCTATAACTTTTCTGTTCCATAAGATAAGGTATTTACTGTAAGATAATAATGAACATAGTTTGTTATAAATAGATATTGTAAAATAATAACTAATCAGATACTTTTCTGAAGCGATAAAGAGTGTTTCATTTAAATATAGAAAATTCAAATTAATTAAAAAAATTTAGAATAAATAGAATAAAATTATTGTTGACATAATATTTGAAAAAAAATCAGATACCTTTTTTTTGGAAAAAATATACATACATAATGTATGTATGTACCTGCTTATAAAGAATTTAAGAAAAATAGAAAAAAGGAAATTTAGTTAATCAATTTTAAAAGTTTATTGATGCACCCCACATGAAATTTTTTTTTAATAAAAATAAACTTTTTTCACAAAAAATAGTTTTTATCCATATATTTTGTACAAAAAAATAAGATATTTGGCGTGCAAATTTTGAACAAACAAATATTTCTTTTCATGTTTGTCTACGAATTTTAGTCAAATTTGGAAATTATTAATTCATTAAAATAAAAAAAGGTATAACTGTTTCCTTCATCGTGACCTTTTTATTTAAAAAATTGATGTTTGTTCAAGGCAAATCGCCGACCGAATACTTAAGTGCCCAACAGACCACTTTTTCGGGGAAACTGAGTTAAAGATGCAGTTATACTTATTCGAATATTCTCTATCGTTTGGCGCTATCCCTCTTGCTCTATCTTCATTATTAACGAAGTTACAGAAAGCACTTTTGCTCTATAAAACACACATTTTTAGGTTCTTTTGATGCTTATTTGCCGTATTTCCAAAATGTGTACTAGGTGGAGAAATTTTTGTATAAAAGTCTGAAAAACACACGCTTAACGCTTAAATGCCCCACTGCATTTTTTTTTTACTAAAATGGATAAAACAAAAAAGGTAAAAAAAACTAATTTAATAAAAATAAAATGCACGATTGGATCGCACGAACTTGCTCTTATGTAAAAGTACTTTGGAATTTAAGATACATTTTATAACTATAAAACATGAATTTAAAATGAAATTGCCGTCTGATTTCTAGAAAAGTATGAATTTATGCAAACAAACTTTAAAAAATCGTTTTATTATTATATAAATAAATTTTTTATATAAGAAATTTCTTTAAAATTTTTCAAGAAAAAAATGTGGGATGCGAATTTTAAGTATTTAATAATATTGATTTTAGAAAATAATTTCAAAAAAATAATCGTTCATAGGTTTTGAAGATATTGATTTTTCAAAAAAAATTTTTTTTCAAAAAAACCCAACACATAATTTTTCGAATATATTTATATACAATATTATTTTAAACTTAGGGGGACTCCTGCTGAAAATTTTTGGTTAAAATCGTTAGAGTCGTTAATGAGAAAGTCGAAAATCAAAAAAACGGTTCTATGACAGGTACCGTCAATAACATTTTGCCCCAAATTTTTTTTTTACCAAAACGTAGTCCATCTCTATAATATCACACCTAATTTTTTTTATCAAAATCGTTAGAGCCGTTTTCGAGATAAATAAGATTTTGCATTACGGGTGTATGGGGGGTACCGTTAGTTTTAGAGCTAAAAAAAAATTTCAATTTCCCCTCTAGGGAATCACCGAAGACCCATAACTACCGAGTTTGAAGAAAATAGGTCCAGTGGCTTAGGCTCTAGATCGAGGTACAGACATACAGACGGAACTGCCGGACCCACTTTATTCGTCTTCTCTATCATCGTAATGTCAACTTTGATCAAAATCTCGAGTTCGTTTTTTTTTCCAAATGCAGAACTTGCCCTAAAGTACCTATATCGCAAGTAAAAAGTGTGAAAAAATACAAAAACTTACTCTTACGAATGTTGAAGTATTTTTAAAACTAATTCCGAATAAAATTGAATGTATTTTTCAAGAAAATTTTATGGACCAAGGTTCATGTTCAGTATTTTTCATAATTAAGTGTTAAAACCTTTATCATTTTCATACGTTTCTTATAGACTTAAGAATAATCCAATGTGGTATAGAGAAAGGCATAGCCACTAAATTAATATTACTTTTTGTTTTATGTTTTTATCACTCAAAGTAAAATTATAAAAATTAATAATGCTAGAAATTTTGAGTTTTTTACTATTTTTGCTTTCGTTGATTTCCGAATGTCCAGTGCATAAGTGTCCTATATCCATAGAAAATTTGAATTCAATTCAATTTTTTTTTATTGAACATACTATTTACAATTTGGCTTACAACTAATAAGATACTACATATGTATGAAAGTTTACATTTGTTGGCTCATAGGGGGCCTAACTATATACAGTGACTTAAGTTAATTTATTTTTATATAAAATTTACATGACAAAAAAAAAATAAATTTAAAATGTCGGTTGTATTGTCCTCAGGGTGTTAATTCCTGGTTGTCAGTGGTGATTTTTGTGGGTTGTGGGCAGGGATGGCGATTTAGCCGCGGTGGTAGGCTGACCCAATGTCAGCGTAGATCGAGACTACTTCCTCGTTGTCCATGATTACGTTGTCATCCAGAGTTTCCATCACACTGAGGTACCTCGGCTCGGGATGTCGTTGTTCTGTGGTCATCCTTCTCATAAGCTGATTCGGGTGGTCGATGATGTTCCCCATTAGTTTCTTCGTTGAAAGAACTAGATATTTGGGTTTAAATTGGCTTCTGTGTAGAGATGCTCGTTCCTATAGTGTTTCTGTCGTTGACGGTCGAAGTAGAGTCCAGTGCAGATCCTCAGTATCTTGCTTTCGAATAGTTGAAGTTCCTTCATAGCTGTCTTCGAGATGGAAAACCAGACTGGGAAGGAATAGCTGATCACTGGTCGAAGGAGCTGCTTGTAGATTAATATCTTTGTCGGTTGGCTAAGACCTGATCTTCTTTTCAGCAATTGGTGCAAACGGCTGAAGGCCCAGCTGGCCTTTTTCAGAACACTTCTTGAGTGCAGGTTAAACTTTAGCAACTCATTGAAGTGCACTCCCAGGTACTTGACATTTGGCTTTGCCAGTATGGAGGATCCGTCAGGGAGTCTTAGGACCAGATTTCTGCAAATTGTTGCGGTGCGAAGGCCTCTACCAGTTGAAGGTCTCCTGAAGCAGACAAGTTCCGATTTGGAAGTATTGATTCGGATGCCCCATTTCTGGTAGAATTGGAAGAGTCTGTTAATGTGGGTTTCTACTTTTTGGACAGCCATTAGAGGTGACATTGATGTGAATAAATTGATGTGATAGAAAATTTGAAGTTTAGTTTTCATTCGTATGGTAGAGGGTTCTATATCTATTTCTGAATTTTTTCAAACTTAATTTTATTTTTAAGTAACCGTGACGTTTTTTGACATCAGGACTTCAAAATACAGAAAAGGAGTTTTCAATTAATGTATATTAAAATTCACAAGTCGTAATTGTAAAGTAAAAAATAACGGAATTATTTTTCAAAACTTAAAATTCGTTTTCTGAAGAATAATTTTTATGTATATGGGGCACTTAAGTACTCAGCCGACGAAATATCAAATTTTAAAAAGTTATAAGGTTTTTCACCTAGATTTTTTTTAACTTATAAAACTAAAATAAAAATTCTTAAACTATACATTTTATTATCATAAATACGAAAACTTCGAATGTATACGAACAAAGTTTAAACAATGTTTTATTATTAAACTAATTTTGTATATAGCAAATTTCTTTAAAATCGTTCTAGAAAAAAATTTGGAATGCCAATTTCAAGTATTTAACAATAAAGATTCTAGGAAATATTTTCAAAAATTAATCGCACACAACAACACATTAATTTTTCAAAAACATTTTTTTTTATTCAAAAAAAAATATTTTTTCGTGTTCTCTCTATCATCATAAAGTCAACTTTGATCTAAATCTCGAGTTATTTTTTTTCTCAAATGCAAAACTGTATAAACTGTATAAATGTATATCGCAGGTGAAAATAAAAAGAAATTTGAATGTTTATGTGTACCAATTTTAAAAAATTTATTTAGAAAAAAAAAATCAAAAAGGTAATTTTTGAAAAATTAAAAAAAAAATCGAATAACTTTTTTTACAAAAAAAAATATTTGTATGCCTCTAATAAAGGTTGATCTATTAAAAAAATAAGACATAATTACCACATTTAAAAATCGCCATGTTAATTATTTTAGCAGAAATTGTTTTTTTTTTCTGAGTTAGTAGTTGAAGTTACTTATAAATTAACCAAACAAAATTCATATATTTTTCATTAATTAAAAGTAAAAAATATGAAATTTTTTAAACTTTTTTTGATTTTTTTTTTGTTTGAAACGACAATGAATTTTTATTTGGGGTTAATATGGAATTGTTTTAATTTGCGTATTGAAGAAGATAAAAGAAACCCCATATATAAAAAACAGTTGCAATTTGTAGATTTTACTAACAAACATTTATTTTTGAAAAAAGTTGTTTTGAAAAAATCTATAGAAATTTATCAATATGAGATACCTACTTACCTATTGAATTAAAATACATACATACTATGATTTGAAATATCTGACCAGGTCTATGAAAAGGTGGCTTATGACTCAAAAACGAAATTTCGATAAATCGGCTGTTTAGGATAAACAATGCATTTCGTCAGTTTCTCGGTAGTTGTTCTCCTTCCTTCTCATTGCTCAGTGTCTCTCGTTGTTCAAGGGCACCAAGTAAGATGCAGTGTTGCTTTTGCTTCAAATATTATGTTAGTTAATTGCTTCATGTTGCTACTTTCGGATTTTCGTATCGGTAATACTGAAGCGAGTTTGAGAATGTTATCAGCTATCATCACTATCGAGCCGGCTTTTTTTCGTTATCCCGTTGGTGTAATTGTTTCTGTTGGTCAAGTTAGGACTTTCTGGTTTTCACCATGTGAAAGAACGTCTCAAAAACTGTCCTAACCAAAAAAAAAAGTGAAAAATAATGTTTTTGAGTCATACGCCACCTTTTCATAGGCCAGGTCGCATATATTTATTTGAGTGGAAATGGATTTCGTATTAGTTAGTTCTTTTTATCCTTATTTTGCATTTCGAATTTCTACTTATCAAAATTCTCAATTGTAAAATTTTACTTCTCAAAATTCTGCATTTCGAAATTCTACTTCTCAAAATTCAGCATTTCAAAATTTTTCTCACTAAGTTTTCTGCATTTCAAAATATTATTTCCCAAAATTTTGCATTTCAAAATTCTACTTCTCATAATTCCTTTTCCAAAATTCTGCTTTTCAAAATATTGCTTAAGTTTTCTACATTTCAAAATATTATTTCCCAAAATTTTGCATTTCAAAATTCTACTTTTCAAAATTCTGATTTTCAAAATTTTGCTTATATTAAGTTTTCTGCATTTCAAAATTCTACTTCTCAAAATACCTTTTTCAAAATTTTACTTATTAAGTTTTCTGTATTTCAAAATTCCTGTTTCAAACTTCTGCTTTACAAAATTCTGCATTCCAAAATTCTACTCTTCAAAATTTTAGCTTCCAATATAATTTTTCTGTACCTATTTCAGAACTCTAATACTCAAAACTCTAATTCTCAAAATTCTGCATTTGAAAAATCTGCTTACAAAAATAATTATCTAACTATACAAAATAAATTGTTCTGAGTGGTAATCTTGTATTTGAATAAAAATCCTATACATATATTTATTTGCTCCAACATACATACAACACAGCGAACGAAAAAAATCAAACCTTCATTCCAACAATCATTGACTTATTATATATGGACTGCTAGTTGTGTATAATTCCCATACAAAATTTGCAACCAAAATGGTCTAATGGATGCAATCGAAACTACCTCTCGTGCCGACACTAGTGGCAATAATAAGCAACATATTTAACGCCATCTCTTGTTCTACTAGTGCTAACAGAAATGTTTACTTATAGAAACTAAGGACATCTATTGACATTGCTTTGAAAAACGGTACAAACATGAAAAATTGACTAAGTTATATAAGGTGTGTTTTTTTTGCAAGTCCATATAGAATTGTAAAAAAAAACGACATCGGGATTTAGGAGCTTTTTTTCCACATAGCTGGAAGCACTGTGTACGCTATGACATTTGTCAGCTTATTGACGACTAGCATCAACCAATCTAAAAACTTCACTTTTCACGTCTCTGAGCAAATTATCGATAACATATAGATAATACTATTTTGGCATCACCATTTTTATCGGGTCTTAGATTAACTCTCGATAATTATCTGGTCTTAGCTAACTCTATATAGATTTAAGTAGTTGTTGCATTTGCATGTAAAGCGCTTAGTCCCGATGTCGTTTTTTTTTACAATTCTATATGGACTTGCAAAAAAAACACACCTATAATTACACTAACTGAGAAGATCAGGCAAATCGTATCGTCGCGTCGGTTGAAAAACGAAGTGACATTATTTAAAAGTTTAATTTTTTCAAATTAAATTCCCATAAGAATAAAAATAATGCTTATATTTACCAAGGCAAACATAATTGTTTTTAGAATCAACACTTTGAAAAATATACATCAATACAAATATATCATTAATTCTAGATTTAATTTTATAAAATGAAAAATCGATTTCAAATAAAAAAAATGAATGGACTTATGTCACTTTGCAACGTTATCTTTTCCTTATTCCTCAACGCGACCGAACAACATACATATATCTTCCTTGAGTTTTACGCATTCCTCTCAGACTGTTACAGTTCTAGTTTAAGAAAGAAAGTTTTCTGTAAATTTGATACAAATTGTAGGATTGGTTTTTCTCTAAAGTGAGTTGTTAATTAAAATCAAAATTAGGATTTATTTGCATAACTAATTTTTTTGCAAATATTTCCGCTCTAGCCAAAAAGATCTTAGCTTATCTCTTGATTTCTAGTATAATTAAAATTATTTGTAAAAGTTTAAGCACATTAAACTAATTGCTTTAATAAAAGTATTTTTACAAACAATAATAATATATGTTAATAGATAATACAAGTAAATGCAACGAAAACTGTTTTGCAGTGTATCGTTGAAAACAAAAATGAAAAAGGAAAAATTAAAAAGGGAAATTTTCAGATTTGGCAATTGAACTATTTGCACATTAGCCCCTTTAGCACTGGTTCCATTTCATAGTATTCAAATTTTCCGTCAGTGTCGGCACGAGGGCTAGTGTCGTTTGGTAATCCGTTGGACCATTCTGTAATCAGCTACTAGCAGTCCATATCATTGACATACTAGATATATTTCGAATTTAAACAATATTATTTAATTTTATTACAAAGTTAGTTCACAAATGATTTTGTTTAAAAAATAAATATTCAGGTACAATTATCTGAAAATCTTGGAAGTATAATTAACAACTCGTTTCGAATTCGATAATTGATCAAATCGATGCGAGGCGAGTCGAATTAAAATTCGCTTCGTGTTCCCTGATCAGTGGCCAAGTTTAGGACTAGATTATGCCGCGTCACGAAATCCGCCTCCATCTAAAACCAGTGGTGTGCTTTGTATCCATATCCGTTGTTGAAAAATAGTGGATCGGTCGAAAGGTAGAAATAG
Organism: Chrysotoxum bicinctum; assembly: GCA_911387755.1. Lineage (NCBI taxonomy): Eukaryota > Metazoa > Arthropoda > Insecta > Diptera > Syrphidae > Chrysotoxum > Chrysotoxum bicinctum. The sequence goes on along the minus strand of OU426987.1, from coordinate 144,420,714 downwards.
TGTGTGGCTTTCCGAAGAAACTTGCAGCTTTTACATCAGTAAAAATGAGCTAGAGTCTACGTATGACATTAAAATGAGAGACGTTCACAGTAGCGTGGAAAGTGTTAAGCGTAATTATATCAATGCATTGGATACAAGAAGCATGATGGTGAAGAAGATGATGCAAGTAGGTGTGAAAGAAGAACCGTGTACAGAATTACCAAACTTCGCAAAGGTGTCTACAGCTCTAAGCAACATCTGGTAAAATACACAAACAGACGGATCTCTGCTTGTTTTAGGTGAGAACCTGCTCAAAAAGTGGAGTTTTTCTGCGGTTTTAAACCGCGTTTCGCCAGTCATTTGCATCCAACGCCCAATGACTCATCAGAAGCAACAAATTCCCGAATATGCACAGTAGCCCTCAGTAAAAAATCATTAACGCAACCAAAGCACTGAAGAACAACAAAGGGGTTGGACTTAACGGTATTATCATGCAGATTTTTGTAGCAGCACCAACAACATCGACTGAGCTACTGCACCCACTCAGAGCTTGGGAAACAGAGAGCTTTTTCTAAAGGGGGAAATAGGAAAGGAATCTGCGTGCTACGTTAAGTCGCTAAAGTAATACCATGAATCGTCCTTGAGCGAATAAAAGACCACCTCGAAGACACATTCGACTATTGATTCCGCACTGGATCTTTCTGTGTAGAGCACGTCAATAAATTACGTTAAATCATCATCGAAGAGTGTTCATCAATATCGAAAAGGCGTTCAACAGTGTCAATAGAGAATTTATTTGGCTAGCTTTGCACAGTAGAGGTATCCCAGAAGAAGAGATATCCAAGAAGAAGTCAATTGCTATTCTCAAGACTATTTGTGATTGATCCAAATTTCACGTTCTGAATAAAACATGGTGGTCAGAGGACTTTAAAGTCTAAAGTAGAGTTAAGCAAAACTGTATTCTATCTTCAATACTGTTCCTGTTGGTGATAAGCGATATTCTTCATGCAGCTTTGTCGACTGGAAATGGAGTAATTAGGTGGAATCTGCAATAATATCTCAAACATCTACACTTCGCAAACAGCATATACTTAATCTCTAATAGGATCATGGATCTCCATCAAATTACAACAAAGTTGGAGAGAGAAGCTGAAATCGTGGGACTAAAGATCAATACGACAAAAACAAAATGAGTCAGCTTTGGAACTTTCTCATATGGCCAAGTTAAAGTCTATCCAAGCTGCGACTTTTTATTGAATCCGTGCTCCTATATCAATGCAGCACTTGGAAAGTCCATTGTTACAAGAAAGCTGCTAACATTCGTGAATAAATGCCTGCGAAACATCTTGAGGTTTTTCTGACCCATTTCCATAGCTTTCGAATGTAAACTTCATACGGGATCTGGTCAGGAATCCATTGACCGAGAAGTAATTGGCGAATAACGATCGAAGAGGAATTAGAAAATTTTGGGAAAATTGGAGAGAGATACATCTCTGTACACGATGGTGCTTAGGAGTAGTAAAGGCCCTATAGGCCTCAAGAAGAACTTCACGAAGGTATTGTTCCGAGAACCTTATAAGTATCAAACAATCGTATTTTAACCTTACAGTATCCAGATATGTCATTTATGAGTTTTATAACTTAACCCAAAACTTCCTTTTGGATCTGGCGAGGAGTATTTTTAAAGTACTTGGTCGCTTAACCCGGGAAAATATTGTATGTAAAATTCGATCTTCTTCTTCCTTTGTTTCGGCGTTGTTATGATCTCGATGTCGAGGGGATCATAACTCTCCCACGTATCTGCTTCACACTAGTGATCCGCCTGTGGGGTTCGCCGGGTTGACCTCAGAAATCGGCGGCAAGCCTCCCGGTTTTGTATTGTTCCATTTCTGAGGCCAACTGAATGCTGGTGTTTTTGCATTTGTTTGTACCAGGAGTGTTTAGGCCTACCTTTCTTTTTATTCCGAATTGGAACGTTGTATGATATTGCCTTTTTGACGGGGTTCTCAGGATCTCTCCTTTGAACATGGCAATACCAACTGAGTCGGTCGTGTTCAATTTTTTGGGAAATGGTATTCTTAACATGAAGGCTTCCTCGGATCTTCGTACTTCTAATTCGATCAAGCTTTGTAACTCCTGCTGTCATACGAAGCATCTTCATCTCAGCTGCCGTTAGCTTACTCTCATACTTTTTGTACATTGTCCAACATTGTGAACCGTATGTGAGTGCTGGACGCACAACTGAAGTGTAGAGCTTTCCTTTCAGCTTAGGGGGCATTTTTCGGTCACAGAAGATAGCAGAATTTTCCCGCCACTTCATCCACCCTACGCTTACGCGATGATTGATATCGTCATCACAAGTAGCTTCGTTATTTATCATAGACCCCAGATATTTAAACTTTTCACACTTGGGAAGCACTACTCCATTCAAATAAATGTCTGGAATAGGCCTGTGTGGATCAGATCAGATTGTATGTAAAATTCGATATACTATATATAAATCAACTTCAACAAACTCAAAAGTTTGGCTTGAGTTTTTTTACATCAGACTTCACCTTTTGAAGAATCAGAGGCATATGAACTTATTTGCCAGATTGTTCGCCAATAACGATTTTTGCCTCTATTATGTGGTAACACCTTCTTGCCACATTGTGTCTTGCTTCGTACATGGATTTTCTGAAACATCCAAATTTTGCAATAGCATTATCTACTCATTTATTTTTAATTTTAGTTCGAATAGTGACAATTCTAAAATGTTGAATGAGTTTACAAATTCCTAACATACATAACTATCTTAAAATTTCTACTCATCCTCCAATCCTACTTATATGGTTCTAAGAAATGAACATATACTCTTCAATTCTAGTTTCAGGATAATTTCGAGACATTTAAACTACATATTAAGATATTTTTAAAAACAAGCATTTACTAATGTTGATTCTTATTTATTTTCAGTGGTTTCCCGCTTGCTCAGGACGAAATTGATAAAATAGCATATAACTGCAAGGATAAATTACGAGATCATACTCATGAATTATTTCATTCACTAAATCGCTTGAACGTTCCTGTACTAGTTTTCTCTGCTGGACTAGGAAATTCAGTCGTTTCTGTTTTGAAACACTCAAACGTCATGTATCCCAATGTAAAAGTTATTTCTAATTTCCTCCAGTATAAAGGTGATATGTTAGATGGATTCCAAGAGCCTATGATACACACATACAATAAAAATGAAACAGCTCTTGAAGGCAGTGAATATTATGATCTTGTACATGCTAGAGATCATATTATAGTCATGGGTGATTCAATTGGTGATGCCGGAATGGCTGACGGAGTACCCAGTTCCTCGCACATAATTAAAATAGGGTTTCTTTTCGATCATGTAAGAATTGCATATTTTTTGCTTTTCAATCATATTTGATGTAATTATAATAATTTTGAATTATTTGAGGTTGACGAGAATCTTAAAAAGTACATGGATGCTTTCGATATAGTGCTAGTGGATGATCAAACAATGGATGTACCAAGAGCTATTTTGGAAATAATTGAGAACAACATCTAAGGTCATGATATGTTACTACTGCAGCCTTCTCCATTATCTTTTTCATCTCGAAATTGTGTTTTGTTTTAGTAAATTCTATTCCACGTGTTTGTATAACGAGCTTATTGTATTTAAAATCGAAAATAATAAGATGATAAACTGTTAATTTATTTACGAAGTTTTAACTTTTTGATTTGATAAAACCCGATGAAGAAGTCGGCTAAGCACGTTGATGTTATTAATCGTGAAACTAGCCCGTAAAAATCTGATTTTAGAATAAGTTATTTGTTTTATTTGAATTTCTTGTTCAAATTTAATTTTGGGAAGTTTCATTTTGAATATTACATATCGCATGCTTAATGGAATACTGACCTAACTCGAAAAAACGATTTTTGGGAAGTTGCAAAAAAAGATCTTGCTATGAGGATTTGTCCTACTTGTTGACGGATAAAATTAAAACTAATTCATGAATTAATCATGAATACTGATATTCTTAAAGTATGATAAACTATTCATAAGATCTGAGGCTTGCAAAAGCCTGTATCTGTACGTAACTCAATTTTGACCTATCTCCTAATGGGTCAGTATTCCATTAAGCATGCGATATATGTATACTTACGGAATCCGTTTTATTATATTATCGAGTAACTTCGTTCTTATATATTTAGGTGACGATACTTGTATTCTTCTCTTGTCAAAGAAATTTTATTTATTTAACTCATTAAATGTTTAAATGTTTTCATTATTTTTTAATAACTTTTCAAATTTCAAAATAGTCAAATCTTTTGGGTACAATAACAGTGTTATCAAACATAATTCTTTCTTTTATTAAACTTCTTTATATGCTTATAGAATCCTGACTACAGCTAAGGCATCGAACCGCGAACCAAGCCATGTGAAAGGAACTTGTTCTCACTTCCGATCCAGCATCATTTTAATAGCTGCGATGGATATATGGATTTAAATTCGATACATCAAAATTGCCTTCGACTTGATTGCTTTCAGACTATGGTTCGAAAAAACGCCAAAATGTATGAATATTTTTTATTTAAAAAAATAATTATTAAGTTCTTCAGATTCCATGAAATGTAATTTCCTGAAAAAAAAATGTGTTTTTGTTCAAAAATGTTTTGTATCAATGCATTTAAAAAGGATATAAATATCTATTGATATAAAGTAAATAAGTTTACAGGCTTGTTTAATTTTTATTTTGTAATATAATATTTTATTCTATTTATCCTCGGATCACAATCGACTTAATATAAGGCCCTCATTATGAAGTTTAAATTAAGTTCGCTCCACATGTCAAAACCTTAGCGAATTTGTTTAGCGTGAGGTTACAAATAGCGAATGTTCCCTAATCTAACCCCTTAAAGTGTGAAATCAAATCGAATAAAATTATTTAGTGATAACGCTAGCGAATTGAAAATTGAAACACCTTTCTATCAATTGTTATCTTGGAAGTAATGAGTAATAAACGAAAAAGGTAGTTGGAAATAAATTGTGTTATTTTAAGAAAGGAAAATAATAATTTAATATTTCAAGAACTTGTGCGAATCAGTTTCCGAACCTTGTAATGAAAAAAAACCAGATTAACTAAGGATATACGAGCATTTGGGTCAACAAAAAAAATACTAAAAAGGTTATTGGGAACAATTAGCAATATACCCAATTTTTTTTTTTGGTTCTCCGTCAAAAGAAAAGACGCAATATAATTTTGTTAGTTAGAATTTTATAAGTTTTTTTTTGGTGGACCACAAGCTAAAACAAGCAAACAAACGACTTTGGAACGTATGCCTCAAGAAGGTCTGGAAAATTCAAAATGTTGAAGCCATAATAACGCGATAAAGAATATTCGCTAAATCATCCGACTTTAAAACGTTCGATTCGCTATTCATAATAAAGGCCTAAATTTTTAACAATAACAGTTTTTATTGAATAAGAAAGCTTTTACATTATCGTCATACAAATGAAAAAATAAACAACAAAAATTATTGGCCGCGTTCAGCTCGTAGTGCGATAGGGTATCTAACAGCCCTATTATAGCTATCAACTATCAACTAGATACTTGATATGTGTTCAAACATGAACATATTACCTAAATATAAATAACCCCATGTGCATGAAAATAAATAAAGATAACACGGATCATCGTGAACATGCACTGACGGTTATATTAGATTAGCATAGAACCTAGATAAGAATACTCATAGAGATAAGAATAATGTAAATTCATCTGTAAATAGTATTTAAGGAAGATTACGTTGTAAAATAAATTTAGTAATGATTTGGAATTACACCCTGATTGTTACTCAAACACAAGTAATGATTTGGAATTACACCCGGATTGTTACTCAAACCATGGCCGTAGCTAGGGGAGGGTATTAGGGGGCAATGCCCTACCTTAAAACCTCTAATGCCCTACCTTAAAAAATCAACTATCGTATCGTAATGCCACTGGTTTTCCAAAACAAGAAAAATCCATTTCACATATCAAAGCTTTGGCGATGTGGCAGGACAAATTAAATAGAGTCTCTACAACTAGCAGTGTTGAAACATCATTGATACATCCAAAAGCTTTAGAGAGATATATGTAGGTACTAAGTTAGGTTTATTATTGAAGTTATACAGTCTGTGAACGAATTAGCTTTGCGTCTAAATTATATTTTGAAGGAAGAAAAAGAACAAGGATTATTTCAGAATTTGTTCTCTTACTCATATACACAAACTGCAACACACCGTTAACCTGATTTCAAAATAAAATAATTCAAGCAATGATTATACCAGTACGAAGTTCGATTGTTAAAGATATTAATAAATCGGACCTAAACTGGTTTACTATAATGGAAGAAAAATAACCGCGAAAATATTACAATAGCAATACCCTACGTTAAAGATGGAATTGTCAATGAGTCATTGCTGGCAGTTACTACTACTGAAAATCTTGATGCAGCCAATTTTACGGAATTAACATATTAAATAACGTTGACCACTCTTGTGTGCTAAGCCAATGCTATGTTGGCGCAAGTGTAATGAGTGGGAAAGTTTTGGGAGTTGGGCCGAAAAATCCCTTACGTCCACTGCTTTAACTATCGCTTGCATTTGGTAATCATTAGGGTTATCTGGGAAATGACTTTCATTCGTTTATTTTGTTACATGAATTTTTTCAGCATGGGAAAATAGCTGCCTTGTATGGTGGAAAAGGATTTACCGGATCCTAGAACAGAGTTGGTCAGGAACCCTGGCCGTAGCAAAATTTGTACATGATAACTATTCATTAATTTTGACGACTTTGGATGAAATTAGAAATGACAGATTTAAGGGTGATGACGTCACCAAGAGTGTCGATATTAAAAAAGTAATGCTTAATTTTGAATTCCGAATGGCCTTGATTGTGGCCAAAAAAATATTATCCATGCTCCAGCCTGCAGGCGCAGCTTTACAATCCCGAAGCGCAGGATTGAAAGACGCCATAACAATCACTAAGCTCACACAAAATAAAATAATGAAACTTAGATCAGAAATGTATCAGCAAATTTTGGAAGAAGCAAAGTCTATGACAAGCGGCGATTCCGAAAATACGACTCATACCCCAAAGAGACAAATCAAATCGGATGGATGGCTACTTGGTATATGGCCTTCCTGTTCCTCTGCGAGACAAAATATAGAACCTCAGAACGCTTAGCCATTTAAGTCTGAGTATTTCGAAACGTTGGACACACTAATTGCTAAATTACAAACTAAATTTTTCGACAACGACGATCTACTAAATTCAGTAGCGAGTATAGATGAGTTGGATGTAGACAAAATGGTACCGTTTAAAAGCTTAAGTAAGTGTGAGAAAACAAAACTATTTGTAATATGTACAATTTAGTATTTTAACCTTGCAGCTTGTAATTTTGGTGTCGCCAGCAACAAGAAGCAACAAATATGTGTAAGTATGTGTGGAGTGTTTGAAGGATACCAATATATCTTGTTGCTAGCGACACCAAAATTACAAGATACAAGGTTAAAATACTAAATTGTAAGCTTTCCTAAGTTTTTAAATCATGAATATCTTGGCTCCCGTTTGTCGTAATGGACAAATTTTTTTTTTAACTTGAAGAAAAGTAGCAGGACTATAAAACAAAAATCCAAAACTGAAAGGTATTTACCGTGAAATACAGTTTTTTCTCAATAACTATGAAAAAAAGGTATTAAAAACAAGAAAAAAAACGTTGAAACCAACGGTAACTTTTTATGTTTTTGCTCAAACATATTAAATTAAATGCAAGTTGATAGAAAATATTGTTATTAGCAATACAGTTTTTTATTTTCACTTTGCGACATACTGGGACTGAGATATTAATAAAATCATAAAATGCGTGGGTGCGCTGACTTACCTATATTCAATAATTTATTACTCGGCTTTCGTTCATCGTAGTGTGTTGATTTTTTTTTTTTTAAATTGTAGGGAATTACAAGAACTTTAATAATAAAAAATAAAAATGTCATCGTTAAATGAGCTTTTTTTCTTAATAATCACGAAAAAGTGATTTTTAAACAACAACAAATTTGTTTGACTTACTATAACTTTTTTTTCATATGTTTAAACAAATGTTTTTTTTAAAACATAATAGATAATATTATTAGGAACAAATACATGTTTAATTTTTGTTTGTACGAGATAGAGGAGCCGAGATATTCGCAAATGACCAAAAAATGACACAAAACACATTTTTACCAATAACTTTGGTAAAAAAAGTTGTCATGTGGTGCAAATTTGGTTTTAAGCTTTTCTCATAAGCACCTATCGATCCATGAAAAAAAAATAGACCATGCCTCTGCGCGCAAGGTCAAATGACGCTTTGACTGGACTATAACGTTGATGTCTATGTCGAAGTTGCTGTGTTAATGTAATCAAAGCCATTTAAAACCAGTGGCTCTAAAAAGAGTGACGTCGTTGTCAAATTTGCTGTTGAAGTTCCTGTGCTAATCTGTTTCTCGCATAAACCAGCAACAGCACCAGCATCGTCAACAGCAAACAGCACGCTGACCAGCAAACATTTCTCAAACACATTGCCACCAGCAACGTCATTTCATTTGTTTGACATTTCATATCAAAAAAAAGTTTTTCATTGTGGTGCCATTGAATATTGCAGTGGAAAAGTTGACAACACAGCACCAGCAACAGCAAATTTAGGACTTTGGCCTAACGACGCTGTTGGCGTTGCTGTTCTTATGTGTGTTGAACAATTGAAATACATTGGCTCTAAATTAATGGCGGCCGCTGTTGCTGTTGATGGTGCTGTTGCTGGTTCAATCTGTTCCGCACTTTACTGTCAAAGTCAAAAAAATGTCGTAACTCGACCAGGGTTGGCCGAATCAACTGCATGCCTAATTGACTACAATCTGTTACGTATGTAGCTAATTCATAAAAAAAAATAGTGGAAACCAAACAATTTTGCACGTTTATGATCTTATTAAGGTTTGTAAAAAAACTGAAAATGTTTCATTTACCATAAGGATGAAGAATTATAGGAATTATACATGATAGATGGGAAATTTATTTTCTTCGGCATAATTAAAGGATTTGGATTATGAAAACATGACTTATAGATATTTTTAAGAGCTGGGGCAGATTCTGTAATTAACGAAACGAAAGCGATTGTTCGTTTTTCAAAAACGAAAGAAGATCTGCGAAAGCGATAATTGGCATTCCATATCGCACTTCGTTTTTGGTTCTGTGTTCGTTTATGCCCCAAACCCACAAAAATTGTATTGCATACTTCTATGATGTTGACAACTGCCAGATAATTAGAAGGATGGAACATTAATTTTAATCGATACATAAAAATCGATGTCATGTACATGATTTAAGAAATTAAATGAGGCAAAATTAAGAAAAAGAAGGTACGTAATTTATTTTCTTGGGATTTTAATATCAATTAACATTAGCTTTGTTGATTTTTAAGTAAAAAAACACATTAACAATATTGTATACACATAACATGCCAAGAAGACTCATCACTTTTACTGTGACAGATTGTGTTTTGTCCGAAATGTGATCCAAATTGCCAAACAAATGTAAAGCGCGGAACAGATTGAACCAGCAACAGCACCGTCAACAGCAACAGCGGCCGCCATTAATTTAGAGCCAATGTATTTCAATTGTTCAACACACATAAGAACAGCAACAGCAACGCCAACAGCGTCGTTAGGCCAAAGTCCTAAATTTGCTGTTGCTGGTGCAGTGTTATCAACTTTTCCACTGCAATATTCAGTGGCACCACAATGAAAAACTTTTTTTCCATATGAAATGTCAAACAGATGAAATGAAGTTGCTGGTGGCAATGTGTTTGAGAAATGTTTGCTGGTCAGCGTGCTGTTTGCTGTTGACGATGCTGGTGCTGTTGCTGGTTTAATCTGTTTCGCGCATAAGAAGAAGAACGAAATGTAAGTATTTCTACGATGAAATTTTATAAAATAGTTTAATTTTCGTTATAAATAAAGGACTTCCAACACAACACCTGCCCAAAAAGAAATTTTACTTGGCTATATGCGGAAGTATACCTCAATGGCAACAAATAGCCAAGCCGAAAGCTCGGGTAGGAACCAGTGCAACAAACGGTGGGAGGCACTAACTACTAAGCTAAACGCGAATGGACCTCCCATCAAAAACACTGTAAGGCCTGGAAAAAAGTATATAATTTGTAATTTGCAAAGTCTCGAAATTGGAGGAATATATTATGTGACTCGCGTCCCTGTTTTTATGCGGATATTCTCCAACACATATTTGAAAGCTATTTTATTCAACCGAAAGCTTTGAATAAAGCTATAATTTTGTAGACGAATATTATAAAATAATAATTTGCAAAAAATATTTAAAACACACTTTTGATCTGACAAAGTAAATGGGTCAGACAAATCTCTCAGGTTTCTTTTTATACTCCGCAAGTTCAATAACTCCGAATCCTCTTGTTCTTCTTCACTATTGGTCAAAAATGCAATATATTCGCGTATCATCTTTTTTAATTTATTAAAAACTTTCTTAAAGAAAAAAATTGAAACTGAACTATTTAAGAAGAGAAACGTCAAAGAATAAGCTGTCGTTTATTTTGTTTCGCATGTGCGAACGAAAACTTTCGTTTTTTGAGTTACATGAAGCAAATCGTTCGCACACGCGAAAACGTTTGTTCGCGTGTGCGATACAGAATGTCACCCCTGAATTTACGGTACAAGGTACATACATATAAATATTAGCGAAAAACTTTTCATATAAGTATATGTATATTTTTAAGAAGCGCAGCACATATGTCGAAGAGAGCTGCAGTGCAATCATTTTCCATTTTAATTAGAGTAAATCCACCTTCAGCCCAATAATTATGTAACTTTCGACCAGCCATTTCCACTTTGCTTATTAAAAATGAATAAGCCCAACTAACATACTCTCCAGATTTAAACTCTTGAAATCTGATAAAAAACTCCCATACAACTTTTTTATACCCCATTGCTATACCCAAGTATTATTATCTTTTTATAAAACTGAACTGGGTTTCATAACATTTTTTTTAAGAGGTAAACACTTGCAGCTAAAAACTAATTAAATCTTATAGCTAAACTATTTTCTCTTCTTGCCATTAGATTATATAAGCTTATAGTTTTATAACAATCCTTTTCTGAAAAATCAGCTCTAATATAATCCCATAAAAAAGTCATGTTTAAGAGTTAAGGTCATTTCATATTTCTGGAAAACCCTAAAATAATATCAACCCTATATCAAGAAACAATCTGAAGTTCAAAGAATAAAAGCTTTGCAGTAGGATCCTAATGAGATCTTTAATGCAACAAGCACAACTACTCACAAACTTTACTTTTCTAAATTAGTACTAGGCTTAGCAAATCGCCGAGAACTATAAGGTTGTATGTAAAAACAAATTTTTCCGAGATAATCGCATTTAAAGTTTTAGAAGGCTGGTTTTTGCATTAAACAGTTTGATATCAGTAAAGTATTAATGCAATATGATAAAGAACCATCAAAAAGCCATAAAAGCATTAAAATATTGTTAATTTAATCACTTTAGATGATTTGACAAGCATTTTAAAAAAAACGACATAGAACCATGTTGGGAAAAAATTGATTAAAAATTCCAAAAAAGGTTCTATGTACAACATAGAACCTTTTAGTACTGAAGAGATTATATGGGAGGAGATGTTTTTGTATGGAGAAAAATAGCATTTATCTTAAAAACAAGACCTAAATTGCGTTTGGTTGATATTTTTATATTTAAAAATAAAAAAAATCAATAAAAATATATTTTCTGAAACAAAATAGTCCACAAATCAGGTACTTGATGTAAAAACCATACATTTTAAAAGAAGATGATGTTTTATTTTAACTTATTTCAAGCACCATAATTTTGAATTTTTCTAAAACTCAAAAGCGCAGTCAAATTAAAAACACCATAAAATTTATAACATAAATAAATTTATTTCAATGGTAATTCTTTTAGAACTAAATAAATAACAATAAACGACTGCATTTTTGGAATAGAAAAATTCAAGAAATGGAAATACACAAATATTAATTACTATTCTGAATTTGTTTTGATTAATTTTTTTTTGAAATAATCAAAATCGAATTTTGGCATAAACAGAATGCATTGCCTTAAACAATTTTATTTTAGCCTAGGATATTGTATTTCCTTATTTTTTCTTTATTTCTTTATTTTCAATTCCAATATTCGGATATTCAAACAGTAGCCGTGTTTTTTTGGAAAAGTTATCCGCAGTACAGTAGGATTTTATATGAGTAACAAATACAACATCCGCAGTATCACTGCCGATAAAAGGAGAAGTGAAATCCTGTTGCGGATAGAGATTTGGCGTTTATTCGAGTATCGGCAGTGCTCCTACTCTGGATGTTGTATTTGTTATTCATATAAAATCCTACTGTACTGCGGCTAACTTTTCCAAAAAACACGGCTAGTGATGTATTTTTGGCTACTCTTCTTTAAAAATCTATCTTCTTTGTATAAGTAGTTTTGAATCCGATAGAAAAAATATTTTTTGAAAACACTATCTCACATACCTTTGTGAAAGGTATTGTTTTGAAGTTAAATGTTTTTGAGCCATCTTGAAAATTTTTAAAATCCTGTGCTTTCATTTGAAGGACAATTAAATTTTTATTCTTGTATAATATTTTCAACAATATCCGAAACAGAGAAACTGGCGAATAATACTCGAAATTTTTCAAATTTTTTTTCAATAACTCTATGTTATAAAATCATGTTAGACTTATCGCCAAAAATTCACATAAAATCATTGACAGAAAGTTCTATATCTTATTGTTTACAAAACTAAACGGATTTGAAATTATGAAAAATGTCATAGAAAACGTAGGTCCTTTTGCTTCAATCAAAAAGTACTAAATTCAAAAAGGTTCTATGTGGATTAATTTTGAGCAAAAAAGTTCTATGTAACCTAAACGCGTTGGTTTTGTGTGTGACAAAAAGTATGTTAAAGGTTCTATGTTTAACGTAGAACCTTATAGTACTGAATAATTAATTTTTCTTTTTTGTTCTATCTGAAAGCCGATAAAATTACGAAAATTTTGGTATATAAAACTCATTTTTGGTATTTTGGTCGACATACAACCTTATAGTTCTCAGCCAGCGAAATGTTAAAAAGTTACAGTTCGGCCAACCCTGTACTCGACACAAAAGAAAATAGATCAGCTGTTCTTTAAAATTCCCCTTGGATAGTTTAGTAGTATAACAAAAAAATTTGGATAGCTTTAAACATTGACATACTAGATATGGACTGCTAGTAGCTGATTACAGAATGGTCCAACCATTGACTTATTATACATGGACTGCCAGAGCCCAACTTCACGATGCGATGGTTCAACTTAAAACTATACGGAACTAGTGCTCTTGGTGCAAACTCGGAAAACATAGTGTAACTTTTGGTTTTGGTATTTGATATATCAATTTTTGATATAATTGAGTTTGTAAAGGGTGTTGAGCGGGAATTGTTTAAGTTTATTATTAAATAAAAACTTGAGGGCTATTTTCATGCTTTATTTGCCGATTTAAGATTCATAAATATAATGACAAAAATGCCATTTCCATTTTAAAATATAAATAAAAATTTACGAAGAACCGGTTCTACCTTTTTATTAGGTTACCTGTCAAAACCTTACAGCAACAATCGCCAAGCAATTCAGGCTCTAGAAGACAATATCCGCCGTAAAGCAGTTTTCATTAAACTAAATGGTTTGCTCTCGCGTGCTCACAAATTTCTCTGAACACCCTTTATATCATTGACGTATTATATATGGACTGCTAGTCGTATGAAATTTCTATACAAACATTTCAATGAAATGGTTCCACCTCTCCCTACCGACATTAGAGCTCTTGGTGCAAAAGTGGTAAAAATAAATATTAATTCCAGAGGCCATCTCTTGGCTCCTGGCCTGAACTACTATTTTTGACATAGAAACTATAGCCATCTATCTCAATTTGAACTTTACATTTTAACGTTATCCAAGACAAAATAATAACAATAATATAAAGGGTGTTCAGCGAAATTTGTGAACACGCGAGAGCAAAGCATTTAGTTTAATGAAAACTGCTTTACGGTGGATATTGTCTTCTAGGGCCTGAATTGCTTGGCGATTGTTGCTGTAAGGTTTTGACAGGTAACCTTATAAAAAGGTAGAACCAGTTCTTCGTAAATTTATATTTATATTTTAAAATGGAAATGGCATTTTTGTCATTATATTTATCTAACTATAAGTGAATTTGCTATTATTTCAAAAAAATCTCCTATCTACATAAATGTAAGTAGAACAATATGAACTTTTTAATTTATCTTTTCATGTTGAATCGCATCCATTTTTTACTAGATAGTTTTCATCATGATTTTAACACAATGTTCACAATAAATTGAAATGAAAAGTTGAAAGTTTTATTTGTGTTAAACAATAAGGTGTTTACAAATTGATATAAGTCTATGATAAATGCTATTATGACTCTTTAATCGGTAAATAAAGCATGAAAATAGCCCTCAAGTTTTTATTTAATAATAAACTTAAACAATTCCCGCTCAACACCCTTTACAAACTCAATTATGTCAAAAATTGATATATCAAATACCAAAACCAAAAGTTACACTATGTTTTCCGAGTTTGCACCAAGAGCGCTAGTTCCGTATAGTTTTAAGTTGAACCATCGTGAAGTTGGGCTCTGGCAGTCCATGTATAATAAGTCAATGATTGACGTATTATATATGGACTGCTAGTCGTATGAAATTTCTATACAAACATTTCAATGAAATGGTTCAACCTCTCCCTACCGACATTAGAGCTCTTGGTGCAAAAGTGGTAAAAATAAATATTAATTCCAGAAGCCATCTCTTGGTTCCTGGCCTGAACTACTATTTTTGCCATAGAAACTATAGCCATCTATCTCAATTTGAACTTTACATTTTAACGTTAGCCAAGACAATATAATAACAATAAATTAAAGGGTGTTCAGGGAAATTTGTGAACACGCGAGAGCAAAGCATTTAGTTTAATGAAAACTGCTTTACGGCGGATATTGTCTTCTAGGGCCTGAATTGCTTGGCGATTGTTGCTGTAAGGTTTTGACAGGTAACCTTATAAAAAGGTAGAACCAGTTCTTCATAAATTTATATTTATATTTTAAAATGGAAATGGCATTTTGTCGTTATACTTATCTAACTATAAGTGAATTTGCTATTATTTCAAAAAAATCTCCTATCTACATAAATGTAAGTAGAACTATATGAACTTTTTAATTTATCTTTTCATGTTAAATCGCATCCATTTTTTACTAGATAGTTTTCATCATGATTTGAACACAATGTTCACAATAAATTGAAATGAAAAGTTGAAAGTTTTATTTGTGTTAAACAAAAAGGTGTTTACAAATTGATATAAGCCTATGATAAATGCTATTATGACTCTTAAATCGGCAAATAAAGCATGACAATAGCCCTCAAGTTTTTATTTAATAATAAACTTAAACAATTCTCGCTCAACACCCTTTACAAACTCAATTATGTCAAAAATTGATATATCAAATACCAAAACCAAAAGTTACACTATGTTTTCCGAGTTTGCACCAAGAGCGCTAGTTCCGTATAGTTTTAGGTTGAACCATCGTGAAGTTGGGCTCTGGCAGTCCATGTATAATAAGTCAATGCTTTATATTATTGTTATTATTTTGTCTTGGATAACGTTAAAATTTAAAGTTCAAATTGAGATAGATGGATATAGTTTCTATGGCAAAAATCGTAGTTCGGGCCAGGAGCCAAGAGGTGGCCTCTAGAATTAATATTTATTTTTACCACTTTTGCACCAACAGCTCTAATGTTGGTAGTGAGAAGTTGAACCATATTCACAGAGCGTTTGTATGGAAATTTCATACGACTAGCAGTCCATATATGTATAATACGTCAATGGGTCCAACCCACTGATCTCTATAATACACTTTATAGCGCATTCATCCAAAAAAGTTGACTCCATTTGAACATTGTTATATTATGAAGCTGCCCACGGTGCCGTATAACAGTATAACTGTATAACATCTAAAACAGCATCATAAAGCGCCGAACAGATTAAACCAGCAACAGCACTGTCAACGGCAACAGCGGCCGCCATTAATTTAGAAATAATGCATTTCAATTGTTCAACACACATAGGAACAGCAACAGCAGTGCCAACAGCGGCGTGCGTCGTTAGGCCAAAGTCCTAAAATTGCTCTTGCTGGTGCAGTATTGTCAACTTTCCCACTGCAATATTTAGTGGCATCACAATGCAAAACAAAATAGAACGTAAAATAATTTTTCCATTTTGCTATTTTTTTATTTTGGTTGAAATTATCGTGTGAATAAAAAACAATAAATAATTTTTGATAAACTAAAATTGCAAAATTAAATGACCAAAAAGTAATAAAGAATAAAAAACTATTGTGAAAGTTAAAAAATCGCTGAATAAATGAAAAAAATACTGTGCTTGCCAGTCTTTTGCCTAAAAAACAGAACTGAAACGACATTCCTTCAATTTTATTAAATTGTCAATTTGTCAATCAAAACAAATGATTTTCGTCCAATTTTCAATTTATTATTTTAATTTTAATAATAAATATTTAAAATTTACAAATAGTGCGAGAAATAAGAGAAACAGATTCACGCTGTGTCAATCTGTTGCTGTAACTTCAACAGCAACTTTAACAACCACGTCACTGTTTTTAGGGCCACTGTTTTAAATGGCTTTGATTACATTAAGGCTAGGCGCGCACATTCAATCTTTAGTTGACCAACTGTTTGGTTGCTTATAGAAAAGAGATGAACTATTTGGTTGAATGTCCGCGCAGGTTCAAATAATTAGATGTTACACAAAATAGCGAACTCATTTTAGGCAATCGTTTAATTTGTGTCAAGACACAAACTTTATAGTTGCAGTTACGAAACTAAAAATTGAATGTGTGCGCCTAGCCTTAAAGTTGCTGTTGAAGTTGCTGTGTCAATCTGTTTCCCGCATAAACAAGTGCAGTCACATTTGTTTTCCTCTTTCTCATGCCAATTTTTTTTTTTTTTTTGTAAAGAAGACGTCAAATTATGAAGCTGCCCACCATCTGTCATCTTCAATTGAAGTCAAAAAATCTGTTATACAATGTAGGGAATGCGCTATCCAGTGTATTATAGAGATCAGTGGTCCAACCATTGACGTATTATACATGGACACAATAATAACAACAATATAAAGGGTGTTCAGCGAAATTTGTGAACACGCGAGAAAAATGCATTTAGTTCAATGAAAACTGCTTTATGGCGGATATTGTCTTCTAGGGCCTGAATTGCTTGGCGATTGTTGCTGTAAGGTTTCCACAGGTAACCTAATTAAAAAGTAGAACGGTGTAAGATCCTGTGACCGGTCCTTGGTAAATTTATATTTATATTTTAAAATGGAATACATCTCAAATCGCATTTTTGTCATTATATTTATCTAATTAAGTGAATTTGCTATTATTTACAAAAAAAATCTTCATCTTTTATCTACATAATTTTAAGTAGAGCAATATGAACTTTATAATTTACATTTCAATGTTGAACCGCATTCATTTTTTACTAGAAATAGTTTTCTTCGTGTTTTGAACACAACGTTCACAATAAATTGAAATGAAAAGCTAAACATTTGATTTGTGTTAAACAATGCTCTTCTCCTGTCAATGATAAATGCATATTATGACTCTTAAATCCGCAAATAAAGTATGAAAATAGCCCTCAAGTTTTTATTTAATAATAAACCTAAACAATTCCCGCTCAACACCCTTTACAAACTCAATTATATCAAAAATTGATATATCAAATACCAAAACCAAAAGTTACACTATTTTCCGAGTTTGCACCAAGAGCGCTAGTTCCGTATAGTTTTAAGTTGAACCATCGTGAACATTGACATCATTGACGTATTATTGACACATGGAGTCACGGCACCTGGCAGTCAGCGCGTGAACCTTCAATTGGAGATAGATTTTCTTTCGATTTGGCGTTCAATGTATTTCCCATAAGAAAAAAGCAAAAAAGGGTCGGAAAAACATTGATTTAACTAATCAGTCTTATATGAACCGGTATGCATTTTATGATTTTAAAAGAATAGTAATATGTGTTTATTTCTAAATCAAATTGAAAATATAGTAAGAAATTTAATTAATCTTTTGTAATTTGGCTTCAAAAATCGTAAACATATCGTATGTGAATGACAGATGAAACAATTTTGTTAAGAAGCAATTTGTATGGTCTTCTTTGACCAGCCGTATTTTAGTCTCAAGGTAGAATATTTGTCCTTATAAATCAATAATTATCTATTTAATTTAAAATAAAACAAACATAAAACTCCTGTGTGGCCTGGCCAATTCTAAGCCAGCAATTTTTTCAAGTGTAATTAAATTTCTATGTAATATAAGAAAATAAATGTAACACAAAAAACACAGTAAAGTTTACTAATACTACTTCTATTAAGTTTTCAACTCGAGTTGGTCGTTGTACATCGTTTAGTAGCCGTTTTTTTTGGAAAAGTTATCCGTAGTACAGTAGGATTTTATATGAATAACAAACACAACATCCGCAGTAGGATCACTGCCGATAAAAGGAGAAGTGAAATCCTGCTGCGGATAGAAATTTTACGTTTATTCGAGTTTCGGCAGTGATCCTACTGCGGATGTTGTATTTGTTATTCATATAAAATCCTACTGTAGTACGAATAACTTTTCCAAAAAAACAAGGCTAGTGTTTTCATGTTTTGTGAAATTTTTATTTTTTCTTGTTAACAAGTTTCTATGATAAAAAAGACAAATTAAAAAGCAGGAAAATGTAAGAAACTTTGTTATTTTTGTGACTTATTTCAAAAAATTCATGTAATCCATTTTTTTAAGTATTTGTTGTTGTTTTCTTGCAATTTCTTTACTTTTTTTTAGTACAAATTGCACAGGATTAATTATGTTTTTGATATATTTTCCACCTGTTTTAGAAATAAACACATATTATTATTCGGGTAACTATAAGTGAATTTGCTATTATTTCAAAAAAATCTCCTATCTACATAAATGTAAGTAGAACAATATGAACTTTTTAATTTATCTTTTCAAGTTGAATCGCATCTATTTTTTACTAGATAGTTTTTATCATAATTTGGACGCAATAGCCGTGTTTTTTTTGGAAAAGTTATCCGTAGTACAGTAGGGTTTTATATGAATAACAAATACAACATCCGCAGTAGGATCACTGCCGATAAAAGGAGAAGTGAAATCCTGCTGCGGATAGAGATTTGACGTTTATTCGAGTATCGGCAGTGATCCTACTGCGGATGTTGTATTTGTTATTCATGTAAAATCCTACTGTACTACGGATAACTTTTCCAAAAAAACAAGGCTAATGTTCACAATAAATTGAAATGAAAAGTTGAAATTTTGGTTTGTGTTAAACAATAAGGTGTTTACAAATTGATATAAGTAATGCTTTTCTCCTGTCTATGAGAAATGCTATTATGACTCTTAAATCGGCAAAAAAAGCATGAAAATAGCCCTCAAGTTTTTATTTAATAATAAACTTAAACAATTCCCGCTCAATACCCTTTACAAACTCAATTATGTCAAAAATTGATATATCAAATACCAAAACCAAAAGTTACACTATGTTTTCCGAGTTTGCACCAAGAGCGCTAGTTCCGTATAGTTTTAAGTTGAACCATCGTGAAGTTGGGCTCTGGCAGTCCATGTATAATAAGTAAATGCATTGACATACTAGATATGGACTGCTAGTAGCTGATTACAGAATGCATTGACATACTAGATATGGACTGCTAGTAGCTGATTACAGAATGGTCCAACGGATTACCAAACGACACTAGCCCTCGTGCCGACACTGACGGAAAATTTGAGTACTATGAAATGGAACCAGTGCTAAAGGGGCTAATGTGCAAATAGTCCAATTGCCAAAACTGAAAATTTCCCTTTTTAAATTTCCCTTTTTCATTTTTGTTTTTAACGTATAAATATATACTGCAACACAGTTTTCGTTGCATTTACTTGTACATATCTATTAACAAATATTATTATTGTTTGTAAAAATACTTTTATTAAAGCAATTAGTTTCACTTTTACAAATAATTATAATTTTTAACTAGAAATCAAGAGATAAGCTAAGATCTTTTTGGCTAGAGCGAAAATATTTGCAAAAAAATTAGTTATGCAAATAATATCCTAATTTTGATTTAAATTAACAACTCACTTTAGAGAAAAACCAATCCTACAATTTGTATCAAATTTACAAAAAACTTTCTTAGGTGCTTTTTATTATTCACAAATCTATCTGAATCCGGATCTGGATCTTCCTTTGAAAAGAAAACGATACGGATCTTAGTGACAGCAGTGTTATAAGTCCGTCTCTTTTTATCCTTGGGTTTGTAAATTTTAAATTATGTCTTGTTTTTTTTTTCTTTATATTATAGCTCACACTACCTTGCCATAAAAAGCCATCTACTCGCCAGTGGAATAACTGATTTTTGGATCTTTGAAATAGATCCCGATAGAAAACAGGATCCCAAATTTGTAATACATGTTAAAACTTAATCCAGATCCGGATACAGATATATTTGTGAATAATAAAACGCACCTTATCTTAAACTAGAACTGTAAGGCTAGGCGCGCACATTCAATTTTTAGTTTTTCAACTGCTTGGTTCGAGCAACTAAAAAGTTTGTGTTTTGACACAAACTAAACGATTGCCTAAAATGAGTTCGCTATTTTGTGTAACATATAATTATATGCACCTGCGCGGACATAAAATCATTAAGTAAACCAAAATGATTCATAAAATATTTTAAAGGGGATTTTTTTTCGAGATCCCTTAGCACTATTCTCAGCCGATTATCTCTCTAACCATAGACTAGCACCGTTTCTTCAAAGCAATGTCAATAGATGTCCTTAGTTTCTATGAGTAAACATTTCTGTTGACACTAGTAGAACAAGAGATGGCGTTAAATATGTTGTTTATTTTTGCCACTAGTGTCGGCACGAGGGCTAGTTTCGATTGTATCCGTTGGACCATTTTGGTTGCAAGTTTTGTATGAGAATTATACACAACTAGCAGTCCATATATAATAAGTCAATGACAGAATGGTCCAACGGATTACCAAACGACACTAGCCCTCGTGCCGACACTAGTGGCAAAAATAAACAACATATTTAACGCCATCTCTTGTTCTACTAGTGTCAACAGAAATGTTTTGAAATTATCGTGTGAATAAAAAACAATAAATAATTTTTGATAAACTAAAATTGCAAAATTAAATGACCAAAAAGTAATAAAGAATAAAAAACTATTGTGAAAGTTAAAAAATCGCTGAATAAATGAAAAAAATACTGTGCTTGCCAGTCTTTTGCCTAAAAAACAGAACTGAAACGACATTCCTTCAATTTTATTAAATTGTCAATTTGTCAATCAAAACAAATGATTTTCGTCCAATTTTCAATTTATTATTTTAATTTTAATAATAAATATTTAAAATTTACAAATAATGCGAGAAATAAGAGAAACAGATTCACGCTGTGTCAATCTGTTGCTGTAACTTCAACAGCAACTTTAACAACCACGTCACTGTTTTTAGGGCCACTGTTTTAAATGGCTTTGATTACATTAAGGCTAGGCGCGCACATTCAATCTTTAGTTGACCAACTGTTTGGTTGCTTATAGAAAAGAGATGAACTATTTGGTTGAATGTCCGCGCAGGTTCAAATAATTAGATGTTACACAAAATAGCGAACTCATTTTAGGCAATCGTTTAATTTGTGTCAAGACACAAACTTTATAGTTGCAGTTACGAAACTAAAAATTGAATGTGTGCGCCTAGCCTTAAAGTTGCTGTTGAAGTTGCTGTGTCAATCTGTTTCCCGCATAAACAAGTGCAGTCACATTTGTTTTCCTCTTTCTCATGCCAATTTTTTTTTTTTTTTTGTAAAGAAGACGTCAAATTATGAAGCTGCCCACCATCTGTCATCTTCAATTGAAGTCAAAAAATCTGTTATACAATGTAGGGAATGCGCTATCCAGTGTATTATAGAGATCAGTGGTCCAACCATTGACGTATTATACATGGACACAATAATAACAACAATATAAAGGGTGTTCAGCGAAATTTGTGAACACGCGAGAAAAATGCATTTAGTTCAATGAAAACTGCTTTATGGCGGATATTGTCTTCTAGGGCCTGAATTGCTTGGCGATTGTTGCTGTAAGGTTTCCACAGGTAACCTAATTAAAAAGTAGAACGGTGTAAGATCCTGTGACCGGTCCTTGGTAAATTTATATTTATATTTCAAAATGGAATACATCTCAAATCGCATTTTTGTCATTATATTTATCTAATTAAGTGAATTTGCTATTATTTACAAAAAAAATCTTCATCTTTTATCTACATAATTTTAAGTAGAGCAATATGAACTTTATAATTTACATTTCAATGTTGAACCGCATTCATTTTTTACTAGAAATAGTTTTCTTCGTGTTTTGAACACAACGTTCACAATAAATTGAAATGAAAAGCTAAACATTTGATTTGTGTTAAACAATGCTCTTCTCCTGTCAATGATAAATGCATATTATGACTCTTAAATCCGCAAATAAAGTATGAAAATAGCCCTCAAGTTTTTATTTAATAATAAACCTAAACAATTCCCGCTCAACACCCTTTACAAACTCAATTATATCAAAAATTGATATATCAAATACCAAAACCAAAAGTTACACTATTTTCCGAGTTTGCACCAAGAGCGCTAGTTCCGTATAGTTTTAAGTTGAACCATCGTGAACATTGACATCATTGACGTATTATTGACACATGGAGTCACGGCACCTGGCAGTCAGCGCGTGAACCTTCAATTGGAGATAGATTTTCTTTCGATTTGGCGTTCAATGTATTTCCCATAAGAAAAAAGCAAAAAAGGGTCGGAAAAACATTGATTTAACTAATCAGTCTTATATGAACCGGTATGCATTTTATGATTTTAAAAGAATAGTAATATGTGTTTATTTCTAAATCAAATTGAAAATATAGTAAGAAATTTAATTAATCTTTTGTAATTTGGCTTCAAAAATCGTAAACATATCGTATGTGAATGACAGATGAAACAATTTTGTTAAGAAGCAATTTGTATGGTCTTCTTTGACCAGCCGTATTTTAGTCTCAAGGTAGAATATTTGTCCTTATAAATCAATAATTATCTATTTAATTTAAAATAAAACAAACATAAAACTCCTGTGTGGCCTGGCCAATTCTAAGCCAGCAATTTTTTCAAGTGTAATTAAATTTCTATGTAATATAAGAAAATAAATGTAACACAAAAAACACAGTAAAGTTTACTAATACTACTTCTATTAAGTTTTCAACTCGAGTTGGTCGTTGTACATCGTTTAGTAGCCGTTTTTTTTGGAAAAGTTATCCGTAGTACAGTAGGATTTTATATGAATAACAAACACAACATCCGCAGTAGGATCACTGCCGATAAAAGGAGAAGTGAAATCCTGCTGCGGATAGAAATTTTACGTTTATTCGAGTTTCGGCAGTGATCCTACTGCGGATGTTGTATTTGTTATTCATATAAAATCCTACTGTAGTACGAATAACTTTTCCAAAAAAACAAGGCTAGTGTTTTCATGTTTTGTGAAATTTTTATTTTTTCTTGTTAACAAGTTTCTATGATAAAAAAGACAAATTAAAAAGCAGGAAAATGTAAGAAACTTTGTTATTTTTGTGACTTATTTCAAAAAATTCATGTAATCCATTTTTTTAAGTATTTGTTGTTGTTTTCTTGCAATTTCTTTACTTTTTTTTAGTACAAATTGCACAGGATTAATTATGTTTTTGATATATTTTCCACCTGTTTTAGAAATAAACACATATTATTATTCGGGTAACTATAAGTGAATTTGCTATTATTTCAAAAAAATCTCCTATCTACATAAATGTAAGTAGAACAATATGAACTTTTTAATTTATCTTTTCAAGTTGAATCGCATCTATTTTTTACTAGATAGTTTTTATCATAATTTGGACGCAATAGCCGTGTTTTTTTTGGAAAAGTTATCCGTAGTACAGTAGGGTTTTATATGAATAACAAATACAACATCCGCAGTAGGATCACTGCCGATAAAAGGAGAAGTGAAATCCTGCTGCGGATAGAGATTTGACGTTTATTCGAGTATCGGCAGTGATCCTACTGCGGATGTTGTATTTGTTATTCATGTAAAATCCTACTGTACTACGGATAACTTTTCCAAAAAAACAAGGCTAATGTTCACAATAAATTGAAATGAAAAGTTGAAATTTTGGTTTGTGTTAAACAATAAGGTGTTTACAAATTGATATAAGTAATGCTTTTCTCCTGTCTATGAGAAATGCTATTATGACTCTTAAATCGGCAAAAAAAGCATGAAAATAGCCCTCAAGTTTTTATTTAATAATAAACTTAAACAATTCCCGCTCAATACCCTTTACAAACTCAATTATGTCAAAAATTGATATATCAAATACCAAAACCAAAAGTTACACTATGTTTTCCGAGTTTGCACCAAGAGCGCTAGTTCCGTATAGTTTTAAGTTGAACCATCGTGAAGTTGGGCTCTGGCAGTCCATGTATAATAAGTAAATGCATTGACATACTAGATATGGACTGCTAGTAGCTGATTACAGAATGCATTGACATACTAGATATGGACTGCTAGTAGCTGATTACAGAATGGTCCAACGGATTACCAAACGACACTAGCCCTCGTGCCGACACTGACGGAAAATTTGAGTACTATGAAATGGAACCAGTGCTAAAGGGGCTAATGTGCAAATAGTCCAATTGCCAAAACTGAAAATTTCCCTTTTTAAATTTCCCTTTTTCATTTTTGTTTTTAACGTATAAATATATACTGCAACACAGTTTTCGTTGCATTTACTTGTACATATCTATTAACAAATATTATTATTGTTTGTAAAAATACTTTTATTAAAGCAATTAGTTTCACTTTTACAAATAATTATAATTTTTAACTAGAAATCAAGAGATAAGCTAAGATCTTTTTGGCTAGAGCGAAAATATTTGCAAAAAAATTAGTTATGCAAATAATATCCTAATTTTGATTTAAATTAACAACTCACTTTAGAGAAAAACCAATCCTACAATTTGTATCAAATTTACAAAAAACTTTCTTAGGTGCTTTTTATTATTCACAAATCTATCTGAATCCGGATCTGGATCTTCCTTTGAAAAGAAAACGATACGGATCTTAGTGACAGCAGTGTTATAAGTCCGTCTCTTTTTATCCTTGGGTTTGTAAATTTTAAATTATGTCTTGTTTTTTTTTTCTTTATATTATAGGTTACACTACCTTGCCATAAAAAGCCATCTACTCGCCAGTGGAATAACTGATTTTTGGATCTTTGAAATAGATCCCGATAGAAAACAGGATCCCAAATTTGTAATACATGTTAAAACTTAATCCAGATCCGGATACAGATATATTTGTGAATAATAAAACGCACCTTATCTTAAACTAGAACTGTAAGGCTAGGCGCGCACATTCAATTTTTAGTTTCTCAACTGCTTGGTTCGAGCAACTAAAAAGTTTGTGTTTTGACACAAACTAAACGATTGCCTAAAATGAGTTCGCTATTTTGTGTAACATATAATTATATGCACCTGCGCGGACATAAAATCATTAAGTAAACCAAAATGATTCATAAAATATTTTAAAGGGGATTTTTTTTCGAGATCCCTTAGCACTATTCTCAGCCGATTATCTCTCTAACCATAGACTAGCACCGTTTCTTCAAAGCAATGTCAATAGATGTCCTTAGTTTCTATGAGTAAACATTTCTGTTGACACTAGTAGAACAAGAGATGGCGTTAAATATGTTGTTTATTTTTGCCACTAGTGTCGGCACGAGGGCTAGTTTCGATTGTATCCGTTGGACCATTTTGGTTGCAAGTTTTGTATGAGAATTATACACAACTAGCAGTCCATATATAATAAGTCAATGACAGAATGGTCCAACGGATTACCAAACGACACTAGCCCTCGTGCCGACACTAACGGAAAATTTGAGTACTATGAAATAGAACCAGTGCTAAAGGGGCTAATGTGCAAATAGTCCAATTGCCAAATCTGAAAATTTCCCTTTTTAAATTTCCCTTTTTCATTTTTGTTTTCAACGTATAAATATATACTGCAACACAGTTTTCGTTGCATTTACTTGTATTATCTATTAACAAATATTATTATTGTTTGTAAAAATACTTTTATTAAAGCAATTAGTTTCACTTTTACAAATAATTTTAATTTTTATACTAGAAATCAAGAGATAAGCTAAGATCTTTTCGGCTAGAGCGAAAATATTTGCAAAAAAATTAGTTATGCAAATATATCCTAATTTTGATTTAAATTAACAACTCACTTTAGAGAAAAACCAATCCTACAATTTGTATCAAATTTACAAAAAACTTTCTTTAGGTGCTTTTTATTATTCACAAATCTATCTGGATCCGGATCTGGATCTTCCTGTGAAAATAAAACGATACGGATCTTAGTGACAGCAGTGTTATAAGTCCGTCTCTTTTTATCCTTGGGTTTGTAAATTTTAAATTATGTCTTGTTTTTTTTCTTTATATTATAGCTTACACTACCTTGCCATAAAATTTTTAGTTTCTCAACTGCTTGGTTCGAGCAACTAAAAAGTTTGTATTTTGACACAAACTAAACGATTGCCTAAAATGAGTTCGCTATTTTGTGTAACATATAATTATATGCACCTGCGCGGACATAAAATTATTAAGTAAACCAAAATGATTCATAAAATATTTTAAAGGGGATTTTTTTTCGAGATCCCTTAGCACTATTCTCAGCCGATTATCTCTCTAACCATAGACTAGCACCGTTTCTTCAAAGCAATGTCAATAGATGTCCTTAGTTTCTATGAGTAAACATTTCTGTTGGCACTAGTAGAACAAGAGATGGCGTTAAATATGTTGTTTATTTTTGCCACTAGTGTCGGCACGAGGGCTAGTTTCGATTGTATCCGTTGGACCATTTTGGTTGCAAATTTTGTATGAGAAATATACACAACTAGCAGTCCATATATAATAAGTCAATGTAGTAGCTGATTACAAAATGGTCCAACGGATTACCAAACGACACTAGCCCTCGTGCCGACACTGACGGAAAATTTGAATACTATGAAATGAAACTAGTGCTAAAGGGGCTAATGTGCAAATAGTCCAATTGCCAAATCTGAAAATTTCCCTTTTTAATTTTCCCTTTTTCATTTTTGTTTTCAACGTATAAATATATACTGCAATATAGTTTTCGTTCCATTTACTTGTATTATCTATTAACAAATATTATTATTGTTTGTAAAAATACTTTTACTAAAGCAATTAGTTTCACTTTTACAAATAATTTTAATTTTTATACTAGAAATCAAGAGATAAGCTAAGATCTTTTTGGCTAGAGCGAAAATATTTGCAAAAAAATTAGTTATGCAAATAAATCCTAATTTTGATTTAAATTAATAACTCACTTTAGAGAAAAACCAATCCTACAATTTGTATCAAATTTACAAAAAAATTTCTTTAGGTGCTTTTTATTATTCACAAATCTATTTGGATCCGGATCTGGATCTTCCTTTGAAAATAAAACGATACGGATCTTAGTGACAGCAGTGTTATAAGTCCGTCTCTTTTTATCCTCGGGTTTGTAAATTTTAAATTATGTCTTGTCTTTTTTCTCTACACTATAGCTTAGGCCAGGCGCGCACATTCAATTTTTAGTTTCGCAACTGTTAAGTTGCTAAAATGAAACATATGGGCTTATATGGAACACCGCGCACTTAGAGAAACTCGATTCTCGAAACTAAAAAGTTTGTGTTTTGACACAAACTAAACGATTGCCTCTCAACAGTTGAGCTGTTTTTTATAAGTGCAAGAGAGAAAAGAGTGCGAGCGTGAGTAAATAGTTGCCAGTGCGCGGTTCTCTTTCAACTGGTGATTAAACTATTTGATTTCGATCACAGTTGCCAGTGCGCGACTAGCCTTAAACTACCTTATTGCCATAAAAAGCCATCTACTCGCCAGTGTAATAACTGATTTTTGGATCTTTGAAATAGATCCCGATACAAAACAGGATCCCAAATTGTTTTTGTAATACATGTTAAAACTTTATCCAGATCCGGATCCAGATAGATTTGTGAATAATAAAACGCACCTTATCTTAAACTAGAACTGTAAGGCTAGGAGCGAACATTCCATTTTTAGTTTCTCAACTGCTTGGTTCGAGCAACTAAAAAGTTTGTGTTTTGACACAAACTAAACGATTACCTAAAATGAGTTCGCTATTTTGTGTAACATATAATTATATGCACCTGCGCGGACATAAAATCATTAAGTAAACCAAAATTATTCATAAAATATTTTAAAGGGGATTTTTTTTCGAGATCCCTTAGCACTATTCTCAGCCGATTATCTCTCTAACCATAGACTAGCACCGTTTCTTCAAAGCAATGTCAATAGATGTCCTTAGTTTCTATGAGTAAACATTTCTGTTGGCACTAGTAGAACAAGAGATGTCGTTAATCATGTTGTTTATTTTTGCCACTAGTGTCGGCACGAGGGCTAGTTTCGATTGTATCCGTTGGACCATTTTGGTTGCAAATTTTGTATGAGAATTATACACAACTAGCCATTGACTTATTATATATGGACTGCTAGTTGTGTATATTTCTCATACAAAATTTGCAACCAAAATGGTCCAACGGATACAATCGAAACTAGCCCTCGTGCCGACACTAGTGGCAAAAATAAACAACATATTTAACGCCATCTCTTGTTCTACTAGTGCCAACAGAAATGTTTACTCATAGAAACTAAGGACATCTATTGACATTGCTTTGAAGAAACGGTGCTAGTCTATGGTTAGAGAGATAATCGGCTGAGAATAGTGCTAAGGGATCTCGAAAAAAAATCCCCTTTAAAATATTTTATGAATCATTTTGGTTTACTTAATGATTTTATGTCCGCGCAGGTGCATATAATTATATGTTGCACAAAATAGCGAACTCATTTTAGGCAATCGTTTAGTTTGTGTCAAAATACAAACTTTTTAGTTGCTCGAACCAAGCAGTTGAGAAACTAGAAATTTTATGGCAAGGTAGTGTAAGCTATAATATAAAGAAAAAAAACAAGACATAATTTAAAATTTACAAACCCAAGGATAAAAAGAGACGGACTTATAACACTGCTGTCACTAAGATCCGTATCGTTTTATTTTCACAGGAAGATCCAGATCCGGATCCAGATAGATTTGTGAATAATAAAAAGCACCTAAAGAAAGTTTTTTGTAAATTTGATACAAATTGTAGGATTGGTTTTTCTCTAAAGTGAGTTGTTAATTTAAATCAAAATTAGGATATATTTGCATAACTAATTTTTTTGCAAATATTTTCGCTCTAGCCGAAAAGATCTTAGCTTATCTCTTGATTTCTAGTATAAAAATTAAAATTATTTGTAAAAGTGAAACTAATTGCTTTAATAAAAGTATCTTTACAAACAATAATAATATTTGTTAATAGATAATACAAGTAAATGCAACGAAAACTGTGTTGCAGTATATATTTATACGTTGAAAACAAAAATGAAAAAGGGAAATTTAAAAAGGGAAATTTTCAGATTTGGCAATTGGACTATTTGCACATTAGCCCCTTTAGCACTGGTTCTATTTCATAGTACTCAAATTTTCCGTTAGTGTCGGCACGAGGGCTAGTGTCGTTTGGTAATCCGTTGGACCATTCTGTAATCAGCTACTAGCAGTCCCATTGACATACTAGATATGGACTGCTAGTAGCTGATTACAGAATGGTCCAACGGATTACCAAACGACACTAGCCCTCGTGCCGACACTGACGGAAAATTTGAATACTATGAAATGGAACCAGTGCTAAAGGGGCTAATGTGCAAATAGTCCAATTGCCAAATCTGAAAATTTCCCTTTTTTATTTTTGTTTTCAACGTGTAAATATATACTGCAAAAGAGTTTTCGTTGCATGTACTTGTATTATCTATTAACATATATTATTATTGTTTGTAAAAATACTTTTATTAAAGCAATTAGTTTCATGTGCTTATACTTTTACAAATAATTTTAATTTTTATACTAGAAATCAAGAGATAAACTAAGATCTTTTTGGCTAGAGCGAAAATATTTGCAAGAAAATTAGTTATGCAAATAAATCCTAATTTTGATTTAAATTAACAACTCACTTTAGAGAAAAACCAATCCTACAATTTGTATCAAATTTACAGAAAACTTTCTTTATTAAACTAGAACTGTAACAGTCTGAGAGGAATGCGTAAAACTTAAGGAAGATATAAGGAAAAGATAACGTTGCAAAGTGACATAATTCCATTTTTTTATTTGAAATCGATTTTTCGTTTTATAAAATTAAATCTAGAATTAAAGATATATTTTTATTGATGTATATTTTTCAAAGTGTTGATTCTAAAAACAATTATGTTTGCCTTGATAAATATAAGCATTATTTTTATCCTTATGGGAATTTAATTTGAAAAAATTAAACTTTTAAATAATGTCACTTCCTTTTTCAACCGACGATACGATTTGCCTGATCTTTTCAGTTAGTGTAATATAGCTTAGTCAATTTTTCATGTTTGCATGTTACATTTTTTCGTTGATGGACGACATTTTCTCAAAAAAGAATGCACACAATAAAATCATTAAGTAAACCAAAAAATATAAAATATAAAATATTTTAAAGGGGATTTTTTTTCGAGATCCCTTAGCACTATTCTCAGCCGATTATCTCTCTAACCATAGAGGGCACCTTTTCTTCAAAGCAATGTCAATAGATGTCCTTAGTTTCTATGAGTAAACATTTCTGTTAGCACTAGTAGAACAAGAGATGGCGTTAAATATGTTGTTTATTTTTGCCACTAGTGTCGGCACGAGAGCTAGTTTCGATTGTATCCGTTGGACCATTTTTGTTGCAAATTTTGTATGGGAGTTATACACAACTAGCAGTCCATATATAATAAGTCAATGAGCAGTCCATATCTAGTATGTCAATGCAACTAGCAGTCCATATACAATAAGTCAATGAGTCAATGGATTACAGAATGGTCCAAGGGATTACCAAACGACACTAGCCCTCGTACCGACACTGACGGAAAATTTGAATACTATGAAATGGAACCAGTGCTAAAGGGGCTAATGTGCAAATAGTTCAATTGCCAAATCTGAAAATTTCCCTTTTTAATTTTCCCTTTTTCATTTTTGTTTTTAACGATACATTGCAAAACAGTTTTCGTTGCATTTACTTGCATTATCTATTAATATATATTATTATTGTTTGTAAAAATACTTTTATTAACCCCCCTATTATGGAAGACAACTCAACTATAGTTTAGTTGTAATTCTTAAAATTGGTATTATCGATCGCACAGTTGACTGTCAAAGCACAACCAGATGTCGATTTGCAGACAACTAACAAAATGGCCGAATTTTCAGTTGTCTCTTCGTATCATGTAAGTAGGTTGAGTTGTGCTTCGGTTGTAATAAGCGTCAAAATCAGACAACTGGTTCGAAGCAGTTGTGTAGAAAATTTTAATGAAAAAATCTGGATTCGGATAAAAAATATGGACACAAAACAGTAAGTTAAACAAAAATTTTAATAAAAATAGAATGTAATGAGTGTATTTTAGTTTGAAAACTACATGGCTATCACAATTTGAACGACTATGTTAGCTGAGCATTTATCTATTTTCCACAAATGAGTTCCTCAATCACATCTACCACTGTTTTAATTCAACAGACACTATCGATTGAGTCAGTCCTAAATTAAAATCATTGCCACTACACTTTTGGCAACTTCCTTCGCTCATGAAACGAAGAGCAGTAGCAAGTTTAACAATTGGTGGAATCGCTGAGGAACGTTGGTTGTTTTAGGAAAACTATTTCGAATCAAAAAAATGCCTACTTTAGGAATAGAAGTGTACATAAGTTTATTAAATATACGGATATTCTTTTTTATTTTGGCTACATTAAGGAAATTTTCATCTTCCAAATCACCGAAAAACAAATCGAGAGAACTTTCCAGCATACAATTTCTTATTCTTGCTTTTGTATGTATTTCACTTTGAGTATATATAATATGGAGGGCACGTTCTATCCCTAATGCATTGTAGTACTTGAAGTTGTGATAGGGGTCGCTGTCTCACTTTCTGTAAGTTATAAGGATACAGTCGTATCCTCCGAATTGTGCTTACCTTCTCCTGTCATATAGTTCTCCGTCACATGTGATATGAAGCACTCGGCAATAACTTTGTCTTACACAAATTTGAATAGCGCCCCCTATGATAGTCACGCATTTGGAATAGAAACGAGCCCGCCATATTATATATGTATACTCAAAGGTATTTCATGTTAAGCAGCTAGTTTTGACAGCAAATCGACTCCTAAAAGACGGCAACGTATTTTTTCATTACAACTGATTTTAGTTGACTTGCATAATACGAAAAATTTGTTCGGTTGCCTAAGAGTTGAGTTGTGTTGATGACAACTGAACTAAGTTGAGTTGTAATCCATAATAGGGGCATAAAGCAATTAGTTTCATGTGCTTAAACTTTTACAAATAATTTTAATTTTTATACTAGAAATCAAGAGATAAGCTAAGATCTTTTTGGCTAGAGCGAAAATATTTGCAAAAAAATTAGTTATGCAAATAAATCCTAATTTTGATTTAAATTAACAACTCACTTTAGAGAAAAACTAATCCTACAATTTGTATCAAATTTACAGAAAACTTTCTTTCTTAAACTAGAACTGTAACAGTCTGAGAGGAATGCCTAAAACTCAAGGAAGATATATGTATGTTGTTCGGTCGCGTTAAGGAATAAGGAAAAGATAACGTTGCAAAGTGACATAAGTTCATTCATTTTTTTTTATTTGAAATCGATTTTTCATTTTATAAAATTAAATCTAGAATTAATGATATATTTTTATTGATGTATATTTTTCAAAGTGTTGATTCTAAAAACAATTATGTTTGCCTTGGTAAATATAAGCATTATTTTTATTCGTATGTTAATTTAATTTGAAAAAATTTAACTTTTAAATAATGTCACTTCGTTTTTCAACCGATGGACGATACGATTTGCCTGATCTTCTCAGTTAGTGTAATATAGCTTAGTCAATTTTTCCTGTTTGCATGTTGCATTTTTTCGTCTTTCGACGAACACGTTAAAATTTTGATGCAACTCGCGAGTAGGATATGTGTTGCTGGTTTAACTATCAACGTTGAAAAATCTAAATTTTGTTACAAACAATTAAAATTCTTAGGATACGTTATTAGCAATGGTTGTTTGAAAACCGACCAGGACAAAGTAGCAGCTGTTAGAAATTTTCCTGTTCCTACTACCCAGCGACAAGTTCGTAGATTTTTAGGTATGTCAGGGTGGTATAGAAGATTTATTCAAGATTATGCTACCCTGGCTACCCCTATAACAAATACCTTAAGAAAAGGAGTTAAATTCGAATTTAATGACGAAGCCTTGAAATCTTTTAATGTCATAAAAGATATGCTTACAACTGCGCCAGTTCTAGTAAATCCTGTTTTTAGTAAGCCGTTTATAATTCTTTGCGATGCATCTGATTCTGGAATTGGATGTGTATTATGCCAACTAGACGAGGAGGGAGTAGAACGCCCGATCTACTATTACTCACATAAACTTAATGGTGCGCAAAGAAACTACAGCGTGACAGAACGTGAGTGTTTGGCCGCAGTGATGGGTGTGGAAAAGTTCCGTCCCTATGTAGAAGGTTACAAATTTAAAATTATTACGGACCATGCAAGTTTGAAATGGCTGATGGGACAACAGAATTTCAGCGGACGATTAGCCCGATGGAGCCTCAAACTTCAAGGGTATGATT
The DNA here is from genome assembly GCA_911387755.1 of Chrysotoxum bicinctum. Classification (NCBI taxonomy): domain Eukaryota; kingdom Metazoa; phylum Arthropoda; class Insecta; order Diptera; family Syrphidae; genus Chrysotoxum; species Chrysotoxum bicinctum. The sequence goes on along the minus strand of OU426987.1, from coordinate 144,386,648 downwards.
TTGAAATTGAGCATCGAAAAGGTTCGCTGCATGTGGTGCCTGATGCTCTTTCTAGCGTTTATACATCAGATGCAATGAGTCTTGAGGCCTTTTCAATTGAAGACCCTACCGATGTGCTGCACATAGATCTTACAGATCCAAGTTTCAAATCGGATTAATATCTTAAGATCATTGACAGCATCGAAGAAAAAAAACATCAGCTACCTGACCTTCTTGTCTCGGACGGTTTCGTGTACAAGAAGGTCAATCATTGTACAGGTAATCTACTGGAGGATGATTTAGTATGGAAGTTGTGGGTTCCATCGGTGTTCACTGGTCAGCTGATTTCTCTGCCTCATCAGCCGGCTAAAGCTTCGCATGGGGGAATTGCGAAAACTCTCTATCGACTCAGACAAAGATTTTTTTGGCTAAATATGGCAAACCAAGTCAAAGTATTTATAGACAATTGCGATACGTGTAAGACTTCAAAAGCATCAAATAAAATCCTTCGTGAAAAAATGGGAAAAGCTTTCGTTGTAGACTATCCTTTTCAGCACTTATATTTGGACTTCCTGGGACCATATCCGCGTTCCAAGAAAGGCAATATTCACATTATTATTGCATATTATTGCACTTGATCAATTAACAAAGTTTGTTTTGATAAAAGCTATACGTAAAGCTACTTCAGAAGTCGCTATTCAATTTTTGCATGAAGAAATATTTTGCATATTCGGTGTACCTGAGTCCATAATGACGGACAACGGTAAACAATTTACAAGTTCAATTTTAACAAAGTTTTTAACATCTAATGGAGTTCAGCATATTAAAACAGCATCTTATGCACCCCAAGCTAAAGCTAGTGAACGTGTTAACCGTTCAATTCTAGCAGCCATAAGGTCATATTTAAAGGACGACCAAAGGGATTGGGATATCCACCTCCCAGCCATCAGTTGCGCATTGCGTAGTGCGGTACATTCAGCGATTGGTGTACCGCCGTATGAAGCTTTATTTGGTCAGAAAATGATCGAACATGGTTCAGATTTTAAACTCTTAAGGAAGCTTGGAAAAGTGAACTCATCAGAACTCAATATTATCCCGAAAAGTTTGAAGTTAAATATTTTACATTCGAGAATAAAGGAAGCACTCGATAAAGCTCACAACCAATATGAGCATAGATATAACACTCGTAGTAAAGTAGTAAGTTTTAAAGTAGGAGATCTTGTCTTTAAGAGAAATTTTATTTTAAGTGACGCATCAAAGAAAAGAAGTGCCAAATTATGCCCTAAATTTCTCAAAGCAAAAATCTGTAGAATTGTGGGCAATCATCTCTATGAACTAGAGAACGACAAAGGACAAATAATTGGAGTGTTTCATTCAAAAGATTTAAAAAAATAATTATTTGAACTGTTTTTCCTGGCTAGCTAACCTGAACATGAGACTCAGTTTCTCGGGTGTGGGTAGTATATGAAATTTCAGGTTTCTTTTCATTTTCATTTGCTTGCTTCATTGCATGCAAAATGAAAAAGTTTTGTGGGGAAACCTTACTTGTCACCTTCACTGTAATTGATACAATTCAAATCGTCTATAGGTACCCACATGTTCGTACCTACTCAAACTGTTATCACTCGTTTACCTAATCAAAATCATAGCTTGAATCAAACTTCTGTGCAGATTTTTTTAAACTTTCTCTTATATCTATTGCTCTTTTTTCTTTTAAAAATTTTCTTAAGTTTTAATTTTACTTTCTCGAGATCGTTCAATAGCAAGGTAAAACAATGTCTCTTTGTTTTTCTCCTCTTTTTTTCCTTTTTCTCCTTTTTGGTCTCTTCGTCATTCTCTTCATCAGTTAGGCTTACAAATAAGTTGTTGAATAGTTAATTTATGTAAAACATCACTGGATTTGCTTTTTTTAAATGATGTTGGCATAAACTTTATACTTGCTTCTAAAAAGTTGTAGAAGCTGTGGTATATAATTTCTCTTGAGTTTTATTTGTATAATTAGTTAAACTTTTAAGAGATGTAGATATTAAGTTAATAAAAAATTACGATATAAGAAAATGGGGCAATAATGATGCATACCGACATGAAGATGAGGAGGCTGTGGATGATTATGTTCTGTAAAAAGATAACATTTCGAAGGACCTTTTACTATACGATGCAAGAAGATAGGCTCAGATGGACCGAAAAAAAAATAAGATACAAAAAAAAAAATAATAAAATGATGATTTATGTTGTTTACAAAAACTAAAAATAAAAAAATTGGAAAATAAAACTAGCCTAAAAGCCAAAGTAAAAAAAAAATAAGGGGTATAAATATTGTGGCGAGATTTGAACCAGCACCGATGGTGGAGCTCAGCGCACCTACTCCTCGTGCCACGGAACAACTTGATGGTGCAGGTACAAAAATAAAAGATAAAATGTTCAAATGAAGAAAACGACAACACCTGAGGTGACTATATGATTATACCATGGCCATCATATGGTTCATGGAAAAAGCCTGTTTTCGAGAGACGTTTGGAGATTGGTGCTAGAAAATTCCAACTAATACACTCAAAGAAAAGACATGGAAGACCTCCGATTTTCTGAATCTTGGTGGCTTTTGACCAGAAAATTTTGAATTTAATACACTTATTATACAAAAAAATAAATTTGATTTTTAAACTTAATTTAAAATTAGTCTGGTTAAAATCCACTGAGGGATTTATGAAGCGGAAGCTACTATCTTCTCCATGAGAGCATCGTGTCAATGTATGTGTGCAATTCTATGAGCTTGGTTCAAGGAGCTATAAATATCCCTGCTTAGCATTATTTCCTTCTTTTGGTATTTATTCTTCAATCACTAAACTTTTAAAACTGAGCCCCAAACTGTAAAATAAAGTAAATTTTGTTGTATGTTAATTTGTTTAAATAACAAAAATTCAAAAAACATCTTAATATACCTACTTTTAAAATTAATAATACACTAAGTGCATTGATAAAAATTCGAAACTTATAAACTAAACTAAGAATATAGCGGGTTCTAAATTAAACAAACGTAAAAAAGAAACTTGAAAACAGTATAGAGGTGAGTGATATAAAATAAAAAATTATTTGTGTTACCATGACCATGTGCTAAGTAGTGTGTATTTTATAGCTCCCGAGCGCTGAAAAGCCATACACCAGCCCGGAAAAAAAGCTCTAGAACGCTGAGGGGCTCAGATTTCATGTTAAAAAAAAATTAAATCGTATTTTCAATCCCGACAAGTGGCCAAACCTATATAATATTATATTACATATTACATATATTATATGTTTGAAATCATAAGCCCACACACGTCTTAAATCTGGAATGCTACATATATCCAAGTTAACATATTTGATCTCCAAATCTTGAGCGACAAACTAAAAACTACCACGTGACACGTAACCATAGTGTAGTCCACAGTCGTCGCCCAAAATAAATCGAGAATGACCGGCGCTCCAAAGAGTTAAACCTAACCAAAACACTAAAAGGCCTGTACCTAAATCCCCAACATAAATAAAATTTAAGGAATAACACATAACCTAAGCATCATCATCATCACCATCATCTGTCCAAGAAAGCAAGCCACGATATAGTACGCTCCACAAGCCGCAATCCTGGACATATCATCAAACATACTTTGATGCCAAAAACAAACAATCATCGCTATTCTAACCAAACATCATCATCTCCATAATCCCACCAGCAGCCGGATCATCTCTGTGAAGCCACTGAATAGGAACACTTTTGCTCCACAAGCTAAAACATCTCCAGCGGTTATAGTATTTACATACATCTCTGATACATGATCATCACAGCATCCAGACCATCATCTCTTCTGTATACCTACTATCAATTTACCTAACTTTCAAGCTAAGTAATATTATTTGTGTATTTTAAATACAAAACTTACTTTTTTTTATTAAGTATATTTAATTATTATTCTATTGAATCAGATTATATTATATTTTTTTATTATTGCACTGTACATTCCAAAGTCGTTCAAATTTCGTTTCTTTTTTTTAATCATGTAGTTTAGCTTCAATCATCAAACATCTTTAAGTATTCCCTCGATGCTGTGCACATCATCAGGAAGATAACCACAAAAAAAAAAAAACAACGAATGTGACAAATTAAAGAGTACGAAAAATAAGAATAAAGGTACAACAGAAATTAAAGATAAATAAAACAATAATTACTGATTGGTAAGTCATTATATTTTTTTATTACATTGAAATTTGAACGAAACGAATTTTAGTTTATTTTTTTGATATTTCAATTTTTGCATTACTTGTTCGAATCATTATGTGCATTATCAATAGATGGAAAAGTTTAAGATACAAAAATATAATTTGAGTGTTAGTTTGGTCTTCGTTATAAAAAAAAGTCAGTCGTTATTTTAATATTAAAAAGAAAAAAAAAGAACAAGTTAAGAAAAAAAAAAACATCAAAAGTAAAAGAAGAGATAAACGAACATACAATACATTTTTCTTGTTTCGTGGTCTATTCTGCGATTAAGACACATTTTGGGTGTTAATTTGTTTTAGTTGAACTCTGCTATCGTTATTTTATTTGAAAATTTAAAAGGATTCAAAGACTGATTTTATATTGTTATACCAAATTTTTGAAGGGATTTTTAATTTACATTTTTTTATTATATATTCTTTTCAAGAAGCTTTAAATCAAGTAAAATTAAATTATAGGAATAATAGAAAAAAACACAATATCTTTTATATTTTAAGTTTTGCTTTATTTTTCAATAAAAATTCATGGATTTAATTTCTACCTTTAAAAAGTTAAAACAAATTTTGACTTCTTTTTTTATGGAAATGGTTTTTCTTCGATTTTTATTTCGAATATTCACTTTTCAGTTCTCAAAGTTTTATCTTTGATAGTGATCTTTGATTTTTAATGTTTTTCGTTTACTTTTTCTGAATTCGTTTTAATAATCATTTTATAACAATAATGATTATGGACTAAGTTTTTAATAAGTAGATGTGGCACTGTTAGGAATAGCCAATAGTGGATAAGACGAAGATGAAAGCTTAAAGTAATTATAAGTAACCTGAAACTTTTGGGGTTATCATACCAAATGAGGACATGGTAACCAGGTTGGGTGGGATACTCCTCAGAGAGATATGATATCGATTCTCTCCTCACTATCTTGGTTGGTTGTTGTTTCCTGTTGGGACAATTAGGATTCGCTTTTAATTAATACGTTTAAAAGACATTTTCTCAAAAAAGAATGCACACAATAAAATCATTAAGTAAACCAAAATGATTCATAAAATATTTTAAAGGGGATTTTTTTTCGAGATCCCTTAGCACTATTCTCAGCCGATTATCTCTCTAACTATAGAGGGCACCGTTTTTTTTAAAAAATGTCAATAGATGTCCTTAGTTTCTATGAGTAAACATTTCTGTTAGCACTAGTAGAACAAGAGATGGCGTTAAATATGTTGTATTCGTCAATGGTTTTAGGTGTGTTCAAAAGCAATTTATTAAGAAAATTCTTTTAGTACGATACTAGTTAGAAAATGTTTAAAATTAAGAAAGAGTTAGTAAACTACTATAAAGTTAGCAAATTGTTAAGTAGTATCATACTAGTACCTTAATAATAGGCTGTTTAAAATTTTGCGCCATTCAATTTTATGACATCCCAATAAGGTAATCTGTTTACCTAAAAATATTCTAATCCAGTTAAGAACCCTTATCCATCAAACTACCTGTCAATAATTAATCATACCCGAAATCAAAAACATTCATGCTTAAAAGTTTTATTAGGGGTTACACGAAATAAGCTATAAAACCGTTTTAAAAAGCTAAGCATAAAATATGTTTTCCTTCTAAATTACAAAACTATTTTATTTAAAACCAAGACTTATACCTGCAAAACAAAGAAATAACATTTTCCATGATTTTTTTTTGCACTTGAAAAAAAACTCAGAAAAAATTACTGACTTTGTCAAATCAAATCTCTCTAGCTCAGTGTTATGCAACTTTATGCAGCTGAGTTTTTGGTTTTAGAAAAAAAAACTCAGAAAAAATTACTGACTTTGTCAAATCAAATCTCTCTAGCTCAGTGTTATGCAACTTTATGCAGCTGAGTTTTTGGTTTTAGATATAGTCCAGTCAAATTAGTATTTTATATCTACAAAAAACACTGCGTCGATTTTTTTTTGTTTCTTAAAGAGTACCTATTGGAGAGTGTAAATCCAAAAAGTTCGAACAAAAAGCGCCCATGCGTTGTCCGCCATTTTGAAAAAGGCTTTGGAAAGCGTGAACACGATTTTCTCGGCTCCTATCATATATAGAGCTGTATTTTTTTTTAGGTTTGTACGTTAACATATCTTCTTTAACTTTTGTTGGAAAAAAAATTTGAAAGCTCTTTCCAAAAAAAAGTTATCGACGAAAAACTGTCGAGATTTTGAAGTAAAAAATGGATTTAAAGTTTATCTCGCCTCATGTTCATCTGATCGAAAAAATACTTAAGTTGTTTTTTATAGATCACTTTATTTCCTACATTTTAGTATATTTGAATTTTTTGTGCGACAAAAACTGTAGGAAACATAACCTGTCAAAATGGCCAATATCCTGCGAAAATTAAAAAAAAAGAAATTTACTAACGTTTGAAAATTTTAAAATTTGATTATGTTCATTATGAAATTTAGAGAAACAGTTCAAACTCTTTTCAACACCACCACCGAGGTAGAGTTACGGCGCATTTTTTTAATGTGGTGTCCCCAGGAGGTATAATCCAGAACCAACGATGTTGATAGCAACGTTTTGGAAGAAGCCGGAGAAAAAGTTTATATTGCGTTGTTCAATGGCGAGGAAAATGAGTCACTGGATTCTTTGCTATATAGCAACTTTGTTAAAACGTCAAAAAAAAAACTAAGTTTAATCTATCTTCATTGCCTCCTAGTGCCGCAGCTGCTCGACAACACACATTCCGTTTCCGTACCTACCATCAAGTACAGACTTGGATCGATGTTCACCATGACCCACTAAAATGGGGTTGGAAAAGAACTCCAAGAGGATTAGAGCCAGTTACAACCACTCAGGATCCAGCTCCACAAAGCATATTGCAAACTATATCCTGCAAATGTAAGGGCCAGTGTGGTCGAGCTTGTCGCTGTCGGAAATCTGGTCTTTATTGTTCCTTAATATGTTTCTACTGCAGTGGAAAAACATGCGAGAATGTTCCTTCCTTGCAAAATTTACTGGAAGATGAAGACGCATGTAAAGACTTTTCCTCACCTGAAAACATTGAAGAAACTACCAATAAAGATCCCAGCACTAACAACGTTAATATGATCATTGATGTTCGCACACCTAGCCCAAAAAAAAAGGAGATAAGAACGACATGAAAAAACTATGCCACATTGAGCTATCTATAGGTCGATATAGAAACGAAAACGATTGAATCGTAGATTATACCTCCTGCGCCGTAACTCTACCTCGGTTGTGGTGTGGAAAAGAGTTTGAACTGTTTCTTTAAATTTCATAATGAACATAATCAAATTTTAGAATTTTCAAATGTAAGTTAATTTCTTTTTTTTTAATTTTCGCAGGATATTGGCCATTTTGACAGGTTATATTTCCTACAGTTTTTGTCGCACAAAAAATTCAAATATACCAAAATGTAGGAAATAAAGAGATCTATAAAAAATAACTTAAGTATTTTTTCGATCAGGTGAACATGAGGCGAGATAAACGTTAAAATCCATTTTTTACTTCAAAATCTAGACAGTTTTTCGTCGATAACTTTTTTTTGGAAAGAGCTTTCAAATTTTTTTCTCAACAAAAGTTAAAGAAGATATTTTAACGTACAAACCTAAAAAAAAATACAGCTCTATATATGATAGGAGCCGAGAAAATAGAGTTCACGCTTTCCAAAGCCTTTTTCAAAATGGCGGACAACGCATGGGCGCTTTTTGTTTGAACTTTTTGGATTTACACTCTCCAACAGGTACTCTTTAAGAAACAAAAAAAAAAAATTCGACGCAGTATTTTTTGTAGATATTTCGAATTAATTAATTTAATTTTACTGGACTAATAAAGAGGTATACATATAAGGATTCATTACCCGTCCAGTTTTGGCTTGACAACTTTTAAAAACTTTTTTTCTACTCAATGTAAAGTTGAAAAAGTGCCTAAAAAGTGGTTTTTCAGAGAACATTAAATTTAGTACTTTAAAAAATTGACCGTAACATGGGTCAGGGTACACCAAAGTTAGCCTTTTTTTAAATCGTCAAAAAGTGATGTCAAAGTTGAAAATCAGACTTTACTGTAGAACAATTTTTTTCTTAGAATATGACCAAGAATCACATCCCAAAGTATGGCACACGAATTACCCAACACCCTGTATATCAAGTAAAAATAACAAAAAAAGTTTAACTTACTCTTTTCCTAGTTTTTACATTCAAAGTTAAAAAAAAAAAATTTAAAAAAAAAATGTTTTTTTCTCACTTTAAATATTTGTCAACTTTGACTGGCTCTACAAGCCGAACCGTTCATAAAAATAAAATAATTTTTTTCGATTACTAGAGATCCAAACATTTGTTAATTCAGAAAATGCAAAAGTTTTGCATTATAAGCCCACCCGAAAAATGAATTTCGCAAGCACTTTTGCCTAAACGGGCCACTGTGCGTCGTTGAACACTTTCGTTCTGCATTCTGTAAGACGAAAGGAAGCGACGACGACTAAGAAAAAAAAAACGACGATATCTCTCGTTCAAAAATTTACACACGACAGAGACATGGAAGGTCGCAAAACTTCAAGTATTCTTCTTAAATAATTTATTTTATAGAATTTATTTACGATAAATAAAAAAAGTACATATTTGTCTATATTTGTTGTACTATGTATACTACATATACTAAAATGTTGTAATTAACATTTAAAAAAAACTAACAAAGAAAACGAGAAACGTCGAAAAAACGAGACGACATCGGTAATTGGGGTGAATGTTCGCCGATATGACCATATAACATATTACAATTTACTTGTTTTAGGATGCTCACTGACCCAATTTTTAAATGCTAGAAAATTAATTTTCTTGCGTAAGATAATTATTACTAAAGAACTATTTGAAAAATTGCAAATTGCACAGTCCCAAAGAACGTTTAATCTTATTTCCCTTTCTTGTCAGCAATAAAATGTCTGTACCAATGAACTTTGGAATGCCCTGGTTAGGTTAGGTTAGGTTGGAGTGGCTGTCTAGTTGTTGTTGACTCACTTAGACCTCAAGGATCCGTTGTGATACCACTAAAGAAGTTACTCATGTGAGAGTAATGAATTTAAACAAACCATTTCGTGCTTTTAATAAAGTTAGAGAGACATTTTGTGTCGATTGTTGCCAGTTCACTGGTATTATCGAAGAAGGGATTACCGAGATAATTATTCCTTCTATTGGAGAGTGCTGGACATGTACATAGAAGGTGTTGGACTGTTTCCTCTTCCTCCTCGTCCATGCAGCTTCTACAGAAGTCATTTGTGTAGACTCCTAGCCTCAAGGCATGTCTACCTATGAGGCAGTGTCCTGTTATAACTCCTATTGTAGAGCTTATATTTTGTCTGCTCAGGGAGATCAAGCCTTTTGACCGTTTTAGGTCTATGCTTGGCCATATTTGTTTAGTTGCCAGGCAGGTGGTACCCTGTGACCATCTAGCATTTGTTGATTCTAGAGCATATTGTTTGAGAAGATGTTTGCATGTAGCAAGTGGTGTTCCTATGTTATGTTTTTGTCTAACAGTAGGCAGAAGTGTTCCGTTTTTGGCGAGCTCATCGGCCTTGCAATTTCCCGGAATGTCTCTGTGGCCCGGCACCCAAATAAGGTGAATATTAAACTGTTCTGTCATCTCATTCAGAGATGATCGACAATCGTGGACCAAATGAGAGTTAGTGGAGACAGACGCGAGAGATTTGAGGGCGGCTTGGCTGTCCGAGAAGATCCGTATATCCTTGCAAGATATAACGTTTTCTTTGAGCCAGGATAGTGCCTCTTTAATCGCCATTACTTCTGCCTGGAATACACTACATTGATTGGGAAGTCTATATGAAAGACTGAGATTCAGTTGTTTTGAATAGATGCCACTTCCAACGCCGTAATCGGTCTTAGAACCGTCTGTATAGAAGTGTACAGCATTGTCTTCCAGGGGTCTCTCTTCTTCCCAAGACGATCTTGAAGGGATGGAAACCAGGAAGTTGTTATCGAATACCATTTTTGGGGTGGTATAGTCTAAGCGATCTGGGATAGATCTGAAGTTGTCTAAGATGGTTGTATGACCAGTATTGTTACTGATCCATTGAGAGGTGGCTCTAAGTCTCACGCATGAGTTGGCTGCCACCATTTTGGAGAAGATGTCAAGAGGTGTTAGGTTTAGAAGCACTTCCAGGGCTGCAGTTGGTGTCGAGCGAAGTGCTCCTGTGATGCACATACCTGCTGACCGCTGGACTTTGATGAGTTTATTTAGATTTACCATCTTGTCCAGTGCGGTCCACCATACGACAACTCCATAAATGAGTATCGGTCTAATAACCGAGGTGTATAGCCAATGGGTTATTTTTGGGGAGAAGCCCCATTTCGATCCTATTGCCTTTTTACAAGTGAAAAGCGCTACGGTAGCCTTTTTTACTCTTTCATCAATATTTGCCTTCCAATTTAGTTTTTTGTCTAAAATGAGGCCTAAATATTTGGCTTGGTCGGAAAAGCTTAATGGTATTCCTTTAATCTTGGGTGGGTTAATCTGAGGAATTTTGTACCTTCTCGTAAAGAGTACTAATTCTGTTTTATGTGGATTGACGTCCAAGCCACACTGCTTAGCCCACTTTGTTAGCCTGTTTAAGGCATTTTGTAGGAGTTCTGAGAGAACTTGGGGATGTTTCCCAGATACAGATATTGCAACATCGTCAGCATAGGCAATCACCTTGAAACCCTCTGCTTCCATTGATGTTAGCAGTTCGTTTACCACCATGTTCCATAAGAGAGGCGAAAGGACCCCACCTTGGGGGGTACCTCGATTCACCGATCTGGTGGTAGTAAAACTTCTCATGCTGGAAGTTATTGTCCTGCTTTTGAGCATGAGACTTATAAGATCAATGAGTGGTTTCTCTAATTCCAGCTTGTTCATTGCTGTTGTGATCGCCTGGTAGCTGACGTTGTTGAAAGCTCCTTCGATATCTAGGAAAGCTACTAGATTGTATTCTTTGTATTTGAGGGAATATTCAATACCACGTACCAGCGAATGAAGTGCTGTTTCTACTGATTTTCCCTTAGAGTACGCATGTTGAGCTGTGGAAATGAGACATGGTTTTAAGTTATGTCTGATGTGAATTTCAATCAATCTTTCCAAGGTTTTAAGAAGGAAGGATGATAGGCTGATTGGTCGTAGATCTTTAGGGCTAACGTGAGAGGGTTTCCCTGCTTTAGGAATGAAGACTACTTTTGCCATTCTCCAGGCTTTAGGAATATATCTCAACCTTACGCAGCTCGTCAGAATGATTTCCAATGGTGGAATGATCATGTCAGAGCATTTTTGTAGTTCGGCCGGAATGATTCCGTCTGGTCCTGGAGATTTATATGGATCAAAGCTGTCTACAGCCCATTGCAGTTTTTCCCGCGTTATTAGATCAACTGTGTCGCTTGTAGCGGTTTGAGACTCTGATGTTGAGTTGTAAAGTATATTAGAGCTACCTGGAAAGTGGGTGTCTAATAACAGATTAAGAGATTGGAATGCCCTGACAACTAATATAAATACAATATATGGGTCCAAAGAATTTAAAGATAAATTATTACAATATGTGTCGGAACAACGTTAGTTAATTGTTTAATTTGATTATATATTTTTGTCATTTTCTTTTTTAAATATATATCTTTACTTTCCCATTTTTCTCTTCATTTTATATTTATTTCTGCTTTTGTTTTATATCTATTACCTTGAATTATGTAATTAATTTTCTTCTCATTAGTATCTAAGGTTTTTTATCTTGAATTAAGTATGCACTATACTCAATTTATATTTGCAGTACAGGCCTTATGGGAGAGCTTTTTCAGAAACACTGGTGCCTGCTGCTGTTTGCACGGCACCTTAACTAAAGAAATTGCCACTGAAATAAGAAAGAGAATCACTGAGTTACATTAAAATTCTTTGTGTTATCTTCTTTGAGCTCACATACAACCCACCATGACCTATCTGCTCCATGGGTGAAAGGAGACTGATCGCCAATTTGCAACCAAACCTTATTAGGGGAGTTCACATGGAAGAACATGGTTGTACAACATGGTTCCATGGGAAAATAACTGTACACACTACTTTGCGTTCACATAGGATACTGATGTTGTAGAACATCATTATTTTTATATCTTAGAAGTGAAAGGAAGCAGTATGGCGATACAAATTTTGGCAGCCGTAATTATGAACGATATTCTTGAATAGGGAGAAGGCATGAAACTTGCATTTTCTTCCACTTCTTTATATTTTGTTAGGAGTTTTATTCTTATAAAATTTATTCTTTATAAATTTCACTTTTTATTTTCCACAATTCTGGTAAATTTCTAATTATAAAGATCAAAAAATCTTTTTAAATCTAATTATTTGGTATAGATGCCATTTTTCCGTTGAATGTTTTATGGCCGAGACAATTTACAGAATGAACAAAAATATCAAAGTTGTCAACATCTGTTCACACAGGTTGGTTGGTTGCACGAACCACCCAGGTTTTCAAAATATTTTGAAAACCATGCAACATTGTTTGGTTTTGCGTTCATATGATAGAACATTGATGGTTATCGAACCATGTTGTACAAGATGTTCTTCCATGTGAACACCCCTATTGTCTTTATTAAAAAAAACACTGAATTAGAGTTACCATTGCCAAGTTGATAGAAATTAGTATGGCATTTTCTATGGTTTGTGCTATGTAACTTTCAGGAATTAAGCTTTTTCGAGCTTTTGGTAGCAAGTATTTTTCTAAGATTTTCTTCAATTTTTAATGCTCACCACGGCAATCCTGTAAGAGCTTTAAATTAAAAATAGCTTATTAAAATCCATAATGGTCAGACTGAAAGGCAAATATCCTATCACAGATAATTATATACAGATGTCTCACCTCCATACAAAATTCTGTCATCGAAAATTTTCTCCAGCAGACAATCTCCAGCAGACAAAAGCTTTTTTAAGAAGATTTCATAAGAAGAGAATTTTATAGTCATCGTCTGAATTAAAAAGAGAACAATATAATATTCTCTCTTTTATTTAAGGACTTTTTTTTATTATGCGCGAGAAAGATAATACTGGCAGACAATGCGGCTACCTTTATTCATGTGGAATAGATGTAGGTATCTACCAAAAAAGCAAATTTCTACTGGGGTATCCTATTTTTTTTAGAAAAAAGGCAAAACGTAAGGCATTAGGTAGATAGAACATATTCTATTAATATCTCCATCATTTGTATTACATATATTAATTTATAATCTTTGTTTTTTTTTTAAATACTTTACACCTGTTCGTCATGTTGATATTGTTTGTTTGTATGTGTTCATCCATGGAGTAGCCGCATGTATAGGTCGGTATTCTATGAAGAATGTGCATGCGTTTTCTATAAGTTTGACAATACAGAGCCCACACCGCGCACGGGTGAATGAATTTCAATTTTTGTACAGAACATATTTATGAAATTTCCTAAAGTGTAATTCCGCAGTTAAGAGTGTTTAATTTTTCTTATAAAATCTACATGGACTTTCTTAGAACCAATAATATTATTAATTCATTTTTGCTGAAATGGAAAAAAAATACCACCTTTATGTATTTTGAAAATAGTCAGGGTCTTTTTTTTTGTCACGAGTGAGACAAATAAAAGACAGGCGGAAAATTGTAAACATTTAAAACCTGCTCTAAATCAATTTTAGAATGGGAGTCGACTCTAAATATTGTAGGTATATTATTTAACAGTAGCAAATAGCTACTTTATCTTCTAAAAGTGTGTCTCCTAGATTCAAAAACAACGTATTCCACTTCTTTTAGTTTTGAGATAATAAAAAAAACGTATTAAGAGATGAGGACTTAAATAAAATTGTTTTTATATTTCTTTAGACCTTCAATCCTAACTGAATATCATTTTCCTTTGGCAATCAAAGCGTCTTTGAAATATTTAACAATACATTTTGGAATACTGTTGTTTTGAAAGTTAGTAAATGGAATAAAGGCGTTTTGAAATTTTCATTTTGGAATAAATTGTTTTTGAAAATGAAACAGATACAATTTGGTTTAATTTTTTCATTAAGTTTGGATTTAAAAAAAATTAGTTAGTTGTACTAAATAACAAATTAACAAAAACATAAAAAATTAAAGAAATTCATACACTTTGTATTATTATAACGGTTTAAAAAAGATTACATAGGTATCTATAAAAAAATGTATAATGGCTCTGCTGTTGTCAATATTCTGCATTATTTAAAAGAACTACCTTTATGGTTGCATGTAGGCATAATTGGCAATTGTTTTCTTTTGTACCAACATAGTAAACAAAAAAGATAAATATACTTAATTTTGCCTTAAAGGCAAAAAATTTTAAATTAAAAAAAATTACTTACTGCTCTACTTTAGCAAGCTGACAATATTTGCATTTTCTTAGGTGGATATGTAGTAATAACAGGTGATTCGATCGATTCCATGTTTACTTTTTATTTTAATTGCATCCACACTTAAGGCACAATAGATCAAACTAAAAATAATATTAAATGCATGCATACTAGTCTGACAGTAAGCGATTTTCAAGCCAAAATTTGGAATACATGTGTTTTGATTCAAACAACAAAAAAGATTTGAATTTACTTTGGAATAGAGCTACTTTGATTACTCGTATAAAGTGGAATAGAATTGGTTTGATTCAAAACATCCTGAGGAATACGTTGCTTTTGATTCTAACCCTCATATTCAGATCAAAATATCTCTAGAATAAATACACTTTTGAAAGTTTCAATTACAGTGAAGGATAGATTTTAAAAAATTGAAGTAAACTGCATTGTTAACGCATTTTTTTTTCGAAAAGTGGAATACGTTGTTTTTGATTCTAGGAGACACAAGTATACTTTATCCATATTGACAATTATCATTTCATACCAAAGCAAATCGAAGTAAAAATGTTTACTGATGTTTTGTTCGATTTTTTAAAGGATGTGCTTTGTAAATAGACTCAGTCACTGCATATTATAAATTCGAAACAATCGTACAAAAGTGCTCTACGATCAGCAAATCTGTAAATTTGTGTATTTGTAAGCTGTTAATTAGCTATATATACATTTCCATCTAAAATAATGTAAATAACTTATAAACAGTCTGTACCGAGGTATGTAGTATATAAAGAGTACTTTTTTCGGCAAAAAAAAAATATTTGGTTTAAAGTTGTTTTTTTTTAATTTGTGTTGTTGTGTTTGAGTTATGTATCTGTCAAATTAAGGGTTGTTCAACATCAATTCGCTTAGGTTCTGTTGTTAAATCTACATTAATTAGAAGATTTGTCTAAAGTGTTTAAAATTATGAAAAAGTTAGACAAAGCCTCGAAGCTAAACGACTGCGTCAAGTACAGCCGGTTTTATTGCTTAAACAAGAACTGTTTACAATTTTGCGCCATAATTTCTAAACAGGGTATATTTTTACTGCGAATTATTTAACAAAACGTAGCTTCTATTAGAAGAACGAATAAAAAATAAATAAAAATAATTATTGTCTTCATACAAATTTCTAAGCAAGGAAAGAGTTTTCTAAAGTTAAAATAAAATAACACAGGAAGGTTTTAATGTAATTATAAAGTGTTAATTATACCTACACTCTTATTTAAAGATATCGAAATCTAATGTTTTCGTATTTAAACAGAAAAATCGCGGCATATGTCTAACACATAAATCTTGATATTAAAGAAAATACATAATTTGACTTTAGACTTTATAAATACATATGTACCTACATACATACAGATGAATCTAAGTAGGTTGTAATTAAAACTCATCATTGAAAATTTAGACTTATGTATATTTTTGTATTCACTTCTTAAACACCATCATCAATTATTATGTGTCAAAATTAAAATTAATCTTTTTTTTATGAACTATTTTATAGCGAAATAAGAACCTTTAAATTCTCGGATTAGCCGCGTTATATACCGGGATCGCGCTCAGTGAAATTTGTAGAGAAACGTTCGGGGTGGTTACAGTATTGCATATTGCACTCGCTTATTATCTTTTACATACGCGGCTAATCCGAAAATTGAAAATAAGAATTACATACCTTAACCATTTAAATATAATAATTGATTTTATGTGGAAGGTTGGTTAAAATAATTTCTGGGCCAGAAGAAATGATTGTTATCTACAAATAAAATTAAAAAAATAAATGATAGCACCAAAATAATGATTGATTGTGCTTTTCAGAAATTACAATTTTCAAAGACGAGTTTTATAGATATCTTTAAATAAGCCCTATACAAAATATATATATTTTTTTTTGTTTGATTTTTTCATTCGGTTGAATTTCACATATTACTTAGTCGAATACTTACTAGTCGTATTAAAAGTATTTTTTCTTAATTAAGTAGGTGGTATACGAGATTGGAGGTGGTATACGAGATTGGAATAAGAACCTGATTCTATTAAACAAACATTAAGGATAGACAGGTTTTTCAAAAATATATTTATTTTTCAATTTTTCTTATTTCATATACCTTCGTTGATTGAAGTTTCTTTTTATTTTATATACCAAAACTGGCACATATGTATGTGTATACAGATATTCAAAAAAATGAATGTCGGAATGGCGGTACAGACAATAAATGAATCAGTTGCTATTGGAATAGAATTATTTCAGCTTTTACACAAATGTTCACAACATTTAGTTAAATGAATACCTATGCAAGCCCAACATACAATTTTATTAAATAAATAAATTGACTATATGATTTATCAATAGGAAACAAACGTTCACACGTGATGGTAAAAACCTAGGAGCAACATTTTAAACAACATTTTATTAAGGGCTTAGCATTTTATTAGTTAGCAATTTGTTAAAATTTTAGTAATTTACTAACTCTTCGAAATTTTTAAACCTTTTTTTTCGTTTTACTAACTAGTAATAGACTAATTCCCTTTTATCAAAAACGGTGCATTTGAACACATTTAAATCATGACAGTTCGTCAAAATTAACAAACCAAACTAAACTAAATCTGGGGAACGGACCTAATAGTTTGAAATGTCGGAAACTCAAAATTCAAAAGTACAATCTTAAATTTATTTTGTTATTTGTTTATTTTTGACAACTTTTTTCGAAATGTTTTTTTTATTATTTCGCCACTTTGGATTGGACCATTCCAGTCTTCTTCCAAGAAAGTGTAATGTAAATAGTAGGTACTTGAAATTCGGGTGCAATCGGAAGCCTACGGCTTATAATTCGATCTTTAAGTTTTTCAACTAAAAACCGATCTGCTATCTTGTCAAACCTAAGTATTTCTGGAGTAAAATTCTCCATAAAGCTGGGTCTTCAGTCATATACATACATATGTACAGCTGCGAGCAGTGAAATAGTAGTGCCTGCTGGTACAATGAATTTCACTACATATTTTGCATTATGTGTACCACTGGTCTCCATTTCTTCTAAATTTATGAACTGTTATATGCGACATCCCCGGCTATGCCTTTTCTATTGTCAAATCTAAACCGTTATTAATTACAGCTTATTTTATTCCGACATTTGATTTTTCTTAGCGAGCAATAAAATAGTAGCAAAAAGTAAAATTATTGAAAAAAAATTAATTTACAGTAAAATATTCGATTTTTTGTAAAAAAAAAGTAAGTTTGTTTTAGTTTTTACGTACAATTTATGTATTGAGTAAAAAAATACATGACTGCATAATTTAGTGGGACGAAGCAAACATTGCAGCGAAGAAAAAAGATCTTGGATTCAAAATCTTATTAATCAAGACAAGACGTACAGGGAAGTGGAAAAACTCGTCGCATGTTCAGCCCCAATGATACGTAATGCAATCATTTACAAAAAAAAAAGATGAAAAACGGGGCAAAAAGCGGATTCTTTCGGAAGCTACCGTACGACAAGTCACGAGGTGCGCCAAAAATCGACCAACAATGTCAGCTGTGGAAATCCGCGACGAGTTAAACCTAACTTGTGGTGTTCATACGATAAGAAGACGGCTACGAGAGCATAAATTAAATGCTCGCAGCCCACGCAAGGTGCGACTTTTGAAAAAAAAACCCATGTGACCCGGCGTCTTCAGTTCGCAAAAGAAGATCTCTCTTGGCCCATTGAGAAGTGGGGGAATGTATTGTGGACTGATGAATCCAAAATCATTCTATATGGAGGTAAAGGGTCTCGTCAGTATGTAAGGCGTTCCCCTAATACTCTGTATTGATCCTCGATACACCATAAAGACGGTGAAACATGGCGGATCAAGTATTATGGTTTGGGGCTGCTTCTCCTACAGAGGTGTGGGTCTAATCCATAAAATTAATAATATAATGGACAAGCATGCATACGTAGGAATACTGCAGAATACTATGCTGCCCTTTGCTGAGGAGCACATTCCGCTAAAATGGAAGTTCCAACAAGATAACGACCCGAAACATACTAGTAAGTTGGCAAAAGAATGGTTTCGGGCCAATGGAATTGAGGTTATGGATTGGCCAGCTGAATCTCCTGACCTCAATCCCATTGAAAACCTGTGGGCAGATATTAAGAAAGCGGTATGGGATGCTAGGCCCAAAAACAACAATGAACTTTGGGCTGTAGTTGAAAATGCATGGTACACTATACCACTGAAGAGATGCGAAGCCCTCGTAGATTCTATGAAAAGGCGTTGTATATCTGTCATAAAAAATCGTGGTCATGCTACTAAATATTAAGTTTATTTATAAAAAAAAACTTTAAAATATAATTATTTTTCGAATAAAATACTTTTTACTATCATACTACTATTTTATTGCTCTTGAAAATTTTCTTGCATTATGTGTTAAAAAAAAATAAAAAATACTTGCGGCTTTATAAATTAGTTTGCATTTTTTTATGAACATAGTAGGGATATGTACTCCTCTTTCGCAATGCAGTTAATGCTAAAAAACTTTTGTATTTTCACCAACTCAAAGGTATATAAAATTCCAGTACCCACTACTATTTCACTGCTCGCAGCTGTATATCAAAATCTTCGTTTTCCGAAAACATTTTATAATATTTTATTTACTTTTAAAAACAATTTACTCACGAATCGAAATAAAAAAAACACAATTTAACTCTTCTAAAAAATAAAATTATTCCAAACCGAAACTCGAAGTTATCCGCACGCTTTTTTTTTTCTTAAAAAACAATTTTTCGAGTTTAAATTTTATCGTTAGCTTTAACCAGCTAATTTGTATGTTTGTATCTAATTGATAACTAGAAAATTGTCACCTTTTAATAAATTTTCACAAACGCAATGAATTCCTAGGCATACGTTTTTGAAAAATTGTATGTAGGTACTATACGTATGTATGCGTACAATGTATATTCTCGTACCTACAGTTATTCTTCTGGTTGCGTTTTTTCATACAAACATACCTATCTACAACCTATCATACAACCCCTTAATTAAGTAGGTAGGTGGTATAAAATAAATAGGTACCTAACCCATAAAAAAATCTGTATCCACAATTTCTTAGGACTTTATTTTCTTTTTCTTTGTCGCCCTACTTCAAATTGAAGTTTTAATTTAACAATTTTTTTCAGATTTTTTTTTATTTTTATCAAACCCAAAAAAGTCAACCACGTTATTTTCGCCATCATCAAAAGATCGCACCAAATCAAATAAAACCAACCTTCCTGCCTGCAGGTGTCATCATAACCTCATGAACCTGAATGCAAAATACGTACATATGTATCTATGTATGTATGTAGCAACTAGGACTAGGACTAACAATAACAAACAATACTGTTTCTGTTTTTGGCTTTGATAGACAAAATTGAGCAACGAAATTAGAATAATTTGTATGGGAATTGTAAAGAACAAATACCTACCTAAAAGATAGAGAATAATTCTCACAAATCCATCCAAAGGCTTTGAAATACCTGCCTACATAAGTTCCTAATTTGCTTCTAAATGCAACAAAATATCTAAGTAAGTGTCCTTTTTATGAACAAAATTGCCTTAGATTCATAGATGAAGACACAAAATACAATTTTTTCTTGCCAAGATCCCTTTATGAAAAATGTAGGTATCTTGTGTTCTTGTGTCCATAACAAACCTATTTAAAAAAAAGGGTCTGGCGGTATTGAGAAAAAAACGAAGAATACAGACACAGAGTTGAATACGCAAGAGCAACAGACGAAACAGATTTTATTCGTGAATTCAGAGAGCACACATTTTAAAGAGAAAAAGCACTTCTCACATAATCTTAAAATAATAAATTGAAAACAGCTTTGTTAAAAGCTCTTTCAAATGAAGATTTTCATTTTCATATGTCAGTTTTTTCTATGGGCATGCGACATCTGTATATAATTATCTGTGATCCTATCTTCCCTGTACTGCAAATATAAATTGAACAGAGTATAGATGTTAGTACTATAAAAGACTTGGTCTTACTTGTGCATATCAAATAAACGAAATTGAAATACTACCTCGGTACAGATTTTGATTGTTTATAACTTAGATGGGAATGAAGTATATAAAGCTAATTCACAGCATAAAAATTCAATTTTGTTGTTTCAAGGTGCAAATTTATTTGGCTATACTCGTCTCGGCATACATACATAAGATATATGTACATTTGTATGTACAAATTTTGTTGATCGTAGAGCACTTTTGTATGATTGTTTCGAATTTCTAATATTCAGTTATTCAGTCTTACAAAGCACATCTTTTAAAAAATCAAATAAAACACATGACCATTGTCAATCTGGATAAAATATACTTTAAAAGATAAACTAGCTATTTGCTGCTATTAAAGTTAGACGAGCTCTTTAACGTTAAGGTATAGTTTATGTCCTTTAAAATTAACAAAAACTCGGTTCTCGTTTTCAATATTTAGAGTCGACTCCCATTCTAAAATTGATTTAGAGCAGGTTTTAAATGTTTAAAATTTTGCGCCATGAAGTTTTTTAATTTGACTTTCTGCAATTTAAAATTAGTAATTTCCGGGAAAGTATTAAGGTTTAGAAGAAAACACTAGATACATAAAACACGTTGCTTATTATAAAAGTATCTAGTATTTAAAGAAAATTATCAAATTAAAACTATTTTTATTTCAAGTTTGTCAATGACTTTCAAATTGCATTTCGTTAAATAAACATCTAATTACTTTATATATAATTCGAAGTTTTAATATATGGACAAATTTCTTCTCATATTATGGAGTGAAAAGTTTTTAAGCTTAGGATAAATTCGACGCTTTTAAGTTAGCTTCTATTTCCTAGGTATTTAACAAGTGTCTTTATTAAAAAACATTCAGTTAACCTGTCATTAATTAAATTCACCAAGAAAGATAATACGCATAATTTGCTGTAGGTTATCTATTGGATGAGAGGGTTTTCCTACCAAGACCAAGTACCATAGAATGTCAAATGTTTTTATGTGGCTTTCTTTTCAACAAAAAACTGATTTTTTGTTACCTTCGACCTTCGGTTTTGGGTTTAGGGATACGATACAGTTCCGTAGAGAAAAATCCATCACAGATCCATGCCTCTTACAAACCAATAACATGATACAAATAGCAAGTGACAGCAGCATAGAAGGTATTTATTTTAGTTCTCAAATCACCCAAATTTTGATGGTATACATGAAGAACAATCCTATTTAACAAACACTGTTTAGGTGTCAACTCGTTCAACTTTGGAGGATCGACTTTTTTAGGAATGAAGCGAAATTATATTACTTACATCAGCAGGCCAACACCTTGAATTGAATGCAGGTGCAAGATTTAATTTTGTCTCCTATTTGTATTAGCTTAGCTTAATTCAACCTTTTCTGGTGCGACATAACTTCAATGCCATCTGTTGAATTGTTATTCCTAATAATAAAATTTTGTGATGATTTTGTACTTTTAGGCTCTTTTGGTCCATTTTATTTTTTGAATGCGAATAAAAGACTTTATTCCATTCTTCACCCAACCTTTTTTAAGAATTCCTTACTTCTTCAGGGGTTTTGTATTTATTTAATTTTTGTACTATATCATATGGAGGCTCACAGCTATACCGAACCAAGTCATTTAAAAAAAAAATCCAAAGCCAACGCCAAAATTTCCGCAAAATTGACCTCTATTTAGAGCTGTAATGAACTATGTATGTTTATTATTTTTGCATCCTCCCGACGACGGCACTGACACAAATTGAAAATAAATAACAAACATGAAAACGAAATAAAACAAAAAGAAAACCATCAAATTAGACAAGAAATGACATTTATATCAGATTTTAGGCAGGTACTTTGTTAAAGTGCTACAGCATAGCACTAGCCTACTTATCAATATCTTACAACAAACTGCGGGCGCTCTAAGTTAAACTATATCTTAATTCTAATACCATTCGGCTTAAAGCTTATTTCCAATTTACTATGTCATTTTATTTTTCACGAAAACAATTCTTAAAAAATCAGTTTATCTTTTTTTTTTTTGTTTATATATAAGAATTACAAACTAAATTAAAACTAATTAAAACTACCTAAAACTAGAACAGCCACAGCAGCAGGTTTTGACTTTTTTTTCTTTTGATTTTTTGGTGTTTTATATATTTTTTTTTGCTGCCAACTGTCCATACCTAATATAAACCTTAAATATACAGCTATGGACAAAGAAATAGCACACTTATGATGTTTTGTATGAATATTAGTTTTATTTTATACTTATGAACTGAAACATTTTCATTTTTATTTCAGGACCTCTTACAACAAATAAAGTTCCATCTAAATATTAATTTAAAATTATAAGCTATAAAGTAGATTTTTAAAAATTATTTTAATTTGTGGTGACGTTATTTCTTGTGGACAAAGAAATAGCACACATTCCTAGAATTGTAAAAAAATCAACCTTTTAGCGAAAAATTGATAGAATTTCAAATCTTACAATATTACGAAGTTAGTACTTTATTGGGTGACCACGATTTTTCAAAGTTTCCTGGCATCTTCTTGGTAAACTCTCAACTAATTTTTGGCATCTACTTTATGGGAATACCACGTTTCCTTGATACCAACCCAAAGATCGTTCGAATTTTTGAATTTTTTCTGCCCAATCTTAACCTTAACACCATTCCGTAGATGTTCTATGAGGTTAAGTATATCAATTTGTTCGTCCAAAAGCCAATCTCTGACTATGTTTAATGCATGTTTGGAATCAATGTCATGCACGAATATCCAATTTACTGGCATAGACTCAAAGGAAAATGGTTCCATGGTATTCTTAAGAATATTGAGATAAGAAAATTTATCCATTTATCCATCAATCCTCACCAGTGGACCCACTCCATGCCATTAAAATGCTCCCCAGACCATCAAGTTGCCCCCTCCGTGTTTCACAGTCTTAAGAGTGTACCTGTGGTTGTATGCTTGGCACTTTAGGTGATGGACAAATGTTTTCCCATCTGGACCAATTCGATTAACTTTGGTTTCGTCACTCCAAAGCATCTCCTCCAAAACTGCACGTTTCTGTTTTTATGAGTTTTAGCTAAAGTCAAACGAGCTTTGATGTTCTTCTTGGAAAGTAACGGTTTTTTCCTGCTCACACGTCGAAACAACCCAGCATCGTTGAGTCTTCTTCTTATCAATCTGCTTGAGACATCAAGACCAAATTCTTCATTTACTTCCGCCATAATGTCTTGAGATGACTTAAAAGGGTCACATTTGCACTTTCTAGCAATGGCTCTGTGAATTCGTAACGAAGTTTTACGGGGTGGCGGCTTACCAATAGCATTATAAACCATTTTACGGCAACAATTAAGTGTTTTGGCTATTTGGGTTGGATTTTTACCTTGTGTATGAAGATCGAAAATAATTTTCCTCTTTTCGGGATTACAATGCGCTCCTCAGCCCATTTTGTTAAGAACTTTTTTTATGAAACTATAAACAACACAAAATAAGCACTATCTCTCATAACTTTCGATCGCGAAATAAAAATTCAACGGTTTAAATAATATGTGCTATTTCTGTGTCCAGGAGTAAAAGAGAAAAGAATATAATCAAAAGGCAAATGCAAGAATCTATCAAAGGTATCGGGACTATTAAGACTTTTTTGTTTACATCAATTAATGTAGACCATTATGCCTGGAGAACAAACTTACCACAAACATTGGACATAACGGACATTTTAATCGCGAGATTTTTCTCATAAGTGTGCTATTTCTCTGTCCATAACTGTATGTAATTCGGCTCCCTATCAGCAGACAAATATCAGAACTGTTTCTCCTATCTCATCCTGTCTCTCCGGTCCCGATCGGACTGGGGGCCTATTCCTGAACACGAGTCGAGTAAGATGTCACTCGAGAGCTTATAGTCGAGTCGAGTGAGAATTGGTATTCCTCAACACGAGTGAGGTTCAAAAACATGACATGACTCTCAAAATGTTGAACGCACCCTTTCAACCGTAGCTAACTTCAATAAACGATAATTTGACATGTCACAGACAAATATTATTATTTCGAAATAGTTCTCAATTCAATTTGTTGAAAAATAAATGTGGCATAATTTAATTTAAAATAATATAGGATAATAAAATTAAAAAGAAAATGATTAGTACGGAGATGTTTCATGATAGTGATCGTGATTTAGATGAGGACAGCAGGTGCATTTTCAAGAAAATTCGAGATGCAACAAATCCTTTGGAGCTTCCTAGCAACGTGTAAGCATGAATTGAAATAAAGCAATAATGCTAGCTGCTGTTTTGGATCAGCGCCAGTACCAACTGGTTCTTTTTCTCGAGAGGACGACCTTTGACCAAACGCAACGCTTTGAGGGATACCTTGTACTGCACAATCTAACGAAAGCACTTTGATGACTTCTTCCTCAAGTGGAGAAAATGTAAATTTTTTTTTTGGACCGCCGCCGCCAGTACCTTGTTGATGGGATTTGTTCTGAGACAACTTCTTTTTTATGTTATTTTTACATTCGAACCAAACCTTTAAATAAAATAAAATGTTTCTTAATTAATATTATGTTTCTCCATTTGATTTATTAATAAATTCAAAGTGAATCAAAAACGAAGTTCATTTTGTTTAACTTATCATGAAATAAAAATGACAAATAATTATGTACCTTCTTCCAACCATTTACATCTCTTAAAGGCGGTCCAACTGCATTGAGGCTTTTGCTAAGGTCCTCCCATAGCTCGCCGGCTTTTTTCCTTGCTTCGACTGACTGGATTCTTCCCTTTCCAAGGTGAGAGTGGGTCAGGAAAAAATCAAACAAAATTTCATACTGCCTAGCAGTCGTAACTTTTAATCTATAATTTTTAAATTTAGTTAAAATATGCATATTCGCTATTATTTTTGTTTGTTTTTTACTTACATTTTCGGATCCATTACTTGACTCGACAACTTTTTAAACATGACTGATTTGTCACACAAACATACTCACTCTAGTGTTCAGGAATACTCTTTTTTCACTCGAGTGATATTTGACGTTTGACGTTCGAGTTGGGGAATACCCACTATTAGTGACTCGTGTTCGCGAATACCATTTCATGTGAAATGTTCCCATGTCACATAAAACTCACTCGACTCGTGTTCAGGAATAGGGCCCCTGGTCAGATTTAGATAGAGACCCTCCAACCATACGGTGTCGAAGCCTTCTCCAAATCAACCAGTACACTGCCTTTTAGTTTTGTTCTATTGGACATGATGCTACCTTACACGCCGTCTCCACTAGCGATAAATCCATCGCAATCGCAATAGCCAAAGCAGAAAGCAGAGAGCAGAAGAACTGTCAGATTTTTGTGGCTGGGCATTTCATCGCATACTTTTTTAGTATAGTGAATAATTTTAATGGATATAAATGAGTTCTATGGACAATTTCAAATCAGATTTTTTTTAATTTTGTTAGAAAAACGTAAACCCCAAGCAAAAGCTTTCTTCGCACGCAAAACCCAAACTCAGTTAAATTAAATTTGGTTACGCCAGAACAATATGACAGTTCTCCTTGCGATAAAGCAAGCGATGGATGGTATGCGATAAGAGCATACTTTCTATCGCAAGCGATGAAAATATAGCTGCGATGGCGGTCTCTACTTGCGATAATGAACGCATGCTTTAAAGCATGCTCTGGATTCATCGCTAGTGGAGACCGCATGTTAAAACCGAACTGAGAAATGTTTTTTTTTAGACTAGAAATACTCAAGGAAGATTTCACTTCCTCGGAAGATCAAGTAAAACCCTTAAGCATATTTTGGCGGCAGCTAAGAATCGAACTCAAGACCCTAAGATAAATTCACGTCAATCAATCAATTTACATTAAACAATTACTCACCGTTTTTATCATATTTAGTTAATTTAAGTATTAATAATGATTCAGGCAGACGGCAGTATTGCCATGTCCTTATTCTTAAGTATACAAATTTGTAAACCTTATGATGAAAAAATAAAGAATCTATCTATCTAATGATCCAGCGTCATCCACAAAAATACTGAACTGCATTTGACGCTGTTATTTCAAGAGGGTTGGGTACAATATCCCGCTTTTTATAATCCCGTTTTTTTTTTAAATCCCGTTTTTTAAATCCCGTATTTTATAATCCTGTTTCTTATAATCCCACTTTTTTAAAATCCCGCTTTTTATAATCCCGTTTTTTATAATCTCCTAACTTATTACGACGTGTAAGCAGTGAGGTATATAAGCGTGCACATGCTGCCCCCTGCAATCCCCCTGCTTGGGCACACTATAGGATTTGGGTAGTTGCGAGGTTGGGTGTATGCAAAGTTTCTTTAGCATTTAAAGAATCTGGAAAATAACCACCATAAAATCAATAAGTTTTATCTACGTATTCTAAGAAACGGGATTTTAAAAAGCAAGATTATAATAGAATAGAAAAAAGCAGTATTTTAGCAGACGGGATTTTAAAACTTTTTTTTCGGGATTTTTGAAAAGCGGGATTCCGATATGCACCCTTTCAAGCTAATTGGACCGAATTTAATCTCAAGTATATGTATCTTATTGCAGTTACCATACGTCAATAATCTGTATTGTTTAAAATGTTTCTTATATAATTTATAATTTACTATTTTATTTTAAATAAATATTTATTCTAAGATATTAAAGATTCTATTTAACATTTGGAGGATTTGGAGGAAAAGGGTAAGGAACTTCGTTCCTGATAAGGGTCTCCGATCGCACACAATTCCACAATTTCTTCTCAAATATTCAGTTTAACCGTCACCTTCTCCGTCAAGAATAAATATATTCAAGTATGTCCGTGTTCAAATATAAGTTCATATACATATATAAAACTTTTTGAAGGCGTTTACCGAGATTGGTAAAATTTTTAGGCAATGCACAAGTCCAAGAGAGTTCTTAGAAAATCTAATAGATACCAGTGGTGGTGTTTAAGAGATTGTTATAATTTTATATTTAGGTGATGTAAATAACATAGATACATCTAACTTGTCCTGACACAATTTCTCCCAGGCTGATATTTAAAGTCTAGATCACCTAAGAATATTTTTGTATACTTTGGCCAAATAATTTCCATGGGTCGTTTGGTTTCTGTTTTTGGCAGTTCTAATATCTTCTCGGTGACCTTATATTCTCTCTTTGGTGGAAGTGGTTCAGGCGAAGTTTTATTTGCTATTGTCATTAGTCTATCAATTGATATTGTTTTTTTTCTTTTTTTTGTATTATGTCCAGTTTCGATTGCGTGTATTCGAAGTTCTGTCTCTGACATATAACTTGAATCACAGTAGAGACATGGAAATGATTCGTGTTGTTGGTGCTGTAGCAAATGGTGCTGAAGTTTGTACTCATATATGAAAGTCATTGTACATTTATTGCAATGATATTCACCGTAGTTTTGCATATATAAATGATAATCAAGGAACAATCTAAATAAAAACAACAAATAAGATTTAAATGACAAAATTATTTACATATGTAAGTAATTGATAAAAAAAATCTTACTTTGAAGTGAAACGTCCCTTACATTTTCGACAGTTGTAGTAAGTTTTGGATTTGTGCGTTTTTACTTCATGAAAGCACATATCTCGCATTTTATTAGTTATATAATTACATCCAATAAAAGTGCAGGTGTACTGATAATTTTCGGACTGTTCTATTAATCTTTCCAGCATGATTATGTCTGTAATAAAACATTGTATATTGGTTGATTGGTGTATGACTTGTAATATAAGACCAATATATATATATATTCTATACATATGTAGGTCAATTTTCAAATTAAAAAATTGCTTACCATATTCTTTTTGAGACACAACAACAGGTGCATCATTCGGCATTTCAGAACTAAGCATTTTGCATGTTTTGTTTACCCAACTTTGTACAAGACTAAAATGATCAGAACAAGAGACCGACACTTCGTCGTCGTTATCATCTTCATCGTCATACCCAACAGACATTGCTGACAGTTTGTTTGTACCGTTGTTTCGACAGTGGATTTTGGTTTTATTTTTTGTTTCTTCCTGTTTATCGGACTGCGCATACTGTGATCGAGCGACTAGAGATCTAGTAACGGATCGTGTTGAATGTCTCGTGATAGATGTTTTTGCCATTTCTTTTCCAAAACATTCAGCTTGATGAATATCACGTTCAGAGGCAGTGAAATAGTAAAGATGGCAATAATTGCAACTATGTTGCTGGAGATGAATTTTTGAATGTTTTTTAAGCAGTTGAGGGGTAGAAAACGTAGTAGGACAATTGTCACATTTATAAATCAGGTTAATGGGTGAAGCACCAGCCCTAGACGCACTTCGACTGCGATTACGAAGTTTACTTTCATGTGATCTAAGATGTCTATTGTACATTTTTGGTCGAACAAAAGTTTTCGGGCAATACAAACATCTTTGCGGTTGTGGTTTGTACTGATCCGGATTGCCACCAGATTCAGTTACTAGAGCGGACTCAGAACGTTCAAACATGATGTCTAAATCAGCTGAATGATCAAAATTAATTCTTCGATTGTGATGCTCTTCAATATATGCTTGTTCAACAACATCTCCGGTGTTTTCGGCGGTACTTTGTTCTTCTTCAGCTTCGTTAAATTCATCACTATCATTATTATATTCAGAATCTATTTGAATATTTTTGCCCCCTACAAATTCTCTTTCGAATATTTGTTCATCTGGGATTATTGAGCTATTCGACGATGAAGAAGACTCTGATGATAAAGAGATTGAAGGACGAATTCCACCAGTTTCAACTATTAGATCACCAACTACAAATAGTTGTTGATTTCGAGATTTTTTATACTCTTCGATCCGACTGTGCTCAATAAACGTATATAACTTGTAAAGACATTTCAAACACGC
This sequence comes from Chrysotoxum bicinctum, assembly GCA_911387755.1. Taxonomy (NCBI): domain Eukaryota; kingdom Metazoa; phylum Arthropoda; class Insecta; order Diptera; family Syrphidae; genus Chrysotoxum; species Chrysotoxum bicinctum. Next base: position 144,357,177 of record OU426987.1, on the reverse strand, counting down.
GTGTGTTACTTTTTTTATGATGTTCGAATGCTGTAAGTAAATTGATATATGATATAAATATTTCTGTTTTGATTATTATTAATTTGTATAAGTTATGAATTTTGCAAGTCTTTCTTAATGGTCTCTCGTTTTTTAGTTTTTTTTTTTTTTTGTTTCTACCCCCACACCGTTTTTATACAGAATAAGTCACATTCCAAAATGCTTTTTTTGCTGAAAATGGTTCCTTAAAGGGAGATGCGTATACTGGTTAAGAACCACGTAAGTCTGTACATTCCTTCCTCTTCAAATAATACCGTTTGAAAGACGTTCATTGCATAAACAACATTAGTCAGTGACTTAAATAGAGTTTTTGCATGCACTACTAAAATGGCGGGAGTAGTTTTATGACTGAGTTTGATATTTTAAATTTGCTTTGCTATGATTGGTTCAACAATATTCAAATCTTCAATTTGATAACAACCGTCATTAATGTCATATTTGCATCTTTCACACAACTGTTTTTTGCGAAAAGTAATTTTAGTTTTCAAAATGTCTTCAAGTGAAACAGAGAGTGATGGTGCGCCGAAAAAGAAGACAACATATAATCCCTTAAAGTATACCTTAATGAAATGTTATAACAAATTATAAAATTGAAAGACAAGCATAAACTAATTATCTAAGAGATTTGAAAAACCGAGGAACTGTCCGTTAGTCTTGAACTCTCTTTTTCATTTTTATGAATGATCTCTGAAACTGAATGATCTTTTGCACTTCGTTGTCTATCTCAGCTTTTCATACTCATGCGTCTTGTCTGCCAAATTCACGTCCATCTCATTCGAAATTTAGAAAATATAGTCATAGAGCTAAAAACTGAAGATGTTTTGGAATTCATGAAATGGTGGCCAAATTTGTACAAAAAAACATGTTTGTCATCACTGAATCTTAAAGAAAAAAAAGTCCCACAAAAACAAAAAAAAAAGCACCTTCGACATACATGAGCCTTAGGATTGCTTCACATAGAAAAGGTACTATCATAGGAATATATTGATGGATTGATTAAACATTCATTCTTATTAATAAAGAAAGTTACAACTTCTGTTTCACTTCTATCAGCCAAGGCTTATGTTTTAAAAGTGCCCATCAATAAGAAAATGTTGAAGATAATCAATCATGTACCTTAAAGATATTAAAACATGACAAAACGTTATTCTTAAGTGTAATTTTCAATAATAAGCAATACAAAATATGATTACTACCATTGTTTTGGTTAAATTATATACCACTTACCCCAGTCCTTGCTAAAACAACTTAAGTCAAGTCATTTTTTTTTTAAGTTTTTTTTCATTATTTTTAATAATAAACTGTGAATTTTGTCGCTTTTTAATTTTTTTACCACTAAAATACTTAATTATGCATAAAAAAGTCGTTTAAAACTCATTTGTTTGTGCATGAAACAGTTTTTATTGATTCCTGAAAAATTCTAATTGAATGACTTATGAGGTTTTTGAAATGACCGATTCAATTCAATCTACCTATTGTGATGAAATTGTCCATGCAAATTTGAGTATATCCGATAATAAGTGGATCTGAATCATATATAGAAATGAAGCTTAATTATAACCACATTCGACAATTAATGGCATATTATAATCATATGTATTTCTATAATCCTATTATATACATTGTATAAAATAAAGTCACTAATGAGCGTCTGTTTTCGCTGTGGTTTCATTCAATCCGTTTTTGAAAGCATTTAATCCTTACTGATCATTTAGATTTATTATCACTTTTCTATTGGATTCAACTTGTTCCGTTATTTGTATCTCATTTAATTGAGATATCAGTAGCTCTATTCTTTCTGCAAATCTATTTACTTCTTGAGTTCCTTGGTGTAATCTTGGTGTAATGGTTTGTAAATTTCTGTCAAAGCCTTCTTAAAATCCGGAACAACTTCTGGCTGATTTTCTAATATTAGAAGTCTGTTTCTTACTTTGTCAATTATTTTTGTTGCTAATACAAATTTGATCATTTTTTTTCTTTTCTACGTCTTCACCTAATGTATGATTATAAAATTCAATTAGTCCCAAAAAAATTGATAAATTCTTTGACTCGCCATTGAATTCTGTTATAAGCTTTGCAGCTACTAATATTTCAAATTTTACGATCTCTGTTTGTTCAAACTTCTCTGCTTTCGGTTTAATTAACTTAAAGATTTGGTTCTCTAAACTTTTGAAAATTACTGAAATTTCTTCTATTTCCCTGCTGTCTTTTAACTCTATTAAAATTTCTTCCCAAACTCTGCTTATTTTTTTTTATTTTTGTTATGTATTCTTGAGAATACTCCCTATTTGGATTTTTTTTTTAATTTGATAAAATTTTGGAAACATCTTTCAAACTTGTCTTTTAAAAATGTAATTTCTTTATTGTATTGTAATTTATTTTCTTGACATGTCATGTAGGCATACATAGGTATGCAATTGTTCTATGTTCATATTAGAAAAAACTTTCTTCAGTCGTGTTGCTGATGATGGCTAGTAGACTAGCCGAAATGCATTCAAACTTTTGAATTTAATTTTTTAATGATTTAATTTTTTTAATTTTATGTTAACTCATTATTTTAATAAAGAAATTAAAATCCGTGTATGTTATCTCAAAAATAATGGTGTTTTTCGTTTTCGATTTAAATATTTGACAGATTACGTTTTAATTCCAAAAATCATTCAAAACAAAATCTTTCAAATGTTCCATAATTTAAATCATTATTATTATATATGTATATATTTTTGTTTATTTATTTATTATTATTTTTTTAAACATCATATGTGAAATCTTTTTAATGCATCTACTCGGCGTAGTTGAGCTACAATCGAGTCAATGTGGACAACTTTGACGGTTCGTTGATCCGGAGACCGCCAAGTACCTTTGTGTATATGGAGGTGTGGGAGTCGAGAGCTTGCTATGATCACATTTCGCCCCGCCGCAAAGTCAATCAGCCTAAATCCGTTATGGAAAGTGTTGTTGTGCGGGCTGTGTCCACCGACTATCGAAGCAAAAATGTTTTCCTTTCCGATTTTTGCGTTGAAATCTCCAAGTATAATCTTGACATAGTACTTTTGGCATAGATCAACGTGATGTTTTGGAACTCGGCTTTGATGCCGATTGTAACCAGGCGCTCGCTTACATTTTGGAAACCCAAGCCTTCTTGCCTAAGTCTTCCCCTTGCCACAAAACAACAACCAAAGAGCCGCTGACCATACTCCTTCCTTGAAGCACTCTCCGAAGTAGATATCATCCTTTGTTTGCTTTCTCCATCCCATCGCATTTCCTGGATGGCTGTTACATCAGCGTTTAGCCTGTCCAGGTTCTCCACTAATTGTTCGGCTGCACGTGGTCTGTTTATGGTCCGGATATTCCCCCTGCAGATCCGAAATTCATTGTCCTTGTTTCATTTGCTGGGATCTTCAACATTTAAATCATCCATATCCCTTGGCATTATGGTTAGTGCGTTGGACTGTCATGCGGAAGGTCTCGAGTTCGATTCTCAGCCGCTGCAAGAAAGTTTTTTTCAGGGGTGTACTGCCTCTTGCGAGGAATTGACAAATTCTCCAAGAGTCATGCGCATTAGCCGTTCGGAATCGGCAAAAAATTGTAGGTCCCTTCCGTTCCTAGTAACACGCACACAGGAATGGTTGAGAGTTGTAAGTCACTAGGTCCTGGTTCACTCCGACCTGTTGCACCACCAAATTTAATTTTTATATATATCCGAGGCTTGTTGTTATTTCGGAACCGATGTTGTTTTCCATGGTAGAGAAGTTACTCCGACGCACAACCCCCTAATGTGGAGAGCCGGATAAACCGCTCTTTATATGCCTGAGCTACGAAAATGTCATGGAAGCTCATATAAGGTGTTCACTAAGTAGTTCAATCATATTGGAACTGTAGACGCCACCTTTGATTCTATCTGGGGAATTCCTCCGCTGCCACCTGAATAAAGGAGAAGTGCCTTAGTGGGAACACTTCTCCCCGTTCCTCGTTTGCTGCAATGATCGAAACCACATCTTCAGTTAAAGATACTAGGCGCCCCATGTTCACCACGGGGAGCTGAGAGTATGAGTTGATAGACAGAGGTTCGCTTTGAAAAAAAAAAACATGTGGATGCTTTTGTCCTCTTAAATACACTTTGTCTACCCTTTGTCAGCCTTTATATTGTGCAAAAAAAATCCGATTTCAAATTTTCTTTTTGAGCTTGTAAGGTACCATTTAGTTGTAGAGGATGGACTTTATATACATATACATATATAGGGCTAGACATCTTTCAAAATGTAGCTATTTTTAAAAATTCTTTTTGTGCTTGAAAGTTTTTAGACAAGAGTAGGATAACTCAGACGACAAGAAATAATAACGGATTTTTGTAGAACAGTTAGATTTAAACATTTTTTAAAATAGGAGGGGATCTATATGCCCTCATTTGGGCGGGAGCAATTTTGTATAAAAAAAAACACTTAAAATAAAAAAAAATATTCAAAAATAACGGTAATGCTTACAATTAAATATTGCATGTTTTGTAAAGCTAGACATCTCTTCTATCACCTTATTGTTAGATCAAGTAATTTTTATAAAACACAAGCTCAATGTAAACAGTATACATTAACGCGGTGGTACTGTATAGTATTTTATTCTTTTGCATACACATACATATAGGTGCATATAATCTTTGTATATTTAACTTATAGTATGTATTACTATGGAACATGATTTTTTGTTAACAACGCTATCCTGTGATGGCGATGAAATTAGCACAATTTTACATTGGAGAGTTGGATAAGGAATACAAAACAAGTAGTAGGAAAGGGAATATTTTATTATATCGATTTTTACAACGCAAAGCGGAGTAAAGAGATTTCCGAATCAGCTGTTTGTGCCATGGCAAACTGCGAAGTAAGGTGGTGGAAATGAAAAAAAATATTTTGCGTTTTGTTTTGAGCTTATGCAGCGGTTCTGTTTTTTTTTTTTTTTTTTTTTTTTTTTTTTTTTTTTTTTTTTTTTTAATTTACGAATATATTTTCTTGTTTGCATGGGTTTTGTGGTAATGAGATAAAACTATCTACGAAAGTAGTTCTGGAAACTAAGTATTTTCTGACAAGAAAATGGACTAAGAATTTTAAAACAGACACAAAATTAATCAAATATAAATTTATGCAAGAACAAAAATTATATTTCATAAAAAAGTAAGCATTTTAAACAAAAAGAATTTAATTTTTTGTTATTGTACAGGTCAGTAATATCTTAATTTCCAATTTTTCTTATTGAATTAAATGAATCTAAAGAAAAAAAATGTAATCAAAATTCTAGGGGCGGTTTTCGAGATACGATTTTCGAAACCTATTTTTTAACATTTTTATGGTAGATGCCGTTATTTTAACATAAAATATTTTTTTCTCTCATCTTGTTGGTTATGTTAAAGAAATTTTAATTATCAAGTTTTAAAATAATCGAGTATGGAGTTTTCGAAATATTGAGTAAAAAAAAAAAATTGAAATGTTTTTTTAAAAATCATAAATTTTTTTGTTGAAAATTTGAATACACAACATTCTATCCAAACATTTGGGAAGCTATAGCATAGAAAAAAAATCAAAACTGGTTGTACCGTTTTTCTCAAAAATCAAAAACAAAAAAAAAGGTTCTAAGAGGCACTATTAATAACCAGGCTTTAACTAATGAAATTTGTATAGTTATCTCTTTCATTATTACAATTCACATAAATAGTTTTCCAAGTAAATTAGTAAAAACATTAACTTAAATTACAGGGTTTTGTACCTATAAGTTTTTTTATATTATGAGTAATTAAATCTAGCATTTACTCGCTTGGCCCCATCATGACTATAAAAATGAGCAGAGTTAATCTACAATAGTAGATTACTACAATTATTCCAGGGAGATAGCTGAGATAATAGCAACACACTCTGATGTCAACAGCGGTGGGGAAGAAAGAACTGTCCAGATTGACTGACTTTTTTGACGAGACGAAAATATCATCGAGGTCACATAACATACCAAATGACGATCGGGGTTCTGGGATCGTAAAGTAAGGAGGTTGGAATGTTCTTTAAAGTCAACTCAAAATGTAAGGCAGATTTGTGGCCCTATGTACGGCAAAAAAAAATAAAAAACATGAAGTTATATGGTGGTGGCCACGCAGTCGTTGAGCAGCAAGCATCATTTCTCAGCTTTCAAATTTGTTCTATTATTTTAGTGAGCGGCAATACATAATCATGGCAAAAATCAACACAGAAATTAAAATTTCAGCTGTTCAAAGCCGTTTTGCATTATTGCAGGACAGGCTTAAGGATTTTAAAAATAAAAACGTTACCGACAACCTGTGGAGTGAAGTGGGAAAAATGTGTAATTTTTCAGGTGAGTTTTACTTTATTTATTTAAATTAAACAATTCAGTTTAATGCCCAAAATCCCATAAATATTTTGTGAGCTCTTTTTCGGTTAATTGGATTAACACCAAGCCTTTTTTAAACTTGAAATAATTTTCCAAATTTCTTTCACGTAAGACGATACCGCAAACAGCACTTGACAACGGGATTTTTATAACTAACCGCTCAGGAATTGCGGCTCATGAAATGGCCAGCTGCCGCTTAAGCTTGTCGCTCTGCCACTTTGCCGTTCATTGCGTGGCCAGGGCTTTAGGCTCTCAAATTTTTGATGGATATGAAAATAGTCTACCCATGCACTGTCGATAGAGTCGAATGTGAGGGAATATAATTAAATGATTCTGATTCAAAGTGAAAGTTTAGAGGATGTTACTCAACCGAAACAACCTAGACTCCTCATCATCAATTACAAACTCAATGAACTCTTTGAAATCGACAGAAAAGGCGCTACATATGACTTCATTGTCTCACTGACTGACTACGATGTGAAATGCAATGAGAGTCTACATCCCCGTGGAGCATTCTGGGTGACGCTAATTGACTTACTTTAATTTACTTTTTTGTTTTTATATATTTGGCGCACAGTAAAAGGATTTTTGACTATCCTTAAAATGTTTGTGCGAGCGTTTAGGAAAGTTGGAGAGAATTTAAAAAGAGATACCATAACATCATGATGGGAGGGAAATATTGAGTCGGAAAAAACATTCCACATTCGTGTAGTGCCACTAAAGATAGATACCATCTTTTCATTAACCTCAAAGAAAAAGGTCCAAAACTTAAAATTTAATAAAAGTAGGTTTGGTAATATTCAATTTTCTCGAAAACTAGTAGACCTAAAACCATCTAGTTTCAGTTTCAGTATTCGATTTAAAACTAATAAGAGCAAACAATAGTAAAAAAAATGTACTACGCATTTCCACAATTTGGAATACATACAATAGAAACTTTTTTGTTTGAATTTAGTTTTTTTTTTTAAAATATATTCATGGAATTTACTTTTAAAAAATGTGCAATACTTTATAGGAAGCATTAACGTCATTTAATTTTTTTTTTCTTTTTCAAAAATTCAAAATTTTTTTTAGATTTTGAAATGCAATGTTTTTCAAACTTTTTAAAAGTTTATCTATACAAAACTTAATTTAAAATCGTTGTGCCGATAATGAAAAATTAAAAATTCAATTCTAAATTAAAAAAATACAGTCATTAATACAGTAATTTTAATTTTTTTTTATTGAATTATAGACCGTAAAAATAATCATAAGTTTTCCAAAATTCTAGGTGCCGTTTTCGAGAAAAATATGAAAACCATTTTTAACATTTGTTTGGTGGATATCGTTATTTTGAGACAAAAATAAATTTTCTTTCTCACATCTTGTAGTTTGTATTAAAAAACTTTTAACTATGCAGTTTTAAGAAAAACGACAATGGGGTTTCCGAAACATTGAGTTTTGAAAAAAAAAATATTTAGAATTAAAAAACTGATCAAAATCGGATGTAACGTTTTTAAGAGAATCAAAAACAAAAAAAAAGGTTCCAAGGGGGATACCATTAATAACTACTTTTCGAAAAGTTTTGTATTTTTTTTAAGCTGTGGAACAATCTTTGACATTTTTTTTTAATAAAAATTCGTATGGCAGGTACTGTTATTTTTGGTGTTAAAAAAAAAGAAAAATCGTGTGGGGGGAGCAAAAATTTAAAAATGCTATCTACCAAGTTTGAAGAAAATAGGCTGTACTCGGACAGACAGACAGAATCGCGAGACCCACTTCTTTTGTGTTATTTATTATCGTAATGTCCACTTTGATCAAAATCTCGAGTCGATTTTTTAACGAATGCATAATTTGCCATATTACATAGTACCTACATATATGTAGCAAGTAAAAAGGTATATGATTTACATTAAAAAGTCGAAAAGAGAAGACACTGGGATAATTAACGGTCTTAAGCAATTTAATGTTATCTGTAATTGTTAAGGCAAAGTGAGGCCCTGTGTTATTAAAATCAAAAAGATGTGCTGGTATTGTATTACAAATTTGTTTGTTGATGATTATTCTTGTGTGTGCACTTGCTCTAGTCTTCAATCTTTATAACTGATTTTATACACACCACTCCGCGCAACCATAGGTGCAGCGTCTTCGATAAAGCCTAGAGATAATCAAAGTTTATTTTTACTGTTTCAAAGTTATGTAACGAAAGACGAAGACAGCAAAGTACAATTGGCTTTCTGAATATTGCAAATTGCTTTTTTCTCACATTACGTATGACATTCAAGTTACGAAAAACCAAAGTATGATGAGTGTCAGTTTCTTTTTGAATGTCTATTTAATGCTTTCATATGTTGTTTAAGATGTTCAAAACTCGATCAATATCCATCCTTTTTACTATTGAAAAAGTGTCATTGACATAGCGTCACCATATATGAGGAAATAAATCTTCATTAGGCAGTCGGCAGCGCCTTTAAAGTTGCAAAGCAACAATAATCTTTCAAATGAAAACCCAAAATATAGCTTCACAACTGTAGAAAACTTAGAGACATGAATCTCTATTAAAAAACCTTCCGTTCAATCGTTCAAAGCCTGCGTTATGAAAATCCGAAGAAGAAAATTGTGTTAAGAGATGACAGATAAAGTCTTTATCTGCGATGCTTAAGAAAGTTTAAAATGTGGAAAACTTAATAGAACACAAGTTTTAAGCAAAATGGCGCAAAATTTTAAACAGCAGATTGTTAAGGCATCAGTATGATACCTACTACTTAACAATTTGCTAACTTTAAAGTAGTGAACTAACTCATTCTTAATTTTAAACATCTTGTATTTAGTATCGTACTAAAGTAATTTTCATAATTACTTCTGAATATACCTAAAGCAATGACAGTTCGTGCAAACAACTAATGTCGTTTTTATTTGGCAATCCGGCAATCTCTCTCCGATCCGAAATCCCAAATGAACACTTTTTTTTTATTCTGGTGATTCAAGAATAAATGGTCGCGTTCGGGTACGTATCCAAAGGTATCCGGATTTGTTGGTGTTGTTGTAATCCCATAGGAAAAAACAACTGATTAACGAGACAGCTGATGTCAAGTAGAAATCTAAAGCTATCCAAAAATTTTTGGTATACTTAACTATCCAAGGGGAATTTTGAAGAACAGCTGACATTTCAGCTGATCTATTTTCTTTTGTGTCGAGTACAGGGTTGGCCGAACTGTAACTTTTTAACATTTGTTACGTTAGTACTAATTTACTAATTGAGAAAAGTAAAGTTTGTTGCATTAAAGATCTCATTCGGATCCTACTGCAAAGCTTTTATTCTTTGAACTTCAGATTGTTTCTTGATAAAGGAGGTATTAAACTCAAATTCTTTTAGGGTTTTCATAGAAATATGAAATGATCTTATCTCTTAAACATGACTTGTTATGGGATTATATGGACATATTATTTCGAACTGAGTTTTCAAAAAAGGATTCTTTCAAGACTATAAGCTTATATAATCTTATTGCAAGAAGAGAAAATAGTTTAGCTAAAAGATTTAAGTAGTTGTAAGCTGCAAAAGTGTTTACCTCTTAAAATAAAAATGTTATGAAACCCAGTTCAGTTTCATAACAAGATATTAATACTTAGGTATAACAATGGGATATAAGAGAGTTGTATGGGAGTTTTTTTTTGTCAGATTTCAAGAGTTTAGCTGTGGATAGTATGTTAGTTGGACTTATTCATAAACAAAATAAACAGTTTCAAGTTTAAATTATTTAATTACCAGTTCTTGGTTTTCATTATTTTTAAAAAGTTTTTTGGTAATATTTATATGTACGTACCTTGAAACGACAGCGTCTGCTCACCAAACGCGAACAAGCACTAAAAGAATTCGTAGCTTAACTCTGTCAGCTTAAAGCTCACCGCTCATTAAAATAACAAAAAAAACCTTGTTGGCGTCACATAATTTGTGGTTAAAAAATCTGCCCTTTTCAATTTACCTTTCCTCATTGCAGGATTAAATTATCAAAAAATTGAACTAAAAACTTAATAGAGACATTGTAAGTTGTATATATTTATAAGGGCTATACCATATTATATTTTTAAAAAAAATATTGTTTGCTTTGCGGATTAGCAAATGGTCTCTTGCTGCAACTAACTCGTCGCAACATACCTTGGACAATAAATTCAGCATTAAAAAATATCTTTAAATCATGTGTTCATAATCCAAATCCTTTAATTATGCCAAAGAAAATTGTTTGTCTCCAAAAATAAACTTCCCATCTATCATGTATAATTCCTACAATTTCTCATCCTTATGGTAAATGAAACATTTTCAGTTTTTGTACAAACCTTCATAAGATTAAGATCATAAATGTGCAAAATTGTTTGGTTTCCATTATTCTATTTTTTTATGAATTAACTACGTATGTAGCAGACGTAACAAATTGTAGTAAATTAGGCATGTAGTTGATTCGGGCAACCCTGGTCGATTCACGTCGTTTTTTTGACTTTGACAGTAAATGTTACCTATCCGGTTTTGGTCGTTCGCCAACGTATCGGATACTAAAGTATCTTAGATACCCTATCGGACTACGAGGTGAACGCGACCAATGTTTGTTGAAAGATACACTTTTCACAATTAGGATACAAAAAATCACAGCTGTTGAGTTTGACGTTTAAGCATTTGAATGTGTGAGTGCTTCTGGTTTCGATTCTGATTTCAAATCCAGAAGGAAATTTCTCTTCTTTTCAGAATGAGAACTGTCATTTTTTTCCCAAGTGAACACTTTCAGAAGAGTCCAGAAGGCTTTCGGATTGCCAAATAAAAACGACATAAGTCAGATTCAGATTCTTTTATTGAGACTTAAAGGTATGATTACATGTGATATCTTATGTAAATACGAATGTATTTTTTAATTTTTTTAGCGCTCTGAATAATTTCTGATTAATTTATAGGAGGCTATAATGTATGGCTCTCGCTTTTAATAGTTATAATGAATATTTCAACATGACATTGATTGCTTAAAATATGATATGAGTAGCTCTTGTTCATGGAGCTGTGTTACAATAGCTTTTGATGCGTATGATCAAAAATACAAAGACTACGACATTATTATACAAATAAAAGGTGAATATACAATCATGGAAATAGAAAGAAAATAAAGAAAGAGTTATGAGAATAATTTTCCCAAATTCACCATTCCTGGTTTTAGTTACTTGTTTGTAAACAATTATAAACAGATTATTCAGACATAAGTAAACAGACCCTTTTTGACGTTTGTAAATGTCAAAGGGTCATGTGAAGTTAGCACGATTTTAAACTTAATAAAATGCTAAAGAGTATGATGCTGAGCTCAATAAAATTTAGCAAAATTGCGATTTTAACCAATTATGATACTAAAACAGTTTAAACATCATACTAATTCGACAAATATTTTGCGCCAATGCTTTTAAAATATTCAACAAGTATACAAATTACTACAAACGATTTAATGAATTAAAACAAATTGTAAGCACAACAATTTTACAGAATTGTACATATTTTTATTTTATTCGTTTACAAAATTTAGAGTAGAACAAAATAGATTTTAAAATGTATGTATATATGAATCATGAACTAAAATGGATAACTGCTGTCAAAATCTTGGGAAGACCAAGTGCTGGCGAACTGTTAGCATATACAGTATTGTGCAAAACCTAAGCAACCATTTCGACTTTGCATTTCAATATTGTTTTTCCCATGCTTTGGATAATAAAAGAATAACGCAATTTATGTGAAATTATAGTTTTATTTCTATGTATCGTGTTTTTATCTTTATATAAAAATAATAACATTATAAACATTTTCTAAAAATAAAATAACAAAAAATTCAACGATTTCGTATGTGCAAAACATAAGCAACTTTTCAATACTTTGTATAGTTTCCCTTATTTCTTAGGACTTCAGCACATCTTCTCGGCATGGAAGCTATTAAATTCGAGATGACATCTCGTGGTATGTTTTTCCACTGTTTTTGTAAAGATTTAAAGAGCACCGCCTTGGATTGGAAGCGTTGCCCAGCGACTCGATTTTTGAGAATCCCAAAAAGATTTTCAATGGTATTCAAGTCTGGTGATTGTGCCGGCCAATCAAGAACTTGAATCTCATTGTCTTCAATCCACTTTTTAACCAGCTTCGATGTGTGTTTCGGGTCGTTGTCGTGTTGAAACACCCATCGAAGCGGCATATTCCAATCGGAATATGGTAACATTTGCGTTTCCAGGATATGTTTATATTTGAATTTGTCCATTATTCCTTCAATTTGATGGAAAGGACCTTGTCCATATCCTGAGAAACAGGTCCAAATCATCACACTGCCACCCCCATGTTTTACTGTGACATTGCAGTATCTTGGATTAAGCCGTTGACCCTTACCTCTTCGCACTGACATATTCCATCTGACTGTATCAAATTAAACTTTGATTCATCGCTGAAAAGTACCGTTTTCCATTTCTCAATGGACCATTGGTGATACTTTTTTGCAAAATCTAATCTAATTATTTTAAATACGAGTAAGTTAAAAGTTTAATTTAATACTTAAATTGAGTTAATATCATAAGACTGAAACACAACCTTTTTTTCAAATGTTTTTTTGTAAGCAACGGTTTTTTGCATGGCCTGTAACTTCGAAGGTCATTTTCTAGGGCACGTCTTCGCACAGTGCTTGCATCAATATTAAGATTTAATGAGTGTACTACTTCCTTTGAGCTGATGAACGGTTTTTTTTTTTTATTATGTTACAAATTTGTCTATCGGTTGTTCTTGTTGTTTTACGCGGTCGACCTCCAAAATTTTGATTTTCGACGCTTCCCGTAGTTTCAAATTTTGAAATCAACCGTGAAATAATTGACTTATTAATGTTATATTTCTTGGAAAGTGAAATTTGTGATGCCCCACGACTATACTCATTAATTATTTTGATTTTAAAGTTGGAATCGTACTTATTTCGGGACATATCGAAAAACAACCCGAAGCTGGGCCTTAATCGATCCAAACTAATAAATGACATTTGTTACACTCTTGTTGATTGCATTCTATGCCAAATTTTACTGTAAAAGCCCCGTTATCAAAAATTCTCTTACAGTGGAAACGAAGTTGCTTAAGTTTTGCACATTAAAATTTAACAATTTTCTTTTTATTTTTATTTCTTTTTTTTTTATTTGAGAATGTATATTTTTATTAAAAAAGATAAAAATACAATATATGAACATAAAGCTATAATATCACATAAATTGCGTAATTCTTTTAATATCGAAAGAATCGAAAAACCAATTTTGAAATGTAAAAACAAAATGGTTGCTTAGGTTTTGCACAATACTGTACATACTAGATATAACATTGAATGAGTTAGATTTGAATTTGTAAGATAGATGATTCTTACATCGTAAAACTTGAAATCAATATAAAAAAAATTACTATATATAACTTATCTATATCATTGGCAACGTGACTTTTATACACTGAGTGATCCGCTATAAAATTTGAATTCAACAAATATGGTTCTTAGTGAGGACTTCAGCGGTCGCATAGGACTGTCAAGTTTTGAATGGAAGTTGTTTTGAAAATTCTAGTGGGGAATATACTTTTCTAAGATGAACATCATCATTCCGTTATATTTTTTTTTTTTTTTTGTTTATAATACACTCGCGCTCAAGGGTATGTTACGAGACCCTTGTAATGTTTTAAACACAGCACGGGCGAGGGAGAAATTAGGAGGGGAGAGAAAGGAGGTGTCGATGAACATTGGTTTTGAATGTTTGCAAATTGAAATGGCAAGGGAAAACTGTGCCGGGTATATTATGTAGATTTCTGCTTCGTAACTGAAGACTACTGTGGGACTTTCGAATTGAAGAACAGATTTTCTCGGATCATTCGCCGTAAAGACAAACGAGCTTAACGTCTTACCAACTTTATACTTGATTGAATACACAATACTATTCAATTTTTTGGGGAGCTTTAGCATAAAAAAATGATCAAAATCGGTTGAACCATTTTTGAGAAAATCAAAAAAATGGTACCCCCATTGAAAACCATTTTCGGAAAAAAAATTGTCAACCATTACCCAGCTTTAACTAAATAAAATTTTTGGATTTTTTTTAAATCTGTGGAACATTTTTTGAGAAAAAAAAATTATTTATAAAATTAAAAAAAAAAATTTAAGGCAGGTACCGTTATTTCTGGTCTTAAAAAAAAAGAGAAAAAACCTATGGGTCGAAAAATTTTAAAATGATATCTACCAAGTTTAAAGAAAATCGGTCCAGCCGTTTAGGCTGTAGTCGAACAGACAGAATTGCGAGACCCACTTTTTTCGTCTTCGCTATCATCGTAATTTTAACTTTAATCAAAATCTATTTATTTATTTAGCTTAATATAAGCGTGCACTAAAATCTAAACTTAAAATCTATGGTGGGTTTTTTTTTTTTTTTTTTTTTTAATTTTAATTTTAATATTAGTCTGGGCCCGTAGGCCCACCCACCAGTTTAAAAAAAAAACTATTAAAAAACTTAAAAAAAAAGAAAAAAATTGAAGATGAATCGGGCTTTGAATTGAGAGCGGTTAAGAAGTGGAGGGATTGTGTGGTTAAGGTTGGGAATATAGCGACATTTTGAGAGAGTGTTTGGAGGTGTGAAAGTCGAAAGAATTTTGCATAATGTTGGAGGAACGAAGCATGCGTGTCAATGGTTCATTACTACTATAATTAGTTCGGTGAAAATTGACATCAGAGAGACACCAATCTAAGATTTCTAGGGTTAGTATGCAATGAGATTTTTTGGAGAAGTGTAGGACAATCAATATTACCGGCTAAAATTTGATGAATGAATACAATGTCGGCTACTTTGCGACGTTTATCAAGAGGTTGCAGATTAATAAGTTGAAGACGATCAGCATAGGGTGGGAGGTGAAACGAATCAAGCCAGGGAAGCCCGCGAAGTGCAAATCGAAGAAATCTTCGTTGAACGGCTTCGATACGAAGGGAATGGGTATTATAAGAGGGTGACCAAACCTGGCTGGCATATTCAAGAAGGGGCCTAACAAATGTGAGGTAAAGGGTTTTTTAACGTAGGGGTCTGAAAATTCTTTTGAACAGCGCTTAACGAAGCCAAGTGCAGAGTTAGCTCTATTAATAGATGTGGTAATGTGAGATCTAAAATTAAGTTCTTTATCACAAAGAATACCTAAATCACATAGTGAGTCAACTACTGTGACTGTCTCATTGTTAATAAAGTATGTTCGAGGAGGGAGAGGTGAGCGTTTACGGGAGTATGTTATAGCTTGACACTTACTAACATTAAGTTCAAGAAAGTTCTTCTGGCACCAGATAGAAAATCTATTTAAATCTTGCTGAAGAAGAATGGAATCGGAAGGTGAGGAAATTTTTCTGTAAATTTTTTTACCATCAGCATCAACAGAAATCATAGAATCATTGATGACGCAGTCTACATCGTTAATGGTCAAAATGAAAATCAGAGGGCCGAGATGGCTTCCCTGCGGAACGCCAGAGGTTGCAAGGATGGGATTTGATTCGATACCTCTAAAAAGGATTGTATACTGCCTATCGCTCAGATATGATTGGGTCCATGCAATGAAGGATGGAGGGAAGCCAAGTGCTTTGAGTTTGAAGAGAATAAGGAAATGAGAAATTTTATCAAAGGCTTTGCTGAGATCAGTAGCGATGACGTCAACTTCATTCCCAGCCTCCATGGTGTATATAGTACCAGAGACAAAATCAACAAGGTTTGTAGTAGTTGATCTACCGGTAAGAAAACCATGTTGATTGGGGGAAAAAATTTGTTTACAGTGGAAAAGCAAAGTGTCATAGACTATGCTTTCAAAAAGCTTAGGAATACACGACAGCTTAGCTATGGGGCGGTAGTTACATATTTCTTTTTTAGGGCCTTTTTTATGGATCGGGATAATATAGGAATTTTTCCAACGAGAAGGAAATATTCCTTGTGAGATTGAGAGCTGAAAAAGAGCGGTCAATGGCTCAATTAAAGTTGACGAGCAATTTTTTAATATTATTGAAGGCAAGCCATCAGGACCACCAGTAAATTTAACCTTGAGTTTATTAATCTTATCTTTAACGATAGAAGGGGGAATGACGATTGAAGGCAGTGAAGTTTGGGAGCAGGTGTCTAAGAAGGAAAAGTAATCCGAGTCTGGTAGGGAAGTGTTATCAGAAAATGATTGACTGAAAAATTGGGCATAAAGGTTAGCGATAATTGAAGGATCATCTGAACTGGTATTCAAATAAGTAAGCGTAGAAGGGTAGTTATCCGACTTTCTTTTAGCATTAATGAAATTAAAAAAACTTTTTGGGTCAGATAAAATGTTAGATTGAACTTGACTAAGGTATTTATGGTAGAGAGACTTACAGAGTTCGGAGAAATTATGGTTTGCACTTTGAAAGGTAGAGAAATCATAGTCAGTACGAGATTGCAAGTACTTACGCCAAAGTTTGTTTCTTTTATTTCGAAGAGATTTCAATTCATTATTATACCATGGCAGGCTAGAAGAAATGTTTTTTTAGGGAGAAATAGGGACTGATTGGCTAAGGCAACAAAATATTAGAGAGTAAAAATGGTTAAGGGCAGAATTGATGTCGTGACTTTCAAAGATAATATCAAAATCGACGGCACATAGCAAGTTATTAAGTTTGGGGAAATTTGCCTTACGAAAATTAAAAGCCATTACTTTTTCCGGAGCAGTGGCGATATGGGACGAGTCATAAGAAAAAGAAAGGAAAATAGGAGGATGGTATGGGTCTAGAGTAGAAAGAAGATAATTACTCGGTGAAACTACACAATTGTCCACATCAGAGGAGAAGATAAGATCTAGTTGACGATCTAAATTATGTTTGACACCACTAATTTGGTAAAGATCTGAGTCAGAGAGACAATCAGTGTATGGTTGTCAACAAGAAATAGTAAATCGGCTTCAATTATTGCAAAATAAAGCAATGCGAATGATATTGAGAGTGAATGTCTATACCCCAATAAGAGTGATGTTGGAAGTTTTAAATTGGATGAGTGTTAAACAGAGACTTAGATATAGCGCTATGTTATTAATATATAAAATGAAAAACAATATGGTTCCTGAATACTTAAAAGTTAATATTATCAACGTTGGAGAATTACAACCTTATAATTTACGCAACAGTGAAAATTTGAGGCCCAATAGGTGTAACAGAAGTAGCACCCAGGACTCAGTTATGTATATGGGAATAAATTCTTTTAATAGACTTCCAAGTGAATTGAAGAATGAGCTAAGTATAAATGTTTTTAAAAATAAACTTATTTTGTATATAAAAAATAGTGATTAATAATACATAGATGTTTTATTGTAAAGGTTTGTTTGACCTTATATATTGAGTATTTTAGAATCTAGAGCACACATCAGAGCCTAATCTCCTGCAATGCAGAGATAGGTACTCTTGGCGTAAGCTGAGATGGTTCCAGAAACTCTGTTATTATTATTATTATTATAAGATTTCCTTAGCAGTGATGGCATTGGAACTCATATAGTGTGATTCATCATCAGAGAGAGTCCATTGGAGATTCGGAAAGTTGAAATCACCTAAAATTAAAACCAAGTCAGATGGTTCAGCTGCTTCAAAGATAGAATCCATAGCATCAACTGCGAGCTGATAACATTGAATAGCCTGGCAAGGTTTAATATAACAGCAAGCTATATAAAGGGTTACTTTGGCGATTGTTGATTTCACGCAGACATACTCAAAGGAGGAGGAATCAGATATTTTGAAAAGAGTCGAATCAAATCGATTGTGAACTGCTAGTAGAACACCGCGTCCAACGGATACATCATCGTGCAAAGAGCCATCTACTCGAAAGAAACAGGTTAGTTTCAGTTAGTGCAAAAATGTCATAGGTTAGTGAATTAAGGTAGACTGCAGAAGTTTTGGTACGAAGCCCTCTGACATTTTGGTAATAAAGGGACAAGCAATTTGGAGGATAATTAAAGGAGATTGGAGGTTTAGGAACGAAAAAAACTATTAAAGTTGGACCTACTCCTTTGCAAATGAGTAATACGTTTGGAGTTTACATAAGAGGCGAAAGACGATAAGTCATTTGCAACATCTACGGGAGTAAGTTGGAAAGATTAGTGAAAACGAACGAATATTTGCCTAAGTTCAGCGGGGTTAGTTGGGAGACCTTCTTGCTGTATAGATACCATGAGATTAGTTCTAGTAACGCCGTCTATACAAAACAGAGTCATGTTTGTCATGAAGGTATGCAAGATAAAGACGAATGTTAGAGTAGATTCTATGATCTCTGAGTCGTGAGAGAACATAACGACCATCATCATTAAGGTCAACAAATTGTTTGGAAGGTCTAGCAGTTGGAGGGGTGAGAGGGTCTAAGAACGGAGGCGAAGATTCATGAGTATGGGTATGGTATGGAGCAATTGATATGGGGGGAGATGGGATGGAAGTTGGTTGAGGAGATGTTGATGAGGTGGAGTAGAGGTTAGATGTGGGTGTAGGGATCATAGAAGGATGAGAAGAAGAGGGTGCTGTATGTTGTTTTGTTAACTTTTTGGGTGTGGTTGGAAGAGGGGGAGAGCCGGAGACGGGAAGAGTGGACGATCGCTCGGGATTAAGAACATGGGATTGGATGAAGTTTGGGTGGTATGAGCTACGAGGGTGATTAGAATCGGGAAATTGGTCATTCAGTTTGTTAGGGATATTGAAAGAAACACGTTTCTTAGGAGGGACTGCGGGAGGATTTTGAGATAAAGACGGTCTACTATGAGAGGTTGAAGGTACACTTAGGGAGGTTGTGGGAGCTTTAAATTCTGGGGCATTTACATTTAGATTCTTAAAGATATTATTAGTAAAATCGGCAAATACACCCATTTTGAAACTCCAGTTGTGGTTAGATTTGGAGATGTAGCTGGCGCTTTTTGTTGCGGGTCTTCTGGGCGTTTTGGTCTTCCGTGTTAACGTGATGTATCATTGGATGAATTTTCTACCCATTTTGACATCATCATATTATTCTTTATGAAAATCTTTTTACCATGCCGGTGGAAAAGCCACTCGTAATTGATAGGTATCGACACCTTGAATTTTTTGGGCAGAATTCGATGACATTCCACATCCGGGATTGAATAATTCTTCACAAAGAAAAAAGAATGCTTGAACCCATGCAGAACTTGCATTTCTAGGAGTTCAATTACAAAAAGTGTGACGGCCGGAACTCACGATTAAGATGTGTATACATCAACGTTCGTCCGGTTGCGGAATTTTCGTTATCGAGCTGCAACTTTCGCATTGATTGAAATATGGTCGACTAAGGCGCAAGTTATACATATGCATACGTAGCTATCATTGACTTTTTAATCGTTCATTTCAAGGCGTTGGTCACATTGAACTAACTCCTCCGACTTTTTTTTACGTCTCTGTAATAGAGTTTCAAAATAAAAGAAACCTATTTATTTCAAAAGTTAAATATTTATACTTCCGAATCTCGAGTACAATTGCCATATCTGAGCAGGTGCTCCAAAAACCTACCTGAGTCTTTTTTTAACAGAATTCAAGAGAGAGCTCTAAAAATGATAAGCGACCGTTGTCAAACTGAAACATTTGTATCTCTCCAGCACCGCCGCAATATTTCATGTCTATCATTATTTTACCGCTACTTTTATAAACAGTTCTCTCAACCGTAATACCCGTACTTCTAGAAATGCTCATCAGTTTACATTGGAGCCCAATTTCGGACACTGTCAAGTACAAGGATTCTTTTTTAGCCGCATTACACGAATATGGAATGATTTACCTGGATCAATATTTTCACAATCATCGCAATGTGCAGACATTCAAAACCAATGTGCCCTACTTTCCTAATTGCTCGCACTGTGTTTAACATAATAAGGGTATTCATAACCCCTTGAGTACGCGTATAATATAAAAAAAAGAACGCACCACCGGACTCCACTGCTTAACGTAAAGTTTGTTGATTTATGTTTAAACAGGGATCGTATTTGATACAACATTACATTACATTTTTCCATCTATATTCAAAGGGAGATTTTATCTGATACGAAATACTACAACTATTTGCTTGGAGCATTAATAGGGGCGTTCACAATCTCATATTTGTTTGACAAGCACGGCATGACGAATATTTGATGGATGAAAAAAATAGAGTCAAACATCACTTCTCATTCGAATTGACCATGGTGGACTAACTCAGAGCATAGGTTCAAATTTTAGATGAAGAAATTTACTTGATTTTTTATATTCTGAGTTTACATAAAACTTATATTAATCTACCTGAATTACCGCTATTGCTTAAAAAACTCATTTTGATATTTTTCTTACGATGTGCACAGCTCGAGAACTCCATGGAAAATGAAATTTGCTTCAGACTTGACAAGCATGCATTGACATTCTCAAATATGCTTGCCATGCAGCCAAAATATCAAAACATTTTGAAATCCATCAAGCATTTTTGACAAGCCGCGTTCACATTATCAAAATCATGTCGTGCTTGTCAGACATATTTGAGAATGTGAACGCCCCTAATGGTGCGAGAAAATATGATACTTCAGTTTGACTATTACAACCTAATTAGACGGTTCTTTTTATCGTTCCTTTCGTTTTTCGTGTAGCCGTAACAGGTAACGCGCTGGATCAAAATTAAAACACAAATGAAAATTAGTAATTGTTCCAATGTAAATTGACTACGCATTTCTCATCAAAACGAACGCCACATGTGCACACATGTGCAAATACGCATTCATAAATCTTCCATTAGTTTCGCAATCGGAACAACACCCAAATGTTTGTTAAGATTGTTAAGAATACAAACAAAAAACTGGCTCCATGACTTCAAGGCTCACATTATATTGAACCAACCTATTATCACAACCCATAATATTTCTAATATTATTGGAAGTGTTAATTTTAAATGGAATAGTCTAATAAACAAGTCACCAGCATTTATAAATTGAAAATAAAATTCGTCAAATCGTCGGAATATGGTTTTTATTGATAACTCATTTCTCAAAATCGGTTCAGTATCTGAGTTGTATTGTGGTTATACAACCTTTCGGTAGTAGGAAACTCTGGTCGATAAAAGAAAGTCTGTGAAAATTAAAGCTCATTAGGTATTAGTATTAGTATTAGTTTTATAGTAACACCATGATTTTGTGCTAAAAAATCTATCTAGATGTTACTCTAGATACTAAGTTGAACTGGGAACTGAATATTGAAGAGAGGTGAAGAGGGACTTCTCAAGCCTGGATAGCTTTCTACGCCTGTAGTAAAACCTTTTGGTAAATGGGGTCTTTAATCTAAGATAATTTTAGGATATACACAGCGACCGATTCTCACGTATGATTCGATCGTATAGTGGCCCGCACTTATCAAAGCAGATAACAATAATAGGTACAAAGAACTGGTAGCGTTAGCATCACAGGGGATCTAAGATCTTACCCAACTGATGCCTTAAGTGTTTTCTGTATCTTTTGCCACTTGATTTACACATTAAGTATCTAGACTAAAGGAATCGAACTTTAGAATTGCCAAACCTTATGACCAAAGCAATGTTACGGAACTGATTCCGATAGAGATTTTTTGGACTCCCACTGACTACTGCACCCCTAAAATGGGCATCAGCAAAAATTACAACTATCTTTACTGATAGCTCAATAATGGAGTGTGGTTCTGGTTCAGGAATTTTCTCTGCGACTTTGAGTATATCTAGGTCGTTTAAGCTACCCAACTTTGCTAGTGTTTTTCAAGCTGAATTACTGGCTATCAGGGAAGCATGCAAGGTACTCAAACAATATCCAAACCAAAACCTGAATTCGGCTTTTATCACAGACAGTTACGCAGCTGTTAAAACCGTTAATTCTAGTACATCATGCTCCAAATTGGTCCAGCAATTCCGGGATGAACTTGCTTCCCTCAATACTTTCCACAATGTCACTCTTATCTTGGTTCCGGGTCATTGTGGCATTGATGGGAATAACGGGTGGACGAGCTGGCCAGGCAAGGATCAGCCCTTCATAACTCACTTGCGGAAAGAGTCAACATAGACGAACTTTCGGAAAAGAAGATCAAAGACTTGATCTATTTTCTTAACTTCGGTTACTTCTATGCCGGGCCCTTCGTTTGACTTCTTAGATCCCGAGTTAGCGGATTGAGGACGTTGACGGAGGTCTACGATGCAGGGACAAGATAATCACTCAAATGGATTGGCTACTGTTACAGCACCAGTCAACAAGCTGCCAAACCTGACAGAGTGTAGAGTGTGTCGGATGAGTGTGGTGGTCTGGAGTAAGTTGTCAAATTTCCGGATGATTTAAACAATAGGTATGTAGCTCCAATGGTTATGGATGGCTATGGTGTATTCTATAGCATTGTTTTGTGCAAAAACAAGCACACAATAAAAGGCATCAAAACCTGCTAGAAGTTTGTGCGGGTCTCTTGCAGGCATCTAACGCATCTAAAATAACTGCTGCACGCCAAATATGATAAATGATAGTAATTTATAGGCCGCTTAATGCAATTTGCGAAACGTTCGGGGTGAACTGTGAAAATGCAACATGGTCTTACTATTATAATCGAAGTTGTCACGGAATTCAAATACTCAAAGTTAACTTTATCAGAAATTTGAGTATGAAAAGGCATATAAGGAAGAAACTGATGACTAAAGGGGCAGTTCTTCTACCTGAGCGTCGAACTTGCCGAGTTGTAGAAGCTAAGTAGGGTTAATGATTCTCGAGATGTCTTCTCCAGATGAGCCCTGAAACCAAAGGACGCTCATCATCCTCTTACCCATCCTTATATCCCTCCCTCTCCCACATTGGAATGGCGAACAAGCTATCCAAAGTTACCAGCTCCTCTACACTGATCTCTATAATACACTGGATAGCGCATTCATCCAAAAAAGTTGACTCCATTTGAACATTGTTATATTATGAAGCTGCCCACGGTGCCGTATAACAGTATAACTGTATAACATCTAAAACAGCATCATAAAGCGCCCAACAGATTGAACCAGCAATAGCACTGTCAACAGCAACAGCGGCCGCCATTAATTTAGAAATAATGCATTTCAATTGTTCAACACACATAAGAACAGCAACAGCAACGCCAACAGCGGCGTCGTTAGGCCAAAGTCCTAAACTTGCTCTTGCTGGTGCAGTATTGTCAACTTTCCCACTGCAATATTTAGTGGCATCACAATGCAAAACAAAATAGAACGTAAAATAATTTTTCCATTTTGCTACTTTTTTATTTTGGTTGAAATTATCGTGTGAATAAAAAACAATAAATAATTTTTGATAAACTAAAATTGCAAAATTAAGTGACCAAAAAGTAATAAAGAATAAAAAACTATTGTGAAAGTTAAAAAACCGCTGAATAAATGAAAAAAAAAATACTGTGCTTGCCAGTCTTTTGCCTAAAAAACAGAACTGAAACGACATTCCTTCAATTTTATTAAATTGTCAATTTGTCAATCAAAACAAATGATTTTCGTCCAATTTTCAATTTATTATTTTAATTTTAATAATAAATATTTAAAATTTACAAATAATGCAAGAAATAAGAGAAACAGATTCACGCTGTGTCAATCTGTTGCTGTAACTTCAACAGCAACTTTAACAACCACGTCACTCTTTTTAGGACCACTGTTTTAAATGGCTTTGATTACATTAAGGCTAGGCGCGCACATTCAATTTTTAGTTTCGCAACTGCTAAGTATGAGCAATTAAAAAGTTTGTGGTTTGACACAAACGAAACAATTGCCTAAAATGAGTTCGCTAACGTTAGACCTTAACCCTAAATTCGATGTCGCTGTGCAAATGCTACCAACTTTTGAGGCGAAATTTGTCAGTATTGTCAACACTTAAATGAAAATGTAACAACCATCTTTTTGATTCGTCTATTTATTTTGGTTTTGACAATGGAAGAATTGCTTAAAACAAATAAATTTTAGTACGACAAATTGTGCAAGTCGTATACATTGACGCAATTTACGTTAATTTTTATCGTTAAATGTACGGCAAAATCATTTCGCATTTGAATTTATTTTGATTATATGCTGTCAAAAACGCTGTTCACGTTGTAATCTATTTCACAAGACTTTTGATGTTGAAGTTTTCGTTGCTGTTAGACTAGGTGCGCACATTCAATCTTTAGTTGACCAACTGTTTGGTTGCTTATAGAAAAGAGATGAACTATTTGGTTGAATGTCCGCGCAGGTGCAAATAATTAGATGTTACACAAAATAGCGAACTCATTTTAGGCAATCGTTTAATTTGTGTCGACACAAACTTTATAGTTGCTCGAACTAAGAAAACGAAACTAAAAATTGAATGTGTGCGCCTAGCCTTAAAGTTGCTGTTGAAGTTGCTGTGTCAATCTGTTTCCCGCATAAACAAGTGCAGTCCCATTTGTTTTCCTCTTTCTCATGTCAAAATATTTTTTTTTTGTGAGAAGAAGACGTCAAATTATGAAGCTGCCCACCATCTGTCATCTTCAATTGGAGTCAAAAAATCTGTTATACAATGTAGGGAATGCGCTATCCAGTGTATTATAGAGATCAGTGCTCCTCTACCACCATAAACGTCCTTCTTTTCAGTACGGTGCATACTGTCTGATTCCCCGCCCACTCTCTCCTTTTCCTATTTTTGTAACTTCCCAATTGGGCTGGATTTAAGGTGTTATACGACCCGTGCCGATGATCAGCCTGGCTGAGGGCCCAATCAAAAAACTAGCTCAGTCGCTAACGGAGTATCCGGATACCAGGCGACCTCCGGATTAACTAGCCTTATCTGCATATACGGATCTCTGTGCAGATTGACCACCCTTTCTCCGTTACTCGTATCATCTTTATGGATAATTTAAATTCAAAAGATGGTGGAAAGTTCTGGTCTTGGAGACAGGCCAGCAGTGCGACTGAAAAGCCGTCTGCTGTTTCTCCGGCTTGCGCTGGAAGTAGTAGTACTGTGGGTTCCCACAGTCCTAAGACAAAATCGTGGTCGCGATCATTGACGGGAACGACGTCGATGGCACGATCTCTGTGGAAAATTGGCAGGTGGTCAGGGGGAAGCTCCAGTTGAGTTTCATGAGTATCATGATGGAGAACCCAGGACCACCTCCAATCACAAACGATGGAGGCTGGCATCAAGGACATATTAAGCTCATGGTTTGTGACGATCAGAGATCGATTGATCTTCTATCGTTGGCCGTTAGCCGGTTAGGGGAAGTCTGGCCTGGTGCTAGGTTCGAGGTTGTTGCTAAGGAGAAAATCCAGTGCAGACCAAGAGCTCGCGCCATGGTAACAGCCGAACTCTCCAGCCTGGATGTAATACTCCAGATGATCCGGCTATCGAATCCATGCCTTCCTACTCACAACTGGAAAGTTGCGACACTGGAGGAGAAAAAGGGGCCCTATAGAGGTGCAATTATTGTACTAAATAAGGAGTCCTTTGCTCCTCTGGCGCAGACCAAAGGTGTGATTAGATTTGGGTTTGAGACCATCACACTGAAGGTGTATAAAAAGAACGCGGATGTTAATGTGCATCCACTTCCTCCAACGTAGTAGAAACTGTTGCTGCAGACACTGGTGCATCTATCACCTTCCCATCACTGGAAGAGGATGAGGCATCCAGGTCATCTTCGGCAACAGTGGAGACAATCAAAACAGATCGATGACCACAATAACGAAGATCTTCTGAGTGAGGACGCTTTTCTGGGCTCAACCTCGGAATCGGAAGACTCTAACGTCACCGTGTTGGAGGCTGATCGGGAGGGTTGTAGCAAAGATGCTACGATTTCTTCAGATTAATCTCCAACACTCTATCAAGGCCTCGGCCTCCCTGCTTCTTCGTCTATCCAGCAGCGGAGAAGACATCGTGCTAATCCAAGAACCCTGGATTGTGAAATCCATCGTTCGGGGACTAAGGACTCCAAACTACTACTTGCTGTATGCATTAGATAAAGGTGAAACCAGATCTTGCATACTAGTTAAAAGTAGCCTAAATGTATTTTTACTACCTAATTTCAGTGATCGAGATGTAACCGTCGCACAGAGGAGTATTCGACCCCAAAATCCGGTCATAAGTAAAAAAAAAAAAAATCGCATTCGACCCGTTAATTTTTGCTTTTTGCATTCTTCAATACCCATGCTAACTAAAACCGGTTTCAAATAATAACTGTTGACCCCCTAATCCTCAAGATCTTAGTCTAAATCTAGTCAATTTTATAAGCTCACGCCACATAAGCTTATTTTGTTTTCTAATCATTAACACTGAAGTCTGTTTTTTTTATTGTGATTTGTGATAATTGTGAAAAATTTCCAATGGATGTCTAAGGTCAAGGTATGTACTTTATTTTAATACAGAAATTTCCATATATTTTATTCATAAAGTATTAAAAATTGAGATGACAAGAATGCATAGAAAAACATGAAAATTTATGTAATTTTCGGTGGAAAAAAAGTGTTTTTGTTATAGTTCCGGGTACGATCGGACAAAAATTTTTCTTTTATATTTAACTGTACATTTTTGTCATCTCATGTATATAAAAAAAAGTCACCCATCTTGTCACATTTTTTTTTAATGGGGTTTCTTAGTCTTGAGGTATTTTTAGTCAATTTGCCCTTTGTTGTTTAAAAAATTATGTTTAATTTAGATATATAACCAAATTACATTCAAATGATCTTTAAGGAAAGCAACAAACGAAAAAATTTCATGTATAACTAATTAAAATGAATTAAATAAAATTAAAAAAAAAATACTTAATTAAAAAATTTTATTTTTATCTACCCGAAAATTTTTTTCAGTGTAACTTTTTAATGCATCATAAGTTATAAAATAATATTTTAGGCCAATTCCAATAAGAAAAACAAAAAAAATATTTTTGACCGGATTTTGAGGTCGAATACTCCTCTGTGCGTCGCAAGACTGGAAACAGTCAAATAAACTCTCTGGCTGGCGTCGGCATATCTTGGCCATGACCACCTTGGCCCTCTCCCAGGAGACACCCTGAGGAGTCTAATCACTGAAGCAGACAGGCAGAAGACTGGCCTCATCATTGGAAGTGATGCTAACGCCCATCATACAGTATGGGGTAGCACGAATATAAACGACAGAGGTGAGTCTCTTTTGGATTATATTTTAAACACTAACCTAACAATATGTAACGTTGGCAATGAACCCACATTTGTTACTAAAAACAGACAGGAAGTACTTGACATAACTCTTGTCTCAGATAAAATTTATCATACTATCTCGAATTGGAAAGTATCAAATGATCATTCTTTCTCTGATCATAGATACATACAATTCGAAATTATGGACGAACCTCCTAGCCAATCTTCCTTTCGTAACCATCGAAAAACAGATTGGCTTCTATATAGGGCAACTCTATTAAGGTCAATCAGACCTGAGTTATACAGCATACCTTACAACACAGGATCTTGATATTAAAGTCAATGACCTCACAGGAGCCCTCAAAAAATCTCTGGAAACTGCCTGTCCTCTTATACAAATAAGAGGTAAAAAGAAACCACACTGGTGGAACTCGGGGGATGGATCCACTAAAAAAAGATTGCAGGAAACCCTTTAATAGAGCGTAAACCTCCAGAGAAGCTTCTGATTGGGATTCATATAAAGACTTCCTCAAGTTATATAAAAAATAACTGAGGAAAACCAAACGTATGTCCTGGAGAACTTTCTGTAACAATATAGAAGGCAACTCAGAGGCATCAAGGTTAAGAAAAATCCTCTCCAAAAATCCAGTAATGCCAAGTTGCCTAAAAAACAATGACGGTTCCTGGACAAACTCAAGCGAAGAATCGCTCAATCTGCTCCTGGATGTACATTTTCCAGATAGCTCTCCTTGCGTTAATAACACTGATCCTAACAACATCATCAGTAGCATAACTCCTCCACTAAAAAATGGGCAATAAACAGCTTCAATCCATACAAATCTGCTGGGCCAGATGAAATAATTCCAGCGGAGTTACAGAAAAATTCCTATATTCTAATACCCATTCTGGTAAACATCCTAAATGGTTGTATCGCTCTGGATCACATTCCTTTGTCATGGAGAGAAGTAAATGTTATTTTCATCCCCAAAGCTGGCAAACCTAGCCATGTTAATCCTAAAGATCTAAGACCTATTAGCCTTTCATCATTCCTTCTTAAAACATTTGAACGTTTAATTGAAATCCATTTGAGGGCAAACATTGATAAGTCCTTACTATCCAATGCACAACATGCTTATAACAAAGGGAAATCTGTAGAAACCGCTCTACATACGCTGGTTCGTACTATCGAACATTCCCTTCATCATAAGGAGTTCACTTTAGTTGCTTTCCTAGATATAGAAGGAGCTTTTAACAATGTCGACGCATCCGCAATCACATCTGCACTGTCATCTCTGAAGGTGGATAATCAATCAGTAATTTGATAAATCATATGCTGATAAGCAGGATTATAAATTCAAAACTGGGCGATTTTACTACTCGAAGAACTGTCAGTAGGGGTACGCCGCAAGGCGGTGTCCTCTCTCCTCTCCTTTGGAACCTAGTCGTAAATAAACTACTTGTGATTCTTGAAGGGGAGGGGCACAGGGTGATTGCCTATGCGGACGATGTTGCGATAGCGATATCTGGTAAGCATCCTAACACTCTGAAGGAACTCCTACAAAATGCTCTAAACAAGCTTACTACCTGGGCAGATCAATGTGGACTCAGTGTCAACCCCACAAAACTGAACTTGTCCTATTTACCAGGAAATATAAAATCCCACACATAGACCCTCCCTTCATCAAAGGTATACCGCTTAAATTCTCAGACAAAGCAAAATATCTGGGTCTTATTTTGGACAAGAAATTAAGCTGGAAGCCCAATGTCCAAGAGAGAGTCAACAAAGCCAACATAGCTCTTTTCTCTTGCAAAAAAGCCGTAGGTAACAAATGGGGTCTACAAACTCATATAACACACTGGCTATACATCTCAGTCATTAGACCGATACTTACATATGGAGTGACAGTATGGTGGACTGCGCTGGAAACAGCAACAAACCGCGATAAGCTTAGCAAAGTCCAACGAACAGCCTGTTTAATCATGAGTGGGGCTCTGCGTTCAACTCAATCAACAATCGGCCGCTAATACAACCATTCGACTTAAAGCCTCCTCGCAGTGGATCAATAATGATATTGGCCACTCTACTATACTGAACTCGTTCAGTACTCTACCTAGTAACGTCGATTACACCACCCCTCATCCAAAATTTAATAAAAACTTTCAAGTGTCCATCCTTTTCAGGTCTTCTTGGGAAAATAAGTCGTTTCTGATAGACGAAGCAATTCATTTCTATACAGATGGATCTAAAACCGATGACGGGGTCGGTGGAGGTGTATACTCCGAAAGATTAAATCTTTGTCTATCTTTTCGTCTTCCCAATCACTGTAGCGTGTTCCAGGCAGAGCTTTTAGCAATAAAAGAAGTCCTCTCTTGGCTTAAAGAAAACGTTATATCGACTACTGATATACTCAGACAGTCAAGCTGCCTTAAAGTCACTGGACTCTGCCTCCACTAACTCACAAACAGCCCAAAATTGTCGATCATCTCTGGTGGAGATGTCAAAACAGTTTAACATTCACCTTACATGGGTGCCGGGGCATAGAGACATTCCAGGAAATTGTAAAGCTGACGAACTTGCAAAAAACGGAACAATCTTACCTTTGTTGGATAGCAAATCTAATATCGGTATACCCCTAGCTACTTGTAAACTTATGCTAAAGCATGATACCATGAAGAAAGCTAACCGCAGATGGACCAGCACCCAACTTGCCGGTCTACTAAACTGATTTGGCCATTGTTTGATGCTAAACGCTCAAAACAACTAATTTCTATTGGTAGATTGCATATTAGCTCCGTTATAGGTGTCCTTACTGGACACTGCCTAATAGGAAGACATGCTTTTCGTCTTGGAGTTCCTGCAAATGATTTTTGCAGAAGCTGCATGGATGAAGAAGAAGAAGAGGAGTCAGTTCCTCACCTTCTATGTTCTTGTCCTGCCCTAGCGCAAAGACGTAGACTCCACTTGGGAGACTACTACTATAACGATCCTAGTGATCTTAATAATTCCGACATTCACTGTCTCAAACGCTTCATTATTAGCTCAAAATGGTTTAACGAGTAAGGGTGATTTTTGAAATCCTTGTGGTATCACAACGGACCAAATATTGGTCTAAGTGTGTTGACCTTTTCCGGTCAGCAGCCACTTTAACCTAACCTAACCCAAAGGGTCAGTTAAAGCCACTTGAAATAGATGTCTTGATACCTATGTATCTTAAAGCTAAGTTAACTCTTGCCTAACATTATGGATGTTAAAAAATTATTTCAATTTAGCAGATTAGCTCTTCTCTATAGATTATATTAGATTAGATTTATTACTTCATCAATAAAAATTTACAAGATTTTAGAATAGCTCTTCTCTATGGAAATATAATTATTAATGAATGTTTTTAAAATTTGTATATCTGTAATTTTTTTTTGTAAAAAGCAAGCTGCCAAGCCTGTTTTTTAAATCAATGGTAGCAAATAAAAACCAATCTACAACCCGCCACACGCTCGTCTGCTCGTTTGTTAATCTATTCGATTTCGAATTTCGAGCACACACACTTTCGCATGTAATAGAGTTAAGTTTAATGGACGAACGCACTCGCATATACTTCTATATTATAAGTAATTTTTTCGTGACGTGACCATTTCTAGAATTCAATCCTACTTCCAAATGGAATGAAGTCCCTTTACGCGGCTTCCGTAACGTAAATTGTACTTTTCGTAGATGTGCATTCTTTTTTTGCAAATATTGATGTGCCGTTTTTAGGATTGTTTATTTTTGGTTTTTCGTATGTGCATTGTTTGTTCTCGTTGGGAAATATCTATTTTTTGTTCGTCTTATTAGTTTTTTTTTTATTTATTTAGTTATTTTGTGTTAGTTTGTGTTTTTTTGTGGAGATTTAATTAAAACACTGCGAAATTGTCAAAACGAATAAGCAAATAACAACTCAAGCAAATCCGCAAAAAAAACTCATCAACCTCCCGTGCAATAGAGAAAAAAATGAAATATCATGACATAATTTGCCAACGAAGCAATAAGAAAATTTAAAGATAGAGACTTCAGATATTGACATTTGTTAAGGATTGGCGAAAACTAGCTGCGGATTGTGGGTACACCTTCAATATAGAGGGAAAAGACGTAAACCAGATAAAAAAACATGCTTTATGAAACTATTCAAACCATAGATGAAAATGAGAACGTGCTAGACCCTCAACAGAACGATTGTTTTACTCCAAATTGAACTACAATCTAAACGAATTAAATTATTTCCATTCAAACTTGTCGCGCAGTGCAATAGGTATCATATTTAAGATGAGAGGGAAGCTCTTACATCTAAACTATATGCCACATAGACCAGATTTAAGTCACATTTGCAGTTTATGTAATTTACGCGAGCGAGAAGATATTGGTCACTTTCTTGGAACAGGTCCAATCTTAAAGGAATTAAGAAGGGCATATTTTGAAAGAAGATGTGCGCAAATTGCTTAAGGGGAGGTTGTCCTTTTTCGGTGACCAAAAATGCTTTTTTTCCATTTTTTTCTAGTAAAATATGTGTAGAATATGTACGAGTAGCTAAAACCGTTTTTCCGCCACCAGGTGTCGACACATGAGCCATGACTCGAAAAAAACTTTAAATGCGTTTTTCTCGAAACAACGTTTTTCCAACTGTTGTCCACGATTACTTTAAAACTACTTGACGGATCGTCATATTTTTTTTTGTTTTAAAATTTATTAAATTTATTGGAGTCTGGACCAAAATCAGGCTGATATATCAAAAACTTTTTTTTGTACAGCGCTCAGAAGAGCGAAACAAAAATTGAAAAAACGAACACTAAAATTGAAGCGTTCGCCATTTTAATTTTTGACTTTGGGCAATTATTTTGGTCCAGACTTCAACTAAACTCTTTTATTTTATAAAAAAAACTTTGATTTTTTTAAATTTACGATCATTTTTGCAGGAGCTAGAGTGGCCAACAGCGAACAACTTTATGTGGAGGTGGTCTCGCTCCGAGGCGCATTGTTTTTTAACGGCCCAGTATTTTTTGATGACAAAATTATTTTTTGTACTTAATATGAACAAGTAAAAAAAAATTGAATTGATTATATCATTCCTTCCATGAAAAAAAATTCATGAAAAAGTGTCATTTTTGACACTGAAAAAGGAGAACCTCCCCTTAATGGTCAAAAATTGGATTCGGTTCACAGAATATTATGCTGAAGCCTCGTCTTATAGAAATAAAATTATTAATGAATGCTTCTAGTTTCCTTGTTTTGACTAAACTAAAAGTTACAAAAATTGTTTATATTCCTTTTTGAAAATGTATTAAAAAATTGAATTCAAGCTATTTTATTAATAAGGAGTAAAAATCCTTTTATTTTAAAAATAATAATAAACAAAAGAAAATATCACTTTAATAAAGATAAATTAAACCTTAAATGTGAAAACTTTAATATTATAAAGCAGCGACCACTCGAAATGTAAGAATTAAATGAATAAAATCTAATCTAAAAAAAAATCTAATCTAAAAAAAAATCTAATTTAAAAAAAAAATCTAATTTAAAAAAAAATCTAATCTACATTATTTATTCATCGATCGCTGTTATAAAACACTGATGAAGGTTCTTAATATCTTAAAGATAATTTTCATAGACTTTCACTCATATTAGCTGTGCCTGGAGACAAATTTGAAGCACTCACATCCTTTTTATTAAATATATTCAATTTGATCCAACGCAGTACACAACAAAATCCTTTACTACATTTGATGCTGTTTTTTTTTCAAGATATTTGAACAAAATTGTATCTTGTTTTAGTTACCATAAACGAAGAATTTCTGATACAATAAGATGGTACGATTTAAATTGTTTAAATTATATGGGCTTATCCCTGTAAATTTTAACTTCTTGAGTTTGAAAAAAACAAAAACAAAAATTAAGGCACGCATGTAAATTTGAGTTTTTCTTCAATTATAGACCACGAATAAATAAAAAACTTCAAAATAACTCATATGTATTGTTTGTTGAAGAGTATAAGGGTATAACGTATAGAAAAATGAATTTAAAATAATTTATTTTAAGCACCGAGTTAATTGATTTGGTTTTTATTTTTAATCTTCACAGCTTCTGTTTTCAAACTTATTTGTTTAACACTTTTACCATTTTTTTTTATAATTTCTACACTTTAAATTACGCTCATTGTAAGGGTAAAATCAAACAATGCTTTGGAGTGCTAATAAAAAATGTGCCTTTTTTGAAACAGTTACGTTTTTTACGTTCGTTTTGTTAACTTCATAAAATTTGTACATAATGAAGCACGCATTGAAGCCAAAGTTTTTTTTACTCTAGATAGCTTAAATAATGATGCAGACCATAAAAAAATGCCCCATGATCAATGTTAAAAAAATAGACACGAATATTTGTGACAATTAAAGATTTACGAAAAATCACGCATGGCAGTTTTTTCTAAAATTTATATCATATAGGATTATTTATAAGGAAGGCACGCACTCAAAATGAATGATTTCAATTAATTCTGACCTTAATTTATCTGAAACAACAAAAATTGTAGTAAGTAATCTTATGTTAAACATTATTTTTGCAATAATACAAAACGTTAATTATCCACGCACGCAGCCAAAAGTCTCAATATTCGATGATTTTTTCGATTTCAAACACTTTCGCACTATCTCGATGGTTCATTTTATAAATTGAATAGTTAAAACTCAATGATATATATAATATTATAAGTTCCAAAACCTGAATATTTAATAATAATGTCTATATATTTCGACGCATGGCAAAAGTTAAAATTTGCACGGATAAGCCCATATAATTTGTGTACAGATTATAATTTATAATTTATGTATATCTTATTATCAATAAATGAATGCTTTTTCATAAAATAATAAATTAAACTTTTTGATTTTAGTCTTTACACTTCATTAAAAAAATTGGTAAAATTTCGAATTACATTCAGAGTTGAAGAAAAAACGTAAGGAACTTCGACATTGTCGGCTATCCAATGACCGCACGCGTTTTTTTTTTTCTTCAAATGACTGTCATCGTTATTCTGAAAGCCTCTTTACAAAAGCCGCAATAAAAGGACACGGCTTCAGAAACGAAAATTGGTTTTAAATAGAATTAAAAGTTTGATGATTGTAACTAATAATAGTCGTTTTCTGAAATGTCGATTATAATTCTGTGGTGTTTGGTAGAAACGTAATAAGTCCATAAGATAATTTGCGTTTTTACGCCCACTTCACATGGAACTAAGTCCTAAACGGGTCGACTGATTTTCTTCAAATTTGGAACATTTATGAGAATATTCTTTAAATGTGCCAAATTTTAGGAAAAATAAGAAAACCGTTAAGGTTGCAACACGGGGCGTGTCTACTTTCATGCGAATTACAAAGCTACCAACGTTAACCCCCTTTATAAATACTCCCCAGATCATGGGGTAAGCTTTGACGCAGCAGAGGGTCTTACGGTGATAAGTATAGGCAGAGGTGGAAATCAGTGGAGCTCTTTATGAGCTACTTATTTCAGTATTTGACAGATTACTTGGATCATTGCAATAGATGTCTAACAAATGGATTTCAAGTCTTTGGGATAGAGTAGGAAATGTTCAAAGAAGGTGAGGAATTGTTTCCTTCTCCTCTTCATTTTATTTCTTTATAATTCACACTTAGGAAAGCTTACAGTTTAGAATCTTAACCTTGTAGCTTGTAATTTTGTATATTGGTATCCTTCAAATACCCCGCACATACTTACACACATTTGTTGCTTCTTGTTGCTGGCTACAGCAAAATTACAAGCTACAAGGTTAAGATACTAAACTGTAAGCTTTCCTAAGTTTTTAAATCATGAATATCTTGGCTCCCGTTTGTCGTAATGGACTAATTTTTTTTTAATTTGAAGAAAATTAGCAGGACTATACAAAAAAAAAATCCAAAACTGCAAAATATTTACCGTGAAATACAGTTTTTTTCTCAATAACTATGAAAAAAAGGTATTAAAAATAAAAAAACACGTTGAAACCAACGGTAACTTTTTATCGTTTTTAAACATATTAAAATAAATGTAAGTTGATAGAAAATATTGTTATTAGCAATACAGTTTTTTATTTTTACTTTGCGACATACTGGGGCTGAGATATTATTTAAAACATAAAATTGCGGGGGTGCGCCGACTTATTATGTTCAATAATTTATTACTCGGCTTTCGTTCATCGCAGTGTTGATTTTTTTCTTAAATTGTAGGGAATTACAAGAACTTAAATAATAAAAAATAAAAATTTCATCGTTAAATGAGCTTTTTTCTTAATAATCACGAAAAAGTGATTTTTTAACAACAACAAATTATTTTAACTTAACATAACTTTTATTATTATTATTATTATAACTTTATTAACAGGTAATAAATTACACAATCAATAATTATTCGGCATTAGCTACCAGGACTTTCTGCCGATAAAAGAAGTTAATTTGAAAATGTAAAAGGTTTTCAGTTTTACTTAAAATGCATTTATACTTATTATAAATATTAAAGTTAAATGAGGTTTTCAAATTTGATTAAATTCAATATTTTATATACATCAATAATGTTTTGTTCTGAGGGAATAGTAAGGAGATTAGCCAGAGTAATTGTATTATTAATTTTTTTTGATATACGTTTGACATGCTCGCAATCGCTAGTGAAATGATTAATGGTAAGGGGAATGTTCCCGTTGCAGAGGTGGCAGAGTGGTGGTTGTTCTTTTGTTATGTAGTGGCTGTGGGTGATGTTGCAGTGGCCGAGTCGGAGTCTTATATAACATCTAATCATTTTTGGTGATACATTTGGTGGATAAACAGTTTTTTCAGCTTGAGGGTTGATCTGGGAGTAATAGTGATTATATTCTTTCCATTTTCTTTTTTTGATTTGGCAGGCTGTGTGGGAAAGGTTTTTCTTTGCATCTTTTATGTTGAAGATGTTAAATTGTATGATTGGTTCTTCAAGGGCTGCTTTAGCCGTTTTGTCTGCCGCTTCGTTTCCGGGAATACCGGCATGTCCAGGTACCCATATTATTTTAAGGTTTTTATTTCCTATTATTTTGTCTCTCAGCTGATCGATTATTTCTGTTTTATTATTAAGGTTCTTAAGAGCGGTGATTGTTGATAGGCTGTCAGAGAAAATTGCAGTTTTTTTCTTGTTTGTTAACATTGTAGCTTTAAGGATTGCTAAGGCTTCGGCAGTAAAGATGGAGGTGGAACTTGCTAAGAGGCCTTTCATTTTTGTGTTCCCGAATTCATCAACTACGGCGAAAGAAACCCCGTATTCATTTTTGGAACCATCTGTGAAAAGAAGGTTCCATTCTGTCCTTTTCAAATTTGACACAACTTCCATAAACATTTGCTGGTACACCTCGTTACTTGTTGTTGTTTTTGGGAATCTTTGTAAGTCGGTGTTGATAGAGTCAGTTCTAAGTTTCCATGGTGGAAAGATTGAAGGTCTTATTGATTTGGTTTGAATTGGAATATTCCATTTTGGTGAGAGATTAATGGCGTTGAGAAGCGATGATGGATAGTTTTGATGTCGGGTTACCCGTATAATTTTCGGGATTAGTCGTTGAATCGGTGAATTATTGCAGGAGTTGATTTTGAGAAGAATGGATGCGGTTTGGAATTCAATCCTGTCGGGAATTGATGGAAGTCCGGCGTCTGTTAATATATTTTTGATGGGTGTTGTTCGGAATGCTCTTTGAGCAGTTCGTACTGCGCTGTGATATGATGGTGTGAAAAGTTGTAATGATGATTTAGAGCATTTGCCGTAGATGCCGAGTCCGTAGTCTATTTTAGACAGTAAAACTGATTTTATAACATTGAGAAGAGAGTTTAAATTACAAAAGCTGTGTTTAGAGGCTAAGTATCTAATCATATTAATCCTGGTAGCAAGGCTCTTTTTTAAATAAATACAATGTGGCTTAAAATTAAATTTAGAATCGAATACAATTCCAAGTATACTAATGTAATCTACATTTTCTATACATTTATTGTTTAAATTAACTATAACATTTTTTGAGCAACTGGTTTTTTTACATATGTGCAATATTTTGCTTTTATCTGTGGATATTTTGGTACCAGAATATTCTCCCCATTTAATTAAGTCTAGAATTATATTTGAAAAATCGGCTTCTACATGGTTTAAGTCTTTGCCTTTGGATAGAATTATTAAATCATCAGCGTATAATGAATAGTTTACTTTTTTATATTTTCCGATTATTTTACTTATTTTATTAAAAGCTATCACAAAAAGCACAACTGAAAGAGGAGATCCTTGGGGGATACCGTTTTCCAGATTGCGTAACGAAGAGAAGGTAGTTTTTATTTTTATTCGAAATTTTCTATGAGTTAGAAATGTTTTTACGAACGTAATTATTTTAGGGCCTAGGTTCCAATCAGCCAATTGGTTCAATATAACGTGGATTCCGATTCGATCAAACGCTTTTTCGAAATCAATGGAAATGAGTGATACGTGGTTCCTTGAACTTAGACTTGAAGCAATGAATTCGTCAACGTATAGAAGTGAATCGATTGTTCCTCTACCTTTTTTAAAGGCTACTTGGTTTATATCAACCAGATTATTTCTTTCGATGAGCCAAGATAATCTGCGGGCTATAATTTTTTCCACGACTTTGCTAAGACATGGCAGCAGAGATATAGGTCTATAACTAGATATGCTTACAATTTCCTTGTTTGGTTTGGGAATAGGCACTACAGTTGAGATTTTCCATGTTTGTGGCATGATACCTTGGTTTAAGATTGCGTTGTATAGGTTAATTAAACGTTTTTTTAGAAGGAGAGGACAATGTTTGATCATGGCGTATGATATTCGGTCAAAGCCAGGAGTTTTGCCTTTACATGAATTGATACAGCTCTCAAATTCAATTAAACTTATGTCGTCTTCGATTTGTTTTGCAATTTCATTGATGGGTTCCAGTTGAATTATTTGATTTAATGCTTGATTTTTCTGGGTACAAAATTCGGAGTGAAAGTTTAAATCACTGGAAGCGGCGGACCATGTTTTAGCGAACATTTGGGCAATTTCAATGGGGCAAGTTAGCATTTTATTGGATGGATCTCTTATGGCTTTTATTGAAGTGGCTTTGTAATTGCCTGTGAGGGAATTTATGTCGGACCATAGTTTCTTAGCAGGGGAGTTTGGGTTGATGTTGGATGAAAATTTCTCAAAGCTGCTTCTTTTTGCTTCTTTTGCTGCTTTTCTGAAAGCAGCATTGGCTTTTTTAAATGTGATCAGATTGGTTTTTGTTGGGTTTTTTCTTAATGTTTTCCAGGCTGTCTGTTTGCTTAGGCGAAGACTTCCAAGCTCATTATTCCACCACGGGACAATATGTTTGTATGGTGAGTTGGTGGTTTGGGGGATTGCTAAGTTGGCTGCGTAGCGAATAGATTTTTGAATAAGAGCTGATTCTTTGTTGATGTTGTTGGATATTTCTTTGTTTGCTAGGAAATCCGTAACTTTGGATTGAAATAACGGCCAATTTGCTCTGTCTAGTTGAAATTTTTGTATCTGGTTGTGGTGGTTTATGTGGTTGTTAAGGATAATTTCGGTGACTCTTGGGTCGTGATCACTTCCGTGTAGGTTGGTGAGAGCTTTCCATTTTGTTTTTGGAGTTAGAGAAGGTGAAATAAAGGTGAGGTCTAAATGTGTGAAGGTCCTGTGGGTGGAAAAATGTGTAGGAGAGCCATCATTTAAAATGGCTAGGTTGGAGTTTGTAAAGAATTGTTCGACGATTTTACCACGATTGTTAACGCAATTAGATCCCCAGATAGGATTCCAAGCGTTGAAATCACCTGTGATCAATATAGATGTATTAAAACTGTTTGTAATGTTTTCCAATTCGGAACTTGTAAAGTTTTGTTTTGGATGAATGTATAATGTGATAATAGTTAGTTTGATATTTAACTCAATTTCAACTGCAACTGCTGGGATATTTGATGTTATATTTATAAATTTGTGTGGTATTGATTTGTGAACTAGGAGTCCGATTCCTTGCTTGGCGGTGGTGTTGTGATTGTATAAACGGCAGGCATATTGTTTAGGAGGATGAAAGTCGGTGTTCATGGGAATGTGGGTTTCTTGTAGAGCGATGATCGAAGGTTTAAGTTGGTTTATTAGAAGCTGAAGTTCATGGAGGTTATTAAAATAACCATCCATGTTCCATTGGATAATTTTTAGGGTGGATTGTTTAGAACGAGGTGTGAATAGATATGGTTGTTTAGATATTTTTGGACTCTGCTCCCCGAATGTTGAAGCGTTCAAGCTTGCAAGGGAGCTTGAAGGATTCAACACTCGATCAGCAGAGTCATTGATTTTGGGAGCAATGTTGTGGTTACTGTTCATCATCGGTGTCCATTTGATTTATATAGTACATTTTTTCTGTAAGAAGTGTTTTTGTAACGCTTGATAATGGGGAATCTGATGTCGATGAGCTGGTATATGGGTATGAATTTAGTTTTTGGGGTTGGTTTTGAGTTTTAGTTGTGTTAGCTGGTGTGGTTGTTGATCGGTTGATTTTTGTGAGATTTATTTCTTGATCGTGTGTGTCATTTGTTGTTTTAGTAAGCGTGGGGTTGTTGAGGTTTGGTTTGGTAATAATGTTTTCTTCTTGTTGTAGAGATTTTCCAGTTGATATTAAGTTAAGATTTGCGGGTATAGAAGGTTGGTTTGATTTTGAGGAGGCGGGGGAATTGTTTTCAAAAGGATTGTTATGTTCAATTGGCGATTGCGAATGTTGTGTTTTATTTTGGTTGTTGTTAAGGATTTTGTTTTTAATTATCTCT
Organism: Chrysotoxum bicinctum; assembly: GCA_911387755.1. Classification (NCBI taxonomy): domain Eukaryota; kingdom Metazoa; phylum Arthropoda; class Insecta; order Diptera; family Syrphidae; genus Chrysotoxum; species Chrysotoxum bicinctum. The sequence goes on along the minus strand of OU426987.1, from coordinate 144,316,788 downwards.
GCCATAGATGGCTTGGGGTCAGTTTTTTTCTTTGGCGCGGTGAGTTGGTGCTGTGCGGGGTCATCTCTGTAGATCTGCCAGGCTTCTCGAAGAGTGCAACGACGATCGGATTTTATTTTGTTGACTGACTTATGGCGCAGGAAGGTTGTACATGAAGGATCATACGATGTATGACCGTCTTCTTGACAGTTAACGCAATATATGCGTGTACATTCAGTGTGTGGTGGTGGATAACAACATTCTTTGCAAAGTTCAGCATTTGTACAATGATTTTTTGTATGTCCTAATTTCTGGCAAGTGATGCATCTCATTGGATTGGCAATGTATTCTTCAACTTTGCAGTTGAGCCATCCCAGTTTTATTTCGTTTGGACGTCTTATTAGGTCAAAAGTTAGTATTGCTGCTCCCGTTGGAACCACTTCATTATTAATTCTCTTAAACATTTTTTTTATTTGTGTAATTTTTTGAGAACGGAGTTCACTTAAAAGTTCTTCTTCGGAAATGTCTCTTATATGGGGAGAGAAGATTCTACCTTGCACTGAATTAAGGTTGTTGTGTAGTGTAATTTTCACTGGTATAGAGTCGATGTGGGTTTGTTTTAGAAATTTGTTTGCAGTTGCTAAATTGGTTACTTTCACTAGAAGGTCACCGGAACGCATGGCTTTAACTTCCAATATTTCTTTAGAAATATGTTCTAGACCGCGATTAATTTGGAAAATATTATAGGATGAGAGTGGGCGTAGTTTTTCAGTTTCATCGCCTTTTGTATTAATAATTTTTTCTAGGCCAGATATAACCAAGTAGCGAGGAATGTTGTCGTCATTGGAGGGAACATTTGGGAGTGAAGGGTAGTATTGTTCAATGGATTTGCGTTTCATTTTGGCGCGCTGGTTTAAGGGAGCATCTGGATCGAGTCCCTTAAACCAGTTTTTCCTGGGGGGATCCCCAGGCATAATTGTGTTTTTATTTTATGAGAGGGATTTGTTTACGTTTGAAAAGTAATAGGAAATAAGAAAAAAAAAAAATTAATAAATTGAAAACCGCGTGGCGGAAAAAGAAAATTGACAGTTCGAAATAAACTATGAGGTTACGCTCTTTACACACGTGTTTACTCGGCGTTTGCCAGATAGCAACTGTAACATAACTTTTTTTTCATTTGTTTAAGCAAATGTTTTTTTTATAACATAATAGATAATTTTATTAGGAATAAATATATGTTTAATTTTTGTTTGTACCAGATAGTCGAGCCGAGATATTCGCAAATGACCAAAAAATGACACAAAACACATTTTTACCAATAACTTTGTTAAACAAAGTTGTCATGTGGTGCAAATTTGGTTTTAAAATTTTCTCAAAAGCACATATCGATCCATGAAAAAAAATAGACCATGCCTCTCCACGCAAGGTCAGGCCCTTTTTCACGACGCTTTGACTGGACTAGTTGGGGATGTGTCAATGCGACTTGAAAATTATTTGAATGAATTCAGAATTACGGAGTGTCCAATCTAATTGTTGATCCACTGTGAAGAGGCCTTAAGACGAATGGCTGTATGCAGAATGGCTCGCGGGCGTTTGGTCGCTAAATATGTTGAGTGAAATCAGAATTGTACCATAAGTGGAGCTTGTGGGCATACAGGCTGTTCGTTGGACCTTACTAAGTTTATAACGATTAGTTCCTATATCCAGAGCTATCCACCATACTGGTTCCCTATGCTAGAATCGGTCTTATTACTGAAGTGTAATTGCGAGGTTGAAGACTTAATTCATTCTCGATGTCTTTTTTTGCAGGTGAAAAGGGATTGTGGATCTTTCTTGACTCTTTCTTGTATGTTAGTTTCCAGTTTTACTTCTTATCTAAAATAATACCCAGATATTGATATTCTTCTTATAAAGGGGAGTTTGTACGAAATGTTATACTTTCTGGAGAAGAATACTTGATCAGTTTTGTGAGGGTTTATATCGAGCGCAGACCGATCTGCCCAGGATTTTTTACGAGTTCTTTCAAAATGTTATGTTTCTTCATGTTCTGATATAACAACAACATTCATATTCATACCCATAGTTTTCCTACATTTATATTTCTTGAAACTTACAGTATGGGTCGTAATAAGTATTGCACTCCGGAAATGCGGCAAATCATACGCCAACTCCTCTCTGATGGAAAAACTTATACGGAAATTCAAAAAACCTTAAAAATATCTGCTATGATTATTAACGCAAAAAAATATACAGAAAACCCCGAAACCAGGGGCAGAAAAAAGTTATTTCTCCAAAATCAGAGAGGAGAATTATGAGATACTCCAAGGTTTCTCCCCATTTGCCGGCTACTGAAATAAAAAAACAGCTAAATCTAAGCGCTAGTTTAGAAACGTACAGAAGAATATTGCGGAAGAATGATCTCAATGCCAGAAAGGTTCCTCTTTTTACAAAAAAAAAACACATCGCCAAAAGAATGCAGTTTGCCAAAGCCTATGTCGATAAGCCCCTTCAGCATTGGCGAAATATTCTATGGTCTGATGAGAGCAAAATTGTTCTGTATGGTGGTTCTGGTTCCCGGGAATATGTGCGATGCCCACCTAATGCTGAATATGTGTCTAGGTATACGCGGAAGACTGTAAAACATGGCGGTTCAAGCATAATGGTATGGGGTTGTTTTTCCTATCAAGGTGTAGGGCCCATATATCGCATAAATGGTGTAATGGATCAGCATCTTTATGTGGATATTCTTCTAAGAACCATGCTGCCTTACGCAGAAGAGGAAATGCCAATAAGATGGGTCTTTCAGCAAGTCAATGAACTAAAACACACGAGCAATAAAGCCAAAGAGTGGTTTCAGGTCAATGAAGTTTCTGTTATGGAGTGGCCTGCGCAATCCCCCGACTTGAACCCAATAGAGAACCTTTGGGCAGATGTCAAGAAACTCGTTTCAAATGCAAAACCCTTCAATAACAACCAGCTTTGGGAAACAGTGGAGACTGCATGGAGAAATATTTCATTGGAGAGATGTCAAACTTTGGTGGACTCAATGAAGAGAAGATGTGAAGCTGTTATAAGCAATAAGGGGTCTACCACCAAGTATTGACGTAAGAAATACAAATACATTTTGTTTTACTTTTTAATCCAATGTAATTTTCTTATTTTCTCCATTTTTATGAATACTGCTATTTTTTTGACTGGACTATTTTCTTATACATTGAATATATTTATTTTTTTAAGTTTTTTTTTTGATATTTTTAAATCTTTCTTTTATAATTGATTTTATATAAATGTAACCTAATAAATAAAATTTTATTATAACGTTTCATGAGCACCATCTTTCTTTTTTTATTGAATATTTCTTGGATCTATTTTCATTCCTATTATTTTGGCCGAAGCTGTATATCCCCTTAGTGGGAAACTGGCATGAGAGTATCTGAACTACTATTTATGGCAAGGTTTATGGCGGTTTGCCATAACGAGAATCCTCGGACAATAATAACCATCAAATAGCAACAAGACGCGCAACGTCAAAGGGCTACAACCTGAGGGTATGTTCCTGGAAAGTGAGAACACTTTAAACCTACTCAAAATAAGTAAAAAACTATTCTGTCGAATTGAGAAATCGATAATTTTTAATTTTACTTTGCACTGTTGATGGATCAATTTGTATTTAAAGTAAATATTTTCGGGGATACAAATTAAAAACAAAATACAGGATATTGAACTATGTATGTATGTATGTACATATTTATGACCCTATTTCGATTAGGATGATTGAGTACGGACTGATGAGTCTAATCGTGTTTCCATTACAAACTTTGAGACATCTCAAAACAAATTGTTACACCTTCAACGTGTCGAACATTGAAACAAGAAATGATTCCGCACTTCTCTTGCAGGAAAATTGCCGTGATACCTGACTGGACTAATTCTTCCCAATCTACAGCTATGTACATACATATGTATGTATGAATGAACTTTTTGTTTTGCAAGTTATTAAAATATGCCAGTACATTGACAATGAATCAACTTTATTGAGACATGTGTTTTTTGAGGATATGTTTTTTTTTTACATTAAATTAGGTTTCTTTTATTAACGACTTACAATTGGTCTGGTATGAATTTTAAATTATCGTAAAAACTAGGTTTATGAAATTAAAGTTATGAAAGTAAAGTAGGTTGCTCACTGATAGAAGGCAAAATCTTCATCAAGTGCATTGAAAATAAGCCAAATCAATTTGAAATTAGTGTTTGGAACAATTTTACAAAATCAACTATTTCTCTTTTAATAAACTTCATTTAATTAATTACATAGGTACCTCGAGAATTTGATCCTTTATACTTTTGAGTTCATCGACGTCCGAAATTTCTGCAATTTTACCATCAGTGCATTTACATATTGAACAGGAAAGATTCCTGTCCGTACTGCTTGTTGCTTCCGCGTTAATTGGTAGAATTGATATGGATGTAATGGTTCCGTTATCCATTGCAGGGTCTTTTCCGAAATAGTTTGTTTTTAACTTTTATTGAGGGCATTAATCCTCAACGACTCAGCACATGGCGAATTATCGGCTTAATAAATATTTTATTTTTTTACAAAAATATTACAGTGCACTAATATTTTAAGCATTTCCTGCTTTGGCAACTATAATCTATAAGTTCCGATGTAAGGCAATAATTCAATGAAGAATGAAACTCTTTTACTAAACAATTTAAAATTCTTTCATAAACAAGCAGCTGAGAAAAGACACACTTTTAAGTTATGTAGGGTTGCTTAAACATCGATAGTCTATCGAGAATATCGATGGTAAAAAACTATCGAATGCGTTGAGTTTTTAAACAACTGTCGATAATTTTTCGCTCAAAAAAATTATTAGTGGTGAATATCTAAGCATAAGGTGTGTTTTTTTTGCAAGTCCATATCACCCCGACTCCACAGGAGATAAATTCTCTCAGGATGCTCATCATGATATGAAATCTCCAATGGAGACGCGATATTTCCTCTTATGATGGGATGCCAGCGATCTATATCAGCGGTTTTGTCTTGATATAGATGTCTGATATGAAATTTGACAGATGGTTTTTTTTCGTACTTTTGTCTCATTATTTCGTGTCTTCTCATTTGGTTGGTTCTTGTCAAGTACTCCGTCGGCAAATATTTTTTTTTTATTTTGTAAGTAAATACATTAATGTGTCATGTTATTCATTTATTCGTGCATTAAGTTATGTTTTGTGTTATTTATTTATACTTTAGGTAGATGCGCATTCTTTTCTTTGCAAATATATATAATTTTTGTTAGTTTTACGTTTTGCTGATTTCTTTTGTCCGCACAAAACACATCCCGTGCAGTAGGGATGTAAATGAAAAATCATGACATAATTTGCCCAGCAAAGCAATAAGAAAATGTAGAGATAGAGATATCAGACATTGAGTTGGAGAGACAGATATCTTGTGGAGTCGGGGTGTATAGAATTGTAAAAAAAAACGACATCGGGATTTAGGAGCTTTTTTTCCACATAGCTGGAAGCACTGTGTACACTATGACATTTGTCAGCTTATTGACGACTAGCATCAACCAATCCAAAAACTTCACTTTTGACGTCTCTGAGCAAATTATCGATAACATATAGATAATACTATTTTGGCATCACCATTTTTATCGGGTCTTAGATTAACTCTCGATAATTATCTAGTGTTATACTACGTTTTCACCAAAGGTAAATCCGGGATTTAAGTGGATTTACCATAAATCTCCTTTAAATCACGTAGATTTACCATACAAATATAAATCACCTCAAATGAAGATTTAAAATAAATCTCCTTGAAATCTTCTCGCAATCAGAAGGTTTGCAAAACAAACAAACCTTATTTTGTAGAACGGACCTATTTAAACCCACTTTCTTCATTGACAATCAACACAAAATAGAAATATCTGTTTTTTTCCTGTTTACTATCCAACTTCAATTTTTTTTCTCTTTTCCAAATTGACAATTGAATGACAAGAGAGAGTGATAACGTCAAATAAATCTCAGTTTCTTTGGTGAAAACGCTTCAAGATTAATTTTAAATCTCTAGCGGATTTACTCTTGGTGAAAACGTAGTATTAGCTAACTCTGTATAGATTTAAGTAGTTGTTGCATTTGCATGTAAAGCGCTTAGTCCCGATGTCGTTTTTTTTTACAATTCTATATGGACTTGCAAAAAAAACACACCTATATTTTCATTAGAGATCAAGGATTATACAGTTAATATGGGAGATTAAAAAACTTAAACCATATTTATAAACTCATTAGGCGTGAAAAAAAACGACATCGCGACTAAGCGCTTTACATGTAAATACAGCAACTACTTAAGGCCAGGCGCGCACATTCAAAGTTTCGCAACCGTTTAGTTGCTAAAATGAGCTTATATGGGACACCACGCACTTAGAGCAACTCGATTCGAGCAACTAAAATGTTTGTGTTTTCACACAAACTAAACGATTGCCTAAAATTAACTCGCAACAGTTGAGCTGTTTTCTATAAGCGCAAGAGAGAAAAGAGTGTGAGCGTGAGTAAGGAGTTGCCAGTGCGCTGTACTCTTTCAACTGGTGATTAAACTATTTGATTTCGATCACATTTGCCAGTGCGCGGCTAGCCATAGGCCAGGCGCGCACATTCCGTTTTTAGTTTCGCAACTGTACGATTAAGTACTTGTCGACCAAAGTGTTTCACCTTGACGACTTGAGATGCTTCTAGTGCATAAACCAGAAGATCTCGATTTTGACGTGGTTGGGAATGTGAATGGTTTCCTTTAAAGAGAAATGTTTTGTTTTTTGTCTTCGATTAGTGCAACCCCTTACCGCTGGTGGGGGGAAGTTGCAATAATTTAAATGAAACTCAATAATTGGTAGTTAAACAACAAGTTATTTTATTTCAGCACATAATCGTCTTAAATACTAAAAAATAGCTTATTTACAAAAATCAATACAAGTTCAATAATTAACAAATAGCTTATTCTACAATTTTAACAAAGTCAATCCGATCAATAAATCAATTTTATTGCTTAATTCTATAATATGCAGCGTGTGCACAATGTGTCATTGACTTGATAAAAAATAAAAACATTATGTGCACACACCGCACAATGTGTAAACAAAAAATTATTAACAAGGAATTATGCACATTCTGCACAATGTATAAGAAATGAATTTTATTGTGACTTGAATTGTGACCTACTTAAGGTAGGTAAGTAAGTGTGAAATGTGTATAGATTGTTTGTGAATTGTGATAGGTCAGTTGTGTAGGAAATTGTGCTGGGTATTAGATTGTTTTGAAATGTGTATAGTTTTGTGGGAAATTGTGCTGGGTATTAACATACTCCCCGCCTTGAACTATTGTTCAAAGGTGTAAGGTGAAGGCTTCCTGACTTCGTGGAGCTGGGATCGGGGGGTTCTTCGGACGATAAATGCGGCTTCTTAGGACCCTCCAGATGAAGTAGATAAAGATCAAGCCTATACAAGATACGCAAAATAACTGACAACGAACTGATGAGTATCAGTGTTTTTTATTTGAACGAGGGTTTCTTCGAGTTGTTGTTGTGCGATATTCTTTTGTAGTAGATCTAGTTCGTATGAGCGTCTCCGAAATTGTAGTTGTATATGATGGTGACTCATCTGGATTGATTGTGGATAGTTCTGAATGAATTCCGATAGGTTGCTTGTAGGAATATAGGATGCTCGTCTAACACTTGTGAAAATGTTGTGTCCGTGGATGGTAAATAAGTCTTGTTTCACAATACACCCAGCTGGGACGGTTAAGATACCAGAATTGTTTAATCGGATTTGGGTAAGGTTCCCTTCGCAAACGACATTTATCAATGATTGAGATCGCAGTGAATATATCCAGTTATTTGATTGGTGCAGTTGTATCCAAAACTGCTCATCTGTAAAGTCTTCGAGTTGACAGGAAGCATGATCGAAAACCTGGTTCATAAGGTTGAACTCACAAAGACTGACATTAGAGCCTTTCTGATAAAGTGGATGCTTTTGATGACACATGATGTCATTTTCTAGAATCCTTGAACATGTGCTAAACTCTGCCTCATTTAATGTATAATACTGTGTTCGATGTAGATTTATAATTATGTAATCTGAAGACGGTCTTATCGCAATGAATGAAGTGTTGACTAAGACTGGAACTGGGATCATACTGTATAGTTCATAGTGTTCGGTTGTGACCAACGGAAGTGATAATTTGAAGATTATATTTGATCCAACGATTCGTCCTTCAGCTGTCATCAATTTGTAGAACATTGCTATCTTACCGTTTGTTTCTCACAGACGTAGATTTGGTGGTAGATGGGCCTTGATGGTTGTTATCTCTCGTCATAATTGGTTGGAATGCATTAAGTTGGCGCTTACTTTTCCATGATGAACGTCTGTGATTAAGTCCAATAATAATGTTTGCATTCTTTGAAGGTTTGTGGCCCCTAAAAACATTTGAAACCCATGTGCAAGAATTAGCTGGGAGAGTTTTAACTGATGAATTTCAGTGTTTGTTATGTTAAACTGGTTTATTATGACATTGAGTTCCGTGTCTAGTGATTGGAATTGTTTTTCTAGTCTTCCTTCGTTGGTGCGAATTATGTTTGCGGTTGAGTTTATTAAAGATGTCTGATTCTTCATCAGCTGCAGCAAATGATCCTCATTGACATGAATAGTTGATATGACATGGGACATATGTTTGGCATACTCCGAGTCTAAGACTCCAAATAGCGAGTTAGCCAGATTTCCAACTATGTTGACTGCACCACGTTTTGGACGAAGTACATTTTCTTCGAGAAGTCCATCCTTATCATTTATTTCTTGTATCAGATGTTGAAATTGTTGCAGGAACGTTATACAAGGATCAGCTGGTGTCATCAATTGGCAATGTTCTTTAAGTTTACTGTGGCCTAAATTCAGCCATTTCAATTCCTTCCAGTAAGGCCTTAGTTCATAATATATCACTATATCCCATTGGTCAGAGATGATATGTGCAGTTCCCAAATTTTCAAAGTGAATTCCGGGGGTTGTTTTGAATGGTGATACATTGACCTGGCTGCACATGACCATTGGTAGTATTAGTAAGGATGTGAGTACTGCAACCCAAATATTGAATCTTTGAAGGGCAAGGTTTTTTGATTTGCCAAGGGCCTTCTTCTCTGCCTTGAATGGGAGTCGAACGACGAATCGCCCGTCCGAATTTCTGATGGTGTTCTCTGCGAAATGGAGTTCACATTTTCTTTCTTCGCTTGTGAAGGACTCTTTTGGTATTGTTTGCATCTCTTCTACTTTCCAGAATTTTTCTATATTTTCATGCAGTTCTTCTTCGATGGAGATTCCACACATTGATGATTGTGGTGATGTTCCATCTAATTTTCCGGTCACTACCCAGCCAAGATGTGTGTTTTGGAGGCTTGGTAGGCCTGGTCCTATGGTGATATGTCCAACTGTCAGGAAGTGATGGTATAACTCCGCTCCAAGGAGGATATCAATTTTTCCAGGTTCATTGAAGTGCGGATCTGCCAGTTTTAATTCCTTTGGAATGTGCCAAGAAGCAGTGTTGATTCTTCGAGTTGGTTGAGTTGGAATAATTTGTCGTAAGACAAAGGCCTCTAAGTTGGCTGTAAAGTCAGATGTTCTGGATTTTAAGGTTAAATTTACTCTCTTGGTTGCTTGTCTGGTTCCTTCTCCAATCCCAAGAATTCGCATTGTTTCGGCAAATTCAGGAATATTTAGTTTTCTTGAAAGCCTTTCCGTAATGAAGTTGTGTTGTGATCCAGAGTCAAGCAATGCTCGGCAATTGACTATGGTCCCTTCACTGTCTTCTATGTTAACGATTACCGTGCTGAGAAAGACGTAACTTCTCTCGCTTGGACTGACTGCCGCAGCCGAGGTGATTGGGGCCACTGCTGTGACTGATGATGTTGGTTTGTTTTCAAAGGTACCAGTCCTTCTGGTATTTTCTGACACTTGTTCGCGGTGCATGGTTGTATGATGCTTTCTTTGACAGATTTGACATCTTCTTGATGACAAGCAATTTGAAGTGAAGTGTCCTGATTTCAGACAATTTATGCAAAGCTTCTTTTCCTTAGCATATTCACTTTTTTGGTATGCTCCCTTCTGCAAAAATGTTTTGCATGTGTAGAGTGGATGGTCGCCCTTACACAACTCGCATTTGATGGTATTCCATGTTGCATGGTAAGCTCTTGATGATGGAGCTCTTGTTTGGTATTGTGGCTTCTGTTTGTTTTCCTTGCGTTCAGGATTTATAGATTCCATTGATTGGAATCTTTTTTCAATGAACTGTAGTAATGGTTCAATATCTTGGATTTCACGTGGTTTTGTCAAGGCTTGTTCGTATAATCGTTGCGATTCCTTATCTAATTTTTGGAGAATGATATAGGCCACCAATGTTCCCCAACTTTGTGTATCAATACCCAAGTTTTGTATTCCTGATATGCACTCCTGTGTTGTGTCTAGAATCTTCTTCAATGAATTAGCTGATTCTGTTGAGCTTGCTGGTTGATTCATTAATTTTTGAATGTATGTTGTAAAGATAAGTCTCTTGTTGTCGTATCGCTGTTCTATTAACTTCCAGGCTGTTGTATAATTATCTGCTGTGACTTGTAGATGTTTAATTATGTTACCTGGTTCTTCAGTTAAGTGCGTCTTTAGATATTGCATTTTTTGGATTGAGTTTAATGATTTGTTGTTATGTACCAGAGTCTTGAAGAGATCATGAAATGATGGCCAAGCATCATAACGTCCATTGTAAGTTGGAATGTTGATTCTTTCAAGTTTCACTTCGTTGTGGCTGCTTCCCTGTGGGTCCATTTTATTTGTCTTTTCTTTAGTCTCGATTGCAATTTCTTGGTACATATTTTCTATTTCAGCATATTCGTCCTGCTTGAGGTAGTCTGATTCGTCTGGAGAGATAGCGTTTGCTATGATGTCATCGTGAGTTTGCATGATGTCCTTCCAGTACTGTTCCAACGTTTTTAAATATTGCTCGCATGCCAGAATTGACAGTGATTGAGCTAAACCTTCCTTCAGTTTATTGTATAAACGTACAAATAAAGCTATTTTATTTTTCTGCCGTTTATAGCGTTGCTGTTGTGAAGTCAGGTCTTGATTCGTATGTGCAGCCGGGTCTTGGTTATTGATTGCTTGGTAAGCATCTTCAATGAGGTTGAGCATTTCTTCATATCGGTTATTTATCTCCTCAAAGTAATCTCCTTCTTTGTATTCATGGTTCTCATCTTGGTAGGTTTCGTGTATCATTGCGTCGTTCATAACGAATTTATCCCATTGTTCCTTCAAGGCTTGACGTTGCCTTGCTAGATACTCTGGGGTAATTCGCAATTTCGGTGATTTTTTGAAATTCTTTAAAAGATTTTTAATCACCTCTCCAGTTTCCTTCTGTTTTTGGATTAGTTTTTCCATTTTTTCTGTTTCAATAGATTTATTAAGCTGCTTGAGAATATGGTTTTCTTCTTGCCTTCTTGGCTTATTTGATGATTGGTTGCTAATATAGTTTTCGTCAGAATTGCTTGCCTTCTCGGCTTATTTGATGATTCCTTGTTGCTGCTTGAGGGTATAGTCGGATTAGCTCTGATGACGAGCTTGAAATTCCTCAGATGAACAAAACAAATATCAACCAAAATAATTCCCAAATCACGTCGGGGTCACCAAAATGTACGATTAAGTACTTGTCGACCAAAGTGTTTCACCTTGACGACTTGAGATGCTTCTAGTGCATAAACCAGAAGATCTCGATTTTGACGTGGTTGGGAATGTGAATGGTTTCCTTTAAAGAGAAATGTTTTGTTTTTTGTCTTCGATTAGTGCAACCCCTTACCGCTGGTGGGGGGAAGTTGCAATAATTTAAATGAAACTCAATAATTGGTAGTTAAACAACAAGTTATTTTATTTCAGCACATAATCGTCTTAAATACTAAAAAATAGCTTATTTACAAAAATCAATACAAGTTCAATAATTAACAAATAGCTTATTCTACAATTTTAACAAAGTCAATCCGATCAATAAATCAATTTTATTGCTTAATTCTATAATATGCAGCGTGTGCACAATGTGTCATTGACTTGATAAAAAATAAAAACATTATGTGCACACACCGCACAATGTGTAAACAAAAAATTATTAACAAGGAATTATGCACATTCTGCACAATGTATAAGAAATGAATTTTATTGTGACTTGAATTGTGACCTACTTAAGGTAGGTAAGTAAGTGTGAAATGTGTATAGATTGTTTGTGAATTGTGATATGTCAGTTGTGTAGGAAATTGTGCTGGGTATTAGATTGTTTTGAAATGTGTATAGTTTTGTGGGAAATTGTGCTGGGTATTGGTTGTTAAAATGAAACATATGGGCTTATATGGGACACCGCGCACTTAGAGCAACTCGATTCGAGCAACTAAAAAGTTTCACCCATATTAATAAAGATGGTTTAGTGGAGGCTAATCGTTAAGTCCTAGACTAAGGCCAGTATTCACCGAGCGCTCATAACTTAAGAAGCTCATAAACGTATTCACCAAGCAATATTAGTGAAGATCTACGAGCGCTCTTAAAAGTTAGGAGTGGTCCCGACCACTCCTAACTTACGAGCGCTCTCTTCGAAAATTTGTTCGCTTGTGCGTGTGCCACGCACGCATTTGACTCAAATCCATGTGAGCAATGCCAAGTAGAAGAGTATCCATTTGCTGTCAAGACCAACATTACACAACATTTCACAGTTTGGGTATGCCTGAACAAGAGAGAGTGGCTCTCATTTTCGAACTTCGAAAAACACTTGCGAGTGGTTGGTGAATACCGCACAGAAATTTCAAGTTAAGAGCCTCGTAAAGTTAAGAGCCGTTTAGGAGCGCTCGGTGAATACGAACCTAAGTGGGAAATATATGATTAAGCTAAACCACCGACGTAGGTAGTTTAGCGAAGGAATAAGAAATAAAATTGTCAAACTTGGTTTGTTTTATCAAAAAAAATTAAACCAAAGTGCGAAGTGCGTGTCTTCACGATTTGTCAATTCATTTTGCTTTGAAAGCCAAGCAGTTTAAAAAAAATGCCAAATATGAAAGGATTTAAGGTCATAAGTGAACAAGTCATAGGAGCATTTCACAGCACCCATATTATGATTAAAAAAAACAGGCAGGAGAAAGCAGCCAATAATATGTGAATGTGATGTAAATTAAGACAGCTTAATAAAAATTATATAAATATAAATCCAAACATGTTTTTAATTTTGCTTCCTTATCTTTTTACCCTCCGTACATAGGCATAGTGTGACGTCAATTTAAAAATAAGGGAGATAGTTTGTCAATTGTCACTGCCGTGAAAGCACGCAAGATTTCCGTATATATATAAAGACCGACAAGCCTTCTGGACTCTTCTGAAAGTGTTCACTTGGGAAAAAATGACAGTTGTGATTCTGGAAAGAAGAGAAATTTGCTTCTGGATTTGAAATCAGAATCGAAACCAGACGCACCCACACATTCATATATAACGTCAAACTCCACAGCTGTGATTTTTTTGTATCCTAAGACTAGCCGCGCACTAGCAATTTTTAGTTGCGAAACTGTTTGGTTACTTATAGAAAACAGATGAACTGTTTGGTTGAATGTCCGTGAATTTGCAGATAATTATATGTTCAATAAAATGGCGAACTTATTTTAGGCAATCGTTTAGTTTGTGTCAAAACACAAACTTTTTAGTTGCTCGAACCAAGCAGTTTCGCAACTAAAAATTGCTAGTGCGCGGCTAGCCTAATTGTGCGAAAAGTATCTTTCAACCTTTGAGTATATATAATAGGGGTATTCATGTAAGCGCGGAAAACCCTCGTAAACCTCGTAAACCAGATAATTTTATCTCCGCAGAAACGAGCTGTCAAAATTTGTATGGGAAAAAGTTTCTGCAAATCGCATAAAATTATCTTACAAATTTGCTGCGGAAAGTGCAGAAATAAACCTCGTAAACTAAAGAAGTATGGATTCTGACTTTTAATTTGACATTTCACAAAATATTTCCCACATTTACGCAATTATTTCTTAGGGGGTGTTCATGAAAACATGCTGCGGAAAGTTATATCTTTCTACAAAGCGGAAAATTATCTCTTTACATGAATACCCTTAATATGGAGGGCTCGTTACTATTCCGAATGCGTGACTATCATAGGGGGCGCTACTCAAATTTGTGTAAGACAAAGTTATTGCCGAGTGCTTCATATCACATGTGACGGAGAACTATATGCGAGGAGAAGGTAAGCACAAATCGGAGGATACGGCTGTATCCTTAAGTCCCCTATTACACGTTGCCTCATGAGACATGTCTCATTTTTGACTTTCCTTTTAAATTTGTATCCCGTGAGGCAAAAGCTATTACACGTTGACTCATGTCTCATGAGACTCATGTCTCAAATTTGACTGTTGTTCGTATTTTTTAATGCACAACACAACATAAAACGAATATGAGAAAAAGAAACGTCAAAATGAGACTACTAAAAATCAGCCCGGTACTCACCGGAAATATTTTTTTGCATCTTCTTTCCTCATATCTGCTTTCTTTTTCGCACTTACGTGAGCCTCGTCTCGTGAGACATCGTGTAATAGGGGACTAACTTACAGAAAGTGCGACAGCGACCCCTATCACAACTTCAAGTACTACAATGCATTAGGGATAGGAACGAGCCCTCCATATTAGGGGTATTCATGTAAGCGCGGAAAACCCTCGTAAACCTCGTAAACCAGATAATTTTATCTCCGCAGAAACGAGCTGTCAAAATTTGTATGGGAAAAAGTTTCTGCAAATCGCATAAAATTATCCCACAAATTTGCTGCGGAAAGTGCAGAAATAAACCTCGTAAACTAAAGAAGTATGGATTCTGACTTTTAATTTGACATTTCACAAAATATTTCCCACATTTACGCAAGTATTTCTTTCTACAAAGCGGAAAATTATCTCGTTACATGAATACCCTTATTATATATACTCAAAGCATTGACTTATGTCGATTTCCTTTTGCACTCAGGAATCGATTTCTGTGTGGAGATCTTGATCCCTCGGCAGATTTTACGTTCCTTTAAACCGAAAAATCGATTTTTCTTTGACAGGGATCAAATCCTTAAAATCCCTATTTGAAGAGGGATCTACACGTACATGAAACACGCACTTGCACACATACCAAAGTAAAGTGGAATTGACATTTAGCTTTAGACGTCATTGTGATTTTTATTCTGATAATTTCATGTGCTGTGAAAATTTTTGTGGAAAATAAATAAACATTAAATAAACTTTAAATATATTTACAATGGCTTCTCTCGCAGTAATGAAAGAATTGATTTCTTCCTCATCGTCTTCTTCTTCGTCATCATCATCCGAAAGTTTCTTTTCAAATAATAAATAAATTTTTCAATCACAATCGCTATGTGAGGCATTCGGTTGTAAATTTTGTCCAGGATGTAGTTTCTAACTACACAGACGACGAGGTAGGTTCTTTGTTTATTTAAAAAAAATAAATAAATAAATATTATTTGGTTTATTTTTAGTTCCGTCGCCATTTTAGAGTGTCTAGACGAACTGCAGCCATTATAACAGAACAGTTCAAGATTTCCAAACACTTCAAAAAAAGAGCTACCCGCGCTGGGAGAGAGGCTACAAGCGCCGAGGTTCAATGCCTGTCGTTTTTATGGTATGTTTAAATTATTATAAGAAGTAGAATAAAAAAGAATTTGGTTCATAAACCACAGTGGCTTTCGGATAATATAGTTGCTTCATTTCAATTTAATTTATTGAATTTGGTTCATAAACCACAGTGGCATTCGGTTACTAGTTGCTTCATTTTGAAGGTTGGAGCGGTTTTCAGTTCCAATTTAAGTTTCCTAACTAATTATTAAAACCATTTTCAATGTTCGCAAACATTTAAAAAAAAATTCATCGAACAATGATTTTGTCATTTTTGATTCTTCAAAAACATGACAAAAGTACTTTTAAGAATATTCGGAATATTCAACATTATACACATCCCCATTATGTAAAATACGATTAGTAAGATAAAATTTAATAATAAATTTGAACGTCATATTATTATTTTTTTAACACTTAGCATTTTTTTCTATTTCAGACCACTTTGTATAGGATTTGCAACGATTTTGCCGCGACGTCGACTGGGAAGAGGAGGACGTGTCATTTTAGATCGAGCATAAACAAATATTGATGATATTTGGTCTAAACTCGATTACACCATCATTGAAAGTAGCAGCTTACAAAATCCCGCCGCATGTCTAAACGCAAATCCAGCCGCCAATCAGCAAACTCAGAACCCTCCAAGAACCTGCCCAACAACTGAAAACGTCAATAGAGTCGATTGTGACTATTATGACGAGGATGATAACAATGTTTCTCGGGATTCACTTTATGTGACAGCATTTGTGAAACCGATACCAATAAAACGCCCCAAACGCAAATGGGATTACAACAGTTTTCATTCCAAACACATAACATCAATCAATAATAACAACAGTTTTTTCTACTAACAGATACTATGATCGGAGCGGAGCTCAACTTAAAATGAAACATAAATACAATTAAGCGAACGAAGATAAAAAAAAACATGTAAATAAGATATATAAAAACAAGTTTTATTATTGTTTTCATATGAATTTGTTTAAATTTTGTATTGTTTGAAAGGCAAATAAAGTAAATACAAATAAATATTGGTATCCTTCCATAATGAATCTTATTTTTAGTGTTGGTCTTCTTCGCGTATTTTCTACATTTATAAAAAAGATTGCAATGGCAATGGTATCCAGTTTTAACGTCCAACAAAATTAAAATCAAATCAAAAGATGAACAACGAAAATTTACATATTTATTTTTTCACATTTTGAGGCAAATCAACTCATTTTGAAACTTCGAATTTAGGAATGCTGTTTTGATTTCGTTCGGGGCCTATGATGTAAATTTATTCGTATTCGTAGCGTAACAAAATTTTTGGGGACTTGCTACGAGGGACTCCGTGATAAGGGTGAATAACTCAAAATTTTACCTACCACGGGATTTCCGAACAAAGAACTCTTGCAAGTAAAGTTTTTCCATCGAACACCAAGATCTTTCTTTACAATCGTCCTAAAACTAATTTTGACATAATGTTCAAGATCCTTCCACCCATCCACTAACAAATCCATATTAAGATCTAATTGAACTCCAAGTTCAATTGGAGCAACTGAGGTACTTCTTTTTTATTTTTCATTTGAATACGGACACATTACATTAGCAACCTGTCTCTTCTGGTCTCCCAAATCCTCAATAAATCTTCATCGATCTCGGGCCATTTTTCTGGAATGATGTCAAACAAATCGTCCTTAACGTCACGTTACAGATGATCCGCAGGCGAATTTCGTCCCGAAGAACTTAGCAGCTACTTTGAGGTCGATTTCTAGAAAATCAATGCAATCAGTACTTAATAATTTCCCAACACAGCCGTGGTTGGACCAATCTTACCAAACGTATTCAATCCAGTCACGACAGTGCCGAACTTCTTCTTGCCACGAGGTACACGCGGCACACAGATCTTCTTGGTGACATCTTGCTTCTTCTTGATTTTCATCAAGCCCTTGCCACCGCGTTTTTGACGTTTCTTGTCATCGTCGCGGGCATCGCCGCTCGCAGCATCTTCCAGCTTCAAACACTCGAATTCGGTTGGAAGGTTCTTCTCCAGCCATTGTTTGCATTTTTCATATTCAGGATAATATTCGCAATACTAAGCAATGGGAATAATGGATTTTGCAATAAATTCAATTGGTCTTAGGAGAATTATTGAGGTTGAGAAAAATATTTTGATGTATCACTACTTCACAAAAGAGAAAAGACAAAACGTAAATAGTAGTAGTAGTAATTTTTATTGAGATTTTATTCACTTTACATCTGTGTTTCTTAATATTATATTATTATTACACTTAAAATAGAATTGCCGACTTTGAATTGGTCTGGCTAGACAAAACGTAAATAGAAGTATGGATTCTGATTTTAAATTTGACATGTCACGCACACATTAACAAAAAAAAATCAATCTCTTTTTGTTTTCTTTTTGCAACATATGACAACTGACAAAATTTGACAAGGGATCGAAATCCCTAAAATCCCTAGTGTGTAAAAGGAAATCGACATTACTAGATATGGACTGCTAGTAGCCAACTTCACGATGGTTCCACTTTTAAGCTTTCTTCCTAGTGACAATGCGCGATCAAAAGATGTCACTTAAAAAAAGGAACTAATTTTTGACAATTCAACCCCAGCGTTTGTTGGCAATTCAAAATGAACTGTCATTATTTTTTTCAATTTTGCAATTGCAATCAATCTGCACATTTAATCAAATTAAAAGGTAAGTTTTTGGTTCTTTTCTTGCATTAAGCATTTATTTGTACAGTTTTACATGTTACCATGTCTTCGTCTTCCTGGAACTTTTTGTGCTGGCTGGGCCATGAATGTACCAAATCGGAAAGCCCAAAGAGGCGTTGCAGGATAAGAAAAAAGCAAAAATTGCCTTCAGAAAGCAGAAACTGGCGACCAAAGGTGAACCCCAGAAAGAGAAGAAATCGAAAGCTGGAACCAAATACGAACCAAAATACGACGAGGACCAGTTCAAAGCAATTGTCAACAGCGAGAACATCAAGAAAATCGCCGAAGCCCTCAAAAACATAGTCGAAAAGGAAATGAAGACAAAAAAGTCGTCGATCTTTGACGACTATCGCTACTTCCTGCAAGTAGCAAACTTCAAGATTCCCAATTCCCCCAAGAGAATGGTCAGACTGTGAGTATAGTTCGATGTATTCTAGAGAATACGGTGACTAATTTCTTGTTTTTTTTTAGACACCTGAAGCACTCGCTGGTGGACAAGGATGACGATGTGCTCCTGGTAGTTGCTGATTTACAACGTGGTAGCAGCACTATGAAGATCTGCTACGACAGAAGGGTATTGAGGGCATCAAAGTCATGCTAATGAATCAACTGAAACAGGAATATAATTTAGCATACTTTGAAACCTGAAGCACATTCTTTTTTTTTTTGTTTTCGAAAAAAAAAACAATAAAAAAAAAAGTTCTCACCGGCTCTCTGGAATTGATATTTCCAACATTCAGCCATAACTGAAGGTGCAATCAAACGAATAGTCCACACCATGGTGTATTTTTATATTTCTGACTATTCTAACTGTTGCTCAATAAAAATCAACTCGTGGCGAATCTGACGGGACCTTTTCCATTTATTTTGGTTGGAAGTATTCATAAATTATTCTTTCACCTCAAAGTAAAAGTCTTGATTTTTATTTTATAGAAATTTAAGAATATCTTCCAAAGATATTTTTCAGGCAAGTAATACATTTTCGGAAGATATGGGGAAAGGTATATTGAATTTGGATATTCAATGGCTTGATCATCACCATTGCAGATCCAAAAGTTGCAGAAGTTCTTCTAAGCAGCCAGACACACATTAAAAAGCATCATTTGTACAATTTACTTTGGCTTGGAATTGGTCTACTTATGAGCGATGGACGTAAATGGTTCTCAAGAAGAAAAATCATCACACCAACTTTTCACTTTAAAATTCTCGAGCGTTTTGTAAAGGTCTTCGACCAGCAAAGCGATATTTTGTGCAAACAATTGGAGCAGCACAGCCAAACTGGTAAGCAGTTCGATGTTCATCCGTATATCGGTTTGGCAGCGTTGGATATCATAACAGGTAGGTGCTGATTTAAAACGTACAGCGTATGAATATGAATAACCAAAACTTCACATTATAATTTCAACTGGCAGAGACTGTGATGGGTACAAAGATCAACGCACAGACTGATCCAACAAATGAATACACACGAGCAGTTAATGAGTAAGTTGTAAAAAAAAAAAACATTACCGTAACCCAATGCGTATAAGTCTATTATACTTAGCATCACTCACATCATGTCTTTCCGGTTTCTAAACGTTCTTATTGCCAATGAGACCATATTTAGTATTGTCTGCCCCAGAATCAATCGTTTGAATGCATAAAAACAATGCATACCTTTACAATAAGAGTCATCGAAGAACATCGAAAAGCACTTCAGGATGTATTGCTGATTCAAGAAAATGGAAATCAAATTCGTAAGTTTAATGGATTCTGAATCATGACTCCAACTAATAATCTAATATTCTCTCAAGCTACAAATATTGATAACGTGGAATTGAAAGAAAGAATGGCTCTTTTGGATGTTCTCCTGCAATCAAAATGCGAAGGGAAGGCACTCACATACGAGAAGAAGTCGACACATTTATGTTTGAGGGCCATGACACAACAACCTCAGCTTTAAATGTCCAGCAAAAACTTCTCGAGGAGATATGCGAAGTTCTAGACAAAGATCAAAGTCATTGCATTACCTATCAAGTTCTGCAGGAATTGAAATACACCGAATGTGTTATAAAGGAAACTTCACGACTTTATCCACCGGTGCCAGTTATTGGAAGATAATTATTGCAAGACATGAGTTATGGTGACTATGAATTATACCTTATCTAAGCATTTTAACTAAAATTAGTTCAAATTTATACAGATGGAGGAGTTCTTCCAGCTGGAAGTGAAGTACTTGTTGGCATTTGGGTAATGGGTCATGATGGTGATTTGTTTCCTGACCCAGAGGAATTCCGACCCGAACGTCATTTGATGGATTCGTCAGATCGTACAAGTTCTTTTTCATTTATATAATTTAGTGCCGGTCCTAGAAATTGTATTAGACAGAAATTCGCTATGCTCGAGATGAAATGTGTAATTATGAAGATTGTAAGAAAATTTGAACTTCTTCCACTGGGCGAGGACGTTAAGCCAAGTATGAATCTTATTCTTAAGTCAGAGAACGGCTTTCAATTGGGCTTAAAAAAATAGAATAATATATTAAGATAAGAGTATTTTTGTTTCTATATCAATACAAAATCATTTAATTTTTTTTAAACGAATTTAATTGCTTATGCCAGTGAAATATTTGCAAATTTTATACCAATACTTTCAATTTAATTTTAACAATTAAAAAACATCATAAATAGTTATGTGAAGTGTTGTATGATTTTTCTTTTATACTTTTGTTTTTTTTTATATACATAAATATTATATTGGGTAATATAGTTTGTTATCTCAAAATATTTATACCAGACAATTTAATCTGGCAGATGACATTGGTCATAGGTACCTGTTATTCTTCGTATTTTTATTATATTTAGAACGGCAATATATGATTTTATATTTTATTTGTATTCTAAAAGTTATTGACGTGAGGTGCCATTGACTTTAGTGTCCATAATCGTTGGTAAATTGCGCAGTTGAAGCTGCAGGAAATTTCTTGTTCAAAGAGTGTAACCCAGTGAAGGTGTTTCTTTCTTTTTTATTGCAGTGCAAAACTGGCTGCTGCATGAAAGTTAAGGCAAAGACGGAGAGAGAGAGAGTGAGTGCAGGCTCACTTTTTGTCATTACGATGATAGCGAAGACGAAAAAAGTGGGTCTCGCAATTCTGTCTGTCTGTCTGTCTTTTCGACTACAGCCTAAACGGCTCGGCCGATTTTTGTTAAACTTGGTAGATATGGTGTTTAATTTTTCCCCCCACACGTTTTTTTCTTTTTTTTTAAGACCAAAAATAACGGTACCTGTCATACGAATTTTTTTCGAATATGCTAGATGGTGATGAGTTGTTCACACAGAGCCTTCTACTCCTTAGCGATGGACTCGCTTCGTTGGCTCTGTATGAGCAAATGTATAGAAAGAATCCAAATTTGGCCATAAGTGAGGAGAAGAAACCAAAAACCGTTACAGGGACATTTCACCATGTAAGAATTAACTATAAACTTTGCTTCTCAAATGGCTTTTTAACTTGTTTTGTTTTTAATATTTAGATGACTGTAACCGCTTGATGCTTTTAAACTGTAATTCAGGAGATATCAACACCAACTATGTAAACATGGAAATTCCTGGTGGGGTGTAAATCGTTACATTGCCACTCAGAGTCCTCTAGCTAGTACGACTACCGATTTCTAGCGAATGGTACAGCAGGAGTCAAGTCATTTAGTGGTGATGTTGACCACAGTTATGGAAGCCGGGCGACAAAAATGCCACCAGTACTTGCCAGTTACCGGGGATGAATTAATGCTAGCCGATGGATTCTCGGTGAAATGTTTAAGCGAAAAAGCCGACGAAACTGGAAGCTTTGTACTTCGAGAATTCATTTTGATTGACAAAAAAACATCGAAAAGACGTTCAATTCAACATATGTATGTTGCATATTATGCAATATTTGACCTGCCCAGACCATTGTGTACCATCCGATCAACAATAAAACCTTGCTGCAGGAAATCGAAGAGAGCCTGATTAATTAATACCACTTGTATTATATTCTCATTACAATTATTAAAAAGAAAACAAGCCTTTCTATTAGTTTATATTTCCAAAAAGGCAAAACCGACTGCATTTAATACAAGATTATTATGTTACAAAAAAATATTACAATTTTATTGATCGTTTGGACCGAAAATTCATGCATGGCATTTAAATTAATTTTATTGACTACGTAAGAACGTTTGCGGCAATCGATTTACGATTCCTTGCTCCGCGTCCCGAAAGCAAATGATACATCCAAAACGCCTTCATTTATATGAGTATTCTTCTTCGATTTGAGCTTCTTTATAGCTGCCAGCACCACTTCCAGGTGATTTCGCTTTTGTTTTCTTGTCTGTGTTAAATAAGCGATTATAGAAAACTTTAGAAGAGTCATCAATACAACTTACTTTAACGGGCAAAAATTCTTTCCGTTTCTGTACCAAGCATAGGTAAAGTTGATTTTAGGGTCGTGGCGGATGTATTTTCTGCCAAATCCGTTTTTTGCCTTCTCGCTTTCAGCAAGGCTGGATCAACATCATGTGGCTATTAAGCGAAATATTGGTATTTAAACTAATGGTTAATAAAACTGCATATATAAAACATAACCCATATTTCTTGCAGATTCTTAACTTCTCTTCAAATTTCCTGAGCGCATAGTTCTTTGTGCATGTTGGCCAGTTGATTTTTGCTTTCGAAAAGAACCTTGCCGATTTATCTTCTCTAAGTTCACAAATGAACACATGCTCTTCATTTGTACAATCAACCGGGCGACCTTTGCAAAATGTTGTACGATCAAGAACCCAACAACGACCAATAACCAGCTCGATCGGTACAAGTTCGTAGACGAACAACTTCATATGGAAATGGCATTTTTGTCATTATATTTATCTAACTATAAGTGAATTTGCTTTTATTTCAAAAAAACCTCCTATCTGCAAAAATGTAAGTAGAACAATTTGAACTTTTTAATTTATCTTTTCATGTTGAATCGCATCCATTTTTTACTAGAGAGTTTTCATCATGATTTAAACACAATGTTCACAATAAATTGAAATGAAAAGTTGAATTTTTGAATTTTTTAACGTATTCATCTAGTTTTTTCGTTAGTGCATCTGCCAATTCCGGGTCACGCTTCATTCGTCTGTGAAGGCACGCTAACCGTTTCTCAGCCATGGGGTAGCTGTCTGGCATCTCAAACTTCTCATATTTCCAGAGTAATGTTGTTTCAAATCGGTCTTCCTTTCGCACAGTGTATGTTTTAAGTAGACTGATGGCTCGCTGATCTTCACTCGACATGAGTTCTTTGCTGATACTCGTTGTTCCGAAGTTATCATTGACAATAAATTCGTTTACCAGGCGCTCTAAGTTCACATTGTCACATTCACACATATGAAAACTAAGTTGTGCTTCGCGTTCTCTGAGGGTATGTAGGCTATTAGAACAGTTGCCGTGAACAACCCATCCAAGACGAGTTTTTGTTGCCACGGGTTCGTGACTGCCTCCCTCTTTGCAATTCAATGGAAGCCCAAGTTTTGTGTTGTTGAGACCAATAAGTAAACGAGGGGAAGCGTTTTTATATGTTTCAATGTTCGCTTCTTTGAGGTGCTTATAAGAGTGTTTCAATGCTGCAAAATCAAATGATTGTTTTGGTAAACTGAGGCTTTTTACCGTATGCACATCTACCAATGAATAGATTTCGGATCCAGTTTGGGTTCCTGATATCCGAAGTTGAACCAACTGGGAATTATTTTCCAGTCGACAGGTGTTACCTGTCCACTTGAGATGCAATGGTTCTGGCTTACCTTGTAACTCTAACTGGTCGGCAATGTCTTCATCTAAAAGCGTAACCGAAGACCCATCGTCCAGGAGAGCAAAGGTTTTAAGCCAACTTTTTTCACCATATAAAGTGACTGGTACAATCCGGAAAAGGGACTTACAGCTTTCATCTCCCTTGTTGTTTTCTTGATGTACTGAGACACTTCCATTGCTTTCGCTTTTGACTTCAAAGTTGTGAAGTAATTTATGGTGATTAAAGGTACAGTTGTTAATCCCACACTTAGAAGTAGAGCTGCACCTATTATTTGGATGACTTCGCAAACAGCGGCGGCACAAGTGATGTTCTCTTACAGCGGACCATTTGAGGGTTCTATTTAGACCTTGAAACCGTACACATCTTTCAACTGAAGAGCAGTTACCTTCACATATGCAGCATTTAATGTTAACTCCACTGAAATTATCTTCTTGGCTTGACACAGGAAGATGAGCATTGACAAATCCTTTCACCTTTGTATTCCTGTTATTCTGTTTTGATTTAGATGACGTCAAGCATGTAATTGGTGGGACGACGCAACTCGCTGCATCAGCGAGCCTCATTAACCATTCGTTGAAAATATAGAGAGAACATTCTGGTAACATAAACTTGTGTGATGCCCAACTAAGTCGAATGTCGTGAGGTAGTTTATTTTCCAGTTCTTGCAACAGCGACGGGTGTTGTAGGTATATAGTCAATCCGGAGGCTTCTATAGTGGCGCAGTAGTTTTGCACTGCGAGCGAAAAATCAACGATGCTCTCGAAGTCTCCTTCTTTTGGGGCTGGTGATACTTGAATCTTTTGAAGAACTGCTTGAATTATCACTTGTGGCCTACCAAATTTAGTTCGCAGTGCTTTAATTATCTGGTCCACACATTGGGGTTGGATAAGAATGCTTCTAACCGCATTTAGAGCATCTCCTTTGAGAGCCTTCTGCAATCGCAATAAGTTTTCTTCTTCAGAAAACCCGCACAGGTTTGTGCTTCTTATAAAATTTGAAATGAACACAGGCCATTCTTCCGCATTACCTGCGAAGCTTTGAAGGTCCCGTGACATGAGCTGACGTGCAGCTATTTGACTTCTAGTTAATCTATTTGTTATGGAGTCGCCAAACTGTGGTTGTGTTCGATTTTGAAGCGCGGTAGAAAATGTTTGCGGTATTTCGCTGAGGTGTTGCTGGTCATCTAAGAACGGTGCACGCATCGCAGGTAAGCCGGGCTGAAGCTGTGTCTCAGCTGATAAAAACTTCGGTGGAGCATGAGGCGGGCAACTTAACGGAATTTTGGTGGAAAGGGGTTGGTGTTGCGCTTGAGCAGCAGAAGCAAGGTTAATTGTTGGTTGTGATGGGTAGCACTGCGGTTCTTGCAATTTCGAATGTTGGTTTTGTGTAGTTAACCGCGTTACATCATTCGTTTGACCTTTCGCACATGTGGGCAACATTGAACGGCCATTTACTAATTGTTCTTGTGTTTTCTGAGATTTTAACCAATGGTTAACGTTAACACTTGATACAGATGAAGTCCAATCTTCATCATCTTCTGACGAGTATTCCGAGAGTTGGCAGAGCAGTTTATATTTTTTATTTAAATACTCCTTATCTCGTTTCTCTTTCAGTTCCTTTTCTTCTTCTAATCTCTCCAATTCAATTTGGATTCGTTTCCCACGTGAAGACTTTGAGTTTTTTGAACGTAAAGAGGTCTTCGAAGCGGGTCGGTTATATGGTAACGTCAGTGCTTCATCGGTGGTATGCACTTTTGTTGATGTTAACACCGCGCCAGTAGAAGTAGGTTGAAAGTATGTTGAAGCTGGAAGAGATCTCTTAATAGCTCCTAAAGCATATGGGTCAATAACACTTGAGAAATTATTTGATGTTGAATAAACTGTGGACAATGAAGATAATGGCATGGTGTTTCCTGAACTTTTGGACAAAACACAGATTTCGTTGCGATATACAGGCGTACCGGAATTGACAGCTACCATAGTTGGTGGATGGGCTTCTGAGATCGGATGATGGGACTGCGATGTGATAGCATATTGGCTGCTCACTGAGGCAGCTGCAGTGGTGACGGTCGATGGTAGTTGGGAGCCTACGTTGGTGCTGGAAATAGTGGCAAGGAAATTTTCAGACATGTCAGAGCATGGAACTGCTACTATAGCTGGTAAATTGACATTCTGAAATGTTTGTGCTGTCGACTCAGTACTAATCTGAGGGCTTATTTGATTTGAAGTTGTAGTATAAGTATTTGAGCAATTAGCACGTGGTCTGTCTTCATTTGTGGTTATGGCAATACACACAGCAGGTATGGGGATCGCATCTGAAAACTTTGAATTAGGAATACTCTTACCTATGGTGCAGTGGGAACAAACCCAATCCGTTTCGGCTATTAGACTTGTCACGCCAGCGCACGAGAAGTGGCACCAGGTTTCACAGCTGTCACACTTAACCATATCATCAGCTGAATCCGGCCTTGTACAGACATAGCAATTAAATTCTTCTGATGGCGTTTTTGGCTTAGGGTTTTTTGAACGTTCTGGTATTCCAGTTTTCAGATTCTTTCTTGAAGAGGACATCTTGGAGAACGCAATTGGTATAATCCAAAATGATTTTGTAAAATGTTGGGACAGTAACCCAACAGCTAGATTTTTTGTTAATCACGAAATAAAATACGGGTATAGTTTTCGATGATTACAAAATCATTTTATCTAGACACTTCTACTTTCAGGTATTAAGATAAAAGAAAGCCATAATAAATTTTTTTTAAAATGGCTACTTGAAACCGGAATTCATAGTATCGTTAAGTCGTTAAGTTATATAAATGTTTTCGTCATGGTAATGGTTGTATTCCGTCTGGGTATACGGAAAGCTTACAGGGGCTGAGTTCAGCTAAGAACTAGTTGAACTGTGATTCAGCTTACAGCGCTAGTTCCGTATAGTTTTAAGATGAACCATCGTGAAGTTGGGCTCTGGCAGTCCATGTATAATAAGTCAATGATTGACTTATTATACATGGACTGCCAGAGCCCAACTTCACGATGGTTCAACTTAAAACTATACGGAACTAGCGCTCTTGGTGCAAACTCGGAAAACATAGTGTAACTTTTGGTTTTGGTATTTGATATATCAATTTTTGACATAATTGAGTTTGTAAAGGGTGTTGAACGGGAATTGTTTAAGTTTATTATTAAATAAAAACTTGAGGGCTATTTTCATGCTTTATTTGCATTACTTATATCAATTTGTAAACACCTTATTGTTTAACACAAATCAAAATTTCAACTTTTCATTTCAATTTATTGTGAACAAATTGTGTTCAAATCATGATGAAAACTATCTAGTAAGAACTGGATGCGATTCAACATGAAAAGATAAATTAAAAAGTTCATATTGTTTTACTCACATTTATGTAGATAGGAGATTTTTTTGAAATAATAGCAAATTCACTTATAGTTAGATAAATATAATGACAAAAATGCCATTTCCATTTTAAAATATAAATATAAATTTACGAAGAACTGGTTCTACCTTTTTATAAGGTTACCTGTCAAAACCTTACAGCAACAATCGCCAAGCAATTCAGGCGCTAGAAGACAATATCCGCCGTAAAGCAGTTTTCATTAAACTAAATGCTTTGCTCTCGCGTGTTCACAAATTTCGCTGAACACCCTTTCTATTATTGTTATTATTTTGTCTTGGATAACGTTAAAATTTAAATTTCAAATTGAGATAGATGGCTATAGTTTCTATGGCAAAAATAGTAGTTCAGGCCAGGAGCCAAGAGATGGCCTCTGGAATTAATATTTATTTTTACCACTTTTGCACCAAGAGCTCTAATGTCGGTAGGAGAGGTGGAACCATTTCATTGAAATGTTTGTATAGAAATTTCATACGACTAGCAGTCCATATATAATACGTCAATGCTATCGATAATGCCGCTGCTGAAGCTGTCGGAACGGGTGGTGGCGGAGGAGATGCTAAAATACAAATTAAAATTAAATTTATTTTGTTTAAAGCCTAGTATACAGTTCTTCTAAAAAAAAAAACCAATGTATTTCTTATGGGAGAGTTTTTTCCCGAAAAAAAACTTTTTTCATTTCACCAAACTGTAAACCAAAATCGAAAAAAAAATTTATACTCACCACGATTTTTTTTCACGCAAAACAATGTGCATCCCATTGTTTTGACGGAAAAAATTTACAGAAATTTTTTCATGAGAAAAATTTTTTTTTCACCACTCATTTTTTTTTCTTCAAAAAGAACTGTATACTAGGCTTAATGCAAGAACAAAAACTTACCACTTACAGCCCGATTCTCCCCCTTGTGAGGAGTCACAAGTCACAAGCTCTTGTGACTATTCCTTGTGAGGATTGTTGTGATTCGATAACATTTTGGTATTCTCCCTCTAATCGTCACAAGAAAACTCACAACAAAACTCACCACCGCATGGTGAGATTTTTAAGTGTCATTATTTAAACAGCTCATTATTCAAAACGAAGAAAATACAAAACGCAAGTTAACATTATTATATTTTATTATTATTATTATTATTAAATAAACTGACTATCGTGAGGCTTCAAGCTCTGATATCCCAGCATAAAGTTTTCCGAAAGCGACAAAACTTTATAAATGTACTTATGTATTGTTTTGGAGAACGAATGGTTCATTATTTGTATCTCTCAAAGTTTTCAAAAGCCGTCGGCGTCGGTGCTGCAAACTTCTTGATACGATTAGTTTTTAAAAAAAAATTTGTTTATTTAAAAATGTTACTTTTCATTTTCGTGGGAAAGATCAGCAATAATATTCACTAGAGCACTTTCATTTTTGTGTACTCATAATTATTCACAAATCTAGAAAATTTTCTTACAAAATATGCTGAATGACAATCCAAGAAATATTAAACATTTATGAGTTGTGACCTGTTCTGAAGGAGGTCACAGTTTCGATTGTTTTTGTGACTCTCACAAGTTGTGACTGAGCGGCAGAATTCGAAAAAGTCACAACATCAATTTCACCTCTTCTTGTGACTTGTGAGGCATCACTGACTTTGGGGAGAATCGGGCTGTTAATCTGATTAAATTTTCAAATTTATTGCAATTCCAAAATTTAAAAAAAATATTGACAGTTCATTTTGATTTGTCAACCGCTGGGTTGAATTGTCAAAAATTAGTTCCTTTTTTTAAGTGACATCTTTTGATCGCGCATTTTCGTTAGAGAGAACCTTAAAAGTGGAACCACTTTTTTTGAGGATTTGTATGAAGAAAATAAGCGACTAGCAGTCCATATATAGTAAGTCAATGACTCAAAGCTTTCAACAAACATAATTCTTGATTTTCATTATTGATGTTTCACATATACAATCACAAAAAACTTCAGAATCATCAGAATCAAAAAAATTGTTCAGTTGGGATTCCGGATTGCCAAATAAAAACGACATAAAACCTTTGAGTATATATAATATGGAGGGCTCGTTTCTATTCCAAATGCGTGACTATCATAGAGGGCGCTACTCAAATTTGTGTAAAGTGCGGAACAGATTGAACCAGCAACAGCACCGTCAACAGCAACAGCGGCCGCCATTAATTTAGAGCCAATGTATTTCAATTGTTCAACACACATTAGAATAGCAACAGCAACGCCAACAGCGTCGTTAGGCCAAAGTCCTAAATTTGCTTTGCTGGAGCGGTGTTGTCAACTTTCTCACTGCAATATTCAGTGGCACCACAATGAAAAGCTTTTTTTTCCATATGAAATGTCAAGCAGATGAAATGACGTTGCTGGTGGCAATGTGTTTGAGAAATGTTTGCTGGTCAGCGTGCTGTTTGTTGTTGACGATGCTGGTGCTGTTGCTGGTTTAATCTGTTTCGCGCATAAGACAAAGTTATTGCCGAGTGCTTCATATCACATGTGACGGAGAACTATATGCGAGGAGAAGGTAAGCACAAATCGGAGGATACGGCTGTATCCTTAACTTACAGAAAGTGAGACAGCGACCCTTATCACAACTTTAAGTACTACAATGCATTAGGGATAGGAACGAGCCTTCCATATTATATATACTCAAAGCATAAAACACAAGAAAATGACAATCAATTTAGGCAGACACAGATTATAAAAAAAGAGATAGCTTACTTCTTGTAGTAGATTTTCTCAAAGTATTTTTGATAAACGTCACTCAACTATTACCCCAAAATTTCCACCCATATTAATTAAGATGGTTTAGTGGAGGTTTATCGTTAAGTCCTGGACTAAGTGCGAAATTTCATTAATAAAACAAATTTTCTGTTAAGTGACGTTTACTAACTATGATTAAGTTAAACCACCGAAGTAGGTGGTTTAGCGAAGGAATAAGAAATAGAAATGTCAAATTCGTTTTTTTATCATCGTTATTTATGTCCAAGTCTTTTTTTTTTATTTGAGTTGGTGTCAACACATTTATTTGAGTTAGTGTCAACACATTTGTTTTCGATAATTGTGATTGTCTCCGTACACAATTCTCGAAGTATTTTCTAAAATAATCAATTAATAATAATCAATAAAAGGCTTACTATATTTAAAAAAAAACATACTTTGTCTTGTATGCTCCAATTCTCACTCCTTTTTCTTTTTTTGTGATATTGTTCATAATTGATTTTTCAATATAATTTATAAAACAAACAACAATTAACATACACAATAAGACACAAGCAATTGACAATCAATTTAGGCAGACACAGAATATAAATATGAGATAGCTTACTTGTTGTAGTAGATTTTTTCAAAGGATTTTTGATAAAAGTCGCTTAACTATTCCGCGAACATTTCGTTTTTATTAATGTAAATATTTAAGCCAGGACTTAACTCCTATTCCATGGTTTAGTTAAACCATGGAATATAGGTGGAATAAGCGTTTTTTATTAATATGGCTGTTCGTTTTTATTAATGTAAATATTTAAGCCATGGCTTAACTCCTATTCCACGGCTTAGCAAAACCATGGCATATAGGTGGAATAAGCGTTTTTTATTAATACGGCTGTTTGTGTTTTGACACAAACTAAACGATTGCCTTCGCAACAGTTGAGCTGTTTTCTATAAGCGCAAGAGAGAAAAGAGTGTGAGCCTGAGTAAAGAGTTGCCAGTGCGTGGTTCTCTTTCAACTGATGTTTAAACTATTTGATTTCGATCACAGTTGCCAGTGCGCGACTAGCCTAAAGCCTAGTACGCAGATCGGGAAAAATTTTGTCTCACATACATTTTTTTTCCTGGGACAAATTTTGTCTCGGATATTTTTCCGAGCAGTACGCAGTTCGCGCGCAAAATTCATACTATTGTGAATTGCTCTACAAAATGTCTCCACTAAATTTTGCCAGGAAAAAGAATGATACAAGCATTATTTTGCGGAACAAATTTTGACAGCCGAAAGTGATTTTTGTCAAAACTGGTTTTATGTAAAAGGTGCTGATGCTTCTCTTGAAAGCATCGAGAGGAGATTCCAAAAAGGTATGAACGATTTTTGTAGGACAACCTGTTCCAGAGATATACAACAAAACACATTAAATTATTTTTAAATTCTCCAACTTCAAACTTTTGCGCGAGATTTGGAAAAGTTTTGTAGAGATTAAAATTGTAGAGATAAAATTTGTCTTGTCTCGATCTGCGTACTAGGCTTAACAGCCCGATTCTCCCCCTTGTGAGGAGTTAGAAGTCACAAGCTCTTGTGACTATTCCTTGTGAGGATTGTTGTGATTCGATAACATTTTGGTATTCTCCCCCTAATCGTTACAAGAAAACTCACCACAAAACTCACCACAGCATGGTGAGATTTTTATGTGTCATTATTTGAATAGCTGATTATTCAAAACGCAGAAATTACTTTATAATGTATTGTTTTGGAGAGCGAATGGATCATTTGTATCTCTCAAAGTTTTTAAAAGCCGTCGGCGCTGCAAACTTCTTGATACGATTAGTTTCTTAAAAAAAATTTGTTTATGTAAAAATGTTCCTTTTCATTTTCGGGGGAAAGATCAGCAATAATAGGTGCGTTTTAGTAGGTGCGTTTTATTATTCACAAATCTATCTGGATCCGGATCTGGATTAAGTTTCAACATGTAATACAAAAACAATTTGGGATCCTGTTTTCTATCGGGATCTATTTCAAAGATCCAAAAATTAGTTATTACACTGGCGAGTAGATGGCTTTTTATGGTAAGGTAATGTAAGCTATAGTGTAAAGAAAAAAGACAAGAAATAATTAAAAATTTACAAACCCAAGGATAAAAGAGACGGACTTATAACACTGCTGTCTTTAGATTAAGAATTTTATTTTTCAATTATCTTTATATACAATTTGACTTAAAACTAACTTATTACTAAATTAAATCATGTTGGCTCAACAATAGGGCCCAACGTTCTTCATTTGTCTTTACATAATGCTATTTGCTTACAATATCATATTAATGTTTTCTTAATCAAATTCATGATTTTTAATATTAACTAAATAATAATTTTTGATGAGTGGGCGTTTTATCCCCTGTAGTATTGATTATTGTTCTTCTCGTAAAAGGGTGCGTTGTCGTTATGGATCAAATTGATCGTCAGTGATGGCTCGGGTGTATAGATACTTGTCACGAGGCTCTAGTTCATGCTGGAGAAGTTGTTGCACTTCTGTGTTGGGATGATCTTCCAGGTTCCTGATGATTTTTCCGGAGAGCTGCAGTAAATACTCGTGCAGTGGTATAAGCTTTGCTTCTTTATACAGATTCCTTGTTGGTATATATATATTTCTTCTTACAGTACCGTGCAAATGCGGAGCATCTTTCTTTTAAAAAGCTTCATCTTTTTAATTGCTGTAGGTGAAATAGTAAACCAGATGGGAAAAGCGTAGTACAGAACGGGTCGAATAAGTTGTTTGTACACAAGCAGCTTGGTTTTCTTACTTAGTCCATTTCGCCTCCTGAGAAGCGGATGGCCCAAGTGCAGAGAATAGTTGGCTCTCTTCAACATCAAGTCTGCATGCCTTTTGAATTTGAATTTGTTGGAAAAGTCGATTCCCAAGTACTTCGTTGAAGATTTGACTGTCACTTCAGTGTTGTCTGGAAGCTTTATTTTGATTGCATCACAGCGTGTTGCAAACGCTCGTCTTCGAATGACAGTCACTGGTGTTCGGAAGCAGATGAGTTCAGTCTTTTCGCTGTTTATCCTCAGTCCCCATTTGACATAGTATTCCCATAGGTTTTTAATGTGCTCTTGCACTCTCCTGGCAGCAATTTCTGGTGAAAAAGCGGTGGCGTATGTGATTGAGTCGTCTGCATAAAGCTTTGTCTTTGTACCTGATATGTTGGCTGGTTGATCAGCAGTGTAAATGTTGAACAGCAGTGGTCCAAGTTTTGATCCTTGATTCTTACCAAGTAATTAGCAAGTCCAAGTTCCGAGAGTTTGAATAGTAATCCTTTTATCCAAACGCTGTCGAAAGCTTTTTCGATGTCCAACAAACACGCTACAGTGGTTTTATTTTGTTGAGTCCAATTTTAACATCAGTATGGAGTCCCAGTAATGGATGTATGGTAGAGTGTTTATTTCGAAAGCCATACTGAAACTCCGGTATGACATCTCTTTCTCTGCAGAAAACGTTGAGTTTCTTCAATAGCAATGCCTCCAGTATCTTACTCATGCAGCTGAGCAAAGGAATTGTCCGATATCCTTCCACATTTGCGCGGTTTTTCTTCTTTGGGACAGGGACAACTTTTGCGGTTTTCCAGGCTGCAGGGAAATAGCTGTTGTTCAGGCAGTGTTATTAAAGATTATAGTCAACAGGAGAACAGCAAGATTTGGTAACTTTTAAAGTACGTAATTAGAAATCTTGTCGCTTCCTGCTGATTTTTTGGAGTTTCCAGTGAAGTAAATATCAGCTACTTCTTCAGGAGAAGTGAAAACATCTGTCAGCGTCGGCTCCGATGATGGGTTTTCCTCGTTGAACAGGGTCACGGTTTCGGTGGTTGCTGATATCTCTTGAAAGCGATTTCTTACTTCTTCGATAAAGTCAGGAAGGTGTACAGGAGGGCGGTCTTTAAAACTATCGTGAAAGTGATTTGCAAACGCTTCAGCTTTCTCTGCAGAAGTTGTTGATACTTCTTGTCTGTGAAGGATGGTGTCTGGAATTGAGTTCGGTCTTCCAACAATCTGATTGATCTT
This sequence comes from Chrysotoxum bicinctum, assembly GCA_911387755.1. Lineage (NCBI taxonomy): Eukaryota > Metazoa > Arthropoda > Insecta > Diptera > Syrphidae > Chrysotoxum > Chrysotoxum bicinctum. The sequence goes on along the minus strand of OU426987.1, from coordinate 144,282,408 downwards.
CTTAAACGTGTCAGGTCCAGGTTTGATATCTTCGAGTCTCTTTCTGAAATCCTTTTCCTGGTGATGTTTTATTGCCTGGTTGAACATTGTATTAGTGTACTGAAGTTCTGAGTATAGCCGACGGTATTCGACACTTTCCCTGTTAAAGGTCCTGTGGAATATTGTTTGGAGGCTTTTGCGGAGTCTTTGCCGGTGAGCATATATTAATTGTATATGTTGGGGTAAGTTTGCATATTTATCTCTGCTGGTGCGGGGTGTTTTCTGACTGTCCAAAGCATTGTTGACCACTGTTTCAAATTGAGCAATGGTGTTATCGATCTCATTGTTGCTGAGATTGTTGACGCTGGAGACTTCTGGTAGGCGTTCTTCAACTTGTGAACGGAATCTTATCCAGTTCAGTTTTTCCTTTGGATTTGGAATTCGGGAATACGACGTTCAGTTGTAATCCTGTAATTCAATCTGACTCTCATCTCAACCGCCATATGATCCGAGTCACTATCGTGTGCAACACAAGTAAAGTTTTGGAACTCAGGAAGGATGTTCGTAAAATTGGACGTCACTAAAAAGAAGTCTAGCAGCGACGGAGTTCTTGGAAATGTGGGCCTATGTTGCGATATAGGCACCAATGAGTGAAGCTCGAGATTGTCTTGCAGCCAGTCCGCAATTGCTTTTCCTTGTGTAGATTCCCTGGTGTCCAGCCAGAGTGGGTGTCGTGCATTGAAGTCACCTCCAAGTACACAGTAAGTATGTTGGCTAGCCAGATTGTTGATGGCGTTGAAGTCATGTATGATGTCACATCTTGTTGCGTTACACTTGTTGTATACTGAGACAAGAAGCAGCGTCTCATTATCCGACATATTGATCACAACGGCTGTAGTCTCCATTAGACATGAGTAACGCAGTAAAAATTGCTGCGTTGATATACTAACTCAAGCGCAATTCACTGTATCAGCGAAATGCATTAACGCAGTTTGCGCTATAACGCAATTTTTGTTTTAACTCATTTGAAGCAAAACAGCGCAGCGCAACACAGCTGTATTTTGTTAACTCATCATCATACCATTGTATATAAACTTTATATACAATGGAATAGCCTCATGAGAATACTATAAAGTTTATATACAATGGTTAATCCTTTCAATCGTAAATTCACCTAAGAATCCAAAAACGTAAAAACTAAAATAAAAGGCTTTTCTTAGAACAAAAGTAGTTTTTGTTATTTTTGATTTTCTCAAAAACTACAAAACATTTTGACATCCGGTTTTTTTGTGTTTGATCAAAAATTAATATGAGCATTGAATATTGAATAAAAAAATAATACTTAATTACGTAAAATTTTGAAAAGAAATTGTTTAAAAACAAAATTTTCATTTTTTTTTTTTAAATTTTGATTTTGAAAATTAATTTTTCAAAAACTATTCACTCGAACAACTTTATTTAAAAACAAAATTAAAGAATGTATTTCTGGCTTTTCAAAATACTACAGCACTACTCTGTAGGTATCACCGTTATTTTTTAATAATTATTTTTCTGTTTTAAGTGATCTTTTTATTAAATTGTCCCTCCCGCCTAAACGGGGGGAAATTGACCCCCCCTCCCATACGATTTTTTTCTTGTATAAGTCCAACCTACAGGCCCTAGCTTTTTGTCACACCTTATGCAAATCACCCTGTATATAGTTGGTGTCACAACGACGCCACAGTTATTGCATTTTATAATTTGAGTGCAATAGTGGCGTAACCTTCATACTTCTCTTAGAAAAAAATTATTATGTATTCTGACCAATGTGGGAGCCAAAATATAAATATAAACTATTGTGCCAATTTTTGGTACCCCATCCCGTTTTTATGGTTGAAGAACTCTACCATAAATTTTTAGTTAGTGGCCATTCCTATTTGCCATATGACCAAGATTTTGGTATACCTAATAGAAAAGAATAAAAAAATTTATAAAGATATCTTCGTCCCAAATTATTGTGTTAACGTCATTTCCTCGGCCAGAAAGAGAAACCCATTTGAAATTGTGAAAATGACTTCATATGATTTTTTTTTCCACAAAATTTATCGAAAAAATAAATACCTATCACAAATAGGAAACTGTCCATTTCAAATTCCAAGGTTGAACGGCTTAAAATTCAGTGGTTTTCCAAAAAAGTAAGTCATTATTTTCAATTTTTATAAATATTCTAATGACATTGATGTGTTACTCGAAGAGGTAAATGTAAAAAAGAGACAATCCGTTAATATTAAAAAACTCAACCAGCTTGAACAACCTAAAAAAGACGATAAAAAAAGAAAGACTTAATTGAACTGCTTCAATTTAAACCACCAATCCATCACTTTTTCTATAATAATTTAAAAACGTCAACAAGTGTTCTAATCGAAATATTTGACGATTTATCAGGCTAGGAGTAAAATCATTAAAAAACAAGTAAAAATGTACTTATAATTTTTTGTTGTTAAAATATGAACTATGAGAGAAATAAAAAAAAATATAATTAGTTTGGCGTAACCTATCTTTTTTTCTTTATTTTTACAGAAAACCATGAATGCAATAGCGGCGTAACCCACTTTTTTCCAAAATGAAGTTAAATTAAAAAAAAATATGCCTTTTTTCAAACTGTTCCAAGTTTTTAGATAAATCAAAAATCTCAAAGGAAAAAAACAAAAAATGTTTAAAGGAAACCTGTTTCTTAAATCTCTCGTAGCTCTAAAGTGAATTTTATGGGTTACGCCACTATTGCACTGACAGCCTCATATAGCTAATTAACAGCATTCCTTTGGCTATACTCGTCTTGGCATGCATAGGTACATAACATATGTACAATCAGTGGCGGATTTACCAGCAGGCTAAGTAGGCTTGAGCCTAGGGCGGCAGATTTTAGGGGCGGCAAATTTTTTATTTCTAGCCGTCGGTTTTCTGATGTGTAGATATCATTCTAGAAGTCCATAAGACACCTTTTCGATGATTTTTCCCTCTTCTCTTTCATTGTACATTCAACGGTACCGCAAACTTCTATATTCTACGGTAAAACACCCAGTTCACAGCCACAACCATAAATCGGTCGTTGCCCACACTTTCTATGAGTGAAATGAGAGATAAATTCCGGAAAATATATTTCTCGCTCTTCCCATTCCCACTACGTATGTACTCATACAAGTCGGACTACTGGTTGGGGGCTGTGAACTGAGTAGATTGTGTACGTATTGGTAATAGCGATATTGGTGTGGTAGATCTGGATACAAAATTGTTGCAAGGAATAATGTTTTGTTGGAGATATTCTTCGTTTTGAATGGAACAAAAGATTTCAAAATAATAATCGAATCATTTTATCGATTTTAATCTTATGTGTTGACTACTGTTTGTTGAACAGGTACTAACTTCTGAAAATTTTATTAGAATGCTAAAAAAAACTCAATTACTTTTCAGATTGAAAACTAGATACAATCGATGACGTTGAATATCCGTACGTGAGTTCATCTGGAATCTCGTTGTTATTTTTTCAATTTGTGTAACTACGTTTACCGAATGTTCATTATTTTGGGGGTGGCATACCCCGCCTTATTAGCATTACATCATTGAACTTTGATTACCTCAGAAATATACTCAAAAACTATTTCTTGTGCAATTTGAATCGAATTGTTGAATTTTAAAGATAATCTAGGAACTGACAATTCACAATTTTAGAGATAAGGGCGGCAAAAATTCAACAGCCTATACTTGGGAAATGTGTAAATCCGCCACTGTGTACACTTGTATCTACAGATTTGCTGATCGTAGAACACTTTTGTACGACTGTTTCAAATTTCTAATATTCATTAATTGAGTCTTTTTACAAAGCACATCTTTTAAAGTATCCAATAAAACATCAGTAAACATTTTTACTTCGATTTGTTTTGGTATGAAATAACCATTGTCAATATGGACAAAGTTCACTTTTAAAAGACAAACTAGCTAGGTATTTGCTGCTGTTAAAGTTAGACGAGCTCTTTAACGTTAAAGTATGGTTTATGTCCCTTAAAATTAACAAAAAGTCGGTTCTCTTTTTATATACAATATTTAGAGTCGACTCCCATTCTAAAATTGATTTAGAGCAGGTTTTAAATGTTTACAATTTTGCCCTGTCTTTTATTTGTCTCACTCGTGACAAAAAAAAGATCCTGACTATTTTCAAAATACATAAAGGTGGTGTTTTTTTTCCATTTCAGCAAAAATGAATTAGTAATAATATTATTAGTTCTAAGAAAGTCCATGTAGACTTTATAAAAAAAAATTAAACACTCTTAACTGCGGAATTACACTTTAGGAAACTTCATAAAAATGTTCTGTACAAAAATTGAAATTCATTCACCCGTGCGCGGTGTGGGCTGTGTATTGTCAAACTTATAGAAAAACAAATGCACATTCTTCATAGAATACCGACCTATACATGCGGCTACTCCATGGATGAACACACACAAACAAACAATATCAACATGACGAACAGGTGTAAGGTATTTAAAAAAAAACAAAGATTATAAATTAATATAATACAAATGATGGAGATATTAATAGAATATGTTCTATCTACCTAATGCCTTACCTTTTGCCTTTTTCTAAAAAAAATAGGATACCACAGTAGGAATTTGCTTTTTTTGGTAGATACCTACCTATGTACATCTATTCCACATGAACAAAGGTAGCCGCATTGTCTGCCAGTATTATCTTTCTCGCGCATAATAAAAATAAAATGCACGACTGGATCGCACGAACTTGCTCTTATGTAAAAGTACTTTGGAATTTAAGATACATTTTATAAATATAAAACATGGATTTAATGAGATAATAATGTTCAAATGCATAAAATTGCCGTCTGGTTTCCGGAAAAGTATGAATTTATGCAAATAAACCTTAAAAAATCGTTTTATTACTAAATAAATTTTTTATATAAGAAATTTCTCTAAAATTTTTCAAGAAATGCGAATCAAGGATGCGAATTTTAAGTATTTAATAATATTGGTTTTAGGAAATAATTTCAAAAAAAATAATCGTTCATAGGTTTTGAAGATATTGATTTAAAAAAAATTTTTTTTTGTTTTAAAAAACCGAATAAATATTTTTTCGAATATTTTTATATACCATATTATTTTAAACTTAAGGGGACTCCTGCTAAAAATTTTGGGTTAAAATCCTTAGAGCCGTTAATGAGAAAGTCGAAAATAGAAAAAACGGGTCTATGGCAGGTACCCCTAATAACATTTTGCCCCAAAATTTTGTTTGACCAAAATGTAGTCCATGTCCATAATATCACACTTGATTTTTTTTATCAAAATCGTTAGAGCTGTTTTCGAGATAAATAAGATTTTGCATTACGGGTGTATGGGGGGTACCCTTAGTTTTGGAGCTAAAAAAAAAATTTCAATTTCTCCTCTAGGGAATCACCGAAGACACTTAACTACCGAGATTGAAAGAAATAGGTCCAATGGTTTAGGTTGTAGTGAGAGGTACAGACATACAGACACACTGAAACATGTTTTTTGTGTACTAAATTTTCTTTAAAATTTTTATAAAAAAAAATTGATATGCAAATTGTTATTATTTAATAAAATACATTTTTAAACGTAATTTAAAAATTTCATCGTGTATCGGTTTTCAAGATATTGAATTTTCAAAAAAAAAAATTGTATTATTTTTTTAAAAATCCAAAAACTATTTTTTCGAAAAAATTTTTAATTTATATTTTTTCAAATGCAAGGCAGCTCCTGCATAAAAATTTTGGTTAAAATCGTTTGAGCCGTTGGTGAGAAATTCGAAAATCAAAAAAACCGTTATATGACAGGTACCCTTAATAACATTTCCCCCCAAAATTTTTTTTGACCAAAATATAGTCCATGTCCATAATATCACACCTAATTTTTTTTATCAAAATCGTTAGAGCCGTTTTCGAGATAAATAAGATTTTGCATTACGGGTGTATGGGGGTACCCTTAGTTTTGGAGCTAAAAAAAAAATTTCAAGTTTTCCTCTAGGGAATCACCGAAGACCCTTAACTACCGAGATTGAAAGAAATAGGTCCAGTGGTTTAGGCTGTAGTGAGAGGTACAGACATACAGACACACTGAAACATGTTTTTTGTGTACTAAATTTTCCTTAAATTTTTTATAAAAAAAATTGATATGCAAATTGTTAGTATTTAATAAACTACATTTTAAAACGTAATTTAAAAATTTAATCGTGTATCGGTTTTCAAGATATTGAATTTTCAAAAAAAAAAATTGTATTATTTTTTTAAAAATCCAAAAACTATTTTTTCGAAAAAAAATTTAGTTTATATTTTTTGAAATGCAAAGCAGCTCCTGCATAAAAATTTTGGTTAAAATCGTAAGAGCCGTTGGTGAGAAATTCGAAAATCAAAAAAACCGTTCTATGACAGGTACCCCTAATAACATTTCCCCCCAAATTTTTTTTTCACCAAAATATAGTCCATGTCCATAATATCACACTTAATTTTTTTTATCAAAACCGTTAGAGCCGTTTTCGAGATAAATAAGATTTTGCATTACGGGTGTATGGGGGGTACCGTTAGTTTTGGAGCTAAAAAAAAAATTTCAATTTCTCCTCTAGGGAATCACCGAAGACCCTTAACTACCAATTTTGAAGAAAATACCGGTAGCTTAGGCTGTAGTTCGAGGTACAGACATACAGACATACAGACATACAGACATACAGACAGACAGATGGAATTGTCGGACCCACTTTTTTCGTCTTCGCTATCATCGTAATGTCAACTTTGATCAAAATCTCGAGTTCGATTTTTTTTCCAAATGCAGAACTTGCCCTATAGTACCTATATCGCAAGTAAAAAGTTCTTAAACAAAACAAAAGAGAGAATATTATATTGTTCTCTTTTTAATTCAGAATGACTATAAAATTCTCTTCTTCTTATGAAACCTTCTTAAGAAAGCTTTTGTCTGCTCGAGAAAATTTTCGATGACAGAATTTTGTATGGAGGTGAGACATCTGTATATTATTATCTGTGCTTATACAGGGTGATTTGCATAAGGTGTGACAAAAAGCTAGGGCGTGTAGGTTGGACTTAGACAAGAAAAAAATCGTATAGGAGGGGGGGTTCTATTTCCCCCCATTTAGGCGGGAGGGGCAATTTAAGAAAAAAATCACTTAAAGCAGAAAAAAATTATTAAAAAATAACGGTGATACCTAGAGAGTAGTGCTATAGCATTTTGAAAAGCCAGAAATACATTCTTTAATATTGTTTTTAAATAAAGTTGTTCGAGTGAACAGTTTTTGAAAAATTAATTTTCAAAATCAAAATTTTGAAAAAAAAATAAAAATTTTGTTTTTAAATAATTTTTTTTCAAAATTTTACGTAATTAAGTATTATTTTTTTATTCAATATTCAATGCTCTTATTAATTTTTGATCAAACACAAAAAACCGGATGTCAAAATGTTTTGTAATTTTTGATAAAATCAAAAATAACAAAAATACTTTTGTTCTAAGAAAAGCCTTTTATTTTAGTTTTTGGATTCTTAGGTGAATTTACGATTGAAAGGATTAACTTTCTTTTTACTATTTTTTTAATTATCGGTCTTATAAGGATACAATAATGTGACAAAGTACTGGATTAATCATATTTCACACATTTTTTCATTCAGAACACCTGCGTGAGAGCATTGGTTTAAAATTGACATACCACTTTTTTATTACGGTGGGGTCGGCTTGGCGACGCGACCTGTTTTGTTGTACAAATTATTTCTAATTTGAATATCAAGTCGTCAACATATCACGACGTCAAATTACTCTCGTGCCGAATTAACGGATATGCATTACTGCTACGGTAGTATGGTCGAAGTCGTGAAGCGCAAAGACTACGCTGAAATGTATCCCAATAGGAGGTGTCCCAGTCATACGATATTTTCAAGAATCCATCAACGTCTTCGAAAACACGGAGTACTGGAGCACCGACGGAGAGAAAGTTCATCTTCTGCATCAGTACACATACAGGAAAGAATTTTGGATATGGTCCGACGTAATCCCTCCCTTAACACAAGGAGAATAGCTACTATGCTTCAGTTGCCCCAAACTAGAGTATGGGCAGTGCTTCCTACCGAGCATTTACACCCGTACCACACTACACCAGTTCAGGAGCTAACCGCAAACGACAAGTTACTGAGAGCTGCATTTTGTCGAACATTATTGCTAAGAGATAAAACTGAACATAATTACTTTGGAAGGATATTCTGGACGGATGAAGCTCAGTTTACCAGAGATGGAGTAACAAATTTCCACAATTTACATCACTGGAGTAACAGCAATCCACATAACAAGAAACAACCCAAATCTCAACACCGCTTTAGCTGTAATGTTTGGTTTGGTATTGTTGGACGAACAGTTATTGGACCACGGTTCCTGAATTCAGTCATAAATGGAGAATCCTATCTGCAGTTACTACGAGACCTTCTGCCCGATTTGAATGACAATGTTCCCTTGGCCATAGCAGACAATTTAATCTACCAGCAAGTTGGAGCTCCAGCACACTACAGCCGCACTATAAGGAACTGGCTTGATGAACATTTTAGTGACCGTTGGATTGGAAGAGGAGGTCCAATAGAATGGTTTCAAGATTCAGGAACATTTTTGTTCTTATTTCTCAATTGCATTTTTCTGTCACTAAGTTAGGGCGTGTAACGTTGCATTATTTAAAAAACATTCGCAGGTCGATATTAATCCAATGCTCTCACGCAGGTGTTCTCAATGAAAAAATGTGTGAAATATGATTAATCCAGTACTTTGTCACATTATTGTATCCTTATAAGACCGATAATTAAAAAAATAGTAAAAAGAAAGTTAATCCTTTCAATCGTAAATTCACCTAAGAATCCAAAAACTAAAATAAAAGGCTTTTCTTAGAACAAAAGTAGTTTTTGTTATTTTTGATTTTCTCAAAAACTACAAAACATTTTGACATACGGTTTTTTGTGTTTGATCAAAAATTAATAAGAGCATTGAATATTGAATAAAAAAATAATACTTAATTACGTAAAATTTTGAAAAAAAATTGTTTAAAAACAAAATTTTCATTTTTTTTTTTTCAAAATTTTGATTTTGAAAATTAATTTTTCAAAAACTATTCACTCGAACAACTTTATTTAAAAACAAAATTAAAGAATGTATTTCTGGCTTTTCAAAATGCTATAGCACTACTCTGTAGGTGTCACTGTTATTTTTTAATAATTTTTTTTCTGTTTTAAGTGATTTTTTTCTTAAATTGCCCCTCCCGCCTAAACGGGGGGAAATAGACCCCCCCTTCCTATACGATTTTTTTCTTGTCTAAGTCCAACCTATACGCCCTAGCTTTTTGTCACACCTTATGCAAATCACCCTGTATACTCATGTTAGTTGTTCTCGAAAATTCGCGAAGCTTCTCGTCTTGGAATGTTCTAGATGGTTGGAATAAGGGGAAATACATTTGACATTGGAAAAGGGCTTTTTTGTTTCTTCCATAAATTAGATATGCAATTTTCCAACAGATGGCGCTGTAGTAGTATAAAGCTCTGTTCACAACATTGCCCCCTTCTTAAGATTGTTTGTCCCGAACAATTCTATCTCCAGCTTCGCCACTGTATCGGTGCAGTCGATCACTATGCACAACTTTTAATTTTCCTCGTGACCCTTTTTGAATTCGGTAAACGACATCATTGATTTTCGTGACGACAGTATAAGGGCCTTCCCAGTTTTGTTGAAGTTTCGGCGACAATCAAAAGTCTGCACGTCAATTTTTTCCGCTGACAGCGCCCTCAGTAGTATTCCCCAACTTTTTTTTCTGTTCCATGAGAGTACTATAGATTATACATACAATGGCCTGAGTACGACACTAGTTAGAAAATGTTTAAAATTAAAAAAGAATTAGTAAACTACTTTAAAGTTAGCAAATTGGTAAGTAAATAGTATCATACTAATACCTTAACACTAGGCTCTTTAAAATTTTGCGTTAATATTGATCCATGTTCATCCTGAAGAGAAGTATATTCAAGGGATTTACATTTTGCTTCACAGACAAAAATTTGTATACGAGTATCTACATATGTACATTTTTTCTTAAAAAGAAATTGAAATTCGAATTATCACCTACATGCTTACATCAGAAGCCAAAATAGTTCCAATAAGCTCGAAGATGTCGAAGCGGAGATTATATGAATTAAAAAAGTCAGTGGAGATTTTGGAACGAGTTCTTTGATATTTTAATAATATATACCCATACATTTCAGAGTGCGGTTTTGGGGTTGAAGAAGACTTATGAAAATTATTTTTTTAGTTAGACTAATGTCTTTGTAAGTGGGAAATTCTTTTAGAATTGATATAGTCAAAGGCAGAAAGATCATTTGCAAAACATATGAAGAACTAAGTTTAAGCATTTCAAGATAACGCAAAAAATTGCCTATGATCACCAGCGGAAGGCTGTTGGTTATACCTACCATCGACATATAAAAAGGGTGATGTTTGACATGAAGGTAACTATAATAATCAATATAAAGACGGAAGTTTTAGTAGATTCTGAGGCGTGTAATATAGCGGCTTTCAGCGTTCAGCTCAACAAATTGCTTTGTTACTTAACGATTGGTGGGGTAAATAGGTCTTAATAAGGAACTGAGGTACCGAAAAGATTTGCAAGGAGACAGTGATTGAATGCAGATTGATTTTTGTGGTGGGAAGAGTTGCATAAACGAAGAGAGGACGAACGCTCGGAATTGATAACGTGAGCAGGGCCGCCGCTACCATATGTGCAAAATGTGCGGCGCACAAGGGCGCCAACGTCTAGGGGCGGAAAATTAAGAGATCGATCTAACTCAACATACATAGATATTGGAACCTGTTTACATTTGACCGTTCACTACGTAGTGCCCACACACAATATACTACCAATCTTTATTCATACATATTTTGTTTGGGACTGTCGCACCTCACAACAAATAACCTCTTCGATTGCAGTCGTAGTCTAAACTGCTTAACGCCATGTCACCATAGATTGATACTTGGGAAATAGCTTTCCACGCAACCTATACATCTCAGACCTATAAACTCGAAAAGGATATTGTTTTTTTTTTATTTACAGCCCATGTATTCCCCATAAAATAAAACGAAAACAGTGTAACGAAAACATTCATTTTTCTATTTACTCGTATTTTTGTATAAATGGGTATCAATATTCTGATTGCAATGATATAGCTAAATATCTTAAATCTAAGTTGGTAACTTTAGAACAAAATTAATAGAAGATGATTTAAAACATTGTAAACAAACCACCTTTACAACGAAAAAATAAACAAGGAAAAAAAAGTTTTGTGTCTCTAAATATTTATGTTTGTTTTTAAATAAGGATTTACGAATAGTTTTTAATTAATTTTAGAATTCAATTAAATGTGAACGGATTAAACAAAATCAGAATAACCCAGAAATTTAACGTTTCATTGGTCGTTCGAATTTGAGCTTTCAATTGACATTCAGAGTTCAGACTCTATTTATATCAAAATATAGTTCGCACACAAATCACAAAATGTCAAATTCCATCAAAGGATACCTAAGATGTCAAGGAATTATATATAATACTTGCAGATCCGGAAGTAAATGATTAAGGCCCATTTGCTGATACAGAACATAAACACTTTATGTTCCACATTAACTCTTATGTAGTAGAACATAAGCGCTTCAGCAAATGGCCCTAAGTGTCTTAAAAAGAGAGGTGAAAAAATTATTAAAGCTTTTAAAGGTATCAAAAACTACTTTGTCTTCTTTCTGTCAAGCTATAAACTATTGATTTTTACCAATACATAATTTACATATATATAAATTAAAAACTGTGCTAGAAACTCGAATCTTTGCATTTTATATGAAAATAGTTTTGTTGAAGAAAATTATTCGCAATCGCCATATTTTGTGTTTCCTCTTAAAATAATAATGCACGAACCTGCTTTTATGTAAAAGACTTCAAACATGAATGCGGTTAGAAAAAAAAACTGTTCATAAACATAAAGTTCATCAAAATGACTAAAACAAATCTCAGTAGTAGTTAGAGCTAAGAATAGGATGCCATGTGATGCAAGCAAATATTAATTTATGCAAAAATCTAATCTAAAAAATAATCTATTAAAATCCGTTCAGCCGGTAATGAGAAATTAAAAAATCGACAAAATGGTTCTATGGTCGGTACAGTCAGTAATACGAGTATATTAATTTCAATTTTTTTTGTTTAATTATAGAACGTAAAAATTTATGATAAGAAAAAAAATTTATCAAGATTCTCGGAGACGTTTTCGAGAAAAAAAAGATTTTCGAAAACCATTTTTTAACATTTGTAGAGTAGGTATCGTTATTATTAGGTAATATTTTTTTTTCTCTTTATATTAAGAAACTTTAATTTATCAAGTTTTTAAAAAATCTACCAAATTCAAACAATTTTTTTTTTTGAAAATTTGAATGCACAGGAATATTTAAAATTTTGGGGCACTTTATCATAAAACAAATTATCAAAATCGGTTGTACCGATTCTTTAAATTTTTTGATTTTTGTTTAAATCTATTGGACATTGTTTAATTTTTTTTTTTCAATTTCGCTAAGAATCGTATGGCAGGAACCGTTATTTTTGGTCTTAAAAAAAAATCTCGAGTTCGATTTTTTACGAATACATAACTTGCTTTATACATAGTAGGTACCTATACTTAAGTCTCAAGTAAAAAGAGTAAATAATCTTAAAAGGATGCAAATATTGTATATGCTATAACAGAAACTCTCAAACTCATTTACAGGAGAGACCCCCCCACCAAATCCTAGTCTGACTACGTTCGTTGTATAAGAATTTGATGTAGATTGGAACGCGACAACAACAATGCACGTTTGCTTAAATAAATATAATAAATAAAACTTCCACTTATTCAACGTATATACCCCCGCCACCCAAGATATGGGGCGGCAATTTAAGGTTCTTGCACAAGGGCGCACAAACAACCAGCGGCGGCACTGAACGTGAGATCGCATAAATGTGTAGTTTGGGTAGTAGCAGATATGTGGCTGTTTCAAAATGGAAGATGAGGGGTCAGATGCATAAAGCCATGTACTTGTTGTTTTATTTATAGATTATTTGTGGTAGGTATGTGTTGAAGTTTTCAAACTTTCTTATTTCTTAAGAAATTGTTACAATCTGCAAAACTTTTCAAATTCTCGGCATCGTTAAGAGTTGCACTGTAACCTTATTTCTATAAAGACTTACGACTATTTATCTAACAGTTACTTATTGGATCAAAAACTCGAGTTCATATTAATTTATCAAATTATTTATCAAATCAACATAGATACATAAACTTCCAAACTAATAACAATTAAATTATTCTGATCCTTTAGTTGTCAAATAGATTTTGTATATTTGTACGACCCATTCTTGAATACGCTTGTCAGGTTTGGTTCCTCCATTGTGAGTTTGTGACTGTTATAAAGCCAGACAAGAGCAGATCCAAATGCCTCAGACTCAGAAGGTTGGCTTGGAAAAACCTTAAAGAACTTACTCAATAAGACTATTCCTGAGAGCAGACGATCATATTTATCTCTTGTCTTCATTAATTATTGGATCGGAAATCGGATAAGTAAATAAGTACATTCGGCCCTATCAAGGTTACCTTCGGAACGGAACTTTCTCCGCAACGCATCTTTCGTCGGAAATTCACAGCCCGATTCTGGTGTTGTGAGGACTCACAAGTCACAAGCTCTTGTGAGGTTGATTTCTTGTGAGGTTGTTGTGATCGATATCATTTTTGGTATTCTCAGACAATCCTCATAAGAAACCTCACAACAAATTCACCACAGTAAACTGAATCTCAACAGCTGATTATAAAATAATAAAAAAAAAACAATTGCCAAATTCAAGCGTAATCCAAGAAACAAATAAAATAATGGAAGGTAATTTTGTATTTTTAAAGAAAAAAAGATGATTTATAAATAAATATTGATTTTAGTGGGAGATTGTCAGGGTTCCAAGTCTTTGGAAAACGAAAAAACTTAATAAAGATACTATGTATTTTATAGCGCATAGGGATCACTAGTGTCTTAGAAGCCGTCGGCGCTGCAATCTAATCAATATAAGTTTATTGGAAAAAGAAATATAATATCAATCGAAAAAATCTTACTTTTCATTTTCGGATGCAATTTCTGCAATAAGATGCACCAGAACGAATCCTACTATTTCCATTTTTTTGTGTAATGTGAATAAAATTTCTAGTCTTTTTTTCATAATATATAATGTCAAAACTCTAGTAATTTGTGAGTTGTGATCTACTCTGAAGCAGATCACAATATCGATAGTTCTTTTGAGGCTCACAAGTTGTGAGTGTGCTGTTAGAATACGAAAACCTCACAAAATCATATTTATCTCACCTTATGAGGTTGTTGTGACTTGTGAGGTTTCAGTGAGGTTTCAGTGAGGTTGGGCAGAATCGGGCTGTCAATTTCGGTTCGAAGCTTCGAAGTAGCTTTCATCGGAAGAAATTTTACAGAAATGCCACGACATGACGCATTGCGATGGATATAAATTTTAGACAGAGAAGAGCAAATTAACAGATATATCGAAAATGTGATATATTTTCGGTAATTTTTTATAAAATACACATCATAAACATTTTTAAATCATGAAAAATCGGTTAGAGAGTAATTTATTGTTTATAAAAAGTAATTTTTTTAAATTATAACGCTAACTAGCGTTTTGAAGAAATGTAATTAGAATCAAAACTATCGAATAAAGTCCCCTCCCTATTTCCAAACATATGTTTTTTGTTTCCATTTGAAGTGTCAAAAAAAGAATAAATTGAAGAAAAAAAAACTTTTGAAACACAATATTATTTATTTACATATCTTACTTATACCTTAATCACAATGAAAATGGATCAATGCACAAAACAAAAGGTCACGAACATACTTTTTTCAATTCACCAACATCGCTTTGTCTTGGTCCAAATGAATTCAGCTGATTGGCCAGATCTTTTTGCAACATCAGAATATTCAGCAGGGACCCTACTATGTAACTCGATTCTACTTTCGGTTCTATTCGAAAGTCATTTCCGATTCTACTTTCAAATAGAACTATCTAAGAAAGTAGAATCGGATGCCGGTAATGCCAATTATTTCCCACAAAATTTCCGATTTTCGAACGAGTCTCGCATTATGTTTGACAACCAAAGTAAAAACAAAAAAAAACAGCTGGTGTGAAAAAATAGAATTTATAGCAAAGTAATTAAATTAAAAACAATAATAATAACAAATAAACATGGACAGTGTCGCAATTTGGTTTAATTGAGATGAAAATCCGGAACGAATAGAACAAATTGAACGAAGGCGAATTAGAGACAAATCCAACATAATGGAGCTTAGCGAGAAAAGGTTTACCCATCCAATATTTATTTAAAGACATTTTTAATCCAATAAAATAAATTTATTTCAGCTTTGTTAAAAATTACCGTCTGTCAAAAGACGCCTTTACTTTATTTATTGAATAATATTTCAACAGATCTTAGTGTTCGCAGAAGGCAAACTTCTGTTCCCAACATGATCAAGGTATCAGCTACCTTAAAATTTTTGGCAACAGGAGGTTACCAAAACCAAATCGGTGAAGACAGGCACGCGGGACTTGCACAACAAACTATGTCGAAGATTATAGCCGAGGTTATAACTTCAATTGAGAAAGTAATTTGTCCTCAACTAATCAACTTCAAAATGACAGAGGAAGAAAAAACGAAATCAAAACGCCATTTTTGGGAAAAATCTCGAATTCCTGGTGTGATTGGTGTTGTTGATGGAACGCACATTCAACATATCTGGATGCTTTTCCATGTACTGCACCAGAATCTCAAACTGTGACGCCTTCGTGTTTGCAATTTTTGATGATTCCCTACGAAGAAAACATAAACATATTACTTAATTATTTATAATATTGAATAAGATTAATTTATAAATTCTATTTACTTATGTACATTCTGAACAAAATAATTCTTTACTCGAACCACTCGCAAACACATTTATTGTAGAATGATTATTTGCGATTTCGCTTTGTTTTGACATAAACTTTTGAGATACGTGGTTCCCCTATTTTGCGAAAGTAGTAAAGTACACTAAAACACAGTTGGCACTACTCGAGCTGTTCGATTATCGCACATTAAATCGTTCTAAAAGAATTACAGAGTTGCAGTTTTGCGAATTCGAACATTTTTATTGTAGAATCGAGATACATAGTAGGGCCCCCAGATTAACCATCCGCTCATATTGTTACTAACTTGTGTTTTCGTTCTGCGTATCTGCCTAAAAACAAAAAGTCCATTCTAAATAGTTAAAAAGTTAACGCAAATAAAGTTTTTTCTTTATTACTTTCATTTTAATTAACTATTTCTTTAAAAAGAAAACACTCCGCAACAAGAACTTGTCTGAGGACTTCGGAGAAAATTTTGTTTGGTTATGTAAAAAATAAAACCATTAGAAGTACTTTATCGTAAAGCATAGCATACAAATGGCATGCGTTGAATTTCGTCGGAAAGTATTTCCGATCAGCTGATCGGAGAACTACCTCGAAGCAAAATGTCTCCGATTCGTAGGAAATCGGAGAGAATTCCGCTCCAACGGTTACCTCGAAAGGTCCGATTATAGGTAAGCTTATAAAAAATAAAGTTTAATATCTGTTCTCGTTAATTTTAATTTCCTGAAAAAAATATGTAAGTCAATTGAAAACAGTTACCATTTTATACTAATCATAACACGAGAATAACACTAACAGAAACATTAATTTTTGAATAAATAAAACTTTTGTATTTTAATGATTCCGTTTAGTTTTTATTTCAGTCTGTTCGAAAACTTGAGTTTTCTATAATTTTCACATTCGGAACATAAAACTTAAATATATTCAAGGTATATAGTAAAATCGTATTCTTTTATGAACAATTAACTAAAAGATAAAAAAAATATTTAATGTGCTCGTGCTGCCATTTTATTTGAATTCCAAAACAAAATAGAATATGAGTTAGCTTTTCTTTGTACATATGTAGGTATGTATAGTTATTTGTATTAACATTACAGAATAATAGTCAAACTGATATCAAAATAAAGAAGTATGTACATCGATCAGCAAGTATTCTTTATTAATCAATAAAATTAAAATCAAAAGAGCATATATTGCAGTGCCCCAGCACATAAGTAAAGTTTCTATTTATAACTTTAGGTAATGTTTGTTTTGTATCAGATTTTAAATCGTTTGACTTAAATATGTATATCATTTTTATGTTTTACAAAATTACTTTTGATATTCTAATAAGATTTTTTTTCAGCATTACATTGCATTGACTTCCCATATAATGTGATTATACATGTTTCAGTCTTGTAAAATAAAAATAAAATGAACATATTCCATAAAATAAAATTAAACTAAAACAAAATACATATATATTTAGGTAATGCTATATTTTGTATACTTTATTTTTAAATGAGGTATTTTGATTTGTTTACTTAATAATATTATTTATACGTTTTAATAACTAAAATTGAATCTAAGGAGGTAGCTCTTAAAAGAAATCACTGGCAGGTTTTTGTTAACTAATATTTTTTTAATATACACTAATTTATATTTCCTTTTGCAAAACAATTCGATTTATGATTATTCGTATATATTTATACTGTAACTATTTTTGTTTCTCAACAATTCAGGTCCATTTGTGTAGCTTTCTTGAGTTTATTTTAATTTAAGTCCAATAAAGAAAAATATTGGTTATGCATTTAAAAAGGACATTTTTTATATTTTAACTTTTCAATATCAGTCTTATTTATTTTGTTGATAAATATAAAACGAATACATTAATCTAACCTTAGGAACTAAATAAAATGATTGATGGCAAAAGATGTTGTAGCAGTTTTTAATGTTTTTAGCAACAAAATAAAAATAAAATATAATGGCAAACTATTATAAGACATTTTAATTTTCGACGTTACAAAACTTTATTCGAATATTTTTGTTTTCTACTTTTAGGCACTCGGTGATTTGACAACAAATTTAACTAGATTTTATAGCATGCTAACACTTAAAACTACACAATATGTCTAAGTTATTTTTTGCACTGAGAAAATACATAGCTTCCCTATTATTTTGTATGTCTCATATATTTTTAGGTGAATATTTTATTTGTCAATTTCTGTTTTTTTAGATAAACTTTGTTACCTTTTTAACTTTTTCTTTTTCTTGATAATTTACATTGAGCAAAGTTTAAAGACTTTTTAAGCCTGCTTTAAAGCTAAGTCTATTTTGTTTTATTCGTAAAAGTTTAAAAAGATTTTACGTTGGACGTTATTTTAATTTTATACTGGAAAAGTTCAAAGTATTTGTTCACATGTATGACACTTCAGCTGAATGTTTAATAAAAGGCTACATTATGAAAGGATTAGACTTTATGACCCTTTGAGATCAATGCAACATGTCTAATTTCAGCTTAAAAAGGAGGTGTATACTAGGTACTTAAGTAACCTATTGCACTGAAAACGTAGACCTACATAATAAATAGAAACACGAAAATATAACAAACTTTTGTGATACAACAAGATAATTCATTCTTTGTTTGTCTCTAATCACATTCATCTCTAAGAATTTCACGTGATGAATTTTCATTCGCTCTAAATTCATCACTACTATGAGTGGGTAGCTTAGCACTCATCGGTGGTACGATTACTCCATGATGGTTGTTTGAAATTGGTGATTTAGTTTCTTTGCGTGTTACTGATAAATCTTCGACTTGATCATTTTCCTCCTCGTGGCCTTCGTGTCTATGGTGGGTTATATCTCGTTCATGTTCGATTTCTGCCTCCCTTTCTCGTTGAAATCGTTCTTTTTTTATCTCGTGATCAATGATACGTTGCTCGTGTTCACGTTCTCTTTCGCGTTCACATTCACGCTCTTTTTCTCGTTCTAACAATAAGTTCCTTTCATGATAATGATTACCAACTGGACTTTGAGAGCTACGATATTTTCTTGCGAAACTTGGACTAGGCGAACGAGCTGTACCGTTAGTTCCTGGACTAGTTGACATTCCATTAACAGCTGCATGAGCTGCAGCTGCCAATGCCATTGCATGCAAGGCTTCGCGTCCAGCGATATCACCTCCACGGCTTTCAAAGGCCTGCTGCAGGAATGCAGGATCCAAAAGGGCAGCCGCTGGATGAGGGATTGATGAGGAATGATGGCGCTCTGGATCTTTTTCCCGATCGACGCTATCATGCATTGTTGAAAGCAAAGTCTCTGACTGACCGTAACCATGACTATATGGGAAGGCGGCAGCGCTACTGCCTCCTAGGCTTGGACTACGTTTAATGGTTCTGTTCATGGGACGACCAGTAGTTATTCCCAGTTTCTTCACTTTATCGTAAAGTGTTCGTGAGGGAACACCAAACTTACGTGATGCCTGCAAGGCACTCATGCCATTTCGGACACACTCTATTGCTTGTAGAATATCACTGCGAGTGTATTGCTTGTAACGCTTCCATTCAGGTTTCTGCTGTTGTTGAGACCCGAATGAGGCCAGGCGATTTTCTCCCGGATAAGTTTGGGAACTGTCAAGGCCTTCGTCGTCGTACGATCTGTCAGTGTAAGGTGAATGAGGCTCATCGTATTTAATTTTCTAAAAATAACAACAAAATAATATTGTTAGATTTATTGGAAACTCTATACAAAAAAAAATATGTACATATGTGCATTCATATATTACAACCATATACATACATATAGGTAAACAAAAAAAAGTACCTTAATAAGACAAATGGGTGATTCTACAAACGATGGAATTTTCGGTGGCCCCAGAAATATTTTAAAATCCGTTCAATTATTTAATCTGAATTTTTTTTTATAAAATTAAATCTGATATCTACCTGGCCAAACAATATTATTAGGGTGACCTTATTTTATTTTGCTCAAAAAATTCTTTAAAGTGTCTGATTTTCAGTCCCCTGACGTGTCACCTTTGCGTTTTCGCAAAGAAAAATTACTACCGTTCTCTTATTTCAGGTCTCATACTAAGATGAATCCCACCGAAGTTACGCCAAATAATACCTTTTTGCTACGAAATAGATAAATATTTTTTAGTAATTGATTTTATTAGAAAAAAACTTAATTAAACATTGTCCCCCGCATTTCATATCAGTCCCCTGCAATGTTGAAACAGTCGAATAAATCAATAACTATGATATCGATCGAATTTCCAGCACTGGCAATTTGAAGTACCAAGCTTCCTTACAATAAAATCGTGGTGCAACTCGATTCTGTTTCTTATGTTAGTATTGTGAAAAAGACATTTGTGCAAGAAGTCGTGAATTGTCCGTTCAGTTTATCATTCCTCTGGTGAGTTTTTGCAAAACAAATTTGTATGTAAGGGGCTAGTTATAGCTCATCAGAAAAGTCCATCAGAAAAATTGAAACAATCGAAATCTAAAACATTTTTCTGATGGTCGGTTATAGCTACCAATAATTTTACGTTAGAAAACAAACAATTTTTTGCTGTCATATCATCAGAAAAAATTTTTCCCATCAGAACAAAATTTTCTGATGCATTCGGAACAGAAAAAAATCGTTCAGAAAAATTAAATTCCATCAGAAAAAATATTTAAATCCATTTTCTGAGTAAATTTAGCAACAAAATGTTGTAATTCTTTTTGTAAAAATTATTCCAAGCAAGTATTCGTCTAATTGCATTCAAATTCTACTCAAAATCGAGTTGTAATATGGTCAAATTTGGAAGACAAAATTTTTTCTGATGGACTTTTCTGATGAGCTATAACTGGCCCCTAAGTAGGCATCTTTGTTAGCAGTATATATATAGGTTTAATAAAACTGTAATACTACATATTTTTGTTTTGTTATTTTAAGTAAACCTATATATGTTTTTTACGCAAAAGCCATGAAAAAACTCAGTTTCCTGGCCTCAGTCCCCTGGCTAATAAATGAACAAATGATATTCTATTCAGAAACCTCAGAAATGCTCAGTTATGTTGAACTTCGAACTTCATTGCGAATATTTTAAAAAAGAATATAATTTATTTTAATTTTTTATTGATTCTAAATAGAAAACAAATTAATTATAATAGGTATATTACATTCTTTTAATAAAATGCCAAGTTATACGAGTATGTATTAACAATGAATTTGTATGTTTATAAAGACTAATTAGATTTAATTTCTATATTTCAATGTGTACTCAAGAGAAAATACAAAAAAAAAAAATAAAGATTTATTCAGTCCCCTTAAAAAAACTCAGTCCCCTGAACATCCTTTTCAAAAATTCTCCTTAAAATCGTCATTTTTAAATAAATAGCACAATTGAAATATTTCACCATATTTTAATTGGCCGAATATATTTTGAAATATGAACTCCAACATTTCTTACCTCACAATTCTGTGAAAAAGATACGATTTTTACTTACATAATGACAGCTGTTCTTTAAAGACCTTGAGAAATTTCAACAAACCAAAAAAAGAACGCTCCTCAAATGCGAATGGAACTCCAGCATTTACTTTAACGAGATTATCTATTTTAACTTTGGCAGTTGGGCTTTTTAAAGGATTCGCCGCCTGCGTAGGTGTGTGAATAGACCCCGAGTTCGTTGTTGTTAAACTTTCTCAGTTCTTTCAAAATTTGCTTCCATAAATATTTTATATAAAAAACACCAACTCTGCATGAGCATGGCAAGAATTGTATTCATAAAACTAATATTACAGTGAATATGCGGCCAAGTTTACATTCGTTTTATTGTGTTGCTGAATTTGAGAGAAAATGGCAAAGAGTGAGGTATAATGCTAGCTTCATACATTTCATTACATTACATTTTATATAACTTTTAAAGGGTGAATGCTATACTGAATACCTATTATAATTATTTATTATCAAAATTATTGTAAATTATTATAATTATCTTTCTTCAGATCACTTTTTGTGGTAAATGTTATTTATTTGTTATTTTTCGATATGTTAAATATTTTTAAAGGTTTATTATTTTTCTCTATCACAATGAAACGATTTTGATTTAGTGTGAATAAACTAGCGGAATCTGAATGCAATATACCTTATAAGGAAACATGAATTGAATTAAACAAACAGAGTAAAACTTAATTTATAATCTAATGCATTTTTGCTTTGAATATTATTAAATTTTATTGTGGACTCATGGCGTACATGAAGCTGTAGTAGAAAGCGGAAGTTTTCTCAGATTCATAATACGCCATATGTATTTATTGTCACTCTGTAATAACATATTTTCGTAAATTTTACGTGCCACGAACACAACTGACTTCGCGCGAATCACACCATACACTCGACCAATAGTACCACTTTACTTACTTTTTTATTTGTATATAAACTTGGTAATTCATTGTATATTCAGAGATTCTTCAATCCACGTTGCACTGCTTTTTTTTGAAAAATGTATTTTATAAAAACTCTTTATATTTACTTCATACATAGAACACAGATTTTTCATAGTTACTTTTAAATTTTTTAATAATTATGTTTTGAAAAATTTTTTAAATAATTTTCAGAATCACTTTATCAATATATTTAAATATGAAATAATGGATCATAAAAAACACTGTAGTGCCACGCTTACTATAAATAGGAATTTTTATATTTTGATAGTTAAAATAAACTTGTATCCTTATTAAGCTTATTATTCAAAAGTCAAATATGTATCATCTTATGTATTTAACTCAATCAAGTGAAAAAATAAACGAATAATTAAAAAAAGATAAATTTATAAAACTATTTAATCAGCTATTCATTTTCAACAATAATATATTATAAGCATTCTATTTATCTGAATTTATTAAAGTTTAAAAAGTATTGAGTCCAACCCTACCTTATCATTATAGTCCGTTCCATTGCAGTAATTTACCCCTGTCGCACTAATCTGCGGTGATTTGTCAGTCTTTTCACTTTTAGCAGGTTGAAAAACCAATGGCATAGGCTGCGATGAATCTGCAGAATGTGATTGAGCCAACACATTTCTCAAGATAGGTGTATCACGGTTCATTAGCATGCTTGAAATCGATGACAATTTTTTGCGTTTCAAAGGGTTCATATCAGGCGCAGCTTCATACACAGAACTCAACATTGAAGCGGTGCTTGGTAATGAACTTGGTACTACTGGTGATATTGGCCAAGAGCAATGGCGATCCATTGAAAATGGAACGGTCTGTGGACTTTTTGAATACATGTTCGGATATGCCGACTTATAGGAATATGTTGGTGAGGAACTACTTGTTGGTGCAGCCGATGGACTGATATTCGTAGAAGTTGTTATTATCGGTGATGAATTCAAATTCTCATTAGAATCTTTTCCATTTGCTGAACGGCGCTCATGTGAGTGATGAGGCAGGGAAGATGAAGACGCTGCAATAGAAGCAGCAGCAGCTGTTGAAGCCGCATACGGACTACTACCGCTCTCTTCGAATTTATTAAACTTCTCCTTCAAATCAGCCATATCAAAGAGACCTTTTACTTCAAGTTGTTCAGCTATTCTCATTATTTTTGGAATTTGACTCTGTGTAACATTAACTTCTCCAGTATACATATACTCTAAAAGTGCTCGCATTTCAAAAGCTTGAACTCCAGGAAACAAAATGCTACAATGATCCATAGGAACATCTTGCAATATTGATTGGAAATACGGAGAATTTGCTGCTAAGACAACACGATGTGCCTTAAACTGAACTTGATCATCAACAACAATCGTACAATCCACATAACTTTCTATTTTAATGAGTGCGTCCAAAATTTCAACCAAATTCGATTTGTGATTGTTCCATCGCAAACAATAGGTTTGCCCTTCGGCGGTCGTTGGGCCACCCATCCTGATGAAACTTTGTTGAAATGTCGTGAGGATTTTATTTTTGAGCGCCAGTTCGGTTTCCAAATCAGTATTTTTCATGGAGTTGTCTATAAAAAAAAGAAAAAATATATTTTGTTTACTTACTTTCTGAAGTATTAATTAAAAAATGAGGTAGATGAGTGTAGGAAAATCGCAGCTCAAAAACAGTGATAGAATGAGAAACTGTTCTTTCTTTAGACACTTACATATGGATATGGGTATAAATTTGTATATCTTAAATTTGTGGTTTGGTTCTAAGGATCTTAATTTTTTACCCAGACTTATAATTCGCATTCCGATCGCAGTCGAGAGTTAAAAGAAATACCTCTCTACTGTAGCTACACTTATCTACAGGTATATTCAAAACTTTGTAAACTTTAACATACATTTTTATATTACTCATTTTGGCAAGTGTTTACAATGCACATGAACTATTCATAGTCTGAAAGATTTTACTTGGACATTAATCTATCAACGACTTATAATTGAATAACAACATTCGACTCTTTTTAAAACATTCATCTGGCACTCATGAGTTTTTTTCAATTTGTTGGCTCTTTTAATCATTCTTTTTTTTAATGTACTTAGTGAGCTATGAAGAATTTAAATTTTGGTGAATGTTACATACTTTTTTGTTAAATAAAAGTTCTCCGGCACTTGAAATTATTCGCAAGGGTGGTTTTTCTAAGTAAAACTAGTGATTATCCTCACTCATTAATGCAAGAATATATACATATTAGGGTGTCCCTTATTTTTCAACTTTGTTTTTTTCTACGCATACCCTGTAATTTTTTTCTGTTTGAAGTTCATTTAATGGACGCGACTTTCAATCAAAGTAATCGTTGCAATTCAAATAAACAAAAGGACTTGATCTTAGTAGGCGGTTAGTTCATTTTTTGTTTTCCATTGATATAGCGCACTTGTAATCATTTTGTATTGTCTTTGGCTTTGCAGAGAAGAAGTGAACAAAAATTTGTTATATTCGTCGGAAATATCCACCATCAAACTACAGGTGCCAAACTATCTTCAAAACGTCAAGTATTAAAAGTGTTGTTTTATAATATTCGCGAAGTTAAATTAACGGTAAGTGAAAGTGCAAACCTAGTTATTCGTGAGTGTTTAATATTTTGGGAAAAAGCACCAATACCCACAAAAGCTGTTCCCAATTGCGTCAAAAAACTTATGAATCTCTATGAGCTTTGAAAATATCTTTAAAAAAATACAAAAAAGACTCAACCCGTATTCAAACAACGAGAAGAACACTTTCAAAATGATCTTGATAATCTCTTCGACTTAGCGCATGTTGTGTTGATGCCTCGGCTAAAATGAAAACAGAAGCGGATAAGTTGTTTTTACTTAGTCAGAGGGAACCAGGAAGGCCAGACTGTCTGCTAGGGGTTGACAAAAAGCGAATGGAAAAAGAAGAAAGGGTAAGGCAGAGAGTGCTTAACGAAGAAAAAAGATTACTCAGAGAACCACTTCCATCCACCTCTTCTGAGTCAGCCAATTGCCTTCAATTCCAAGAAGTTGAAGATGAAACTCAATCCAACGGATTTAAAAGTA
The DNA here is from genome assembly GCA_911387755.1 of Chrysotoxum bicinctum. Lineage (NCBI taxonomy): Eukaryota > Metazoa > Arthropoda > Insecta > Diptera > Syrphidae > Chrysotoxum > Chrysotoxum bicinctum. The sequence continues at coordinate 144,256,927 of OU426987.1, read as the reverse complement.
GTGAAGAAGATGAATTTACAACATCAAGAGCAGTGCAACCCCCAACTCTAAAAAAGCGAGGCAGAAAAGAGTTCAACGTATGCGGACAAAGGTAAGAAAAGAGAGAGCTCATTCTATCAAAACAGATTTTCAAAATAATGTGCCTGAATTTGGGATGGAAAATTGCTACCTGGGCTTAACTTAAGAAGTTCAAAAGAAGAACGACTTACTATTGTCATAACATTTGGCAGTAAAGAACAGCTTCTTGCTATTCCAAAAATTGAAAACTCTTCAGATTATGTGCTGTGATACAACAACATCGAACACAGGTCGTTTTAATGATGCTTGTGTCCTCTTAGAGCAAAAATTCGAGAGGGAATTGTTGTTTTTCAGTTGTCGGCATCATGTTTATGAACTAGTTTTAAAGAGCGCGTTTGAAACGAAAGTTTTCCAATTAACTGTTAGCCCAGATATTCCACTTTTCAAGAAGTTTCGAGAAAACTGGAAAAATATTGATTCTTCCAAATTTCAAAATGGAAACGAAACAGTAAATAAACACTTCCAAGACGTAACAATAAGAAATTTACTCGACTTTTATTCTGCTGAGTGAAAAAGAAAACCACAACTACAGTGAGAGACGACTACCGAGAACTTATTGAATTGTCTATTATGTTTTTGGGAGGTAATGTTGTAGATCTGAAGATCAGCATCAGACCCCCAGGCAGCGTTACCACTTCCGGTAAAAAAGTCGAAGTAGATTTGAAGAAAAAAGTGAAGTAAATTGAGAAAAATCGAAGTAGATTTCAAAATGGCTTTTTACTTGCTTTTAGAAAAAATGTTGCATACAAAAATTTTTTTCCTTAAATGAATACATATTACCTATTAAATATGTATTTAAAATTGTCAACACATTTCGCATAAAATTACTGATTTGTGTATTTGTATTGTGTTGACGTTCTTTTATCTTATGGTAATTATGAGGTTATATACTACTACTTAGAGTGCAATAGAGAAAAAGAAGTAGATTTGGGCTTTATTTTGTAAAATTGAAGTAGATTGAAACAGAGTTTTTTAAAATGAAGTAGATTTCAGTATGGTGCAAAGTAGGAAGTAGATTTTAAAATATTTTGGAAAAAAGAAGTAGATCTACTTCAATTGAAGTAAAGTGGTACCACTGCCCCCAGGTGCGATTCATCAAGCAAGATGGATGGCAAGAGCTATTTATTCTCTCAAAATATATTTGTTAAGATCACATATAATAAGCCTTATTGTGAGTTTCACCCGGAAAACATTTCCCCCGAAACATTTTTGTTCCCTCAAAATTTTGAAAGCTATTATGAGTTTCGCCCGAATAAAAATTTCACTTCGAATCAGGAGTGACAGTTCTAAAAATAGACGCATTCAGAAAAGTGAGGCCCACAATAAATTCTCCCTCCACTGTGATGGAAAATGAAATGCAACTTCCAAATTCTCTGTTAACTAAAATAGAGCTATAATTGAATTTGGGGCATCAGTTATTTGTCGAAATTAATTGCAATAGAGATAAAATTGTGGCTACGCTATTAGTGCCACACATTATGGGTTTCAATTTTTAATTGGATTATCTGAAACGAATAATTTGCACACCTATTTTTAATCAGCGGATTTATCGCGTTCGAAAAATGAATAGACCTTCTTGTGGGTTTGAGCAAATATATGTTTGTTTTGATAATTGTTGAATAATAATTTCAGGATATAAAATTAAATTGTTATTTTATAATAAAGAAAGGATAATTATCAAAAATATAGCTTAGCACTACGTATCTTGTCTGAGGAAGAAAAAATGTTTGAGGAGAAAGCACTTCGAAGGAATTTGAGGGATCACTCTAATCCTTTAGAGATGCGTGAGTGTGAAAAGGAATTAATCTTTATTTTTTCCAGATTTCATTAGTACTACAGGCAGAGGATTTCTTTGCAGAGTTTGGGTACCAAAAAGGAGTTGGCAAAGACCACGATGTTGGTTTGGAACAATCCTCTTTTAGCCTTATTCTTACTTTTTTTCCACTCAAACTCACTCTTCACTTCTTCCAAAATTCGGCCACTTTCTCACGATTTGCTTTAAGTGAAGCCCATGTCAATTTGAGGATTCTCCTGCATTTTATTAAGCAGCATATCGCTTTGGTCTTTCTTTTATTATTTTGCTCCTGCATTATAACAAAAAACATAAATTTTAAATTTTCTTATAATAAAAAAATAAACAAACAACTTACATTTTCTGCCTTATTGTGCTCTCGTTCGCCTAATAAAAATAAGTGAAAGTTATGGCTGTCACTGGCATATCATTCCGCCCGAAATAATTGTTCACAATAAGGGGAATTTTTCGAATACTATTTAACTAAGTAAACTGCAATTTTATCTCTTTTTGATGATGGTGTTGATGTCCAAACAAAAACGAAAATGGTTATAAACATAACAAGGGAATTTCATTCTGACACCACAAAACGATATGTTCCTTCACAGGATAAGATGCGGTTCTCATTATATGGTAATTGCTTGAGTTAAGTCCCTCTACTTGGGGAAAGGACAATCTTTACATAGATGCAATACAAAAAGCTCTTCAATTAAGAGCTGTTAACGATACAGCAGAAAGGGCTCTAAAGCTCATTCAAGATTTTAACGGACTTATAACTGCAGAAGAAGAGCAAAAATGATACCTCCTACGGTGTGTACAGGAGTATAGAAAATTGTATCCTGACTCCAAAAAAGATACATTGAAGAGAAAATACCCTCAGTTATTTTTAAAATTTCTGATAATAATAATTATTTCCTTATTTATTAAAAAAGTAAACAGAATTGAACCAAACACTTAAAAATTTCTATAGCCTTTTTTTGAAAATCGTCAAATTTAAGTTGCGTCGGGTTCAAATCAACCTAGAGGGATGAAATTTTTTGTACATGAGTTGCTTTAAGCAACACAAACAATATTAGGGGGTATGCGTTCCTAAAAACCAAAAATTAAAAAAAAGTCCTTATAAGGGACACCCTAATATATATGTATGTATATACTTATATTTGTAAATGTATTACGTTTTCATATCTGTCCGTTTATTCAACTTCAGCCTAAACATTTTTAAATTTTCCCCACACTTTTTTTCCTTTTTTAAGACCAAAAATCATAATATCTGTAATACATTTTTTTTTTTTTTTTTTATTTTAAAACATTTTTTCTCGACAGATATTTAAAAAAAAAAAACAAAATGCTATTAATGAATGCTGCCACCCATAAATAATTTATTTTTATTTCCATTTTCTTAAAAACTGTACGACTTTTCAATTTCTTGTGCTTAAACTATTAAAAAGTATGAATTGTGTATTGTGTTGTGTATTCAACTTAAAAAAAAAAAATTCAAATTTTATTTTTGAATTTATGAAGGTATTTATTTTTGAAGATTCAAAGCTTTAAAAACAAAATGCTCGGTTTTTTTTAAACTTGACAATTAATAATTTTTTAATATTTTGTATAAGATTTAGGAAACAATATTTGATTGTATCTAAAAATAAAGGTACCTATCATGCAATTGTTTAAAAATGGTTTTCTTAAGCTTAAGAAATTACATGGCATTCTGTTTTCATCTCCATTAACAAAAGGGTTTGTTTAAACCTTTAAAAAAGAATTGTATGATAATTTTTCTCTAATAACAGCTGTGTTAAAAATTCTAAGTGCTCTTATGTTGTTGAAGTCGTACATTTTTTTTTATTAAAATCGCTTAGGACGTTTTCGAGATAAATTAGCATTTTCTTAACGTTCGACTCTAGGTAATAACCTAAAAGCTAAGAGCCTTAAGCGCCAAGTTTGAAGAAAATCGCTTCAGTGGCTATAGAGCGCTGCACTAAAGGTCAAGGTGCAGCCATACTTGTAAATACATGGTAAACACAAATGCAGTAATACAGAAATAATTACATACTTCCAGGCATGCAATAATACACCCATATGTATCTACAGTATACCAGTGGCGGCTTGTGGGTTGTTGAACAGGTGGTGCGCTTTACTTGCTCACTAAGTAGGTATTAAGATTAGAAATCGCAAAAAAAAAAACAACAATTTACATGTACATATATGTTGATTTTTTATTATTTTGTATAATTGGTCGAAGAATTTCGACCATGTATAAAACTGACACACTACTTATTACATTTAGCAAGGAATCATGTTTTTTATTTTTTCACTTAAATGCGTCAAATCGTGGATTCAGGTTTCTGTCTAAATCGATTCTCCGCCAAAAATATTGCATGTAAAATTTAAAAAGGGCCTGGCGATCCGGCCAATTTTATATTAACTTTATTTTAAAAAGATTTATTACTGTCTTTAATATACCTAATCAGTAATCACTGTTCATTTTATCCCACACCACACACTGTACACAGGACAGAATCGAACCAAAACCAAAATAAAAACAATTACTAACCTAACTCCTACAAACCAACACTATTTAACCAGTCACGGATAGAGCGAAACAACATTACATATTCGCAGGCGCAGCGCATTCTCGTCAAACATTGGTTGCTCTCGTTAATCTTCGGCAGGCTCATTTCTCGATACATTTCAATGAAATATCTTTTGTCTCATGCGTCAGGGATATTAGCTTGTAATTGATACAAGTTATATTAGCAGTCCTCGTGCGCTTCGGCGAGCGAATTTTTACTTGCAGGGAAAGTAAGTCTTAATAGTAAAGCAAAGCGCTTACATTGTTTCGTCATAATTGGAAATTTTACTTGTTTATGTTCTTATATGTAAAAAAAATAAATATGTTATGTTAATCTAAAAATAAAGATGCAGTAATATTTTGTAATTTTTAAATCTTTTGAATTGGTGGTTCAGCGCACGAGCGCACTTACAGGTACAGCCGCCACTGCCTACCATACAAATGTTAAAAAATTTGGAAAACTGGTTTTCAAAAATCGTATTTTTCTCGAATACGGCGACTAGAATTTTGATAATTTTTCTTTCTTTCAATAAATTTTTACTATCTTTAATTTAGTAAAAAAAAATGAAATTAAGTTATTACAGCTTGTACATACCTACCACAGAACCATTTTTTCGAATTTTGAATTTCTCATTATCAACATAACGGATATTAATGAAATTTTTTAGAGGTGCTTCCAAAAATTTTAACAACATTGCATTTCAAAACTTAAAAAAAAAATTTTTTTTTTAATTTTTGGGATAAAAGTCTTTTTTTTTTCTTGGAAAATTCGATATCTCCAAAACGGCTCAATATTTTTTAATTTACTAATTAATTTAATAGTTTAATTTCCATTCGTACAGTAATAAAAACTTAAATCTGGCGGACCATTTTTTTTTCTTAAAAATGTTTTTAAGATTTTGTGGCTTGTTTTGAGCCACACAATCTTCTGGGCTTTCCGATTTACGCTATTCTTCCAGTTATTTTTTAAGCAATGTGAAACAGGACCTATAGTTCCTAGAAGATGAAGGACAAGGATTCTTTCATAAAACATTTAAATTATTGGATAGCTTAAATTGTACTAGACAAGTTATAAAAGACAAATTTGTCATACCATCAAAACCCACTTTAAAATTTAAACAGTTCATTACTGCTCACAATATTCAAAACATTCTTCTGGGATGGCTGAAATTCTTTCAAAAGTGTGATAGAGCAGCTCCTGCATTAGAATTTCAGCTGTTTGTTCACTCACTCTTTTTGCACGATTTTATAAGAAGGCAAAACACCGGTGACATACTTTCTATTTGTTTGGTCGTATTGATCACGCTACAGTTTTGCTTCTAAATATAATCATTGAAAAAACTTTTTTTTGGGTTAGGTGGAAGGAACAAGGTTTCTTTTAATAATATACTGCAGTTTTTTATCTTAGTTCTACTACAACACTAAAACATAATTTACAACATTATCGTTTTCATTTCTAAAAGAACTCTTAAATTGATTTGATTTAAAAGAATAAATTGCCTCTTTATTTTTGTTGAAATACAAAATCCTTATTCTCTTAAACACATTTCTCTAACATTTTTCTTAAAAAGATTGGTATGTCAATTGGAAGAGTTAACTCATATAAACAATTTTTGACAAAAATTTATGTATCCGTTTTTGAGATTTTAAATTTTCAAATAATTTGATTTTTATTTTTTTTAAGTAAGTATGCAAAATATCTTATCGGAAATATAAAAAGAGTGACTTGTTTTTTTTTCAAAATTTCTTCCTTCTTTGTATAACTGAATGAATTTAGAGTTTATCATACTTATTTTGTTTAAAAAAATTAAATAAAATTAAATAGTTAAATAAACACCATCAAAAGTTGGAAGATCTTAAAGTATTTCAAAAATATTATTGCAAAATGATTTAATATCCTCAAATGCTTATGCAAATCGAATGTTCTTTATACTAATCTTTTAACAATTATATAAACAATTTATTTAATTTTTGTTTTAAATGGAAATAATTGCTGGAGTGACTATCGAATACTAAATTACATGATCCTAGCTTCAAACAAAATAAAAAACAGTGACACTCCATAAATCATGTTCATAAATGCGTAGGCCTGTTCTTTCTTAAGGTGGAAACAACAAGTGACTGGAGATTTCAATTATCAACCTTTGATGTTAGTAATATCACCACAAATATGTGTTAGTTAATCAAATTAATGGACAATTTTTCTAGGCAAAGATTAAGTAAACACTTTCCAAAACGTCACGAAGGCAAATTGACTTCCCGAGTGTTCCATAATAGGCGTTTTTCTTTTTTAGCTCCGAGCGGGGCACTGAACTGTCAAAAAAAGAACTATGTTACTTTTTTAGCCCAGAGCGCCTGAGTGCTCGACTTGCATTTCTTTTTTAGCTCAGAGCTCGATCGGGGCTCGCTCGATGAGCTCGATAATAAATGACCGAGCAGACGGAGCGAAAAGCTGAGCGCGGCTAACTTCATTAAATTTTTTGGAAGGGATGATAGTAAAAGAGAAAAAGAAATAAAAAATCAAAACAATGGAAATGGCGGGCGAAGCTGGTTGCTCTCCCAGTGAAGGTAAGGAATAATAAATATAATTATGAGCAGAGTATAATATTTTTTGTTTTCGAACGGGTGAAGTGGACGAAGCAGATGACGTTGTTTTTCATTGATTCATTAAAAAGGAACAAGTTGCAAATCAAAAAACAAATTGAACGCTTCCTTTAAAATAATTGCTTTTTCCATTTTCATTAATCAAAAAATAATTAAAAACAAGTTTTCAAGAATATGAAAACACAAATTTCACAAACAAAGCTGAGAACTTTGACAGTTTATTTGAAAAATGATACAGATGTGTTTCTTAATTAGCTCAGAGCGCTCAGGTCACGCTCGGTTCGGAGCGAGCTCTAAGCGCTCAGGCCCCGCTCTGTGCCCTGCTCGGGGCTAAAAAAGAAAAACGCCTAATATAACGCCAGCGAGAGCGAACATCCCAGTTTTAAGAATGTCAAGTTATTTAGATAATGTAGACATCAACTAGGCTGGAATATCAACAAATGCAATGAAAACAATTTTAAAGACGATACATTTTTTAGAGAGGTGTTAAATATTCAGAGCAAGTTATTGCACATTCCAATAATTCGATTTCACAAACAAATTTTTTAGGGTACAGGTACATGTACTAAACCATCACTGACACTATACTTCGTATCGAAGGCTAAAAACATGTGAGGAGTATAATTTCAAAACTCTTCTATTCCACTTTTTAAAATATTGAGTAAAACGAAAAAAACTGTTAGAAGTTGGTAAAATGAAATTAGCTATTGGCTTAAAGGCTTAATTATAAATTCGCCATAATCTTTATCTATTTCCTATGGTCCCAAACCTTTTAGACAAACCTAAAAATTACAAAAAATCATTTTAATTTGGAAAAGATGAGTTTTGAAAATAACGATTGGAATAGTTGAGTTTTGATTCAACCTGTTTTGGAATAAACGAGTTTTGAAATGAAAACAACCTTTTTTAAATATTTATTTCATTTTGGTTTATTTAAAAAAATATTGAAAAGATACAAAAAAAACTTAACAATAAACATAAAATCTTCACAGTCTTCAAAGATAATCACAAAAATGTACTAATTATAAAAAAACTTAAAAATTGAGTCACAGCATTTGACTAATTACTTATACAAAAAGAAACAAAAAACAAATTAAAAACTTCAAAAGTTTCAATTTTCATAAAGAAGTCATGTTCCTTAAAGACTAGGAAAAACTATTTTAAAAGTTTATATTCGAAGATCCGTATTATCATCATGTTATTCACAAATCTGATTTGTTTCAGATTCAATAAACTTATTGCCTTTATGCTTGCAGTGTGGTATATGTGGAAGTTCTTTGGGAGCATATCTGTAAAAAATAGCTATCGGTTTCATAACTGATTTGAAGACAATGCATACAATCAGTTCTTACTATTTATTTCTATCTTCAGCTTTTTTGGCTGAGAAAATTCGAATTTTCTTCCGCCCTTTTCCCAAATCAACCTCGTGTGCATAATTTGATTGATTGACACAAATTCCCGCCTTTTTTTATGTCATTGGAATACACGAGTTTTGAAAGCGACTTCAATGATTTGCTTAGGAAAAGAAGAGTTTTGGTGCAAAATTGTGTTTGTATGGGAATAGATGAGTTTTGATTTAAGCGACTGAGTGGAATAGTGTAGTTTTGAAAAAAACTTCACTTTTCAAGTGCTCAAAAGTATAGGAAATAACCAGTTTTAATAATTATGAGTTAAATACTTAGATCCGGGTTGTTCTAAAGAAAATTTCCTCATACTTAACTCATTTTTGGAAAAAAGTGGAATAGAAGAGTTTTGAAATTATACTCCTCATGTATAACAAGGTATACAAACCATACAAATACATACTCGTAGAAACACAGTGATGTTTACAGAATTGTGGGCTCCACTTGTTCGTGTTCTCTAACATTATAATGTAAAGTTTGATCAAAATCTCGATTAAGATCTGCTTCTAAATTTCTAACTACATGTATCGCAAGTTATCCATTTTTCGTTTGTTTTCTGTATGGTCACTTAACGGGTTTCAATTTCAATGTTAAAAAAAAAAAATAAATCATTTACCCGATATATACAAAATTTAAATTCAGCTTAAATGTTCACCTAAAAACACCGTTCCCATTCTACAACGCTGTCGTCCTTACAAAAGGGTGTAAGAGTCAAAGATCTAAAGTTTAAGGCATATTTGGAATCGTATACAGTGTCTTGTTTTTGTCTGGAAACAAAAAATATATTTTCAACTGAAAATTGCTTAAAATTACGAATGAAAATGGAACATATTCATTTTCTACTCATTTCCTAAGCAAAAAAGACGTATTTGCCAATTACTAGGTAAAAAGGCTCATATCCCAATATTTTCTGCGTATGTGTCTTTTTTTCGTAGTATCTTAAGATTTCATTGGTTTATGCAACTTTTTTGCTTAACAAGTTCACTGTCCCCATACAAATTGATTGAAACACGTCTCTACGTTCAATATTTTTTTATCATAAAGACATTACTTTCACGTCCCATGAATCACATTTGATACATAGAAATTTGTTTGTAACGTGTTTCCAGCATCCATGAATCATATGTATATGATTCAAAATATGAAAAATATGAAAAGTGTTCTACGTCCCTATACAAACTGATTCAAAATCATCTCTACGTCCAGCCTATTTTTTTTTATAGAAAACATTAAGATTGACTCGGATTTAGAGTAAAATTGTTTTTTACCATGAATCATTTGTTATTGTTGTTTAAAAAGAGTTTTATTTTATGTTGATATATGATCCATGGACGTACACCCTAAGAAATATTCGAAAAAATTACTACGATAAGTGTTTAACTTATTTCAACACCGATTTAATTTTACTACAATTATTGTAGTAACGAAATGGAAGAGTAGTAAAAATAAACATTTTGCTTAAAAGTCAACAGTTTCTTGTTGAAAATTACACATAATGTTGAATCCTCAACATAATTAAACACTTTTTGAAGAAAATAACGCATCGATGTTGAAAACTCATACCCGTTTGTTTGATATTTAATAGATTGCTTAAAAAATAAGAACGGAGATGAATTTTCAACACAATTTTTTTGCGGAATATCATTTTTTTTCTTTGATTCAACAGTTTTTGATGAAAATAAAATATTCCTGTTGAAAATCTTGTATGCATTTGTTGAATAGTCAATTAAGCGCTGAAAAAGGTGTAGGAGAGACAAAACTTTAACAAACATACGAGTAGTTTTCTTCAGCGTGGTTAGGGATATCGTTTTTCTCAAAGTCAACATTTTTTGTTGAATATAAATTGTAAGTCCCCTATTACACGATGTCTCACGAGACGAGGCTCACGTAAGTGCGAAAAAGAAAGCAGATATGAGGAAATGAGATGCAAAAAAATATTCCCGGTGAGTACCGGGCTGATTTTTACTAGTCTCATTTTGACGTTTCCTTTTCTCAAATTCGTTTTATGTTGTGTTGTGCATTAAAAAAAAAGAACAACAGTCAAATTTGAGACATGAGTCTCATGAGACATGAGTCAACGTGTAATAGCTTTTGTCTCACGGGATACAAATTTAAAAGTAAAGTCAAAAATGAGACATGTCTCATGAGGCAACGTGTAATAGGGGACTAAGTTTTGATAATATCGTAATCATGAGAAAACAGAGTAGAAAATGTAAGAACGTAGAAAAATGTTCATCAGATCAAAATCAGTCTCACAGTAACAGTCACAAAGTGATAGAGTGTGCGTTTTAAAATAAAGTCGTATGTGCATGTGAAAATATTGTGAAGCTCTAAAAAGAAAAACAGTAAAAGTATCAAATTTCGAGGTAAGTATAAAATATTTTCTCTTTAATATTGTTTGGTTTACATTGTAAATTAAGTTGTTTTTTAATTTTAATTTTGTGTCAGATTAAATAACTGGAAAACTGTGTGAATTACAACAATTATTGATAATCATTTATTACTTTACAACCCGTTAAAATATTTTTTTTTTTGCCGAAGCTTTTAAGAATAACTATTATAAAAATTGAATATTACAATTCTCAAAAAAATGTTTTTCCGTTTGCTTATAGATGCTTTTCTATTATTTACAGAAAACGTGATTCTGGACAGAGAACCTCTTTATTACAATTTTATTAATGTATTGTTTATTATTTCTCTTTCAGTATTGTTTTTGTACTTTTTTAATCAATATGTAAACCTATTTTTCCTAACATTCATTGATTATTATAGAAAAACAAGTAAAGGTAAAAAATGTAAAATAAAAATGAAATTTTTTCAGATAAACTATATTGAATCTTTTTATTTGGTGGTCTTTAATTTGGTAAGATATTCTATGGCAGTGTTTTTCAAACTTTTTGAGTACGCGACCCCTTTGCTAGTAACAAAATTTTGACGACAATTTTAAATTACTTTTCAAAAAGAGTAATAAAGTAAAATTTTATAAGCATTGTTCAAATGTGCCCCACTCTCCCCAATTTTGGGCGGGCAAACAGGAGGCAGATAAACTTAAAAATATACCACTTTCTGACAATACAATTGAGCGGAGAATAAGTGACATGGCCGTTGACATTCAAGAACAATTAATTGAAAAATTCAAGAAGATTCCAAATTTTGCCTTGCAAGTGGATGAATCTACTGATGTTTCAGTCTGTGCACAGTGGTATTTGTTCGTTTTGAAGCAGAGGAAAACCTTGAAGAAGAAATTTTATTTTGCAAAGCTCTTCCTGCTAATACTACTGGCCAGTTTTTGTACGATATGTTTTTAGAAAGCTCTCGCAACTACGAGATAGATTGGAAAAACTGTTTTGCTATTTGTAGCGATGGTGCTAGAGCTTTGACGGGCAACAAAATTGGGCTCATTGCAAAATTAAAATAAATAACGCCAAACGTTTCATGGACACACTGCTTTCTTCATCGAAAAGTTCTGGCACCCAAGGTGTGTTACCATCTGAATTAAATGATGTGCTTAAAGATGTGATTAGAGTTGTGAACTCTATATAAGGCAAGGCCTTGCAAAGTCAGCTGTTTAGGATCCTATGTTTCACACAGAGGTCAGATGGTTGTCAAAAGGAAAAATATTGACACGACTTTTGGTATTGAAAGCCGAATTATTTATGTTCTTACAAGATTCAAAATCTGGAAATTTGGATAATTTTTCTGATCCCACTTGGCTCCTAAAATTATCATTTATTGCTGATCTTTTCAACCACTTCAACATATTGAATAAGAGCCTCCAAAGGAGAGAAGAAAGCATTATAACTGCCAAAGATAAAATCAAAGGATTCCTCGCAAAACTTCGTTTGTGGTCAGAGTCTTTACAAACAAACAGTTTTGATTATTTTACCTGCTTTCAAAAGATCCTCGAAGAAATTTCATCAGATGAATCGATATCATTAAGCTATCATATTCATCTCATGGTACAGAGTTTGCATAATTTAGAGAAGAAACTATCAAGTTACTTTCCGGAACTCATTTCTGAAAGTGGAGATGGACAAAGTTGAGTATTAAATCCTTTTTTGAATATGTCAGTCAAACTCGCCAATCTACCATCGGTAAAGATGAAATAAAATCTTATAGATTTAGCTGCAGATGGCATACTGAGAATGGAATTCATTTTGAAAACGAGTGACAATTTCTGGATAAAGAAAAGAGGAAAGTATCCTGAGCTGACAAACGAGGCTTTGAAGTTGTTATACTGCCATTCGCCACTTCATACCTGCGTGAAGTCACATTGTTAGTTTTTCACCGTATATTGATTAAAAAGATAGCCATACGATTTCTACGATGTACGATATACGATAATTTGCTTACTTTGTAAGTGATGAAAATTCAACATTTTATCTTTCAACAAGATGTTGAAAATAAAACACCGAAAATTTCTGTTGAAAATTGCTACAATTATTGTAACGGACCAGTGGCCTACAATAATGTAGTAATTTTCAACAGAAATTTCTTAGAGTGTAGTAAGAGTTTAGGTCACTTGAGCTTTTAATTGAATTTCATTCAATCACTCCACTTAAACAGAAATAATTTTCTATCTTCAATGATTTAATAGTCTGACCACGGACATTATTATTCTAGGTGTCTGAATTTAATCAAATTCCCCTAGAAAAATAAAATTCACAGTCTATTAAAGCTGTAAATTTTATTAGAGTCGGTAAACATCGACCAATATTTGCGTCTTAGAAGGGTACGGCAGCATCTAACTGATGAGCCCACTGTCGTACCTGGGCGAAACGCACCTTGGAGTTGAGGTCACTTGAGCTTTTAATTGAATTTCATTCAATCACTACACTTAAACAGAAATAATTTTCTATCTTCAGTAAGTGTTAATATCATATCAATACGTACAATGAATCAAATATGGTTCATGATGAAAAATTATGATAATAAGAGATAATTACGTTATAGTTCTTCATTGCATATTATATACACTCATTTACATATACCTATACACTTTAAAAACATGTTCAAACTTTCTTCAAAAGTAAGAGAAGACTGACTACAGAAATGATCCTGTGAAGTATACGATAGACTTAATCTACTTTAAAAACATGTTATAAAAACACTTAATAAAATTTAAAGCGAACCTATCAGTTCGTCTTTAGATTTTTTCCAACTCGATTCATTGTACAACTATCCGCTTATCGCTTATGCATCGGATAAGAATGTCGTACAACAGATTTTCCCTTATATTGCGTTGCTGGCATTTTACTTCCCCTTTCCTTCAAGAAAGAACACAAAAAACGTACAAAATTGATCATGTTATAAAAAAAAATTACTGGCTATCTTTCGGCCGTTCCGTTATATACTCCTAGATAAATTCTTGTAGTGAATGAATCAGTGGTCAAATTTCGACTGCAAATAAAATCCTACAAACCTTCAAAAGCCAGTAAGTACGGCAAAAGAGTGTAAAAAATGTGCACAGTTGATAGTTATACGAGTACGTGGTCCTATGAAATATATTGGAGAGGAGAGCAACTTTGGCAATGGAAGGATTAGACAAGCCGGGATCTGTTCTCTTAGGGGAGGGGCTAATGATTGTCGCTGACAATTATTATACTAGTTTAACACTGGCAACGTACTAAAATGGTGAAAAAATGAAACCAAATGAAATTATAGATTATAATGACATTAAAAAAGGTAAAGACATAGCAGATCAACTAGCTGGATTTCATTCACCGCATTAAGAAACCTCACCTGGTATAAAAAAAAAATTGCTGTATACCTTCGGTTCCGAGTAGCAATTATTAATGCGAGATGCATACGAGTATATAATAAATTAACAGCTCAAGAAATGCTGTTGAGAGCATATATCGGTTCTTGCGCATCGGCAACAAATATTTCAAAAATTCCTCCAACAATATTACTGCCAAGCGAACACTTTTTCACGTAACTACCACGACCCAATGGTAGAATTGTGCGAAAGCGTTGCGCTATGTGCTTTACCAACCTGAGGAGAGACGGTCATGTAGCTGCCTTGAAAACAAAACAGGTGCATACAGATGCAAGCAATGCAATAAGGCGTTATTTTGTTTTGCTTATTCTATGCATTTTTCTTGTTTCTATCTTTATTTTTGTTTTAAAAAAAGTTAAACAACCTTTTCAACTTATTGAATTAAATTTTAAGCAAGTCTTCCCTAAGAAAAAGGCGCATCTCCATATCTTAGCTGTTATTACTCAGAAAAAAGGGTGCAAGTCCTATTTCCCAAATCATAAACACCATAAAATAAACCAGTTTTTTTTAGTAACAAATTAGTTTATTTTAATTTTTAATACCATTTAATTTAAATGTGCGAAAACCAAAAACAGTAAAATACAGTTATCTCAAAACTACAAACATTTAGATATGCTCTTTTTTCTTAGGATTAGATCAGATATATTTGCATAGACTCATTAGATTGTGGATCGGCATGTATGATTTTTGCGAAGATTCATAAAGCCAATCTGTTAACACATTTTTTGGGTAACTTCGTTTGTGATATAGATTACCTATAGGCTATAGATAAGATGTTATTGTTACAGACAGAGAGACAGAATTGCGAGAAACACTTTCTAAGACTTAAGAGTTAACACCATCATTGTAATGTTAGGTCTGATCTAAATCTCGAGTTCGATTGCATAACTTGCCATATAGTACCTATATATATCTATATGTAAGTAAAAATTTGAAATAAAGGTATTACTGACTGTACCCCTACCATAGAATAATTTTTTCGAACTTTGAATTTTTCATTATAGGTAGGCATACCTACAAAATTTTAAAGACATTTTTTTATAGAGAAGCTTCTGAAAAGTTTCAAAACTTAAAAAAAAAATATTGTTTGCATTATTGAAAATTCAATATCACAAAAAACGAGTCCTTAGTTTTTTTGGAAATTTAATTTTTGTTCGTACAGTAATACAAATTTGAAGTTAGTGTTCCAAAATGTTTTTCTTAAAAATATTTTAAAAATTTTGTATAGGTAGGTATAGGTATTAAAAGCTTATTATTTTTTTAAAACTGCAACAACAATTTTTATTCTTGTAAAGGGTGATTTTTTTGAGGTTAGGATTTTCATGCATTAGTATTTGACAGATCACGCGGGATTTCAGACATGGTGTCAAAGAGAAAGATGCTCAGTATGCTTTGACATTTCATCATGAATAGACTTACTAACGAGCAACGCTTGCAAATCATTGAATTTTATTACCAAAATCAGTGTTCGGTTCGAAATGTGTTTCGCGCTTTACGTCCGATTTATGGTCTACATAATCGACCAAGTAAGCAAACAATTAATGCGATTGTGACCAAGTTTCGCACTCAGTTTACTTTATTGGACATTAAACCAACCACACGAATGCGTACAGTGCGTACAGAAGAGAATATTGCGTCTGTTTCTGAGAGTGTTGCTGAAGACCGTGAAATGTCGATTCGTCGCCGTTCGCAGCAATTGGGTTTGTGTTATTCGACCACATGGAAGATTTTACGCAAAGATCTTGGTGTAAAACCGTATAAAATACAGCTCGTGCAAGAACTGAAGCCGAACGATCTGCCACAACGTCGAATTTTCAGTGAATGGGCCCTAGAAAAGTTGGCAGAAAATCCGCTTTTTTATCGACAAATTTTGTTCAGCGATGAGGCTCATTTCTGGTTGAATGGCTACGTAAATAAGCAAAATTGCCGCATTTGGAGTGAAGAGCAACCAGAAGCCGTTCAAGAACTGCCCATGCATCCCGAAAAATGCACTGTTTGGTGTGGTTTGTACGCTGGTGGAATCATTGGACCGTATTTTTTCAAAGATGCTGTTGGACGCAACGTTACGGTGAATGGCGATCGCTATCGTTCAATGCTAACAAACTTTTTGTTGCCAAAAATGGAAGAACTGAACTTGGTTGACATGTGGTTTCAACAAGATGGCGCTACATGCCACACAGCTCGCGATTCTATGGCCATTTTGAGGGAAAACTTCGGAGAACAATTCATCTCAAGGAATGGACCGGTAAGTTGGCCACCAAGATCATGCGATTTGACGCTTTTAGACTATTTTTTGTGGGGCTACGTCAAGTCTAAAGTCTACACAAATAAGCCAGCAACTATTCCAGCTTTGGAAGACAACATTTCCGAAGAAATTCGGGCTATTCCGGCCGAAATGCTCGAAAAAGTTACCCAAAATTGGACTTTCCGAATGGACCACCTAAGACGCAGCCGCGGTCAACATTTAAATGAAATTATCTTCAAAAAGTAAATGTCATGGACCAATCTAACGTTTCAAATAAAGAATCGATGAGATTTTGCAAATTTTATGCGTTTTTTTTTTAAAAAAAGTTCTCAAGCTCTTAAAAAATCACCCTTTATAAACTTATAGGTACCTAATTGCTTGATAACTTACAGTCCATCTTGTTCTTAGCTCCAATTACCAGTTAGGCCTTTTATTTTTAAATAACATACATACATGTCTAAGCGAAAAACTCATACATAAGACGAGACAACACCATCGACTTTCAATTAAATATGTAGATATCTATACATACGTAGGTATACAAAATTAAGAATGTAAAAAAGGGAAAACAAAGTATCAAAGGCAGTGTTTTCCTACCTCAGATACATACTTTTCTATTTATCATTTTCGCGTTTGTCTGTTTTTGGCATTTGATCCCTTTAAATAGATAATATGCGTACCTATGTACGAGCGAAAAATAATCAAGAAAAATGCTTTCAAATGTCATTTTAAAGGCAATAGCCCTTGCTTCGC
This sequence comes from Chrysotoxum bicinctum, assembly GCA_911387755.1. Lineage (NCBI taxonomy): Eukaryota > Metazoa > Arthropoda > Insecta > Diptera > Syrphidae > Chrysotoxum > Chrysotoxum bicinctum. Next base: position 144,239,701 of record OU426987.1, on the reverse strand, counting down.
ATCGACGCATTTTCCATTTTCCGCCCTCAAACTAAAATATGTATATTCTGTAGTATATTTTCCTATTCTTTATATGTATGTAGTTATGTATGTTTTTTGATGTCGACTACCATAAATGTAATGCCGACTGCGTGCAGAATTTTCGTTGTTTTTTTGAAGACGAGAAAAGCATACCTAGTAGGTACTCAAACGGTGAAGTAAACAAAAAACACAATCAACTAACGCGATTTCTATTTACATCCAAGTACATTCACCGGCAAAATATGTATATAAGGTAAGTATTCAACTAACAGCATAAAAAATATAAAAAAAAAACATATTCCTAATGGAAAATTATGTCTTTTCATTCCTTTGTGGATTGGATTGCATAAAAAATGCGTTTGCTCTGACGTTTTCTTGTGTTTCTTTTAACCTTCAACCCCCTTGCCAAGTGTGCGTTGATGTAATATTTAAATTTAAATATAACCGCCAAACTTCCTGCCGTTTTTTTTTTTATTTCGATAGAATATGTACAACAGTTTTTCTATGATACCTATCTTGTTTAAGGTTGTTTTTTCTATTACTTTATGTAGTAGGTACGTTTTACACGTATGTTTAAAGTAAAAAGGAAATGAGAAAAATGCATCGTTTTGTTTCCTTTGTGCGGGTGCAGATTTGTTCTACTTGATGTTAACTGCGTAGTTTTTTTTATTTATGTGAACTAGTGGATACTTTCCTTTTTTCGGTTAGGATGAATCTTATACATAATTTATTTATGAAATAGAAAAATGTATATATTGGCAAAAAAATCAACCAGTGGTCTTTTTTTTGGCAAAAACTATTTGGGAATTTTCTTTTTATCAGTATAAAATAATAATATTTAATGCATATAAAGAAATGTTGAATACATTATGTACATATTCATATCTACAAACATAAATATCTGCACATACATAAATACACACAAATATAGGATTGTAATACTAAACAGATGTCAAGCAGATCTAAATTATAGTTTATACAGTCGGGTGCGACACCATGTGGTATCTTATACCAACTTAGAATAGAATAGATAGAGCAGAAATTTAAACTCAGTTTCTTGTCGGTTGGATTAGTTTCTTTTTTTACTGAGAAGATATTAACATGATTGGGGATTCTTAAAAATATTTTTGAAACATACCTACAAATGTAGGTAAATTTAGGTATCTGGCACTTGTATTTCAACAATTTTTCATTACGCGTTTCTATCTTTGAATTCAAATGAAACCAACTGCGCGTTAGTAGGTATTAGTAGTTTCTGAAATTTTCGAGCGAAAACAAACGTTAGGTATATTGTTTTTCCCAAAAGCGTATCAAGTGTCTTCATAAAATTTTAGCATTTAAGGTTTGTGAACAAATTATTTTAAATCTGTCTTTTTTACAACAGATATAGGTAGTTTATCTTTTGAAACAAGGGAATTTAAAAAAAATTGTATACGTATTGCGAATTATTATACAAAAAGTTTACACCTACTTATATTCATATATTTCATCAACTACAAGGCTATAGGTACACCTTTTGTGAAAACTTAAAATAATAAACCCAGTATTCATTTTACAGTAAATAATAAAACACTAAACTACGCACAGTTTTCATTTAATTACTTACTTCAATTTATGTCTGCTCTGTAGATCAACCAACAAAAATGGATATTCTAGGTAGGTACTTTTAATCTAAGTTTAATACAGTTATTTAAACCATCTGGAGAAACAATCGCGCAAAATTTTACATACTTGAATTAGTACGATGCTGAAGCTGTTTAAGTATAAAACTAGGTTGACACAACAATTTTGCAAATTTTAATCGAATATAGAATCATATTTTTTCTACCCTTTTATTAAAATTAAAATCATCGAGTATCTACTTATTTTATTATTTTAGTATACTTAGTGATAATTTCACATGACTCTTTGACATTTACAAACATCAAAAAGGGTCTATTTACTTAGTTCGTTTGCATTGTTTTAGGTGTGCTCAGAAGCTATTATTTAAGAAAATCGTTTTAGTACGATACTAATTAGAAAATGTTTAAAATTAAAAACGAGTTAGTAAACAACTTTAAAGTTAGGCAAGTGTTAAGTAGTAAGTAGTATCATACAAATACCTTAACAATAGGCTATTTAAAATGCCAAAGCATTAGTGAATTAACTGTTAACTTTTAATTTGTTTCGACATACACTTCTTAATTAGTTTAGTTTGGGAAAATTCTCTTTCGGTCGATTTGATTGAGTGTCTCTAAATTGATCAACTTTAAATTATTGACAAAATTGTTTGACGCATTCTTAAAATACAATTTAATAGCCCTCAAAATAACGTGAAAGCGTGCCGACTTTGATTACAATTCTAAATTAATTGCTTAAAATTCAAACCGAGCAATGACGTGCTTTCGATGAATTGCAATTTCGTAGATGTCGCGTGGATTGTGATATTCCCAAATTTGACATTTGAATATGATTTTTTAGACGAAGCGCGCGAAATGTTGCTCGAACCGAAGGTCCACTTACATTAAAAAAAATTTAATCAATTGCACATGTTATTGAACGCTATAGCTCTCCATGTTAATTTGACAAGAAAGACTAAGTAAATGACAGCCAATTTGACAGATATAGATTCAACAATATTTCGCAATCACATATCAAAATTTGAAAATCCGTATTATGTATAGGTATATAAGAAATAAATTAACTTAATAAATACCTGTAATTAGCTTCTAAAATACGGATAACATTTAAAATTTGTAATAGTTTTGGTCGACTTGCATCAACATTTATTGTTTATCAATCCATTTTTTAGTATAGGATTGCCATATGGGTATGTATATTTTCGTATAGGTAAGTAAAAAAATTTGTTTGATAATTCGATGGTTCAAATGCAGCTCTATGATTTTTTTCCGAAATTTAATTTTCGTTTCCACCATAACAAAACATTAAATTAGGGAACAAAAATGATTACATATTATACAAAAACATATTAAAGAAATCACATATGTACATAGTTTTTATAGTGCAGAAAATAGATAGGTACTTTAAATACGTTTATAGTTGAAATCGCAAAGGGACATAAAATCAATTTCCTGAGTATCACCCATATTTAATCAATCTCTTTTGCAACCGTAATGCGCTATTTTCATTTTTATATTGTACTTATATTAAGATTAATTGCGATCCTTTGTATATTTTGTTTCAACATGTACATACGTACCGTAAATATTCGCAGACTTAAACTTCACTCATAGGTATAATGGCAAAACTATGTAGCATACATATATACGTTGTACACATGTACATATATATTTATGCGCACTTCTTGCGTTTCCATTTCAAACCCACAATAAATTATTGTCCTACAGTCCTATCTCCTACACACATCTGGGTTTATAGGGGATGATCATGATATCGAAAAGGTCATTCTGACGGGAATAAAGTTAGAAAATCGCTATAAGATCTTGACACATGAAACACATGTGCGTCGCAGCTTAGAAAAAAAAATCTATCCTATCTTACTGCAAAATATCCTATTTCGTCTCAAGTGCTTGCAGGTTGATAACGTCGAAGTACAAAAATAAGATGAAAAATGATATAAGATCCTTCCACAAAAACAACATAAAAGGGACGAGGGTTACATTTCAAAAGTAATAAATGACGAGTCGTTTTTTTCTTATATCGATAAGGAGAGAAAAGATCCCTGAATTTAATATAAAATTTATAGTTGTAGGGACATGGCAGGTATTTTATCATTTTCTTTCGATTTCATTTGGAATTTTGTCGTGTCTTTTATTTTGGGATGGATATGGCAGGTTGCGAGGATAAAATTGCACAACAGTACTTATAACAAAGCCGAAAATGATCTTAAGGCGATTATTAAGTGAAAAGTAGGAAAAGGGAATTAGCAGTTTAAGTGATAAAAAATAACAGAGTAGCGATTATGGGTTAGACATTTATACCTAATTCTATTATTGAAAAGGTATTGTTATTAACCGGATTAAAACGTTAACTCATTTTGATTGTTTACTTTTTTCTGTCAAAAAAAGTTGTAAACAAATAAATCGTAGATCCTAAATATAATGGCATACAACTATGTATATGTACGTACATATGTCATTAAAACAAGCACAACTGATGGAACGAGTTCGAGAATTTAAAGAAAAAAAATAAATTATTTTTCACTACAAGGGTGAAAAGCTGCGCAAAATTTAAGTCGAGCTTGTATAATGTTACAATTATTTTAGTATGATATTATCTTTTATTTAGTATGATATTTTCTATTATTAAGTACTATTTTTCATTTTTTTTTAATCGGATTTACAAAGATAGGTACTCTCTTAAAATTTTTATGGAAGTTATGCCCATCGAATAAACATTTTATTTTTTGTAGTACCGTACATACTTCATGACACTTGTCAAAAATATTATTTATTTGCTAAGTATCATACACGAACTGCTATATTCTAGATTTGTTCACAGTTTATTTAAAAAAAATGATTTAAATACTTTTCAAAATTAATGATCTGTTTAAAAGGAATCAAAGTGCTTAAAACAAATTATGAAATTTTACTGTAATCGATTAACGTTAACATGAATATGATACGAAATACCTACACAATTTTCACAGTCCTTTATGTAAAATGTTGGTAAAAGTTAAAAGATTTCCGATACTTATGAAGATATAATGAAAAGTATATCTATAAATATACAGAGATAAAAGATTTTTTTCAGACGATTTATTGAATTTGTAACATACAACTTTAACAGAATCCTTCTATAGTGCTGTAGAAATAATTTGGTAGATATCCAGATTATGAAGGATTTGTATTTTCATTATAAAGGAAACTCTAAAAATTTGTTTGTTGTTCGTAGTGGAACAAAAATAAGGGCAGTTCAAAGCAATTAAGAAAAGCTCCTTCAAATTCATCAGGCTATTGAGCTTTTAAAACGCTGATCGTAGAAAGCTACTGAATTCAGTAAAAGCTTTGTTCAGCAAAAGCTCAGATTTTCAAACACAGAAGACAAAACAATAGGTACGAATACAAAATTACACAATTACAAATTGAATATAAGAAAAACTACATTTTTAAGGGTTATTTTTCTAAAACAAATGTTCTAATTGAAGCATTTAAGAAATATATTAAAAATTTAATCATAAGAATAAATAAACAAAAATGTTTCTGTAGTTACGAACATGTTAAATAGACCTAGGTATTAGGTAGTAAAAATATGATCAAAAAAGTCCGAAGGGTACAGTAAAGGGCAAAATTTAGGTGCACACATATCACCAAACAATTATTATATTACTAAATATATATATGTATATTATTCCATGAATTATTGCTTAGAAAGCTTTTGATGAAATTTTAATTTTGAGTCGAAAACTTGCGAAATTCATTTACAAAGTTTTTGCTTGTTTTTAAACAGGTTTAGGAACTAGGTATTTATTCACTAAATGAAGTGAGGGTCATTTATTTCTAGGTTTACATAATTTTCCTAAATTAAATGGCCAAAAACCATTTTTTAATCACGCTCTACTTACCTTTTAAAAAACACTTTCAAACCCGCATTCCAATATAAGTAAGTATGTATTTTGGTTTATTCGAACGGTTGCATCGAGAGGTAAGGTAAATTTTGATATTTTTTTATAAAATTTTGTAAATTTTAAATTTTGATTTCAAATTTTGCACACACACAGCGAGTTACGATGATCCAAAAATTATAAAAAATAGGCCAAATTAAAATTATCCAAAATGCTTCAAAGAAGGTACATAAATGTGTGGTGATGGCTGTGTGGTGCTTGCACTAATTTACTTAATTTTGCTTAAAGTTGTTTTTTCTTGAATTAGATTAATGATTCAAAGTAGCTTTCACTTTTTTGCAGATGGTAAATAAAATACACTTGATACTAAAATTTCATTAACTACATATTAAAAAAGTTTCGAGTCCAAGGTTCCCAAGCGGTTTATATCAAAATCAAATTCGCCACGACCCGTATCGCAATTGTTGAAAACCGCTTTTGTAATTTTCAGAAAGAAAGTAAAGGCATCAAGAGTTAAGTAAGGAAACTGCAAGTACAATGTTCAACAATGATTATATACATATGCACTTAAAAAAAGAAAAGAGCAGCTATAAATTTTTTTTAATTAGTTTTGAAGTTATAAATAGGTTTGTCTGTATTATGCGATAGCACGTAGTTGCAACTTCAACTTCTCAAACTTGAATAACCTCAGCAATTGCAACAGCAGCAGTAGAATACTCGCAATCTACCGAAAAACGAAAACCGAAATACGTTCAATTCGAAGTGGCAGAGCGCAGTGTGAATAATGTTGTTGTTGTATCAATGTCGTACAGGGGAAAATGTGAAAATCGTATGGGCAAAAAAAATCGTAGTCAAACAGCAACGGCAACAAAAACAGCACAATACATAGGCAATATGCGTAAAACGCATTATATTTAACCACTTAAAAAAAGGAATGTGTGAAAAAAGTGTTTCGTATGTTTTTTTTTTCAGGAGGGGCTAGGAACAAACAAGATAGAGATACTGCATATAGGTACTCATTATTATATCAATGTATGCAATAGTGGATGCATTTTCAAAATAAAAAAAAATTGCATATATGTTTGTATGAGTGAGTTTTTCTAGTAGATATGTTCGTGTTTGTGTTTTCAGTTAATACCTACAAGTGGCCCCGGTTTTTTTTATTCATCATATAATTTTCAGTTTTGTGCGTGCAGTAGAAAAACTAATGAGATAGTTGGAGAAATATGGGCGAAAGAAAGAGAAACAGAAAGAGGAGAAAATGCACCCACAAGGAATGTATTTCTTTGTTATTCATAGATACGAATACGAAATGAATAAAAAAATAGATTTTTTTTTGTTTCTATGCGCATCTAACCTTCGCGAGTGTTTGCATTGGGCAGAAATATTCAGGAGAGACTGAATTAAATGTGTTAGAAAGAGATAGTGGGGAATGTCATCTTGAATAATTTACCAGTACCTAAACAGAGAATAGAGGTTCGAATATTTATTGGAAGCGAATTACAGATAAGTTTTGGTTTAGATATATGTAATGTCAATAGAAAATAAAGGGGTAGGAAGGTTTTCGCCTTGAATATTTTTTTTTTTGAATAAAAGGGGAAATTAGGGTTCTTCACCTGTTAGGTATACCTTGGTGGTTTTTTATGAATCTCCGAATTTAAAACAATTTTTATATGTGTGTAGATATAGGTAGGTACCTAGGTAGTTAGCTATGCACCTAACTCTGGATTTGCAATGTTAATTTTTATTTTAAAGCCAGTCCAGTAAAATTGTGCAGTTTCATTTTCAATTTAGGTACCTATTCACGAAAGCCTCAATTTTTGACGGGGGAAATTTGTAAGATCGCAGAAACACGAACTGATGACAATCATAAAAGAAATCTTTTAAGTTCGTAAGTTATATTCCTACTTGCGATTTCACCTCATTAAATTGTAGTACCTATAAAACCGAATTGAATACTAATGTAAAATGAACTTATAAATTTTAAAATTCGCAGAAGACTTTCATGCGTTTGTGGGTGATTTGCATTTGAAGTTAGCATTGTCGGCCATGCCAGGACCCTTCTTATTTTGGAATAACATAGATACATATATGTATAAGTATAGATATACATACTTTAAAGTACTTATGTTTTGTAAAATCATATACTCTTCTACTTGGCAGTGTTAGGATTATTTCATTATTATAGAACATTGGGAATCAAACCTGATAGAAGTAAAGAAGTAATATTGAACTTATCAATACATATATTGTTTTTAATAATACATTGAACCCCTTTTCACTTACCTACCACAAATCTTCAAAAAACGATAGGTATGTCATTTTAAGATTCTTTTTTTGTTTATACACTATCAGATATTTCAAAACATTTGTTTATAATCGTTTAGTGAAATTGTGAAAGGAAATGGTAAAAATGAGAAAGAACCTATTTTCTGCTCATTGTACCTATCTATTAACTATTGTGGTCATGGTCTCATGGATGTTAAATTTGAGGAGCAGTTTATTCAGAAGAACGTAAGTGGAAAATTTAAAAAATCGATTTTAAACAATGCCGTTATGTTCCAAGGCTTAAGTCACATTTAAATTAAGTCAGAATTTCAAGTAAACAGCCAACACAAAAATATGAATATTAGTCCAGTAAAATTAAATTAATTAATTCGAAATATCTACAAAAAATACTGCGTCGAATTTTTTATTTTGTTTCCTAAAGAGTACCTATTGGAGAGTGTAAATCCAAAAAGTTCGAACAAAAAGCGCCCATGCGTTGTCCACCATTTTGAAAAAGGCTTTGGAAAGCGTGAACTCGATTTTCTCGGCTGTATTTTTTTTTAGGTGTGTACGTTAAAATATCTTCTTTAACTTTTGTTGAGAAAAAAATTTGAAACCTCTTTCCAAAAAAAGTTATCGACGAAAAACTGTCGAGATTTTGAAGTAAAAAATGGTTTTTAACGTTTATCTCGCCTCATGTTCATCTGATCGAAAAAATACTTAAGTTGTTTTTTTTTAGATCACTTTATTTGCTACATTTTGGTATATTTATGTTTTATGTGCGATAAAAACTGTAGGAAATATAACCTGACAAAATGGCCAATAGCCTGCGAAAAATTTCTTATATCGGAAAGAAATATAACTTTCATCATCATCATCGGCTCGACAACCGGGTTCCGGTCCTGGCCTCTTTCAACAAGTCTCTACACCTATCCCGGTCTCTAGCCGACGCCATCCAGTTGCGCACCCCAAGGTTTCGGGCGTCCTGGTCTACGCCATCTCTCCAGCGCAAGCATGGTCTACCACGCTGTCGTCTACCATAGAATGTACCACAAAGAACTTTCCGAGCAGGTTCCTCTTCGCTCATGCGAGCTAGGTGCCCTGCCCACCGGAGTCTACCGAGCTTAATTTTTGTCACGATATCTGCTTCAAGGTAGATTGCGTACAGTTCATGATTGTACCGTCTCCGGAATCGTCCTTCCTCACATACGGGGCCAACAATTCTCCTTAAGACTTTTCTCTCGAACGCAGCTAAGAGGTCGGAGTGCCTTTTGCTAAGCACCCAAGTCTCGGATCCATATGGTCCCGCAAAAATATATTTGATTTTATTTTATTTTAAATCTATTTTTAAGCGCATATTTTTAAATACCTGTCAGTTTTTATCATATCTTATATGCTTCGGAGTAAAAAAGTTTTGAATATTGTTTTATATATGTGAAAAGCTAGGTATTTGGTAACGAAAAAGTTTCGATGGTGAAAAAAAAGGTGTAAGGATTAGAGCCAGTTACAACCACTCAGGATCCAGCTCCACAAAGCATATTGCAAACTATATCCTGCAAATGCAAGGGTCAGTGTGGTCGAGCTTGTGGCTGTTGAAAATCTGGTCTGAATTGTTCCTTAATATGTTTCTACTGCAGTGGAAAAACATGCGAGAATGTTCCTTCCTTGCAAAATTTACTGGAAGATGCGAAGACGCATGTGAAGACTTTTAGACTTTTCTTCACCTGAAAACTTTGAAGAAATTTTATTTTTATTTATTTATTTTTATTTATTTTTATTTATTTATTAATCATTATCCTCATCTTAATAACTATAACATTTGATAAATCTTAAGATTGCTCAAACAAAATTACAATAGTGATTTTAAGAGAGAATAGTTAGTGACATTGGTATTTCATAAAAATAGAGATAATGCCACTTCATAGTACAAAAATTCAGCAGTACTATAACAACGTTAATATGATCATTGATGTTCGCATTGATGACGACATGAAAAAACTATGCCACATTGAGCTATCGATAGGCTGATATAGAAACGAAAACGATTGAATCGTGGATTATACCTCCTGGGGATACCACATTAAAAAAAATGCGCGTAACTCTACGTCGGTGACGGTGTGGAAAAGAGTTTGAACTGTTTCTTTAAATTTTATAATGAACATAATCAAATTTGAAAATTTTCAAACGTGAGTAAATTTCTTTTTTTTTTAATTTTCGCAGGATATTGGCCATTCTGACAGGTTATATTTCCTACAGTTTTTGCCGCACATAAAACATAAATACGAGTATACCAAAATGTAGGAAATAAAGTGATCTATAAGAAACAACTTAAGTATTTTTTCGATCAGATGAACATGAGGCGAGATAATCGTTAAAAACCATTTTTTACTTCAAATTCTCGACAGTTTTTCGTCGATAACTTTTTTTTTGCAAAGAGGTTTAAAATTTTTTTCTCAACAAAAGTTAAAGAAGATGTTTTAACGTACAAACCTAAAAAAAATACAGCTCTATATGATATGAGCCGAGAAAATCGAGTTCACGCTTTCCAAAGAAATTTGTGTGTGACCTTATGTCTAGAATCCGGCTTGATGGATTTTTATAATTTTTTTTTAATAAAAAGGGACATTTTGTAGATAGCTTAAGACTAGTATACAGTTCTTCTAAAAAAAAACTAATGCATTTCTTATGGGAGTTTTTTCCCGAAAAAAAAACTTTTTTCATTTCACCACAGTCATCCGAACTGTAAACCAAAATCGAAAAAAAAAAAATGTATACTCACTACGATTTTTTTTTTTCACGCAAAACAATGTGCATCCCATTGTTTTGACGGAAAAAACTTACAGAAATTTTTTCATGAGAAAAACATTTTTTTTCACCACTCATTTTTGTTTCTTCAAAAAGAACTGTATACTAGGCTTTAGAAAAAAAAATAAGATCCGTTCTAGCCCATTTTTGTAGAGCTACATAGCAACAAGTGTTTTTTTTAGATAATGTTTTCGTTTCATTGGAATTTGTTTCAAAGAATAGGTACATGTCTGTAAATATTTTTACTATGAATTTTCATTATAAAAAATCGTTTATAAAGAATAAGAATAGTAAATGGTGAAAAAAGTGAGTGACATGTTACATTGAACTCTCTCACAGCCGGACACTCACGGCACTGAAAAAATTGTCATGCTTGAAAAACTCAAAAAATCGCATTTTTTTAAATCTCTGTATTTTTTGCTTATCCTTCAAAAATATTGTAAATTAGACAATTGTTATGGGCGGCATGCGCCCTTTTTGCTTGTATGTTTTGAAAGTTCAATCGCTTCAAAAAAAATATTATAAATTGGCCAAGCGCAAGCCGCCCCTAGCAGCCTTGCCACCCCGGGCTGTAGCCCTTTTAGCCCGAGGGTAAATACGCCCCTGACCGCACCAATGCCAAAATATATCATAACTGCAAATATTAAGTTCAATGTTCCCTTAAAAATAAAATAAAATTAAATTAAACATTAATAAGAATTGGGAATGTCTCTTAATGTACTTAAAAGAGCTCGCCTTTTGACATATGTATGTACATAATGCTAAAGAACAAATAAGCAATCGATCAATAAAACATAAATTATAAAATTATATTCCATTTAAAAATTATTAAATAAAAAAAAACCATCTACCTGGCACATTAAACATACAATTTATTTCAGAATATATAATTTTATATTTATTTTTTTTACCCACACACGTCGCATTAAGGCATTAGCAAACATCCAAAGAAGGTTTTAATTCAATAAAATCTTAACCACCAAAATTGTGTAATTTTTTCTACTTTCGACATTTTTGTACATTTTTGATCACAAATAAAATGCACGACTGGGTCTCACGAACTTGCTCCTATGTAATAGACTAGGAATTTCAAAAACGGATGTTATTAAAGAAAACTGTTCATAAGGATAAAATGAATTTTTTAGATTCTTTTAGTAGTAAGAGATTAAAACAAAATGCTATGCAAATATGAATTTATGCAAGAACAAAAATTATAAGTCGTTGTAGTGGTTCCTTAAAAAAATACGCTTTTGTGTACAAAATTTTAAAAGCATTTTTAAAAAAAAATGTTGGTACGCCATCCTTAAGTTTTTATTACTGTACGAATAAGAGTCTAATTTCCAAAAAAAAAATACCAAGCCGTTCTTGAGATATCGAATTTTTCAAAAAAAAAATATTTTTTTTTTAAGTTTTGAAATGCAATGTTTTTTAAACTTTTTAGGAGCTTCTTTATAAATAATTTCATTAAAATCCGTTATGCTGATAATGAGAAATTCAAAATTCGAAAAAATCGTTCTATGGTAGGTACAGTCAGTAATATCTAGATTTCAATTTTTTTTTATTAAATTTATTAAAAGAAAAAAAATTTTAGCAAAATTCTCGGAACCGTTTTCGAGAAAAATACGATTTTCGAAAACCATTTTTTAAAATTTGTATGGCAGGTACCTTTAGTTTTAGATAAAACAAAAGTTTTTGTCTTAAATCTTGTAGGTTATGTTAAGAAACCTTTTTTTGTCGAGTTTGAAAAAAATCGATATTGGGGTTTTCGAAATATTGAGTTTCCAAAAAAAATTTTGAATATTTTTTTAAAAATCCAAAAAATTAAAAATTGAAAATTTGAGTACGTAATAATGTTCAAACTTTGGAAGAGCTTTAGCATAAAAAAAATTATTTAAATCGGCTATACCGTTTTCGAGAAAATCGAAAACAAAAAAAATGGACCCAGGGGGTCTACCAAAAATAACAATTTTTTGGAAATTTTTTTTCAACCATTAGCTAGTTTTAACTGAATGAAATTTTTCAATTTTTTTTTTAAATTCTGTGGGACAGTTTTTGAGAAAAAAAAATATTTATAAAATTTCGAAAAAAAATCGTATGGCAGGTACCGTTATTTTTTGTCTTAAAAAAAAAAGAAAAAAAAGTTCTGGGGGGAAAAAATTAAAACTCATATCTACCAAGTTTGAAGAAAATCGGCCGAGCCGTTTAGGCTATAGTCGAACCGACAGACAGACAGACAGAATTTCTAGACCCACTTTTTTGTTCTTCGCTATCATCGTAATGTCAACTTTGATCAAAATCTCGAGTTCGATTTTTTTTACGAATGCATAACTTGCCTTATATGTAGTACCTATAAGTCGCAAGTAAAAAAGCAGATACAATCATTAAGATTTGTTTGTTTTTAAGTTAATAAAGTGAGAAATCAAGTCCTGTTGCTCAATTTAAAACTCTCAAAACTTTTAAAATTTAAAAAAGCAATAGAACGTAATTCCTTAAATTTATAATAAATTTATTAACAATAGACCTAGTTTTCTTGAAATTTATTTCACACAATTCAATATAGGTACAATTAGCACTACAAAACAAGCTTTCATAAATATTAGCTTATTATGTTGCTCAGGCACTGTTTTCAAGTGAACCCTTTAAAGGAATTTTATTAATGGAAGGACGCACTTAACATTAACTTTCAACAAAATATATAATTCGACTATCCCGCTATTCTCTATTGGGGGCTATCGTGAACAAAATTTCCCTCGGAATTTTTCCCATCTTCGAAAATTGGAAAGGTCAATACTTCTGCACTGTTCATTGTAAGCTGGCGACTGGCCTTTTTAAATGAGAGCCAAAGTCACTATGAAACTTAATTCCCAACATAAATAAATTCCAAGGGAAACTTTCGACATTATTCGAGATGACGATTTTGAAAGTTGGGAACTATTCCCAGGGAAATTTTATTCACGATAGGCCCCATTATCGCAAAGTAAACAACTTTAAAATCCATTTAAAAAAAATGAATGTTTGAGATACCTACAAGACGATGCATCGCGATGTGAAGAAAATGATTTTCTATCAAAAACAAAATAAAAAGATAGTTTCGAATTGCCGTGCTGACAAATAACTGGAGCTCCTTCTTGAAATTCTGTGGTTATTTCGTCGCATTGAGAGAGAATGTTGAGTTCTGCGGTTCAAAACACAATTTTTGATTCTGTATGTCCTGCTAAACACTTAATATTGTCGTTTATTTTATTTTATATTATTTTATTGTATTTTATTTTTTTAATCGATATAGGTACACGTACCAGCACTTTAGATTTATGTAAATTATTAGGAAGGACTCCCATTTTTTGTTTTTTTGACTGTTGAAAAATTATAAATCTTATGGTATAGGTAGCTAATCTATCAAACAAAGCTGTTTGCAAACTTCCCTTTTATATACATTATATACATATGTATATATATACATATATAATCCATATATAGCACATATAATATATATAATTATTGACAAATTGAAGATGTAAGTACACAAACAAATACATACAATTGAAAGTTAAAAGCATAGATCAAAAAAGAGACATCAGAATTTTTCAAAAAAACAGGAGATTAGTTGCCATTGTTTTGCTACTATTATTGACTGTGCGAACTTTGAACCTCGACAACTTTTACCTCAACGAAACAGACAATAGAGTAAAACTCTCATGAAAGGTCAGTGAACAGTAAATTGCTGCACACACTTGCTTCGATGTGTTCAAATATTGTGTGATATGTAGTTCAACCATCACTTACATCATTCTTGGATTTGTGCACAATTTTCGTGTTTTGTTTCTATTTAGATCTGAGTATACAATGAAGGCTATTTATACCGGAAATTCAATTGTTATCAGCCTGCATACGAGTAAATTGGTGGTGGTTTGGCTTGTGTGTAAGAGCAGTTTGACGAGGTCACTAGGGTCTGTTCATTGAAGTTATTTTTATTTTGTGTGCAGTTTTTGTTTTAAATAGTGCTCTTCTATGAGAGTGTAATCACTGCGTACCTACACAAAAATGATTGTTTTTGCTCTTTGTTCATAGATTGACCTGCAATTTATTATAAAAACACAAATATTAATTTATTTTTCTTAAAATTTGTAACAATTAAAACTATTTGTATCTATGTTTGGAAAATTCCTTCCAGCAATAATTGATAACCAAATAAATTAAAAACAAACAGAAAGCCCATTGCAATTATTTTAAGTGCTTAATCATCGTCGTTCTACTCCCTTTGTTCAGTTTTATATTTTAAGATATTTGCATTTGGTATCAATATTTTAGTGAAAAGAATTTGAAAATATTTGAATTCGGCAACACAAGACTTCGATACGTTTTATAGATCTCGAAGATTGTTTTTTGATTTCATATAAAGTGCTTACGAAATGTAGATATATCGGTTTCCTTTGTAGGTAAGTGCATAATTATATGTACGTACATAGGTATGTAGTATTTAAGAAAGCAACAATTGCGTTAAAGAAACCTTGCATACACCCAACCTCGCACCTACCCCAATTCCTATAGTGTACGCAAGCAGGGGGGTTACATATCTCACTGTTTATACGCCGCCGTAATGCGTAAGCAAGCAAAAAAAGCAAATATCCCATAAAAAAGTAGTTTTAGTTATAGTACTGTGGGTGGGCTTATACTTCACTTTTTTACCATAAAAAAGTGTTTTCCGAATAAGGTCCCAAAATGCATCAAAATGTTTGTTCTAGGACCAAAACATAATTGTACCTGTCATACCTACCAGAATTTGCAAATGAAAATATGGATTGATATTTTTTCAATTTTGGTTTTTGATGTAAAATAAATATATACGAAGTATAAAAATTCTTACTTGCGACACATGCATTGTATGAATGTAGGTGCTAGCTATATGGCCAGTTATCATTCGTAAAAAAAATCAACCTCGAGATTTTGATAAGACTTAACATTACGATTATAGAGAAGACGAAAAAAGGGTGTCTCGCAATTCTATTTGTCTATTCGACGGCTAGGTCGATTTTCTTTAAACTTGGTAGATAGCATTTTAAAATTTTTCCCTACACGATTTTTTTCTTTTTTTTTTTTAAGAGTAGATATATATACTTAAGTAATCGTACCTGTCATTCGATTTTTTTTTCGAAATTTTATAGAATATTTTTTTCTCAAAAACTGATTAAACAGATTTAAAAAGAAAAACTCATAACTTTTCATTGAGGTGAATTTCCGAAAAATATTTATCAATGCTACCATCCAGGAAACCAGTTTTTTTTTAATTTCGCTTTTTTAAAAAATTATGCAACCGATTTTGATTTTTTTTTTTGTTATGCTCAAGCTCCCCAAAAGTTTGAAGAGTGTTGTCATTGTATATAAAAAAAATACCACATTTTTTTTTTAATTTTGCATGTTACAGTTTTTCCCAAGTATCATAAAATCTTTGGGTTTTTCCGCAAACTTGTCATTGAGTTTTATTATTATTATTGCTTCTTTCTTCCAAATAAAAATAGTAAAACGCTATAATTATTACGCATTTTCTGCAAAAAATTGAGATCAAAGTCAAATGGGCAGGAAAAACGGAACATGCAAGAAACTGGATATTTCAAGACCGAGAGAGGATATTATATATTTTTAGACGCAGTTACAAAGGCTGGTATTTCTTCTAAAAATAAAGGACTAAATGAAGTTTTTGTTATTAGTACTAACAGCGCAACTACCATTAAAATGGGTCAGGGTACACCAAAATAGGCCTTTTCTTAAATCCCCGATATATGATATAAACTTTGGAGATGAATATACCCAAGAACCATGCCCTAAAATATTATGCACGAATTAAGGGACACCCTATATAAAAATAACTTTACCCACCATACAAACATTAAAAAATTGTTTTCAAAAATCGTATTTTTCTCGAAAATGGCGCCTAGAATTTTGATTATTTTTTTTCCATTATTTTGTACGATATATATTTTTTAATTTAAAATTAAAAAATCGTTTTCTTGGAAAATTCGATATTTCAAAAACGGGTCAATATCTACTTTTTCTTGAACTTTTTAATTTAAAATTAAAAAATCGTTTTCTTGGAAAATTCGATATTTCAAAAACGGGTCAATATCTACTTTTTCTTGAACTTTAATTTTTACTCGTACAATAATAAAAACTTTAAGTTGGTTTACCAATGTTTTTTCTTAAAAATAAACATTTTGTATGCAGAAGCTTTTTTTTTTAAAAAAAACTCTACAACGACTTATGTATATTATTTGTTTTTGCAAAAAATAATATTTGCTTGAGAAACCACATGGCATACTGTTTTTAGTTCCAAGTACTAAAGGAGTTGTTTTAGTCATTGCAAAAAAATAATGTTATGGTTATGAGATGACTTTTACATAAGAGCAAGTCATGCATTTAATTTCATTATATGTAAGTATGTATTTTGATTTCGGCAACTGTGATAATGGTGCATCGTTTTCGATGCAATAATTTTTGAATTTGTTATTTTAGGAGTAAATGTCATGAATGCCTGACAAAAATAAAAATTGTGTTTCAGATGATTGATTTTAAGTTCTACTGACAAGGCTCTCACTATTCAAGTGATAAGTCCAAGTGAGATCGCTGGAACGTATTGCCAAATTTGTTTGTCGTTTAGAGCCGAAAAATGTTTAAATGCTTATTATATATTATGTATTATATTATATACATATATATGTAGGTAGGTATGTACATAATGTAGCTAAGGTCTCTCTTAAGGTGTGTCCAGACCAAAGAAACATTTTTTAAACATTTCAGAAACATTTAAGAAACATTTCAGAAACATTTAAAAAACATTTCAGAAACAGAGAAACATTTCTGAAATGTTTCTGAAATGTTTTCTTTGGTCTGAACGCTCGGATCCACTCTTGACGAAAATTTTAAAAATAAAATCAAAAAGGCCATTGATATACCTGAAATTTGCAAAAATATAAATTTTGATAAAGATGAAGTAGACAAAAAAATTCATGCGCTTAAAGAACAACACAGGCGAGAAAAAAAATTTACAGACAACTCAATCTGAAAACAATGGAAAACAAAGAAACATTTCAGAAATGTTTCTCAAAGCGTCCACACCAAAAAAACAAATCAGAAACATTTCTGAAATGTTTTTTAAACAAATGGGAAACATTTCAGAAACATTTTTTAAACAATGTTTCTTGAAATGTTTCTTTGATGTGGACACACCTTTATAGTTTTTTTTTTAACTTTTTTAAGTTCTGAACATACTCGTAGGTACTTATTATTTGATAATAAAACAATAAGAGATACGAGTATGTAATGTAGCTGAATAATCCACCTACATATATTAACCAATCGATTTGTTTTGTTCGTACCATAGTTTGGATAGGTTGGCAGTATTTTTTCAAAGATGTCATAAAAAGCCTGAAGAGTAGAAAATTCGATGAGTTAGGCTGATAAGATTTAGAAACAACTAGGTATATTTACAAATAAAATTGTGTGTTGCGCTTCACATAAGCCACGCATATCGAGTGCATTAATAGCAATTTCAAGGAGGGAAATAATAAAGCAATTTAGATACACATACATGTGTAATTTGTATATATATACATAGGTAGTTTCTTTATAATTTATAAGAAAATATAAATGACGAATATAATATTATTTGAAGATAACAGAATTATAGATCATAAAGGTATCACCCGATTTTTCGGACTTGAAATTTAAAGAGACAAGGTGAATGAACTATTTTATTTTATTCTATTCACATAAAATCTAAAGATTTTTAAGAAACTTAGATCTTGAAATTGAAAAACTAATGCAAATAATAATTAAATACTATTCACAATGATCAAACATATACATTTAAAAATGATTTCGAAGAAAATATGGCATTCATTTTTGATTAATCGCATTTCCCACCAATATCATACTTCTCAAGATGTCCAATGTACAAATATATACATATGTATGTAATGAACGTATGTAACTTGATACTAGAGCAACACGAAGTCGTAAGGCGGTCACCATATAGTCTTTATTAATATCAATTTTAGAAAATATAATGCAAAAAGTTGTATTTATAACTAACGGTAGAGTTTACAATTATTTTTGATGTTATAATATCAAAAATATCTCGTTATTCAACCATAATTTTAATATCTAATTAATGTTTTTAATATTAAAAATAGAAAGTATAAAATAACTGATTTATAATACAATTCTTTTGTATTGTTATTATGCAAAGTGGAGATTATCATAACGTACAACGTTACTTCAACAAAATTTGGCAATATTGCGACAGCTGGAAGTTGAAAATCAACTTTATGAAATCTGAATTTGTTCTGCTTATGGAACTCCGTTGCATGGAGCCCCAGGGATATGAGACAGAACTGGCACAAACTTGTGATCGCAGACCCACATGGACAGCCACTGGCGAGTAAAAGTGTTGTAAAATATCATGACAATTGGTTGGATCAGTATTTGTATTTCGACAGATGAAAGTAATTACTAAACACCCGGAATAAAAATTTTACATTGGTCACCTTAGCACGCCTGGACTAGGAGTTAAAAGAGTCTTAAGAGAACACCTGTGGCTAATTTCACAAACATTCAAAATTGTAAATAAAAGTGTTTTTCACAAAATTTGAAAAATCTATGCATTTTTATTTTTTAATTTTGTTTTGTATACTAAATTGTACTCGTAAACTACAATTCGCATTTGTTTCACATTTGTTTTCGGTTTGTTATAGTAGAAGTGATGGCAGTGACGATGACATTGACCCGGAGATACTTTTAATATTTGTTTCCCATTATCCCTTTGAAATCTAAGCTGCTCAAAATTTGTTTCCACTTAACATTTTTTTTCATAAGTCACAGTGTCACTGAATTTTCGAATCAAAATTAAATTTTTTTTCACGAATTAAGGATGTAAAAAACATTTTTTTACCTTTGTGCCTCTCGAGTTTGACTCGATTGCCATTTATAGCTAGTGAAATATGCCCTAGATACAACAGTCGCCAAAAATGGGTGCTCCCAAAAATTTGGAAGGGTCGGCTTGTTGTTTTTAGTTAATTTTGAATTTATTTTTATGATTGTTGAGTAAGGCAATCATTTCAATGCATCCATTGTGCCACCTTCGGAAAGAATAAATTTATATTTCTTAAAGGTATTTAATAATAATTCAATAATTAATACGAGTATTCTTGCACAAAACGGAATCCAATCGAAACTCTCCGTATTGCACGTTTACTCGGATTCGATCCTGTTATGAACAAAACCGCGCACATATTGTTCTAAATGAATTGAGATGAAAGATCTTTGTATTCGTTCGACACAAGGACTTTCGTACAATAATATAATCACCAGATAATCTGACCAAAGTAGGAACATAATCTATTTAATATATAACGTATGAAAAGAGCAGGAGCAGGCTACATTGTCTAACAATACAAAGAAGAAATATAGCTAACCATCACCTCCTGATATTTCATTATAAATGCTTTGTTACTGTGCAAACTACATAATATTGTGTTAATAGGATTCTAGTTATTTAGATTTAAGGTTACTCCGTGTCTTACCTGCTCAGAGCTGACATAAAGTACATAGCAATCATTGAAAATTTTGATTTCAAATCTTAGGATAGTTTTCTGTGAAAATTCTAATAAAATAAGTAATAACTTTTTTACTATTATTTTAATAAATGAAAAAAAAAAGCTTTAAAAATTAAGAAAGAAATTTATAGCCAAAGAATTACTTAAGCTAACTGACCTTTTACGATTATCTAGTAACTTGTCAGATAGAATATTTTTTTCGAAAATTACACATTTGAGGTGTCAAAAATCAGGATACCTAAAAATCTATAGTAGACCAATTACTGAACTCATACATATCTGACCTCTTTGTTTTCCAAAAATATTATCTCCGAATCAAACAAATTTTAAAATAGACTAAGGACTTGGGACATTCAGGGCACTTCATTTTGAAGCAGATGGTTACGAGTAGTGCCTTCTGTTTAAGAATAGCTGGCAAATGTGTGTTTAATATGAGGCAATTCGTATCTCTCGGTTTCACTACATAGATGAAATTAAGGAGATTCTATACGGTTTCCATGTTGTTGTGATTTGAATTCATAAGCGCAAAATTAGTGGGTTACTAATTTAAAAAGAAGATTTATATAATTTATACGATTTTAACATCTTACTCCCTCTTAACATTTTGCCAAAGTTGCAATCACAAACTGGCTACTTTAACTTTTAATATCTTCCTAAATCCATATAAAATCTGTCGTTTTCCTCGAAAAAAAAATCTTTTTTTTGTATGATTCGTGAGCTAATTGTTTTAAAAATAAATAAAATCATATAAAATTTTTCGGAAGAATAAGACTTTGATGTACATATACGTTCTTTGTGCAGTAAAGTGCGATATTTTAAGTCCCGGGCGAATCCTGTTGAAGAGCTGGACGGTATAGGTTTGAGACGACAAGACGGTTCTTGGTTAAAAACCCAAACATCAAACACCGAATCACAAGCCGTGGGCTTTCGATTTCACCAGAATTACAAGTACTTTTTACATTACACTTCCTTGGGAGAAATATTCATCGAGCTGGTGCTGGTAAGTTAACTTCCTAATGGAACACAAAGGATATATCTACCTATGTACAACAATTAATCTCATAGGAGCATTACATGGAATGGTCCAGTCCACACTCCACAGCAGGATTCGAACCTTGCTCCGTTCGGAGCAAATTTGCTCCACTTTTGAGAGAAAAAAAATCTACTCCAACGCTCCGATTTTTTGAGATTTACTCCACTTTTTCCACACAAACAAATTGTCTTATTTATATACAAATATGACATTGTTGTAATTTGTTTTCCAATGAAACCTGAGATTTATTTTTCTTTTATTGCTAATACTATTTTTTTATGTGCATATCTATGTATGTTTTAATTTTCCTGAAAAGTAAGGATTTTCTTTTTGTTTAAGATCTACTCCGGAAATCTTGCATTTGCTCCACTTTTTTTCAAATTTGCTCCGAAATTTTACGATTGGGTTTCGAACCCTGCTCCACAGTGGATAAAATAATAAAAAAAAACATTTCGAAAAAGGTTGTCACAAATAAACAAATAACAAATTAAATTGTAGGTTGTCACTTTGACTTCTGAGTTTTCGACATTTCAATTAGTTTCATTAGTTTTGTTTGCGAACTGTCATGGCATAGAAGTGATGAGATGCAGAGGTGTCGTTTCCTTAAAACCGGAGGTATGGAATTTTTGAACCCAATACCCCATAAAACCAGGCTATCCCCAAAGCTATTAACCCCACAAATCCGGGGCGCAGCGAGGCCAAGCTCTCGGAAACGATGCTATACAAAATCCAAGCAGCTCTCCCCAAAGCTGTTAATCCCACAAACCCGGGGCGCAGCGAGGCCAAGCTCTCGGAGACGATGCCATGAAAAATCCAAGCAGCTGAAGCTGCTCTCCGCAAAGTTGTTAACCCCACAAACACGGGGCGCACCGAGGCCAAGCTCCATTTGTGGGGTTAACAGCTTCGGGGAGAAGTAGTTGAGTTTTTTTTTTGTTTATATTCTTAAGTCTGGAATTCCATACCTGTTAAGGTTGCAGATATGGAAGTGTCCAGACCTTCCATAGTGGAAACGACACCCCTGATGAGAATTAGTATTTTACTAGTTAGTAGAACTAAAAAAGGATTAAAATTTTCAAATAGCTAGTAAATTACTAAATTTTTAACTAATTGCTAACTAGTAACATGCTAGGCCCTTAACAATAGGTTGTATAAAATTTTGCATCACATACCTACTTTTAAAATTCTAAATTTTTGGAAGCGGCAAATAATCCCACTAAGAAAAGTCTCTTTTAAATTCTAAATTCTGAAAATCTTTTTTTGACATCTTCTTTACTTTAGGGAATCAAGTGAGAAAGAGTTTTCATACCCATTAAAACTCTACCCCAAAGAACAGATGTTTTTTTCTTCTTTTTTTCACCATCTAATCACAACTTTTATTTACATTATTATGAACGTAAATCTTGCAGGACTTCTGCATTTTTAAATTTATGAACTTGACCGATTATTGCGGTATAGAAAATTTAAATGCACCTTGCACCTACATAATCAGAATTCCATGAAATTTTTACAAATTATACTCTCCACGAATTTTTATTTCATTCTACCCAGTGCCGCCGCTGGTTGTTCGTGCGCCCGCGTGCAAGAACCTTAAATTGCCGCTCTATGTCTCGGGTGCCGGGGGTATTTACGTTGAATAAGTGGAAGTTTTATTTATTCTCCATTTCGCAGTTAAAAACTTTAAGCAAACGTGCATTGTTGTTGTCGCGTTCCAAGCTACACAAAATTCTTATATACAATGAACGTAGTCAGACTAGGATTTGGGGTAGTCTCTTCTGTAAATGAGTTTGAGAGTTTCTGTTATAGCATATATGTACAGTTTTTGCAACCTTTTAAGATTATTTACTCTTTTTACTTGAGATTTATAGGTACTTACATACTATAAGGCAAGTTATGCATTCGTAAAAAATCGAACTCGAGATTTTGATCAAAGTTGACATTACGATGATAGCGAAGACGAAAAAAGTGGGTCTCGAAATTTTGTCCCCACACGTTTTTTTTACTTTTTTTTTTAACCAAAAATAACTGTACTTGCCTATGATTTTTTTGATAATTTGTTTTATGCTAAAGCGCCCCAAAATTTAAAATATTCTCTGAGAATTTTGATAAATTTTTACGTTCTATAATTAAACAAAATAAAATGCACGACTGGATCGCACGAACTTGCTCTTATGTAAAAGTACTTTGGAATTTAAGATACATTTTATAAATATAAAACATGGATTTAATGAGATAATAATGTTCAAATGCATAAAATTGCCGTCTGGTTTCCGGAAAAGTATGAATTTATGCAAATAAACCTTAAAAAATCGTTTTATTATTAAATACATTTTTTATATAAGAAATGTCTCTAAAATTTTTCAAGAAAAAAATGTGGGATGCGAATTTTAAGTATTAAATAATATTGATTTTTGGAAATAATTTCAAAAAATAATCGTTCATATGTTTTGAAGATATTGATTTAAAAAAAAACCAACAAATATTTTTTCGAATATTTTTATATACAATATTATTTTAAGCTTAAGGGGACTCCTGCTGAAATTTTGAGTTAAAATCCTTAGAGCCGTTAATGAGAAAGTCGAAAATCAAAAAAACGGGTCTATGGCAGGTACCCATAAAAACATTTTGCCCCAAAATTTTTTTTGACCAAAATGTAGTCCATGTTTATAATATCATACTTAATTTTTTTTATCAAAATCGTTAGAGCCGTTTTCGAGATAAATAAGATTTTGCATTACGGGTGTATGGGGGGTACCCTTAGTTTTGGAGCTAAAAAAAAATTTCAATTTTTCCTCTAGGGAATCACCGAAGACTCTTAACTACCGAGATTGAAAGAAATAGGTACAGTGGTTTAGGCTGTAGTGAGAGGTACAGACATACAGACACACTGAAACATGTTTTTTGTGCACTAAATTTTCCTTAAAATTTTTATAAAAAAAATTGATATGCAAATTGTTAGTATTCAATAAAATACATTTTAAAACGTAATTTAAAAATTTAATCGTGTATCGGTTTTCAAGATATTGAATTTCAAAAAAAAAAAATTGTATTATTTTTTTAAAAATCCAAAAACTATTTTTTCGAAAAAAATTTAAGTTTATATTTTTTCAAATGCAAAGCAGCTCCTGCATAAAAATTTTGGTTAAAATCGTTAGAGCCGTTGGTGAGAAATTCGAAAATCAAAAAAACCGTTCTATGACAGGTACCCCTAATAACTTTTCCCCCCAAATTTTTTTTTTACCAAAATATAGTCCATGTCCATAATATCACACCTAATTTTTTTTTATCAAAATCGTTAGAGCCGTTTTCGAGATAAATAAGATTTTGCATTACGGGTGTATGGGGGGTACCCTTAGTTTTGGAGCTAAAAAAAAATTTTCAATTTCTCCTCTAGGGAATCACCGAAGACCCTTAACTACCAAGTTTGAAGAAAATACCTCCGGTAGTTTACGCTGTAGTTCGAGGTACAGACATACAGACATACAGACAGACAGACGGAATTGTCGGACCCACTTTTTTCGTCTTCGCTATCATCGTAATGTCAACTTTGATCAAAATCTCGAGTTCGATTTTTTTTCCAAATGCAGAACTTGCCCTATAGTACCTAAGTATATCGCAAGTAAAAAATTAAATCAATATATTACTGACTGTACCGACCATAGAACCATTTTGACGATTTTTTAATTTCTCATTACCGGCTGAACGGATTTTATTGAAATTTTTTACATTTTTTTTTGGAATATTCGATATCTGGAAATTTATTTTTTATTCGTAAAGTAATAAAAAATAAAATGCACGACTGGATCGCACGAACTTGCTCTTATGTAAAAGTACTTTGGAATTTAAGATACATTTTATAAATATAAAACATGGATTTAATGAGATAATAATGTTCAAATGCATAAAATTGCTAAAAAAAAAATTCAATTTCCCCTTTAGGGAATCACCGAAGACCCTTAACTACCGAGATTGAAAGAAATAGGTTCAGTGGTTTAGGCTGTAGTGAGAGGTACAAACATACAGACACACTGAAACATGTTTTTGTGTACTAAATTTTTCTTAAAATTTTTATAAAAAAATTATTATGCAAATTGTTAGTATTTAATAACATAAATTTTAAAACGTAATTTAAAAATTTAATCCTGTATTGGTTTTCAAGATATTGAATTTCAAAAAAAAAAAATTGTATTATTTTTTTAAAAATCCAAAAACAATTTTTTCGAAAAGAATTTTAGTTTATATTTTTTAAAATGCAAAGCAGCTCCTGCATAAAAATTTTGGTTAAAATCGTTAGAGTCGTTGGTGAGAAATTCGAAAATCAAAAAAACGGTCCTATGACAGGTACCCCTAATAACATTTCCCCCCAAATTTTTTTCTGACCAAAACATAGTCCCTGCCCGTAATATCACACCTAATTTTTTTTATCAAAATCGTTAGAGCCGTTTTCGAGATAAATAAGATTTTGCATTACGGGTGTATGGGGGGTACCGTTAGTTTTGGAGCTAAAAAAAAAATTTCAATTTCCCCTCTAGGGAATCACCGAAGACCCTTAAGTACCGAGTTTGAAGAAAATACCTCCAGTAGTTTAGGCTCTAGTTCGAGGTACAGACATACAGACATACAGACAGACAGACAGACAGACGGAATTACCGGACCCACTTTTTTCGTCTTCGCTATCATCGTAATGTCAACTTTGATCAAAATCTCGAGTTCGATTTTTTTTCCAAATGCAGAACTTGCCCTATAGTACCTATATCGCAAGTAAAAATGACTTATTGACTTATAACTTATAACTTTGTTATAAGTTTTGTTCTTGCATAAACTAATATTTGCTTGCATCACATGGTATCCTGTTCTTAGCTCCAGCTACTACTAAATGAGTTGTTTTAGTCATTAAATAAATGAACTTTATGTTTATGAACAGTTTTTCTCTATAATAGCATTCATTTTCGAAATTCTTAGTCTTTTATATAAGAGCAAGTTCGCGCGACCCAGTCGTGCATTTTATTTTAAGAGGAAACAAAAAATATGGCGATTGCGAATAATTTTCTTCAATAAAACCATTTTCATATAAAATGCAAAGATTCGAGTTCCTAGAACAGTTTTTAATTTATGTATGTCAAATCAATCCTTTGGTTAAAACCAATAGTTTATAGCTTGACAAAAAGAAGACAAAGTAGTTTTTGATATTTTTGAAAGTTTTTGTTTTCACTTTCTTTTTGAAACACTTAATCATTTACTTACGGATCTGGAAGTATTAAATATAATTCCTTGACATTTTAGGTATCCTTTGATGGAAATTGACATTTTGTGGCTTGTGTGCGAACTATATTCTGATTTTGTTTGATCCGTTGACATTTAAGTTATTTATAAATTCAATTCCCAAATTAATTAAAAACTATTCGTAAGCCCTTATTTAAAAAGAAACATAAATATTTAGACACACAAAACATTTTTTTTACCTACGCCTGTCGTTAATTTTTTTTTCCATTGTAAAGGTGGTTTGTTTACATTTTTCATCGGTGAAAGAAGGAATGTTTTAAATCATTTTCGATTAATTTTGTTCTTAAGTTACCAACTTAGATTTAAGATATTTAGCTATATCATTGCAATCAGAATATTGATACCTATTCATACAAAAACACGAGTAATTAGTAAAATTAGTGTTTTCGAGACACTGTTTTCGTTTTATTTTATGAGAAATACATGGGCTGAAGAAATTAAAATCCTTTTCGAGTTTATAAGTCTGAGATGTAGGTTGCGTGGAAAGCTAGCCCTAGTGTCAATCTATGGCGACATGGCGTTAAGCAGTTTAAACTATGACTGCAATCGAATAGGTTATTTGGTGTGAGAGGCGACATTCAGAAAAAAAATATGAATAAAGATTTGTAGTAGATTGTGTGTGGAAACTACGTAGCGAACGGTCAAATGTAAGCAAGTTCCAATAGCTTAAGGAAAACTTTTGGAGTATGCTGTATAGGTTGAGTTAGATCGATCTCTTAATTTTCCGCCCCTAGACGTTGGCGGCCTTGTGCGCCGCACACATTGTACACCTCCGCCGCTAGTGCCCTTATTCTACCCTATCATCTAAAAACAAACAAAGATAATTCAATTAATTACGGTTGTTAAGGAGTCAGCATCAGCATAATATGTAGGAACACGTGCATGTAAGACTACCGTTTATGAATATATGAATCTGAATTATAACTTATTAAGGTATTTAAATTGTTTCCTAGACCAAAAGTCCGATATCTAGTCAATCTGGAAAAGTTTTATCTATCATACATGACATCACAAATTTCTTTTATTAAGAAATATCGACTCGGCTTATTTTCCCGTTTTTCTTTATAGGTAAAGTAGAAATTTAAAAGAGAAATGCATCGCAAGGATTTAAAGAACAAACTCTTTTAACAGATTCAAAAATAGTTCAAATGAACTCCTTTGGTCTATTATTAAAACGCACACTACTCCCTTTAACACTAGTTTTTTCCATTACGCTGTACTGTGTATAGTATACATACATATACATATGTATTCAATTTAGGTAAGTTTCCCCATTATAATGCTCATCCGGCGCATTTGTTTCAGAGTGCACAATTCCCAAATTAGTGCTATATTTAGCTAAAATGCTATAAAAGTAAATATGAGTAACGCACAATACATTCTATGATAGCAATATCATGGTGAAATGCGCGTTCTGCTAAAAGTGCAATGACCGCCAACGCAACCACTATATCTAAACATCGCATTAGGAACATCAACCATGGCCGCCACTTCCAATCCAACATGACGCGCGATAATTTTTCTGGATTTTTTTGTTATATTTTAGTTTGTAAATACAACAGTATATACAATGTGCATATATGCATATGCATGTAATTATGCATGAAAGCATACACAAATACATTGCAAGCACGTTTTATTTTTGCCTGTATTACAATTTAGGTAATGCATACAAAATGCACGATTTACCAATAGATGAGGTCATAGGTCGTACCCTGAAAATTGTTTGATAAATATGAGTATTTTTGCTATATCTAATTATAATTTTCGCGTAGGTACATATACAGTGAGAACTAATGTATGCTTTGATAAATTGAATACATATATCGAACACAACATTAAAATTAGAACTCTTACAACAAAAAACTTTTTGTGTGAAAGCCCAGCAGTTTCTAACTCCCCACTATTCCTGAGGATTCGACACTTGTGTCGCAAGAGACAGTTATAGGTTTGTATTTAACATATACTGGTCAAGTTTATTAAACCTTTCGAATTGGGCAAAAAAAAAACTTGCCAAGTAAGCCCATCAAATTTTAGTCAATAAAATTTCTCTATTACATTGTAGCTGTTTCAATATTATTTTATTTTAAATATTCGGTATTAAACCTTCATGAAGTAAGAACTTGGCGTACTTTTAGATCTCAGTACTTTTCACGGCTGACTTGTTACATAAAGGTTTTGTATAGAAAAACTTGGCTCTTTTTTTAACATTTATGTTTTTTTTCTGATCTCCATCCTTTTTGCAAAGATTTTAATATTTTGCCATGTCAAAATCTCGAAAGAAACGGAAAGATAGAAGGGTGGACTCTACCTACTAAAACCAACTTAGTTTATAGCTTCCTCTTTCTTTTGGTATATTTTCTTTTTGTTATTGGTTGTTTTGATTTGCGCTTCAATTTTTTCTTCTTGTCCTGGCAAGATACCCACCATTAACATATACCTATCTTAATTATAAATACTAGTACCTACATCCGCTTAAGTCATAAAAAAGCAGTGATTGTTGAGGATGCGATGATGTTTTCGTTGCAATTTTAACTCATTTTTTTAAATGACGGTAGCTCACCAATCAATAGCCTAATTAGTGGTTTTATTATAGTTCACATCACAGTTAAGAGTTTTTTTTTATGTAAACTCATTATTTTTTTAGGTATGCAAATTTTTTCTTTTTTCATTCATATTAAAATAACATAGAGTACCAAATCGAGCACTCTAGTTCTAAGAAAAGTAATGAATTTTCAAAATGCTTGTTTAGTTTCAAAATGACAATAAAAAGGCACTTCAAATGAAAAATCTTAGATTTTCTATTTTTCGCTTTGAATGTACATTAAGCTTTACCACTCTACAAAATTTCATCATTCTACGGCAATCGGAAGTGCTCCATATAAATTGAACATTTTCTCAAAAAGTGGGCGGATACCACGCCCCCTGAATGGAAAACCTCAGTGTTTATTTTTGGCCCTTTATATGCAATTTAAGCCCTACCGGTTCACCAAATTTCATCGTTTTACAGCAGTCGGAAGTGCTCGATTCAACCAACACCAATTCGGAGAAAGTGGGCGGATACCACGCCCCCTGAATGGAAAACTTCAAATTTTCGATTTTTTCCTCTGCTTGCATAACAAGACCTACCGTTGTGCAAAATTACAATATTCTACGATGTCGGAAAGTGCTCCATAATTTTGATGATCTGTCAGTCAGTCAGTGAGTTACGGTTTTTGTGATTTTTGAGGCCTTATATCTCAGGAATCGCTTCTTATCCACCATTCATACGTTTTTACGGATATGAAAGAAAATTTGCGGATATTTCAGGGAAAAGGTGTATCGGCTGGATATTTATATGAATGGTCTGAGCAATTAATTATGTGCTAAAAAGGAGTGGAGACTTCTCCAAATAATCTGTGCTTCAATTATGTTCAATTATCAATTTCGCTCGTCGATCATGGTATACCTACCGCAGAACGAAAACTAGAGCGAGATTTGTCCCTTTTGATTTAGTTGTGAAATTTTTGATTCTTGTAGGTACTATAACAAAAATGGCTTATTAAAAAAGGGAAGTCGATGCGTGAAGTTTATAAGTAGTCTGTTAAATACACAAATATTACGCAGTTATGTACAAAATCTGCAATCGATCTTTTCAATTAATGAGCATAATTAAACCCCTTTTTAATTCATCATTTTCGTTTACTTTCTCAAGAAATGCAAATTTCTTTCGACCCAAACAGATGTAGCTATTAGGTGGCCTTAACATTCAGCTTATTCAAGCATTACAATGCAATTTATTGCACATATGTAGGTAGGTATATATTCTGAATTATAAAAATGTATTAACATCACTCAAATGTCCTTCGCTTAACTGTCTTTATGGATTGTAAACGACCTGGAGTTCGGCAAAAGTGCATCCGCTTTTCTCAGGAAAATAATCAACAACCAGCAACCCTTTATTTCAGCAACCCTTTTGGCATTTTTTTATGTGCATGCATTTTGTTGTAAGATAAAAATAATATTTTCCAGATAAGTTTTCAATCAAATAAATTTAAACGAATTCAACATCCAAGGAGTTAGTGGAAGCGGTCGGCGGCACAGCGCGGTAAAAATTTCTCTTAATTATACCGACTTTTATTAAAGCGAAAACCAATCCTTTTCAAAACCAACCACCACTTCAGGGACTGCCTACTAATTGAGGTGTCATAAAAGCAACAATTTGGCACTCCATTGTGTCAAATTCTCATAAAAAATCGTTTTCGTATCGAAAGTCCGTCCAGTTCGGTCGGAGGCAATAAAATTTTACAATGAACATAATTGTATTCAAACATTTTGCAAGTCCCACAAATTTTGTAAACGTTCTTTCAAAATGAAAACAAAAGAAACCCAGGATTTGGTTTTCATTGATGAGGCGCTCCTGTTTTTGTCTGAATTAATTTGTAAAATAGTTTACCTGCTGCTTGCTTTGATGTTTTGACAGAGAAAACTATTGAAGAAAAGAACGTTTGTAAACTCCATAAAATCTCGAAAAAAGACCGAGAAGGTATAATTTTTATTATTGTAGTCCTGGAATCTGATATTTAATGTACATAGGGAAGGGTTAAAAAGGATAGTTATTATATGATGTCTTCACTAAAAACTACATCTAGGTACATGCCAGTTTTCAAAATTGCAGAAAAGTATCCTTTCTTAATGTCTTGATCATTTTATGAATATATGTACATATGTGCTCGCACATTTTTTAATATCTAACTGTAAGAATATTTGATAATAAAAATTAATACGAGTATGTACACGTTTTACTTAGACTTAAAAAAGCCAATACCAAAGGAAAATTTTTGCAAACAATAATAATAACTAAATGACTGAAGCTTTATATGAACACATCATATTATGTATTGGCAGAATCGAATAGGTCTTCATTTTTCTATATACGTGCACAAAAAAGTACATATTCGGTTTTAAAGTGGATATGTACATATATAAGCTTATTTTGAAGTCATTTAAACTGTATACAAGGCCGTACCAAAGATTTGATATAGGGAGTGGGTGAAGGAAGAAGGCTGGCTTTTTGTTAAATTCCAAACAATATTAACAAAAATAATATTAATAGGGAACCATCTTACAATATTGACTTTGCTACATTTCGCTTAATGTAGGTATTGTCAATTTTTATTTAAATAATAATTTTTTCTGACAACTTGCAGAATTGAAAATGGGATGTACATTAGAAGTAATCCAGTCAACTTTTCATCACACATATGCTGCTATAAGATTAATAATTGTACATTGATATATCCTTTCTATCAAACATTTCCTGGAGTAAAATTATCCATCTTCCAGCTCTTTAAAAGGATTTAATTGCCTAGACATTTTTTTCGACGAAAATGACGGATTTTATACGGATTTAGCAAGTTACTAAGAGTTAAAGTAGACAGTTCGTGATTTCAAATTTAGTAAAATGGTAAGAGGTAGTAAAATGCTTAAATCGTTTAAAATTAGAAAAATCTTCTTTTTAATTTAGTAACCTACTAAAATGGCTTAAGCATTTTATTAAAACGTTTAAAATTTGAAAACCACTCTTTGGAGTCCTTGACTATCACATTTTATATTAGCAGGTAAATTAGATTCTTTAATAAAAACACAGATTGAAAAAATAAAATGGACAGTTGGATCGCACTAATCAAAACCTCCAACGGTATACGCAAATAATACAAAATAATGCACGCATTTTTAATTGCGACTTATAGGTACTATAAGGCAAGTTATGCATTCATAAAAAAAATCGAACTCGAGATTTTGATCAAAGTTGACATTACGATGATAGCGAAGACGAAAAAAGTGGGTCTGGCAATTCTGTCTGTCTGTTAGATTACAGCTGAACGGCTCGGCCGATTTTCTTCAAACTTGGTAGATATGGGTTTTAATTTTTTACCCCCGGATGTTTTTTGATTTGATTGTTTAAGACCAAAAATAACGATACCTGCCATACGATTTTTTTCGAAATTTTATAAATATTTTTTTTTCTCAAAAACTGTCACACAGATTTAAAAAAAAAAAATTCAAAAAATTTAATTTAGTTAAACCTAGGTAATGGTTGAAAAAAATTTTCCAAAAAAATAATTTATCAAAACTTGATAAATAAAAGTTTGGAAAAATAATCTACAAGATATGAGAAAAATAAATTCATTTTACCTAAAAATAACGGTACCCTCCATACAAATGTTAAAAAATGGTTTTCGAAAATCGTATTTTTCTCGAAAACGGTTCCGAGAATTTTGCTTACATTTTTTTCTTTCTATTATTTTTTAATATCTGTAATTTAATAAAAAAAAAATTGAAAACAAGATATTACTGACTGTACCTACCATAGAACGGTTTTTAAAATTTTGAATTTCTCATTATCAGTACAACGGATTTTAATGAAATTTCGTAGAGAGAAGCTTCTAAAAAGTTTAAAAAACATTGCATTTCAAAATTTTAAGAAAAATATTTTTTTTGAATTTTGACAAAAAAAAATCAATTTTTTATTTTTTGAAAATTCAATATCTCGAAAACGGCTCAATACTTTTATTTGTAAATTTAATTTTTATTCATACAATAATAAAAACTTCAAATTGGCGTACCAACATTTTTTCTTAAAAATGTTTTAAAATTTTCTTATGTATATAAAAACTTATTTTTTAAGAAACCACTACAAAGACTTATAATTTTTGTTCTTGCAAAAATCTATATTTGCTTGAATCACATGGCATCCTATTCTTACCTTTAACTACTAAAGAAGTTTTTTTTTAGTCATTTAAAAAATGAATTTTATGCTTATGAACTCTCTAATAACATTCATTTTTGAAATTCTTAGTCTTTTACATAGGAGCAAGTTCGTGCGACCCATACGTGCATTTTATTTTTTTTTAAAAATAAAACATTCCTTATAAGATTTTTGTGGGAAAATCTGAAACGCAGCTGGTTCAAAATCACCAAGGTGCAGAATTGGCTTTGCTAGCAATTTAATGTCTTAAATCTTGACTTTATTGAGAAAAGAAAATTAATAAAATTCTACAACTAACCTTTTTTTTGTGTGTACATGAAACGATACAATTTAAATCATAACAATATATACAAATTAAATCAATATAACTGCAGATAAAGTCATTTCGGGAACGCGTCCTTATGTACGATCTTCAACAAATCAAAAATATTTTATATACAAAATCTAGTTTTGAAAAAGGATACTAAAAGAATTTTTTTTAATTATAAAAATGCAAAAATAGTTTGAGACATAAGTCATTTCAGTGAAAGCATCGATAAAATCGAACAAAAATAATTTTAAGTGAACGCAGCCATTCTGTGTCAAACGTCAATAGAGGAAGCAAACAACAACAAAGCCGGCTGTCAGTGCATTTTTCGTCAAATATTTTATATTTTAGTGGTAAGTACATACCTTTCAGTTCATTATTCGTAGAGCGTACATCAATAGTCTGTCAATTCGTGAACGTGTCTATTACATTTTATTATTGATAAAATTCTTTTTTACGACACGAAATAAGTATCAAATATTTTATTATTGACAAGGTCAGGTCGCATTCAAGATGGCCGCTGTATAATCAAAGCGCGCTTATTTGAAATCGTCATTTCGTGAACGGTCATTTTTTCATTATTGCTTGTATAATATAGATACATGATATACCCATGTTATTAAACAATGCTTAAATTATGTATACTTTGTTTTGTTTTTGTTCATTTTATAAAACATAGAAA
Source organism: Chrysotoxum bicinctum (assembly GCA_911387755.1). NCBI lineage: Eukaryota > Metazoa > Arthropoda > Insecta > Diptera > Syrphidae > Chrysotoxum > Chrysotoxum bicinctum. The sequence goes on along the minus strand of OU426987.1, from coordinate 144,205,422 downwards.
AACTAATTGATGGTTTTCTGTAAGATATTGACTAAAACAATACAACAAAAAAAGTATAGAATTCTGTGCGCTGCCCTGTCAAAGTTTATTAACATATAAATATTGCAACAGTATAAACTAACAGCCTTATTTACTATAAGTCGTTTTAGCGACGCGTAAAGTTACTTCGACTTTACAACGGCTCTAATCCTGAAAACCTTATATATAATGAAAATGCACGAGGAATAGCTGTGGAATAAGCTAAAACTGGTTCATAGGAGGTTTAAGGCCGTTTTAGTATCTAATGTCATTTTGAGATGATATCTTGTGAAATTTACAAAAAGGAGTGTAAGCAATTTTTTTTCGTTTCTTACTAAGACAAAAAGGATAAATATTTTGCAATAATAAATTATTTATATTTTCCAAACGCTCTAACAGTTGTACAGTATTGAGAACGCAATGTGGTTGGTACATTCATTTATTGGATTTAAACTTTATACAATTTTAAATGTATCCAATTTCCATACAATGATAATAAAATGAATAATAATGGAAATCACCTGGGGTTTGATTTAGGTGTATAATAACCAGAGTTTTAGATTTGTCACTTTTTTCCCAGTATAAGGATACCTAAGGATTTGTTTGACGTGGCGTAAATTCGAAGTAAGTGCTTCGGCTCGGTTTAACTATTCCAAGTTTGAACCCAGTATTAGTGAAAAATAATAAATAAGGCTGAAAGAGTCATCTTTTAGCTTGAATTTTTTTTTTTGGCATAAAAACAATCTTGAAATTTGCAACCTTGGTGATTTTGGGCCAACTATTTCAATGGCTTTTAAGATTACTGAAAGTTGAATTACAGTCACAAACCTAAAATGTTAATAATTATATATTTATTGATAGGATAAAAAGTGTTAGAATACAGCTATAAGTGTAAGGGTGTAAGGTAATTACCAACATTTTACATTTTATTTTTATTTTTTGTTGTTCTTGAATTATCATACATTTTTTTAAACCTTTAACAAAGTTTACAGAGACATGAAATAGAGCTACCTTACTACTAAAAATATATAAAATACCATAAACCTTAATAAATATTTTTTTAGAATGAAAAGCTATAGAAAAAATCCTCTTTCAATAGACGAGATGTAGAGAAGGCAGGGAATAACTGAAGATATCTCGATCAAATCAGCGATTTTCCTATAATCAATAATATTTGATGATACAACTACATACATATATATGCATAACAAAATAAAATGCACGACTGGGTCGCACGAACTTGCTCCTATGTAATAGACCTCGAATTTTAAAAACGAATGTTATTAGAGAAAACTGTTCTTCTTTTAGTAGTAAGAGACAAAAACAGAATGCTATGCAAATATGAATTTATTCCAGCACAAAAATTATAAGTCGGGGTTTCTTAAAAAAAAAACTTTTTAAAAGATTCTTAAGAAAAAAATTTGGCACGCCAATTTAAAGTTTTTATTATTGTTCGAATAAAAATTAAATTTACAAAAAAAAATATTGAGCCGTTTCTGAGATATAGAATTTTCAAAAAAAAAAGAAAAAAAAATGTTTTTTTTCAAAAATTAAAAAAATATTTATTTTAAAGCTTTGAAATGCAATGTTTTTTAAACTTTTTAGAAGCTTCTCTATAAAAAATTTCATTAAGATCCGTTATGTGGATAATGAGAAATTCAAAATTCGAAAAAATGGTTCTATGGTAGGTACAAGCTGTAATATCTTAATTTCAAATTTTTTTTTTATTAAATTAAAGGTCATAAGAATTAATTGGAAGACAAAAAATTTTATCAAAATTCTAGGCACCGTTTTCGAGAAAAATACGATTTTTGAAAACCATTTTTTAAATTTTTTTAACATTTGTATGGTGGGTACCTTTATGTTTAGGTAACATACATTTTTTTTTCTCACATCTTGTACATTATATAAAGAAACTTTTATTTATCAAGTTTAAAAAAAATCTAGCATGGGGTTTTCGAAATATTGAGTTTTAAAAAAAAATTTAAGTTTTTTTTAAAAATCAAGAAAAAATGTTTTGAAAAATTGAATAAGTACACAGTTCTGTTTAAGGTTTTGAGGCGTCTTAGCAAAAAAAAAATTAACAAAATCGGTACTACAATGTTTTGAGAAAATCAAAAACAAAAAAATGGTTCCAAGGGGGGTACCCTCAATAACCATTTTTCGGAAAATTTGTTTCAACCATTACCTAGCTTTAACTAAATGAAATTTTTTTTGTATTTTAATTTTTTAAATCTGTCGAACAGTTTTTGAGAAACAAAAATATTTATAAAATTTCGAAAAAAATTCGTGTGGGGCAGTTACCGCTATTTTTAGTCTTAAAAAAAAAGAAAAAAACGTGTGGGGGGGAAATTAAAAATCATATCTACCAACTTTAAAGAAAATCGGCCGAGCCGTTTAGGCTGTAGTCGAACCGACAGACAGACAGGCAGAATTACGAAACCCACTTTTTTAGTCTTCGCTATCATCGTAATGTCAACTTTGATCAAAATCTCGAGTTCAATTTTTTTATGCATTCGTAAAAAAAATTGAACTCGAGATTTTGATCAAAGTTGACATTACGATGATAGCGAAGACTAAAAAAGTGGGTCTCGCAATTCTGTCTGTCTGTCTCTCTGTCTGTCTGTCTGTCTGTTCGACTACAGTCTAAACGGCTCGGCCGATTTTCTTCAAACTATATCATTTTCAATTTTTTTCCCCCACACGTTTTTTTCCTTTTTTTAAGACCAAAAATAACGGTACCTGCCATACGAATGTTTTTTCGAAATTTTGTAAATATTTTTTTTTCTCAAAAACTGTTCGACAGATTTTAAAAATAAAAATACAGAAAAATTGTATTTAGTTAAAACTAGGTAATGGTTAAAAAAAATTTTCCGAAAACTGGTTATTGAGGGTACCCCCATGGAACCATTTTTTTTTGTTTTTGATTTTCTCAAAAACGGTACAACAGATTTTGATCATATTTTTTTGCTAAAGCTCCCTAAAAACTTGAATAGAATTGTGTATTCAAATTTTCAGAAAAAAGTTTTTGGATTTTTAAAAAAAATTTTTTTTTTTAAAACTCAATATTTCGAAAACCCCATGCTAGATTTTTGTTTAAACTTGATAAATAAAAGTATTGTAATATAATCTACAAGATGCAAGAAAAAAAAATTATTTTACCTAAAAATAAAGGTACCTACCATACAAATGCTAAAAAATTAAAAAAAATGGTTTTCAAAAATCGTATTTTTCGTGCCTAGAATTTTGATAAATTTTTTTTCTTTAAATCAATTTTTACGATCTTTAATTTAATAAAAAAATTGAAATTAAGATATTACAGCTTGTACCTACCATAGACCCATTTTTTCGAATTTTGAATTTTTCATTATCCACATAACGGATCTTAATGAATTTTTTTTATAGAGAAGCTTCTAAAAAGTCTAAAACGCATTGCATTTAAAAACTTTAAAATAAATATTTTTTGAATTTCTGAAAAAAAAAAATCTATTTTTTTTTTGTAAATTTAATTTTTATTCGAAGAAAAATAAAAACTTTAAATTGGCGTACCAAATTTTTTTCTTAAAAACCTTTTAAAAAGTTCATAAGTATTATATAAAAGCTTTTTTTTTAAGAAACCACTACAACGACTTATAATTTTTGTTCTGGCATAAATTCATATTTGCATAGCATTCTGTTTTTGTCTCTTACTAAAAGAAAATAAAAAATTAATTTTATCCTTATGAACAGTTTTCTCTAATAACATTTGTTTTTAAAATTCTTAGTCTATTACATAGGAGCAAGTTCGTGCGACCCAGTCGACAAGGGGGGGGGGGGGGGGGGGGGCATTTTGAATAATTTCCTATATATTTATATTGTAAATTTAATATATAAGTACTTAATAAATAACGTAAAAAGAATTTTGATTGCTTTTTTATTTTTTTAAATAAAACGTGTTTTTGTTAGGGACAGAACTTATGGCAGGACTAAGTAATCTTGCGACACAACAGCAACCAGGGTCTAGTAACTTACAACTTTCAACCATTCATGTGTATATGGGAGGTGTCCGCAGGAATAGAGGAGTATTTACGTAAATCAAAAAAGTCGCTTTGGTTTTTGGTTTGGTATCAATGAAACCCTTATTCTTTGGATTATAAAGTACTTACTTTCTAGATCGTTTAATACATGATGTATTGGACGGTTTCAAGTCTAATCTTCACAAAACAAATGCTGATGTTCCCCAGGGCTCCCTTTTGTCTCCGGCTCTCTTCCTCATTTTTATAAATGATCTCTTGTCTTAAACTTCTAATCCACTTCATTGTTTTGCCGATGAATCTACTAAAGGGGGCACAGGCCCCGGGCGGCACTTTGCTTGGGGCGGCAAATTTCAAAATAGCCGGGCGGCATTTTGCTGCAATTTTTCTAAATACGTTAATGTAAATAGTTTTTGTATGTTATATTTTTATATTTTTTCCTTTTGAGCTGAAAGTTCCGTGTGTGTGCGTAGGACGTAGGTATCTACATAATATAAAAGATTTTCGCGCCACGGTTTTGCTGTCGGCAATGATACACGTCGTTCTCTTGTTTTTTTTTTTTTGTTGTTGTTGTGTCATCGTCATGTTGTGTCTGAGATGTGTATTGCGCCATAAGGAAGTGTGAAGTACAATGATCGACAACGACTCTGATTTGGGACAGTAAATGATTGTTTCATTCTATGTGTGTCCTGGTGCAAAGCTTTTTGTTTGCCTTTTTTCGACTACCACTCGTTCGAATCTTACTCCAATCGGAGTAAATTCACTTCAATTTTACGAAAGAAAATAGATCTACTTCTTTACTCCGTTTTTTAAGATTTAGATAGGTATACATTTTTTTCCACACTGAAAAATTCAAAATTTCTTTAGCCAAACCACATGAAAGGGAATGTCCACTGTGTTAATAAATTTTGCAACCAACTCTGACTCTGAATTACTTAATCTAAATCTACTTACTCCAGAAATTTTCAATTCGTTTATTTTTTTATAAGTCTGCTCCAAAATTTTACTACTGCGGTTCGAACTCTGCTCGTAAGGCGAGAAGTTGAGACAAAAACATTTTGTTTGTTTCGACTGATTCGATGTGAGTTGGCTCATGAAGAGTCCATGTATTTGTTCTCGTATATTGTTGTATCTTTTATCTTAAGGTGTGTTAGTAAGTTGTATTTTTTCTGTTTTATTTTATCGTAAAATGCAGTAAAGTTTGCAAACATCCTAGTTAAATATAAAATTAGTTGCAGTTTAACATTTAACTTGTCTGTGTTTCGTGTGTTGTGAAAATTTTTTAATATTGTGTGTACGGGTATAGTACCTACCTACATAAGCGCAAGAGATTTTCATTTTCCCCCTTTGGATTGATTACATAAAGTACCTAAGTAAATTGATGAAACGAAATACCTAGCTGATGGCTCGGAAATAATCCATTGATTTTTCGGAGTTGAAACCCCTATTTGGCTTTATTAAGAGTGTTTTCTCCATATCTCAAGAACCATAAGTTCCATAAGAAACATTTTCTCACATTTTTGTAAAAAATTGAGTTCTCTATTTTTTTGACCGAGAAATCGAAAGTTAATAAGTTATTATTAAAAATAGAGAAACGATTTCAAGAAAAATTTGATTAATAAATTAATCAATAAAAGTTAAATGATTTTTACTTGCGATATATACATAGGTAGGTACTATACTTATTGCAAGTTATGGATTCGTAAAAAAATCAAACTGGACATTTTGATAAAAGTTGACATCGTAATCTCTATGATTACGATGATAGCGAAGTTGAAAAAAGTGGGTCTTGCAATTCTGTCTGTCTGTCCTTTCGGCTGTAGCCTAAACGACTCGGTCGATTTTCTTTAATCTTATAGTACCTAGCGTTTTTTGGGCATTTTAATACCAAAAACACGGTAGGTAGGTACCTCTCGTACAATTTTTTTTAACAAAAAATGCTAATCTTATTGTTCTCAAAAACGTGCCCACAACTTTTTAAAAAAAATCAGAAAAATTTTATAAAAAAAATTCCCAAAAATGGTTATAAATGGTACCTCCCATAGAACCATTTCTTTGACTTTCGATTTTCTCAAAAACGATTCCACTTATTTTGATCAATTTTTTTTACAGAAAATGTTTTCTAAAAGTTTAAAAGTATTGTATACCAAAATTTTCAAAAATCTCGAAAACAAGTTGGTCGATTTTTACTAAACTTGGTACGCCAAATTTTTTGACATTATCTAGCAGATTTTAAATAAAAAAATTTCATATAACCAAAAATAACGGTACCTCCCATACAAAAGTTTAAAAACCGGCATGGAAAAACTAATTTTTCTCAAAAACGACTCCTACGATTTTGATCAAGGTTTTTGTGTGAGTTAACATACATAAATACGATCTACGATAATATTATTGTAAAAAAAATTTCTATCGTCTAATAAAAGTATCTCTCATGGAACCATTTTTCTTTTTCGAATATCTCATTATCTGCTCAACTGATTTTAATGTTTTTTTTAAACAAGAGCTCCTGTTTGAATAATATTGCATATCAAAATTTTCAAAAAATCAAATTTTGGATTAAAAAAAAATCAAATTTTTTTTGAAAATTCGATATTTCATAAATATGTGGATATTTTTTTCAAAATTAATTTTTAACTCCGCATTAATAAGTACTAAAAAATGGCGTACCAATTTTTTTTTAATATTTTCAAAACTTTATATACATACATATTTACATATGTACCTACATATACCTAATATAAGTTAAGTAGCTGTTTCACTTTGATGTTTTTTAAAACAGCAAACAAAATTAAAGGCCCAGAAAAAAATTGCCAGGGGCGGCAAAATTGGCTCTGCCCCGGGCGGCAAAAACCCACGCTACGCCACTGATATTACCATCAATAAGATTAACAATAAAAAGAAAACATAAATAGGAACGTCTGCGCTCCAGACTGGGTAAATCTATGAGTTTTAGACGGCTACTATATGAAGCAAGATTCAATGGATTCTGCCAGCCTAAGCCTCTAAGAGCAAATTTTAGGAATCTTTTTTAAATTTGTTAATTTTGTGGCAACTGTAGTAGGGAGTCCTACTACAGCTGACAAATATAGTAAATAGTTGTTTGATAACATAAGGATCAGAAATTTGACGTGATTCCCTTTTAATCCAACCTAATATTGAATTGGCTTTATTGCATGTCATATTGATATGCTGTGTGAATTCGAGTTTTTTATCAAACAATACACCAAGGATAAATACATCATTTACATTTAACAGATTTACGCCATTGAAACTATAGTCAAAAGATAAAACGGAAAATTTTCTTGTAAAATTTATAATCTTACACTTGTCGATATTTAACAACAAATAATTACGTGCACACCAATAATTGTAGAAAGCATTTAGATCAATTTGAAGCTTTTCACAGTCAAGATTGCTAGAGATGGTTTTAAATATGTCAACATCGTCTGAATGCATAAGACAATTAGAGTACATACTTTAAAACTGAAGGAAGATCTTTTACAAACAATATAAAAGAACTGGACCCAATTGGCTACCCTGGGGAACACCAGAATTTACGACAAAACTATTTGAATGGCAGTCGTTAAAATTCACTGAATAGAATCTGTCAAGTAAATAAGATTTTAGCCAAGCAATGAATTTTACGCTGAACCCCAGCCTACTCATTTTATTAAGCAAATAGTTTTTAAAATGCCTTAGTAAAATCTGTAAGAACACAATCGGTCTGTTTTTCTTCATTTTTAAAAGAATCGACACAAGACTCCGCCAACTCCATCACTCCATGAGTAGAGTGACAGTCGAGCAGCCCTTTGAGAAACCATGTTGGTTATGATGAACAATAATCGATTTTGTGTAGGAGCCTAATGTTTTGCAAAGAATTGCTTCAAAAAGTTTGGGAATAGTCGACAGTTTAGCTATTGGACGGTAATTAATAATTTGATCCTTTTTACCTTTTTTATGTAGAGGAATTATGAAAGATTGTTTCCATACATAAGGAAACTTACAAGTAGACAATGAACACGTAAGGACAAGTAATATTATGTAAGTATAGATACCTTAATTATTTTTATACTTTATACCTACCTCTAAGTATACTTTTTAAAGCCTGTTATTTTATTATTCTGAAAATTATTATTGTTTGATAAAGAATAAAAATATAGATATATAGATTGTTTTGTAAGCCTCCGTTTTAATAAAAGAAGACCCGTTATAAACAGTTAAAAAGAACAGAAAGTGGCATCGACAAATGATTGACACATTTTTTCAGAACTGAAGCTGTCATTGAAGCGTCATTATCTTCTAAATTAGCAAAAACTTTCATAATATCGTCAATAGTTACATACATATATGAAAATTTATATCAGTCAAGTGAGAATATGACTTCAAATGACCAAATAATTGATCATTTTCGTCAAGATTGTCACAGTTTAGGTTATCACAGTTCGAATAGTTATCACAGTTAGAAGAATCACAGATGTATGAACTTTGAAAAAAGTCTGAAAATAGTTGTGTTATGATACGTGGGTCATGGTCTGGAGATATTGTTATGCATAAGAACGGACGGATATGGACTAGATTTTCGTTTGCTATTAATAAAGTTCCAAAAGGATTTGGGATCCATTTTTAAATTACTTTGAACCTTTTGTATGTAATAAAGATACTTAATACTTGATTCTCTGTTGAAAATATTTCTGGCCGCACAATAAATATTAAAATCGGTAACTAATCCAGTTTGTATTTAAACCATAGTTTATTTCTACGGTTTTTCAATCTTCGCACTTCACTATCATACCAGCTAGAAGCAAGCGATTTTGATTTAATAGATATTAGAGGAACGGATGCTAAAAAAACAATCAAATATTTGTCATAAAATTTCAAGACCATAGAATCAATATCTGAATAAGAGCAAAGGCATGACCAGTCAATTAAAGATAGCAAATTATTTAATTTAGTATAATCAGTTTTTTTAAAGTTAAATTTAAAAAACATTGTCAGGATCTTGATTATTCATTTCAAAGTTTTGAATAGATATGGTGAGTGCTGGATGATGAGAGTCTTCGTTCACAAGAGGATCAGTTGATCTGTCAAGTTAAATACCGGCATCAATTGTTGTGTAAATTAAGTCGAGGATCTTGGCGTTAGAGTTTGTGATATCGTTTATTTGGTTAAGATTAAGTGATCTTAGATTGTCAAAAGTTTGAGAGTCATCCATTGACAGAATTCCTGTTGGAACCATTGCGTATGTATCGGGACAACATTTCCAAGACACATTGGTTAGATTGAAATCTCCAAGGCAGATAAATCACATCTTTGGGCAGGAAAGCACAAAACTTCTCTCCACTTATTGGATAGAATTCAGAAGAGAACATTTAAACTGATAGAAAATAGAGGTATCATGGATTAATTCCCATCTCTTGAACACATTCGGAATGTTTCTTGTATTTAATTGTTTAATCGCTTCTTTCACAAAGCAATGTTCACTTGAAGTAGCCAGTTGTATTCCTTTCCTTTATCACCCGTGATACCCGCTTCGCTAGGAATGCTCATCAGTTCCCCAACGAGCCTAATTTTGGTCGTACCGTCAAATATAGAGATTCGTTTTTTAGTCGTACAACACGATTATGAAATAACTTAGCCGGCACGTTTTTCCCTTGTCATTTCAATTTGCAAACATTCAAAACTCTCCCCCTAATGTCCCCATCGCCGTGCTGTGTTTAACATTATAAGGGTCTCTTAACATACCCTTGAGCGCGTGTGAATTATAAAAAAGAAGAAGAAGAAGAAGTTTTCATATAGTCTAATAAGAATAACGTACCTTTTAATGGACAGCCATATAATAACTCCTACCACTTAATAAATAGTTAATAATTCCCTTTAAAATATTTAAGAAACATAATAAAATGTCTACTTGTTTCATTAAAACTAAGTATACTTACTTTCCAAGTGTATTTTATTAGAAAATTAAATTAAATTAAATCTTATCGAATAACGTGAACAAACTGGCTTAACGTGAGCATAAGCTTGTTCGCGTTATTCAGACAGTACTGTGGTTAATGTCTATACTGAATAGTTGAGCTAGTAAATAATTCTATTTGATTTGATCAGTCACTTACTTGAAGATATTTCCGTGTATTTCCCGCTGGTGTCAATTATAATAGTTTCCATATTGATTTTCTTTCAAATTAAGTTTTTGTTTTTCAAGAAAATGCTGATAATGATTCTTTATTTAAATACCCACCTAAACATAAAATTTTCTTATAAAATATTCAAAATCACACGTCACCATTTACATATATATTCACGATTTAACAATGATAGCCACTGGTATAAGTAGGTATAGCGTATAGGTAAGTATACCTAGATAAAATAAAAACGCATGATGGACAGCCAAGGAAATAACAATTATGTTTAGGTACCTATTCTCATCCACAAATTATAACTTTGAATGATTGCAATGTTATGTTCCTAACAGAATGGTTAAGATGTATTATAATAAATTAATTCACTCGCGAAAAATAGATTTTACGTGAAATATGTTTGAGGAAAACAACCGAAAATATAGTTTATATTAAATTGACCTAGACATAGTTTATTGAAGTGTGCGTCTGTTTTTTATACACGCAATACTTTCTATATGCGGTTCATAATAAAATAATCAACGTTCTAGTTTTGTTTTTATCAACATACATATATGTAATAGGTATTAATATTAGATATCTACCTAACAAATAAGAAAGATGACACATAGGTATTCAAAACCTGCTTAATTTTGTTCTGTAAGCTTGTTTAACAATTTTTTAATTTATAAATCATTCTTAAATATCCTTGACAAATCAGAAAAATCTTTAAATATTTTACTAAAATAATTTCACTTTCCGAGTAACCACGCACTTTTGACTCTAAATTTAAATGAAAAACCATATATTTTTGCAAAAAAGTCGTCAAATCTTAAGTGAATTAGATTCGCAAAGTATCTGTAGATATATAAAAAGCTATACGTTATTAATACATATGTATATTTATGTACAATATAAATAACAAACTTTACAAATACCTACATCATAGGCTAGATTCTTTATTCGTAGATACCTACGTTTAATGACGCTGTTGTTGTAATGTAAAATGTACGCTTAGGTAGGTACATCGTGTGCGCGTTAAGCTTTTTTCTATTATAAAAAAAACAGCTGTAGCTAGGTACATATATAGGTACTCACATGAAAATATTTTTCAAACGTAATGTTGTCGAGTTAAGAACTTTATTTTTAAGAAAAATTGGCATAACTATACCTTCATACTCGATTACTATGTCTATATATGCGTGCAAGCTGACCTTGAAAAGGTCTCTTTGGCTGGGCTTTTAGTAAACATATTTTATGTTTTGTTGGTTTTTGTGAGTAGGTACATAGGTATAAGTATAAGTATTTGTTGTTATATGAAAATGTGTCTATTCATGTTAAAATTCTTATAACACAGTGTCACATATACAATCGAGCTGAAAAAGGGAAGCTTTTTAAATAATATTGTTCTCGATGCCCATGCTTTTTTGAAAGGTTGGTAGGTACTTTACGGTCTTTACAAGTGCACGTGTTTTTCTTGAGCATTACTTCAAAAAAAATATTTATTTTCATGGCGCACACAAAAACAATTTATCATTTTTTACTTTATTGGTTACTTATCATAATTGTTTGAGGGCTAAATTAACTTTGCGGTTTAGTTCCTAGCTGATTAATACCTCCTATGCCTATAGGTATCTACATACATATATATACCTACATACCTACTCGTATATTGGTAAAATGAGAACATTTTTATATATTTCTTGTTTATTTGAATAAACATGATAAAATTGATATACCTACCTACCTATGTATGTACATATGTATCGTATTTTCGTTGTTAACGAAAAGAATTAAAGAAAAAAAGTTACCTATTTAAAGTTTTATTTTATTCATTCATTTTAAAATAATTGCTGTAATTAATTACCCATCTTTTGAAATCGTGTATGAATTACGTTCATTCGCCATTTTATGCATAACGGAATACGTTTGATTTTTGCTATAATACCTACATACCTACAAGCTACAACACAGATAAACTTGAACTTGAAAAATTTCAAGTTCAAAATGCGATCTTTGTATTTGTTGTGTAGCAAAAAAAACCACCAACGCCTCTTAGCAGAACGAAAACCAATACCAACATAGATTCATTCAGCAATGTGCTCTCTATTTTTGCTTGTTTTTCTTTTGCTTACTCGCACATCGTATACTTAACCTACCTCAATTATTCATTAATTGTGCGGCGAAATGGCAAATGGCAAATGGCACGAGGAACGAAGATACTTCGCGAAATTTCGTAAACAGACCCGAAATCATACGAAACATACCGAGTCGTTGACGAAGCCTTGCAAAATAACCAATCAGCTTATTGCAAAAAAAGCTTTTTGTGTTGGTTTTATTTTGTTCGAAACAGGAGCTTTTTTGTTGTTTCTTATTGGCGTTATCTCTCTTACGCACAAGTAAGTTGCAATCTTGTTGTCGAAAATAGAATGTTGTGGAAGGGGTGCTTTTTTGCGCAAGTAAAAAATTATTCGCCAATGGCGAAATTGCATAGAGTTGTTTTGTTGTTTGGTTCTTTTTTTTTGCACGCACAGATAGCATTTTTTTGTTTCAATTCCCTTTTATTATAGAGGGTATTTAAAGAGAGCAAAGAGAAGTTATGTATTTTGTAGTGTATAAGTAGAATTCAGGGTTACCCCTGGGATTTTTCAAAAAGTCGCAGAAAAAAGTCGCTTTTACAAAAAAAAGTCGCAAATTCGAATTCTTTGAAAAAGTCGCATTTTTGAACAAAAAGTCGCAATTTTTCTTGTAGCTTCCCGTTGGATGAAGAGCTAGCACCTCCGACTGCATCAGGATTTTCTCCTTTTTTTTGTATGAGAAATCTATTGGATTCGGGAGTGCAGGTTTAAGAAATTCAAAAGTATATTAATCACCAATCATTACCTTCGCATTTTTCGTTTCCCAAGCTGAAGCTCCAATTTCTAAGAAAAAGTTCTACTAATATTAATCTCAAGAAAAAAACACAAATAGTAACTCCTTGCTTTTTCGTCGCTTCGCTCAGCACAACTCACCCGCCCGACGCCGACACAAATACCGTTTTTGATGTCAAAAAACAAAACAACATTTACATTAAATAAAAATGTCAATGGAGTAGAGACAAAGCACAAAGGTAAGGAGATATTCCAGGAAATGTCAGTGTCAGTCGTCAGTGCCAAACACGTGAGAGAAAAAAAAACGATCTGACAGCGCCCCCGTGGTGGGAATGGGAAAACAAAAACTTATTTCGAAAACGAGAATGCGAACAGAAAACAAAGCAAAGACAATCATACTCACACTTTCTCAAAAAAGTTTGATGGTAAATGTTTAAGCAAAGAAAAAGTCGCAATTTTAAACAATTTTAAAAAGGTCGTCGCATAGTCGCACAGCAAAAAAAAGGTCGCAAAAATGCGACTAAAGTCGCATAAGGGTAACGCTGAGTAGATTATTTAACGTATAAGATGAAAATGCGAATGTGAATGGAGGGATTAATAACTTTTTAGAATAGCGAATTATAATTATTGTTTTAGATGGCATGGTTGACACTGAAAGAAAAAGAAAATCATAATGTATCTAAGGTTTCCGGACCGAGTGATGATAACTAATAACAAAGAACATAAAGATACCTTCATACCTATTTTTGTTATGTTATGTTTTAGGTTATGAATTTCCTTAGATATAAGTAGGCATCTACAGCCGATTTAATAAAAACCCAAAAACGTTTTTTTCAACACACGGATAATGAAATTATCCCTTTGATAAATTGAAATATTAATAAAACTATCATTTCTTTATTTTATCTATTCACTGAATAACAAGGAAAAATTGGCAGCACTTCCTTCAATTCTACTAAATATTCTAGTACTTTTTTCATCCAGAATCATGTGAGATAAATTATCCTCTCATTGTCAAACGTCATTTAAGAATAACACACATTTATTATTAAGAATTATAGATAAGTTAAAATACGTGCTAAAGTTGTTTCGCCTGTATTTTGTGCTTAATAATAGAGCTGCTAATGTTAAACAAAGTGCGAGGTATGAGGAAAGTAGGATATGATTAGAAAGTAGGTACCGAATGAATGGGAAATATTGAGCCCCATTCGTGTATTACGGCTAAAAAAAAGAATCTCTGTACTTTACAGTACGTCCGAAATTGGGCTCAAGGGCAAATTGATGAGCATCATTGTAACTGCACTGATGACAAAAATGTAGGTTGATCTAATAAAAATTTTGTCAATATGCGTCCAACAAAAAGTTTTGTCGAATTGATAAAAATTACAGAATTTTGTTGAGGTAACAAAAAATATTTTGTTGTATCCACAAAATTATTTTGTTATGCTAACAGATTAATTTGTTGAAACAACAAAAATATTTTGTCAATAAGTATAAAAAAATTTCGTAGAATTTACAAAATTAATTTGTCATGTATTAACAATTCTTTTGTTGTATTAACAATTTTTTTTGTTAGTGTTATTGTTTTTTTATTATTATCGGATTAGCAAAATTTGTTTCTTAAATTAACAAAATATTTTGTTAAATTAACAAAAATTTCTTGTTATATTTTGTTAAATTAACAAAATATTTTGTCAAAAACAAAAACCAAATGTGAACTGTATATCCAGTGGCGGCGGCGCTAGGTCACACATGGACGTCGGCGAAATTAAGTTTGCGAGGCCTCCTATATTACCCAGTTAAAAAAACGTTAAATTACAGTTAAACTAATGTATGAGTACCTAAACGAGTTTTATTGCTAATCAAAAAATGACAAAAATTACACAAATAGAAATTAAAAGAAATTAAAAGAGTCGAACTTTTCGGCTTTTGGCCTCATTGAACTTTTTCAGGATTATGTCATACACTGAACCAAATCGCGTAGGTGATATTGAAGAAAATATTTTGTTAATTTTTGAAGAATCAATTATTCAAATCAACAATTTTTCATAGTATTTTTCTTCATATTGAAGACCGAATATTCAAAATGAATAAGGTTTCAGTACTGCAAAGTGGAAATGTAGTTTTCCTTCGGCTTTTTTGGTCGCTGTAATTTTCGCAATGAAACAATCAAGTTACATTAGCTTTCCCAACGTTTCGGCAGGGGTTGCTGCCTTCTTCAGGGGTACTTTATTTACACAAAAAATGTAATTTGTGCTTTGTTCAAGTCATACAGACTCAACTTCATTCTTTGAAGTGCTTATTTAACTTTTTATTGTAATATAAATGTTTTGACTATTTTTCTTATGTTGTCTAAGTGAGTATTCATAATTGTGTTATTACTTTACTTATCAACCATTAATGTTATTTGTATTTTTTGTGTAAATAAAGTACCCCTGAAGAAGGCAGCAACCCCTGCCGAAACGTTGGGAAAGCTAATGTAACTTGATTGTTTCATTGCGAAAATTACAGCGACCAAAAAAGCCGAAGAAAAACTACATTTCCACTTTGCAGTACTAAATCCACAAATTGGTCAAAAAATCAACTTTATTATGAATAAGGTTTCTTCAAATGATGAATGATTTAGTATTTTATTCAAACGAATGAAATTTTGTCATATCTACGAAAACAATTTGTTAATTTTTGAAGAAGCAATTATTCGAAAAGACAAATTTGTATTAAAAGTTTTTTTTTACTATGTATGTATGTATATCAACTTAAAGCAAGACAAAAAAATAAAACCAGTTTAAAAAAAAATCATTTTTTGAGGAAATTTTCATAAAGGATACCTACTAATTATTAACTAAATTTCAAGAAAGAAGGATGAAATTTAATCAATTTCACAAAATTTTGTGGATTTAACACCATAACGAAACATTTTATGCATTTCTTCAAAATGACAATATTTCTTGAATATAACAAAATTTTCTTCAAAACAACGGAAAGGTTTCATTGACCGTATATTGATCTCCCTTTCTTCAATTCTACCTACTTTTTCTTCAATATGACTACCAAATTTGGTTCAGTGTAGCTAACAGTAGCCGCTATTGCAGCTTCAATTGATAGTACTGATAGCGCCGATAGTATAGTCTCTCTTGACTCATCGTGCTTCTCAAGCAGATCTTGATAAATTTTAACTTTGAGAAGCTTCTCTCAGCGGAAGCTGTACTGACGGGATCATGCTCACATGATTATAATGGTAATATAAACATTTGGATATATTTCTTCTAAATTATTTTCTAAACCGTACTGAATCAGTTGTTTCGCGTCGTTAATAGAGTCTAGTAAAATCATTTTTAGAAGCTGGAGTTCTTCATATAGTTCAAAAGGCTGTATGTCGCTGTTTTAGCCTTTCCGAAGTATATAGTACCTAAAACATTACAATGCTTAAGAAGATCCTCTTTTGATATGGATTTTAAATAACTGATAGGTATCATACATAAAACCAAATTGTTCAAAATATTCATTAAGAAAATTATCCAGTGAAAAATTACTTTTTATGAATACAATTACTGTAATATTCATTTAAAAATGCTTGACAAATAAAAGTATTGGCAAAAATTTGGAGATTGTTGGCTTCAGGACGTGATTTTAAAAGATTGGTTAGAAACTATTGTTGATAATATTTTAATATCATTGGCGCAAAATTTTAAACAGCCTATTATAAAGGTATTAGTATGATACTACTTAGCAAATTGCTAACTTTAAAGTATTTTACGAATTCATTCTTAATTTTAAACATTTTCTAACTAGTATCGTACTAAAAGAATTTTCTTAATAAATTGCTTCTAAACACACCTAAAACAATGACATTTCTTGTAAAAAAGTAAATACACGAACCTTTTTTGATGTTTGCAGAAGTCAAAGAGTCATATGAAGCTAGCACGATACTAAAAAAATAAAGTAGGTATTCGATGATTTTAACTTTAATAAAAGAGTAGAGAAAGTATGATACTAACTTCGATTAAAATTTGCAAATTCGTTGTTTTTACCAATAGTATCATACTAAAACTATTGGTAAAACAATAGTATGATACTAAAACAAGAGACTTACTACGAACAAGTCGAGAGGGCCCTCAATGCCTGTCCAAGGTATGATGTTAAAATCATCCTTGGGGATTTGAATGCAAAAATAGGTCGGGAGCCGGTATTCAGGCATTACGCAGGCACCCATAGTTTGCATGAGAACACTAATGACAATGGACTTCGAGTCTTAGAATTGGCAGCATCGAAAAACATGGTCGTTGCGAGTACCAGGTTCCCGCGTAAAGATATCTACAAAGCCACCTGGGTATCACCTGATGGAGTCACTCGTAACCAAATAGACCACGTGTTGATAGACCGTCGCCACTACTCGAACTTGATGACGGTACGAACGTACCGAGGTGCCAATATCGACTCGGATCACTATCTTGTTGGTATGGTTTTCCGAGGGCGGATTGCCTTGCGAAGACGCATTGCATCCGCCGATCAGGTTCGAATCAACACGGCTGCCCTGCGCAATGAAAACACCAGTAACACCTTTGGTAATGCGTTAGGACTCGCCCTAGAATCACTTGATTTAGGGAGAGTAAGTCCTGGAGCCAGTATGCTGGGCGTAAATGAGAAGTGGACACGCCTTAAGAATATTGTCATTAGTACTGCCAACTCCATCTTAGGCAGCAGTCGTAAAAATCGGAACGACTGGTTTGATGATGAATGCAAGCTAGCGACTGAACGTAAGAATGTTGCGTACCGAGCAATGCAACAATCTCATAGAACGCGGGCACGCGAAGAGGAATATAAAGAGCTCAGAAGAATAGAAAAACGGCTACACAGACAAAAAAAATCAGCCTGGGAGAAGAACCTAATCTGTGAAATAGAAAATAGCCGAGAGCGAGGTCCGCACCAGGCGCGGAAGTTCTACCAATCCGTCCGAAACATGACGCAGTACACACCACGCTGCACATACTGCAAGGACGGAGAGGGAAATCTGATCACCGATCCTGAAAGCATACTGGAGCGATGGGAAGTGTACTTTAATGAATTGCTAAATGGTCAGCTCACTGCAGAAGTGGAGGCTCCACTACTTCAAGAAGAATACTCTATGTTGCCGCCACCAAGCATAGAAGAGGTTGAGAAGGCTATAGGCCGGCTTAAACAGAACAAAGCCCCGGGAGCCGATGGCATACCAGCCGAATTATTCCATCACGGCGGGCCAGCCTTACGTCAAGCAATTCATGATATTATAGTACACGTATGGGAGCAGGAAGAAATGCCAGAAGACTGGCGAAAAGGTTTAATATGCCCCATACATAAGAAGGGAGATGTCACAACGTGCAGCAATTATAGAGGTATCACGTTGTTGAGTACCGCCTATAAGATACTCTCCTCTATCCTACAAGACCGGATAACCCCATACGCTAAAACCGTTATCGGACAATATCAGTGTGGTTTCATTCCAGGCAAATCAACAACTGATCAGATATTTACCCTTAGGCAGGCGATGGAAAAATGTCTAGAATTTAACATCCCAACATACCATCTGTTTATAGACTTTAAGGCCGCCTATGATAGCATAGCCAGGGTAGAACTTTACAAAGCCATGAGAGAATTCGGCATCCCAAATAAATTGACACGACTATGTAGGTTGACCATGACCAACGTAACAAGCCAAGTAAAAATAGCCGGATTGCTATCCAGACCAATCAACATCTTTAATGGACTCCGACAAGGGGACGGTTTGGCCTGCCTCCTCTTCAACCTGGCGTTGGAGAAAGGAATCCGTGACTCTGGCACGGCAACAAGAGGGACCATCGTCAACAGGTCCAGCCAGTTACTGGCTTACGCAGACGACATCGACATCATCGGAAGAACCGAACAAGCTGTACACGATTCCTTCATCCAGATCGAGCAGGCGGCACAAAATCTGGGGCTGCACATTAGTGAAGGTAAAACAAAGTACATGGTGGCGTCGAATGCGAGAGGAACAGTTGGTCAAACAATCAAGGTAGCGGAGCACGAATTTGAAGTGGTGCAATCCTTTAAATACCTTGGGTCAATAGTAGCAGCCGATAACAATATAGAAGAAGAAATACGCGGGCGGCTTCTCAAATCCAACAGAGCCTACTATAGTCTGTCAAAGCTCTTCAAATCCAGAAATCTCACCATAACTTCAAAACTGCTGCTGTACAGGACCATGGTCCTGCCAGTACTCACATATGGATCCGAGACTTGGGTGCTTAGCAAAAGGCACTCCGACCTCTTAGCTGCGTTCGAGAGAAAAGTCTTAAGGAGAATTGTTGGCCCCGTATGTGAGGAAGGACGATTCCGGAGACGGTACAATCATGAACTGTACGCAATCTACCTTGAAGCAGATATCGTGACAAAAATTAAGCTCGGTAGACTCCGGTGGGCAGGGCACCTAGCTCGCATGAGCGAAGAGGAACCTGCTCGGAAAGTTCTTTGTGGTACATTCTATGGTAGACGACAGCGTGGTAGACCATGCTTGCGCTGGAGAGATGGCGTAGACCAGGACGCCCGAAGCCTTGGGGTGCGCAACTGGATGGCGTCGGCTAGAGACCGGGATAGGTGGAGAGACTTGTTGAAAGAGGCCAGGACCGGAACCCGGTTGTCGAGCCGATGATGATGATGATCATACTAAAACAACTTTAGCATCGTACTAATTCAATTAAAATTTTGCGCCATTATTTTTTTACCATTTATAATTTTAAAAAACGTTTTTGATTAAAAATAATTATTTATTTAAAATAGTTTTAACATTATTGCTTTCGTTTCCTCCTCATTTTAAATATTTGAATTAGTTAGCTTAGCTCGGAGAGAGCACTAGTGGCAGTGGCGTAGATAGGGGGGGATCAGGGGGATATATCCTCCCCCATTGGGATCGATAATTGTTCAGCATAACCAGTCATGAACCAAATAAGTTAAAGAAACGCACTCCGAAATTTTTTTTTACGTCTCTCACCAATTGATAACACTAGTTTACAAATTTTCAGTTTGTGGCGAGTACCTCCAAAAAAAAGTATTTTCTAGACTAATTTTGACTCTCTGAACACGAAAATGGCACTCATTTATTTTTCCAAAGAAGCGTTTTCGAGATATAAGCAAAAAACGTTTTTTTTTTTTTGCTACTTTTCCATGTATAAGCCTAATTCTCAAAACCGGTCAAACTAATTAACATATCTATTCTTTGTTTTTGAACAGATATTTTGTTTGTCTTTCCAGCAGTATACGACTTGTGTAAATCGGCCCAACAATCATTAAGAAAAAGCCGTTCAAAGTTTCAAAAAACACAATTTTTCGCCGTTTTTAGAAAATCGCTTGTCTTAAGTCATTCCGTAAGGATAGACAAAAAATATTTAAAATACTTTTAAGATTTTAGGTGGAAGATATTGTTTTTACAAAGCTAAAACGCACAAAGTTAATGAAATCGAATAATAAATGTGGAAGTTATGAAACAGTACGTGAAGGCAGACCATTTCAGTTTTATTCTTTTTTTTAATAATTTATATTGAAAATATGACGTATATTGCTTACACTTCTTCTTTTATGTGGCGTTGAATCTTCGCGGAGCTGCATTTATTTTGTGATTTATTTTTTAAATTAATATTATTTTACTTACTACAGTGCCTTGCATAAATATAACCTGTAAAAATGCGTTTTGTAGAAAATTAAAATGGGAATGACACCCTACTATTTTTTATTACATGACATCAGTAAATTCAGAAGAAAAAAAAGTTTCGTTAGTTTCAATTCATATATATATATTTTTGTATGGCATACATAATGAATTCAATGAAGTCTTGTTATTTGTTTTTTTTTGTAATTATTAAAACTTAATAAAACATGAACGAACTAGATCTATCCCCCCCCCCCATAGCGAAAAGCTATCTACGCCACTGGCTAGTGGTCTTTTAGTGGTTTCAGAGTTGACACTAGTGGTCTCTCGAAAAATTTTCTGGCAACACTGGTCGCGCGCGACGACGCCTAACTTTCATAGTGTTGCCAGACGGTTCTGGATAATACCCGTAAAGTCCTACTCACTCACTTCACTCAGGCAAGTGTATGAAAATAAATAATAATAAATAACTAAATTTTAATTATTTAAAAATTTATATTTGCGAGGCTCCCTCAGGCGCGAGGCCGTCGGCGGTCGCCCACGTCGCTAACGCTTAGCGCCACCACTGACTATATCATACACAAAAGAAATGTCATGATCAAAAAAATATACGCGCAGAATTTTTTGGTTTCCTTACAAAATAGTTTTATCTATTTGATAATATTATTTTATCAATATGTATTACAAAATAATTCAACTCCAAAACAAAATATTTGTCATTTTAACAAAAATGTTTTCATTTTTTGTTAAATTGACAAAAAAAAATTAACAAAAACTTTGTGATATTGACAAACATTTACAAAACAGAATTTTTGTAGATACAACAAACATTTTGTTAACATCACAAAAAAAATTGTCGATGTGACAAAAATCTCTGTTTTATTTTGTTATATTAACAAAACTTGGTTTGTTAAACTGACAATATTATTTGTAGTGCATATTTTGTTAAACTGACAAAAAATCATGCTGAATTATAAAAATTTTGTGAAATCAACAAAATCATTCTTTCGTATTGACAAAAATTTAATCAAAACGATAAAATTGTTTTGTTAAAGGTTAACAAAACGTTTTTGTCAATATTACCTAGGAATTTATTTTCAGTATTCAGTGTAGTGAATTCGTATAGCCCTTTGCCTTTCTGACTTTTTGGTTTTAAAATGTTCTCTTAAGCTTCTCTCTTAATCTGTCAAAATTCTTGTTCCGTGTGCACATGCACAGTCGCTTTCGAGAAATTAGCACATTTGTGTTGGGTTGTGTTGTATGTCGGGAAGATTTTTTTGTGAATTTACTGTCAAAATTGTTAGTGAAAATTATGTACTGTTGGAATTAGTGTTTAGAGTGCAAATTTTGTGGGTAAGTGTTTTCAAATGTTGTTTTTCTTATAAAATATATTATTTTTCATTAAAATAAGCTTTTAAATGTAAAAAACTTTTGTATTTATTCTAGATTTTAAGGGGGCCGGAGATAGGACACAAGAAAACTCACGGTTACCTATTGTCGGCCACCCCCGGCCGGAGATACGCAACTGTTTTTTTTTTTTTTAACTCAGTACGCAAAATGATAAATAAACCTGCTCTCTTCATCTTGCAGCACAAAAAATCGTTAATATTCAAAGGTTTCCAGTGCTGGGCCCCCTTTTCAAAAAGAAATATTGGTGGCTGGCTATAGGACACACTTGTCCTAACTCCGGCCCCTTGTTTTATCTAAGGTCTAAGACAAATGTTTATGATTCCAAAGTATGTAGATATATTCAAATTCTTGTTTTCAGCGGCTTAAATATGACCCGCACAAATGAGAAACATGCCAAGGATAAGAAAAAGCGTGTCATTCCATATAAAGACACATATTTAGAACAAGCTTTATTTGAGATCCGTGAAAATAAACAGCCAATCAGAGCAGCCCAATAATAAGAAGCCTGACTGGGTTTTTGGAAATATGGAAAGTGGATGGATGCGGGGAGAGACTTTTCTTAAATATGTGAAAGAAGGTTTTAATGTGTGGATTTTCAGCAATGATGTTAAACGTCGAGTTCTATTTTTTGTGGATGGACACTCTCACATGTCCCTTGCAGCAACAAAAATATAATTTTATATGCATTTCCTCCAAACACTACCCACATCCTTCAGCCGGCAGATGTAGGTGCTTTTAAAGGTTTGAAGTCTGATTATAAAAATGTTTTGAACGAATGGCGAAAACGTTCGGGTAACCACGGCAGCACAATGAACAAAGAAAATTTGTTTGATGTCTTAGATGAGCTCCTGAATTACAAGGATAGGAAGACCATCATACAAAATTTGATCCATATGCCGTGGACTAGGACTAGGACGTGGACTAGGAACTTATCATTTTAATATTAGATTTTTTTATAAGTTTCCATGGAAATGGAAGCTCAAAAAGCTTAAAGCTTGTAAGGTCTTAAACAAATTTAAATTATTATTCGTAACACTTTACAGAACCGCATTCTTCAAAAAGCCCAAAGGTTTTTGAGAAATATCCGAAGCCAATACGAAATCCGTGCGACGATTTTTTAGCAATCCTAAACCACCCATGTCAATATCATCGCAGGCCTGGAATACTTTTCAACAAAATAAAGAAGATGAAAAAAAAAACTTAAAGCTGCCGGAGTGGAAAAAAGGAAGCTTGATCATGCAATGAAGATGTTCTGACGGACGTACAAGAAGAAGGGCTCAAAAATTTAGGATGTGATAGATGCGAAAACTGGTTTCATCTAAAATGTACCAATTTGTCAACCATGTCCTTTTTAGATGCTGAGCTCGAAGTATTTATCTGTCCAAAATGTGATATTTTGTTATCCAAAATGTGATACAAAAAATTCTAGTGATTTTTTTTCAAATAAGCATTTGTTATTTATACATTCTTGAAAGTGTACCTATTAAAAAAATAATAAATAATAATAAATTAAAAGATTTTTTATTTTTTTTTGTTGTTTAAGTATGAAAAATGGAAAAACTAAGTTATTTGTTTCCTTGTATTTTTATTTTATTTATTTTTATTTAAATAAATAATTTTTTCTTAACTTCAATAGTAAAACACTTAAATAAAAATGTTTAAAAAATTAAAGCCCTTTATTTACTGGGTGGCCGAATATAGGACACCGGCTGGCCGGAAATAGGAAACAAGGGGCCGGCAACTGGAAAAAATGAGTTTTTTTTACAAAAATCTAAATAAAAAATTTTATGGTAAGATTAATTAACTTTATTTAGAACAATAATTTATTTCAAGAATTATTTGAAAATGTTAATATTTGTTGTTACTGTGCTATATTTTATGAGGAAAAATCCTTAGGGGGCCGGCCAGTAGCGACTCTACCCTACCTAACGGAATTTGAATTGTTTGAGGGAAGGAATACAACTGGCCTTTTCACTAGAGCACTGGTTATGAAAATAGCGGTAAAATAATGATAGACATGAAACATTGCGGCGGGCGGCGCGGCGCGGCGGTGATATAGAGATGCAAATGTTTCAGCTAGACAACGGTCGCCTATCATTTTTATAGCTCTCTTTTGAATTCTGTCCGAGAGACTCAAAGGTGTTTTTGGAGCACCTGCCCAGATATGGAAATTGTACTCGAGTTTCTGAAGAATAAAGGAATATATGTAGGTATATAACAGCCAGGTCAGAAGGGGTAAAAACTTCTTGCATCGGCGGAGCAGCGTTTTTGGCGAAGTCAAATAGTACATATGTGAACACTACAAAAAAGATAATCTGTGAAGCACATATGACATATACATACCTAGAACTGAAAGTTATTCAGTCTCCTTGATGAAAGTGCCACCTATAGAAAGTGATATTGAAAAGAGGCTTACGCTTAAACGACAGTAAACAGCATTCGAAGTATTAAATTCTATACGGTTTTTGATTCCCCATTGGACAATGCTGTTAAAATCAGAATTTAATGAGCTGCCGTTGGAAGTCCACATCCAAATTGCAAGGATGTGAATCTAAAAACGAATATAAAAAGTTTAAGGTACTGTGTCGTCAGCGAAACAATTAAGTGGATTAGAAGTTTCAGACAAATGATCATTTACTAACATAAGGAAGAGTATCGGAGACAAAACGAAACTCTGGGACACACCAGCGTTTATTTTGTGGATATCAGATTTGAAACCGTCCAATAGTACTTGTAGTGAACGGTCCGAAAGTTAATTTCCAATCCAAGGAAGAAGAGATTCATCGATACCAATGCACGCATTTTCGATCAGAGAGCTTGATACCAAACTCTTATATCAAACGCCTTTGAAATATCAAGTGCAATAATCTTACTTTCTTTAAACGATTTAAAGATCTGTTCCACTGTTGGGTGAGCTAAACCATGAGATTACCATGAGATCTATTGTTACGAAAGCCATACTGCCGGTCATTAAGAAGCTTTCGATCCTCAAGAATCAAGATATTTCTTAATCTGAAAATTGAGAAATTTAATACTAAACGTCCTGACTTCCCAAACCGTTAACAGAAAACATACCACGAAAAATGAAATTTTAATCTTTTCTAATGTAGGAATAAAATAGTCATTCCATATGAAACTGTCGAATAAAAAAGTAAAATTGTTGCTCTAGGTACTATTCTAGTTTTCGTTCAAACTTCGTGGGAGTTTTCGTTAGGATTCCAAAAAAAAAATAAAGTTTCGAAGATTTAAAAATCGTCTTTTTAATGGTAAAATGTTTTAAGCTTTGAGAAAGTTGGTATTAAAGATTCCATTAAATATCATTTAAAATTAAAAATATATATGAATATTTGACACACATTTTTTTTTCTTTTATTTATATTTATAGCATTGATTTATTAAATATACATATATAAAAAAATCAATTCACTCTTTAGTCGTAAAACATTTTACGGTGCTTAGGAACTCTAGTTTTTGGTTTTATTCCTAAAATATCTGCGACGACTAGAATCTTCAAATTTTGAAAAAATGTAGAACAGTTAGGTATAACAAAATTTAATTGTTATTAATGAACATTTTTGTCAAACTGGACGCATATTAGTGAATGGCTGGATCTTTTTTTAAGATTTTATCACTTTGGAAGATACGGGAATATATGAAGAAAAAATACACCCCAAAATAAAATAGTTTTTTATTTGTCTTCACCTTCGTCAAAATAATACTTCCCGGCATCTGGCAACCATGAAAGTTATACCAAAATGTAGGCTTGTTCATTACCTATCTTTTGACATATCGACCGTATTTTTAGGACGCCGCGTTCAGCCGCTAGACGCAGAACGCCGATGACAAACACAAAAAAATATTAAAAAATATTTAAAAAAAAACAAGTTGGCAACCCTCACCTTCGTCAAAAAAATACTTCCCGGCATCTGGCAACCATGAAAGTTATACCAAAATGTAGGCCTATTCATTACCTATCTTTTGACATATCGACCGTATTTTTAGGACGCCGCGTTCAGCCGCTAAATAAAGTCAGATTTCTTTCTCGGGTAAAAAAATCGTAACTTTCACAATTCCTGACTGGTTCTTTTAAATGATAGGTCATCGGATTCGGCATAAAAAGAGGAATAAAAGGAATTCAAAATATTGCTTAAGACGGTCTTCAAAGGCCAAAAATTCTGAAAAAGTAAAGAAATTCCTGATATTATTACTAAGAAAAAAATCGTTGAAGCGTGAAAATAAAAAAAAAACGAGTACGGAGAAAAAAGAAAGAAACCGAATTTAAAACAACAAACCTAAGTGACTTATAAAAATGCTAGTCCTCAGGTGACAATTGATAAACAATAAAACATAAATTGGGATGGACCTGATCATGTGGTTTCGGTAGCGTAATGCGTAGGCCGTTGGTGGCTTCTGATGACGCTAGGTCTGGGTTCAAATCTCAGTCAAGGCCAAAAAGTTTTTCGTTTAAACTTGAAAGTATAAAGGCTAAGCACCACTAATAAAGGAGTCTGATGATCGGATTGGCACCCGTGAAATAGCTATAACTCAAGCCAAATAAAAATCCACTTGGTGGTAGTTCATTCAAGTTGTTGTTGCAATATTCAAAAACCAAAAAAAAAAGGGTTTGCGAAAGTAAATTGAAGTTTTAGGGTGTACTCAGTTATACCAACAACCTCGACTATGTAACCTAAGAAGTAACAGCATTTTTTTTGCAATACAGTAACGGAGATGTCGAAATGGGCCAAATTACTTAAAATTGCAATTAAATTTTTAACATCCGGTTTTCTTTACAAAAAAAACTTTTTTTTTACAAGAGGCCAAGCAGTTAAAAATATGTATCTTCTAGTATGAGGGATCTCTAAAGTATGAGATTTATTTTGATACTTAAAAAGAAATATTAAAACGGGCAAAGTTTGACAAAATTTTATTTGAAAAAAATTAATTTTTGGTTTAGAATTCATAAATTAAAAGAACTCCTGATTTACCATATATTCCACCATTCAAATTATTTTCTGTGGCTTTCATTCAATTTATCAATTTTTTCTTAAAAACATTTTCCCATATAGATTGCCGAAACCTTTCAAACCTATAATTGACACCAGACCTTAAAATTCAAAATCCTGTATTCATTTCAATCTCTAGATCCACCACTTTTTTCGTTGTCCGTTTTACGTAAAATTCCCCAAATATTAGTTCGAGAGAGTTCGAGTTTTTTTCAGGGGTGTACTGCCTCTTGCATTGTATATATATTTGAATATATTTGAATTTGATATACCTAGGTATAGACCAGTTTTTAAAATTTATTCATATAAACTTTGTTTGCAAAAAATATAGAAAATTTTTAATACTTTTTATGTGTATAATAAACTGTTTCAGAAATTCATAAATATTCATATTATAAAGCTATTTTGAAAAAAAATCAAAAGTTTTTCGAGAAATAAATAATTTTACAAAACTTAAATTAATTAAAAACATAGAATAAAATTATTATTGACATAATATTTAAAAAAAATCAGATACCTTTTTTGGAAAAAATATTTTGTATGCATTTACATATTGCTTATAAGCAATTTTTGAAAAATTAAAAAAAAAAAGGAATTTGGTGTCAATTTTAAGAAATTATTGATGCACCCCACATGAAAAATGTTTAAAATAAAATTAAACTTTTTTTTACAAAAAATAGTTTTTATCCATATATTTTGTAAAAAATAAGATATTTGCCCTGCGAATTTTGAACAAACAAACATTTCTTTTAATGTTTGTCTACGAATTTTTATCAAATTTGGAAATTATTAATTCATTAAAATAAAAATTTTGCTTTTTTTTTATTTTGTTAATATAAATATAAAAAGTAAGAATTTATGCAAACAAAGTTTAAAAAACCTTTTATTATTAAACTGATTTTGAATATAAGAAATTTCTTTAAAATTCTTTTAGAAAAAAAAATTGGGATATTAATTTTAAGTATTTGAAAATAAAGATTCTAGGAAATATTTTCAAAAATTAATCGCTCAATCATTTTCAAGACATTGATTTTTCAAAAACAATTTTTTTAGATAAAGAAATATTTTTTCGTGTTCTCTATCATCGTAAAGTCAAATTTGATCAAAATCTCGAGTTAAATTTTTTTCACATGCAAAACTTGCAATTACATAATTTTGTAAGTGAAAATAAAATAAAAAAAAATTGGTACGCCAACCTTAAGTTTTTATTATTGTACGAATGAAATTGTGTTTCGAAATAAAATATTGAGCCGTTTTTGAGATATCGAATTTTCCAAGTTTTTTTCCAAAAATTAAAAAAAAAAAGCTTGGAGATGCAATGTTTTTTAAACTTATTGGAAGCATCTCTATAAAAAATCCCTATTTCGATAATGATAAAATTGTCAAATGTCAAAATTTGAAAAAATGGTATCGAAAAACGAATTTTTATCTTTAAACGCGATTTGCGGCTAAACAGAGCCTCGTAGACCCCTCAAAGTTGACATTTTCAAACGTGATTTCTGGCCAAACTATTCATCCTACAGAATTAAAAATTACATATTCGTGATCTAGGGAGTGCCACCTTTCAATCCACGTATGAAACGAAAAACGAAAACGCTTAAAAAGTATTTTAAGCGTGGAACAAAAAAATATTGTTTTTAAGTAAAATCTCCTAAAATCGTGCGCTAGCTTTAAGTTTTATTACTGTACGAATGGAAATTAAATTTCGAAAAAACATTGCGCCGGTTTTTGAGATATCGAATTTTCCAAAAAGAATGACTTTTTTTCCAAAAAATTAAAAAAAAATATTATAAATATATAAGACTTCATAATATTAAAATTTTCAAAAAAGTATGAACATTTTTTGGAAAAAGGAAAATTTGTATACGCGTGAAAATATTTTTTTTTCGTAAGTTACTTGATATTTTTTCAAAAAAGGGTTTTCGAAAATCGTATTTTTCTCGAAAACTGTTCCGAGGCTGAAATTTGTTTCTTTTTATTAATTTTTGTATATAAAAGCTTATATTTTTAAGAAAACAACACAAATAATAATTTTTGTTCTTCGAAGATAGTTTTGAGGAAATATTGAGTTTTCAAAAAAAAAAATTTTAATTTTTTTTTAAAAATCCAAAAAATATTTTTTTGGAAAATTTGAATATACAATAATATTCAAACTATTAGGGACCTTTAGCAAAAAAAATTATCAAAATCCGTCGTACCGTTTTTGAGAAAATCGAAAACAAAAAAAAATTGTCCCAAGGGGGGTACCAAAAATAACAATTTTTTGTAAAATTTTTTTCAACCATTACCTAGCTCATTGTATATATACAATGCCTAGCTTTAATTAAATGAAATTTTTTTTTTTTTTTTGTGGGACAGTTTTTGAGAAAAAAAAATATTTATGAAATTTCGAAAAAAAATTCCAAAGAAAAAAACATCCGGGGGGGAAAAATTAAAAGACATATCTACCAAGTTTGAAGAAAATCGGCCGAGCCGTTTAGCTGTAGTCGAACTCAAATGTTTAATAAAGTGGTTTATTGAACATAATAGTTCTTCATAACTTAAAAACTAAAAGAGATGGAAAGAAATGGAGTACGCCATTCGAAAGAGCATGTTTGATTTATAAAAACTGCATTTCTAACTAAATTTCGCCAAAAATGCTCGTTTGAACAAGATATAACTCAGACGACAATATGCACAGAAATAATTTTCTTCTATCCCAAAAAATACGTAATCGCCAAAAAAGTATTGAAAGTATTGACCTTGAAAATATTTGCCTACAGAAAATAACAACTACCAAATCCCCACACACACCTACATTCTACTCCAATGTACATAGTATGTGCCTTTGTTCTCCTATTTTATATACAGTATTCCTATTGCTGTCACTGTCATGCATTAAATGTCTATCTGTTAAAACTCTGCCATAGGCATCTCTGCTAATTTAGTAATTATGGTGCCGCTTGGTTCGCCTAGTCGCGTTCCTATTCATGAGAGTACTATTAAAATATATATACAATGCCTCTTGCGCGGAATTGACAAATCCTCCAAGAGTATCTCTTATCATGGAAAGTGTTGCTCCTTAGCCGTTCGGAATCGTCAGAAAATTGTAGATCCCCTCCGTTTCTGGTAACACGCACACAAGAATGGTTGAGAGTTGTAAGTCACTAGGTCCTGGTTCACTTCGAGCTGTTGCACCTTGCACCACCAAATTTACTTATTTATTTAACAAGATATGCGAAATAACTAAATTAAATTTTTAATGCATTTATAAATTAATAAAAGATCATTTAAAATAGTCGGGCATCATAGTTGAAAATTTAAAAAAATGAACACTGTTCCTGCTTACAAAAGTATAGTATGATACTTACTTAAACTAATTTCGCATATATGTACATACAAAAATGCATAATAAAATTCTGCCCGTGGCGTAAAGGCTAGCTCTTTTAAGTACATTTTGTAAAACAATTTCACAGCTGTCTGTTGTAATTTCAGAAATTTCCTCTCTAATGTTGTCCTTAATCATCGAGGTTGTGGTTGGTTTGTTGATGTATATACCTTTTCCTTTAAGCATTCTCATAAGAAATAAAATGCACGACTGGGTCGCACGAACTTGCTCCTATGTAATAGACTAGAATGTTATTAACGGATGTTATTAAAGAAAACTGTTCATAAGGACAAAATGAATTTTTTAAATTCTTTTAGTAATAAGAGATAAAAACAGAATGCTATGCAAATATAAATTTATGCAAGAACAAAAATTATAAGTCGTTGTAGTGGTTCCTTAAAAAAATAAGCTTTTATGTACAAAATTTTTAAAACATGTTTAAGAAAAAATTTTGGTACGCCAATCTTAAGTTTTTATAATTGTACGAATAAGAGTCTAATTTCCAAAAAAAAATATTAAGCCGTTCGTGAGATATCGAATTTTTCAAAAAAAATTATTTTTTTTTCTAAAAATTGAAAACAATATTTTTTTTTAGTTTTGAAATGCAATGTTTTTAAAACTTTTTTAAAGCTTCTTTATGAAAAATTTCATTAAAATCCGTTATGCCGATAACGAGAAATTCAAAATTCGAAAAAATCGTTCTATGGTAGGTACAGTCAGTAATATCTAGATTTCAATTTTTTTTTATTAAATTATAGATCGTTAAAATTAATCAAAACAAAAAAAAATTTAGCAAAATTCTCGGAACCGTTTTCGAGAAAAACACGATTTTCGAAAACCATTTTTTTAAAATTTGTATGGAAGGTACCATTAGTTTTAGATAAAACAAAATTTTTTTTCTCAAATCTTGTAGATTATGTTAAAAAACTTTTATTTATCAAGTTTGAAAAAAATCGATCCTGGGGTTTTCGAAATATTGGGTTTCCAAAAAAAAAAATGATTTTTTTTTTTAAATCCAAAAAATATAAAATTGAACATTTGAATATGTAATAATATTTAAACTGTGGAGGAGCTTTACCGTAAAAAAAAATATCAAAATCGGCTGTACCGTTTTCGAGAAAATCAAAAACAAACAAAATGGACCCAGGGGGGCTACCAAAAATAACAATTTTTTGGAAAATTTTTTTCAACCATTACCTAGTCTTAACTAAATGAAATTTTTTAAATTTTTTCTAAAAAATTCTGTGGGACAATTTTTGAGAAAAAAAAATATTTATAAAATTTCGAAAAAAAAATCGTATGGCAGGTACCGTTATTTTTGGTCTTAAAAAAAAAAAAGAAAAAACGTGTGGGAGGAAAAAAATTAAAACCCATATCTACAATGGTTGAAGAAAATCGGCCGAGCCGTTTAGGCTGTAGTCGAACCGACAGACAGACAGACAGAATTGCGAGACCCACTTTTTTGGTCTTGGCTATCATCGTAATGTCAACTTTGATCAAAATCTCGAGTTCGATTTTTTTTACGAATGCATAACTTGCCTTATAGTACCTATAAGTCGCAAGTAAAAATGAGAAGTCGTAAAATGAGTTCATCGTGTGGGCCAGTCGAAATCACGACTTTCTGAAATTATTCAGCTTGTAAAATCACGTAATTTTCTCCGCGTACAATTCAACAATTATTTAAATAAAATTCAACAATTATTTAAATAAAATGTTTTATAATAACAATAATTTGTTATCGACCAATCTCTACCACTGTCAAATGCCTAC